>CM046296.1:37190812-37898312 GCA_025267735.1 Mactra quadrangularis | reverse complement strand
ATATTCTCCCAGGAGCATTCGACAGTTTAAATTAGAATTTTCTAATTATGGCACAGACACCGCTCAAAGATTTGGAAAAATGATAAGCTTTTGTAAGTGGCATTAGGGACTATATCTCTTAATAGGTGATAAATTTACTATTCAACTCAAATGATGAGCACTAATCATATTCTTAATATTTTTTCTCTGTCAGGCATACTCCAGTGCAGCTTTTGGTGAGGGTGAAGGGGACATTTTCTTAGATAATGTACAATGTACAGGAACAGAGACTAATCTTGGTGATTGTCAGCATAATGGCTGGGGTAACAACAATTGTAGACATTATGAGGACGCTGGCGTCGCTTGTTATAATAGCTCAGGTGAGTACTCACCCCACTTTTATGTCATTCTCAAGATCTAGTATCTAGAATCTTGATAGCCTCTGGGTATGAGAATGTCCGCTTGTATACTTAGTGGCATCATCTGATACCTCTCAAGATCTAGTATCGAGAATCTTGATAGCCTCTGGGTATGAGAATGTCCGCTTGTATACTTAGTGGCATCTTCTGATACCCACAGTGGATGAACGTAATCACAGGAGCTTGACATTCTGTATCATAGTTTGAAAAAGTCCTTCCTTATAATAAATACTGTACTTTTTATTTTAAGAAGGAGGGAATTTTTCAAACTGTTATAAATACAGAATGTCAAGCTCCTGTGACATAATCGTAATCAATGGTAAATGTTAATGGTACGGCCATTGGTCGGCCTATCCGATCATGACGAGTTGATGTACATAAAGTCATTTATCATACATGTACACATCTTTTAAAGTTCAAATTTATGTCAAATTCGGTTTAAATGGATTTATGTGTTATTAATAAAAGTACTGCATATAGTCTATCCACGATAGTTTAAACAATTGCCCAAGGATTGTATAGATATTCTTCTTCTGTCCATTAAAGTGCAGGGCCCACGTACTGTGTACTATGGGGCGTCGACGCACTTGATTGTTTATATTTAGGCCTATTACAAGTGCAGGTGATATAAAGTCTTTGATTGCCATATTATGAAGAAAGTGTGCAAGTGTGTGTATTTTTTTATTATTTTTTTTTTATTTTTTGCTCATCTATGGAATGATTCCAACTAGTTATGGACTTTGATTTTTAGCAAGACATAAATTTAATAATAAGATAAAAATGTCCATTCTGTATTAAGGGACTAAAATCAATTTTAGATACAATATTAGATACATGCAATAAAATAAAATGAAGCATTAGGCGCGATTCGTGGACGAATTACGTGGAATACGGTAAACTGGTCTTTATCACGAACCGCTCTCAGTAAAGTTACTTCCCTTTTTTACTTTTACCGAGAAGTGCGATACAACGTAAGTTTTTGCGTTTAAACTTAAATTGTTTGAGAAAAACATTGCATTTATGACATGATACCATGCTTTGAATCTTTCTTCACGTGAATAGTCAATCCAATGAATGTTAAAGCATAAATTTAGCCCTATGAGAGATTTTCGAGACCATCACTAGTCAAATATATTCATTAGTCGCTCATAAGTTTTGTACACAAATTGCGTTTCATGTATTTGTGATAAGTCTTCTTTGTTTAAATGATTTATTTTCTTTTCAGTTCGATTGAATTCCAGGGGTAGAACACATGTTGGAACTATTGAAATCCGTTCAAATGAAGGTTGGGTTGAGGTCTGTGACCAAGATTGGGATGATGTTGATGCTAAAGTTTTATGTAAAGAAATGGGTTTCCCAGATGGTCTTGCTTTATGTTGTTCAACTTTGGGTATGGACCAATCTGACTCTAGTCCAAACAAAGCTTTGACTGGTTTTAGTTGTGAAGGTCATGAAGAGACATTAACAAAATGCAATCATCGCCCACTTAAAACAAAGTGTGCTTCAAATCACAGGGCCTCAGCTATCTGTTATGATAAACCTATGAGTCAAGTCAATATGAGTAAGTTTTAATTTTTTTTTATTCATTTTATATTGTACAATTTTCCAACAGTCTTATTTTATACAATGTTGGATTAGTCAAGTTGTAACTGTGATTTGTTTAGTTGTACTGTATCTTTTAGACTGGACATATTTACGTATAAACTAATATCTCCCTGGAATATGGATCCTTGAATATATTTGTGATCTCAAAATCTGTGCTCAGGTCAAACAAGGGGAACCTTTATTAAAGTAACATTGACTGTTATTATGTAAGCCAAATTAGCCAATCCTTGGCAACTATATTTTACTGTGTTCACTTTCTTCACCCTGCATTTCGACATTCAATTTACAAACTTTTTTAAAGCCTTTAAATTTTATTAAATTTATCATGATTTAGTGACATGATTTTATGATGAGTTTATTCTTGTGTCTTTATTCATTCATAGTAAATTGATGTAATAATCTTCTTTCAGCTTTTGCTGTGAGACTTGGGAATGGATCTGATCCTAACCAATATTGGGGTGAGGTCAATGTTAGACGTAAGGGTATTTGGGGACAAGTTTGTGCTATGGGAGACAATTGGAATAACAATTCTGCAGAAGTAAGTCTTTAATTTTACTTATAGACAAGAGATTATTAAAACTTGAGAGTGAACTCCATGCTTGAAATGCATCCATCTTTTCATTATAAATAAGGGATTGTCATAATATTAATATTTACTGTGGAACCTCAGAAAAACGAACCCCCTTGGGACCGAACAAAATGTTCGGTTTTGTGAGGTTTCCGGAATTCTGAGGTTTTCGGTTTTGCTGGTCTACCATGATGTTATAATAAAACCCATATTCACACTGCTGGTTGTTTTTACCTTTGTTTTCATATTTGTCATAATTTGAGATACAAACAATATTTCTTGTGTTCAATATGAACATAACAAAAACTTTTTAACAATATCAAAACATCATGCATTTTATTATTTTTATAGATTGTTTGTAAACAACTAGGATTTAAGAGTGGTGTAGCATATGGTACTGTAGATGAAACATTTATGCCAAGTTGGATTATAGATATGAACTGTACTGGTACAGAGGTATCATTAGAACATTGTGTTAAAGGTCAATGGGGTCGACCTGTAAGATCATGTAAACCTGCTTATGCTTTATGTTATAAGAAAAGTAAGTTATATTGTAAATACATGGTTTTTTTGCAGTCATACAGGGCTTGACATTAATTTTTGATGCAGGTTCTTCAGTTTGACCATCAGCTTATATACTTTAATTGCAGATTGTTTAGTAGCAGTAACTAGTTGTTTCAATCCAAATTTAGGTTGTCAAGGGCTATAGGATGACCTTTAATGTCAAGCCCTGTCATGGTATTATCTTTTCTTTAGCACTTACCTAATTTGTGATGTTTATAGTAATAAGCAAAAATATCAAACAGCCCAATTATATGAGATGCTTTATTTTCTCTAGCATGAGTCACTTTTCACTTGTCCTGTGCTTTAGGCTAGTTGGTCAAAGAAATGACTGTTATTATAAATTGATTTGATTGCTATCATTATCAAAAGAATAACTTCATGAACTATTGCTACCCCAGTTACAAATAATGTTATAGGTTTAATGAAATCAATTTAAGAAAATAATAAAGAATAGATTTGATTTGCTATGGTTGGCGTAATTATTTCCTTTTTTCCTGTGGCAATAATTTTTATCCTTGGAACTATTGCTTGTTTTTATTGCTTGTTTTTTTGGGGGGGTTGAGAAAGTAGTTTTCAGTGTGATTTATCTATTAGTCATTACAACTAGTTTACAATAGAGCTTGTATTGTTAAATTATTTTGAGTGATGCATAAATTAACCTTGCTGATTTAAATACTTACTATACCATACTTATGTTCTCACAATCTATAAATACAGATACCATTTTAATACATGCGGATTATTGAAAAAATATTGAAGTATTTAATTCAGCAGGGTTAATGTATGCACCACTGACAGTTGATTCTAACATAGGCACGTGCGTTTTCACTCTTTATTTAATGTGACGTCATCTATGCTTTATTATTCAACAAAATATAGCTCGTGACGGCTGTTGAAATTTTACTCCCCACGTTAAATGCGCAAAGCCGAAAATGGCGCCCGAGTTTATAAGGGTTGACTTTTACAATTTGGTTTCTATTCTATAATTAAGATTTTAATATTTTTTGTTTGGAATAAGAAACACCTATCTGTGAGAATTGTGTAAATAAATGCTATTTTCGGCCTTTGCACTGGGGTGGATTTCAACAGCATGACGTTTCTGACAGTTAAAAATAGTTCTATAAATATATCTTTTCTACGGATGTATTTTACGATGTTAGAATCGAAATAACTTACAGTTATCTATATTTTGTTGTCTAATAAAATATAGGCACTCGTTTCATGCACTTATTAAATCACTTGTGCTAAAGCACTCGTGATTTAATCATACGCGCATCACAACTCGTGCCTATATTTTATTAGACAACAAAATATGGACAACTGTAAGTTATTTCTTAAATAAAATCTAACAATATGTAAAATAAACTTGTGTTGTTACAGAGATCAGTATAAGTTTAAAAGGTGGTGGAAGTTACTATGGTCGTGTAGAAATACAACATGATGATCATGTAGGTACTATATGTGATAAAGCTTGGTCTACTAGTGATGCTAGAGTTGTTTGTAAACAATTAGGATTTGCTGACGGTGATCCGGTGCCAGGTATTTATAAACTTAGCTGTATTATCATGGGTGAAAGATTTCAGTATTATGAGAAGAAATGATTCTATGTAATGTATTTGAAATCTGTCTTTCGTAAAAACAAAAAACTAATAGCATTGGCAAGGTATAGGCAAGTTCAGTAAAAACTCTGAAAACCGACTTAACTTACTATGTAATGTATTAGAAATCTGTCTTAAGTAAAAACCAAACAAAAAAGTTGACATTGCCTAGGTAAAAGGCAAGTACTCAATAACTTTCATAGACTGGAGCACCTGAAGTCAGCAGGAACACAGGGATTTCCTTGCAAAACAAGCCCATGTTATTTTAGTTATGTCGATAACTTATGCTTAGTTTATTTGAATATATTTAACATTTCAGCCTCATATTATGGTGGGGGTACTGGTCCTATTATGATGAATGGTCTGGGTTGCTATGGACACGAGACAAACATTGTACATTGCAGAAATAAAGGATGGATGACTTATGAAGGAAATGTATGTGAAGAACATAAAAATGATGCTTCAGTTGTCTGCTATAAAAATGGTAAATAATTTCAGTGTGTTTTAAATGATAAAATATCTTCCGATAATGTCCTAGGTGTGGTGTGGTCCAGTCATTAGCAACACTTGAAGATTTTGTTAACATTTAGTATATTATTGTGATTTTTTAAAAACAGAATAGCATAGCACTGCACTTATCCCTTTTTTCTCTTTTCGTTGTCCATCTTTTCTCCTCTATTTTCCAGAAATAGTTATGTTGCAACATCAAGCCTCTGTTGGGCCCTGGTCCTTGTTGCTGTCTCCCTACATTTTTATGAGTTCTAGAAAAATTGCTCTATCAACATATTTAACATAATCAAAACCTGCAAATTGTTTTACTCTTGTCATGACAATGTTACTTATTTAGTTATAATTTTTTATCACGCAACATATTTGGCATTAGACTAAAGCATCTTGGGAATTTAATTGTCATGATTTTACAATCTTACAAACCATTAAAATCTATTTCCAAGTCTTTTTTACATGATCTTATTGATATAATAATAATAATAATAATAATAAAGACTTTATTTAACGAGGCTACACATTTGGATAAATCCAATCTTCCATGTGGACCTCAAGAAAACATGTACAAGTTATTTACATTATTTACATGGTGAAAAAAAAATAGAAAGATAAGTAATATGATGCTAAGTCACACAAGCCTGAAATAGAAAGAGTGAATATATCCTGTGGACAAAGACCAATTTGCATTTATCGAGATTTCCATTTAAGGTATTGATTTTTGAATGATGTTAGTCTTTCAGCCAGTCGAAAATATGGGAAGTTGATGTGTATGCTTTTTCTGTTGGGCTTTCAAGTCTTATGTCATTGTGCAAGACATATTTATATTATAAGTGTCATGGGTGAAAGTTTCAGGACTAGTCAAAATGTCAAAAATTATGTGATTCTTATGCATTTCTAGCTAACGATGAACCAATTTCAGTTTGTGGTAATTGTGATAGCCCTTCTATATGCCATTAAAGATATGGTGTACATCTTCATGTTTGTGTTTGACTTCATTTTCCATGATAATTCTATATTACAGTAAGGCTATCAAGGGGAGATCACTCTCATGGTGTTGTACAAATCATGGAAGATAACTGGTCTGTTTTATGTGGTGAAGGATTTGGTGATACAGAGGCCAGTGTTGTATGTAGACAGTTAGGATTTCAAGAAGGCATGGCATTAGCTATGAGCTCATTTGGTACATTCTATGGGAAGTATGTCCGACCTAATGTCACATGTATTGGTAATGAGACATCAATCTTGGATTGTAAATATGACAAATTTAGAGCTTGCCAGAAAGACTCATTCCTTGGATATGCTGTTGTCTCATGTTTTAATGGATCTTTGAGTACTGGTAAGAGTTGTTTCTGTTGTTTTTACTTTATGTTTCCAATAAAATACTTATATTATGGACAAAGAATATGAACAACTAGGGTAAAGAACCTAAATGTATATATCTATCGTGTTTTTATATAAATATTTCCTTTGAATAACGACTATAAAGCATTTCACCATACGTAAGAAACGTAAGAACTCAATTTTAGTACGGTATAACTTATGTAACTTATGAATCAGAAATATAGAATAGATCAATTGTTGATATTATGTTTATTGTGTATTATTTATTTAGAGAAGAAGATGAAACTTGAAGGAGGAGATGGTACACCTTTAGGTACCAATCAAACCAACCATACAGGACATGGGCGTGTCACAGTACAACAATATGGTATATGGGGGCGTGTCTGTCCTAACTCATGGGATGATAATGATGCTACTGTTGTTTGTAGAATGTTAGGATATGCTGGAGGCGTGGCATACAAATACAGCTCATCAGGTAGGGAGGAGCTCATTTTAGTAATAGTAATACATGTACAGTAAAGTACCACTGTAAAGCCTTGCTTGGTTTTTGCATAATCATACAAGTTTTTACAATTTTTATGCCCCAAAGGCTTAATTTGTGAAGAAAATTGTTCCTATACTGGAACCAATCCCATTAAATTTGATTGCCTTAACTTTGGAACTTTACTGTAATATTAATATTAACAACGACATTTGACTGGTAATCGTTGAATAGCCAGCTTTGCGTTAGTTTGAATCTCATACAAAACCTATTCTGTTGTTCCCTTGAGCAAGAAACTTTATCCTACCAGCTCAGTTCTGGGGACCAGAAAGCGGACTCAAAAGTGATACATATAAGTTGTCAGAACTTGTTTCTCAATCAGTCTAAAATAGATTAGTATAACAAATCAACTACTTTCTTTAACGAGGCTACACATTTGGATTAATCAAATCTTCTATGTGACCCTCAAGTGAAAGTATGGTACAAGTTTTTTTATATTTACATTAAAACACATTCATTAATTTTAAAAGTACAAAGTCACACAAGCTTATAGTTTAAAAATGAAAGTAAAAATGAAATAATGAGCAAATATTTATAATGAACAAAGCCCATATAATATTAATTACTTTTTTACCTAATTATGACATCATCACTTGTTTTAAAACATTTACGGGGAAAAACGATTTTATCAAAAAAAGTGTTGTTATACATCAATTAAAGGGGATTTGTTGTTTTTTATGTTAATTGCAACAATAACTGGAAATCAAAATCATGAGAATTCAATTTTAAATTTTATTTGTGATCTTAAATGGTTCACATCATGTCAAATTCATTTCTGAATTTTTAACTTTTTTAAATTTGCAATCATGTTATGTTCACATGTATAGATATAATTTCATGTTTTTATTTGTCCTTCAAAGAGATATTGTATTATATGAACACTTATGGGAGAAAGATTAGTCTAAAAGTACCTGTAATATCAATCGTAGAAAATAAAACAATTATACCTTTATCAAACCATGGTGCCAGGATAGTTTAGAATGAACAAAACTACTTTGGAACACTCCAGCTATGGCCTTTGAGTTAAAGGACATTTTTCTGTCAAAGTTTAGAACCTTATTGACTGAATATTCTGTCCTTGAATTGTTAGTCTAGCTTGAAAAAATTCTATTCTTTTTTTAAAAAGAATTTTTCAATGGCAAGCGGGCAAAAACGCATGTTTGGATCATGGGGGAGCCATTATACAGTAGTATTTTTTATATTTTAATTGTTGCTCTATTTAGCTTAATTAAAATTGAGATGATGGCCTTTCTGACAGAATAAATGTATTTCATAAACGCACATATATGTTTTGTTATATAATGTTTACACAATATACAGCATGTGCGTCATAGCCTAATTTTTCTAATGTATTAAGTGATGATTTGAAAGGGATGTTAGATTATGTTTTGTTTTCTGAGTTAAAAGCTTAATGTTTTTGTTAGATGAAATAAAACAACATAGTAGTTAGGATAAAACAAAACATATTACATGTATGAATTGTGACAAACAATACATCAAGGCTGATTATTCTATTTATTCTTTTACCTAGTTAAATTTGAACTGTTCATTAAATTTTCAGAACATTCAATAGGAGGGAAAGTTAAGTTCCCAATGTAAGGCTTGAACCCACAATCATTTTAATTTTGTATATTCTTACTTAGGCACAGGGACCAGGAAATTCGCGGAAGTCAATCGGTCCAGGGCCATCTGAGTACCGGATACAGGTTTTAATGTGTACCGTAGGGACCAGACAATTTACTGTACTTTATTCATGACCATATAAGTTCTTATTTTTGTTCCCCTATAATATTGCTGATACATTGGCATTGTTTGTTTAAATTTATATATAAGGCATATATGTCTGCATGCTAACATTAAAACCAATCAGATTAAATTTTAAACAATATTTGATCATGACAAACTTCTGGCTTATTCCGATATTGCTGTAGACTGTTACTGGATCCATGGCCCCTCTTTGTTTACAGGTTTGACTGTATTTACTTATTGAACTGTGACAAACAATTACATTTGTATTTTAATTGTTCTGATGGTTAATACTTTTGTATATTTCTTCATTATACTTTTAAATATTGTAATATAAATTTGAACTTTAATTATGTTAATTAATGTTGATGAAGACGAATGATATGTTTATTTGTGTTTGTAAATTGTTCTTTTAATTTTTACTAAGCTATTTATAATTGCTTTAAATATATTATAATCATTAATGCTACAGAATATTTGAGGTCTAGCTGTATAAGATAATAAAAATAATAAATTCATAATAATAAATAATGATAATAATAAATAATGATAATAATAATAATAATTTTAGTAAGAATAATAATAATGATTATGATAATAATAATGATCAATATGGATAATAATAATAATAAAGACTTTAATTGATAGGGCAGCACATTTGGATACATTCAATCGTCCATGTGGACCTCTGATAAAATATTTACAAGTTATTTACAATTTTTTCATAGAGAAATACATAAAACGAATAAAAAAATTGAAGAATAAGTAAGATGATACATTGTACATAATCACTCAAGCCTAAAAGAAAAACATCAAGTTGAGATAAAGAGTTAATACAAGTATTTTTAATGGACAAAGACCATATTACATTTAGTGAAATTTTCATCTAATGATGCTGTTTAACTTTTTGCATGTCAAATGTTAAGAAGAATTTCATACCATGTAACTGATACTGAGTATGTTAAAGATTTTCTGAATAGTTGCTGCAAAAACAAAATAGCAGTTTAGGTAATCAAGAGCTTTGTTGTTTAGGAATTTGTAGACAAGAATTGCTTTTTTAAAAGCGTAAAAGCGGTCTGCAAATACAGTTGTCATAATAATTCCTCGACAGATGGTGCATCAGATGTATAGTCAAAGATTATACGATTATATTGTGATCTTAAGAATTGTTGGGTTTTATCATTAAAATTAAACTTTCAATATTAATGTGTTTATGATAATTATTTTGTATACAAAGTTGTAACAAGGTATATAATTAATGTAATGTGTCAGTAAGCGTGTCTACATCAGTGTCATAACAACATTGTTTCTTTCAAGCCTGACATGAGGATGCAAATATTTTTATGCACTTAATTAATGTGGTGTTAGAATAGTTTAAATACACAACAGTTAATTGGGAGTCACCTTAACTTGTTTTGTTTTTTTACTTAACATGCAACATGCATCTCTGGATTTGTTTTTAAGCAACTTTTTTCTTTACTTGTTTTGCTGTCAAGTGTTTTGCCTAAAGTAATCTAAAAAGTTCAGAGTTTTTATTTATGAATTTATAATTGTTTCCTGATTTGTTTTAGTTTAAACATAATTATATTTTTAGTATAGACCATGAATATGTTTCTAAATAAAATTCAAATTATCCTTTTTTTGTGCAGAACTCTATGGAAAAATGATGTTTGATTCATTATTTAAAAATGCATTGGAATCAAACATAGCACACTGCTTTAAAAGTGCATGCAAAATTAGTTTCTTGTGTCTTATGCTTACTAATTACTTGTCTGAATTAATGATAATAATAATGATATGGAAAAGGCGAATGTCTTTTCCACTTTAGGGTTTCCTGTGAGTTTTGGCAGATTAATTTTCGTCTACTGTCCAAAAAGAATTGAGTGTTGATGTTTTAGTTTTATAGTTACCTCCCTTTGGTCCTTCTATAAATCAACTAAAAGGGAGATAACATTCCCTCATTTTTCTAACTAAATTCGCTTCTAGTTCCTGTGCTTACTGGTTGCATTGTGGGACAGTATGACTAAAATGCCCTCTGAAGAACTTCTGGTGAATTGAAGCAGACATTGCAAGATAGAGACTTAATTGTTTAAATATATATACTCTACAACCAAATTACTACATCGCTAAGTTGCATGTCTTTTCCATCAACAGGCCGTGTCTATAACCATATTAATAATAATGTTGTTAGGCCTAAACTAACCTAATTTTTTGGGTTGGGTCTGTAGGTAGGAATTATTTTTTATGATTTACACATGGAACCTAAAGCATAATTATCAGCATAAAGAAACTACCAGAAAGTATTTCTATGAACAGTCGTGGCTAATAAAAAATCACCACATATATTTTCCAAAATATTTTTTTGAGTCGGCAGCATTTTTTAGGGTCAGTTGGTAAAGGGCAAACAAACATGATTATAATTTAGGCCTTAGTATGTTTTATTGTGATACCGTTATTTCTATATTTTCCCCTCAGGTTATGGTCCATATACACTTGGTAAAGTGGGTTGTCATGGTAATGAATCTAGTTTATTTGAATGTCCAGTTAGTAGTGGTTTATGTGATGCACAGTTCTCATCAGGAGATGCTGGTGTATTGTGTTATGCTGTCAGAAGTAAGTTAACATTAAACTTTGTTAAATTGTTAGTTACTGCAACTTTTATTTCAGCCCAATTTTAAAACATATTTTTATAGGCCTTCCTTTAAAAAGTGTGTGTTTGCAGTTTCCTGTCCCAGATTTGCTTTTAGAGTGGGAGAGTAGATAAGAAAATTGTTTTTATGATATTTTTTCACTGTCAGCAATAAGTAAAAATAACTAAATATTTAATTGTTACAATTTTAGCAAAGAACTTGCCCTATTGAGTCAAACATTGATTGTGCAAAATGCTATTATGAAATTATATTATTAATTCATGTGATCGATTGCCTTCATGACTTTTTGAATGAGTTTTAACAGCGATTAACTATCTTGAGTCTATTTTGAGGAATTTTATGGGTCTGAATCTTATAAGGAGCTCTGCTTATATTCTTGATCAAGAAATATATCTGTTGTTGTTCCTCTTTATGTAGGTGTGAATGGTTCTAAAACAAGGACCTTGCAACTATGGTATATGACATGTAGTACACTCAAATTGTTAAATTTTATTTCACTGTCAGTAACATAAATTGACCATGCTGATTTAAATACTCACTATGTTATTTCTATACCTATCATTGATAGAAATAGATATTCATATTATATGAGGATAACTGAACAATATTGAGTATTTAAATAAGCAGGGTTAATGTATGCAACATTGATAGGTGTATATGATTTAAAAGACCTTCATATATGATATTTATTGTAGAGCCAGCATTAAGATTGGTAGGATCAGCTAATTCAGGACATTTAGAGATTATATTAGATAGTTTTACTGGTACAATATGTGATTTTGGTTGGTCAAGATATGATGCCAGTGTAGCTTGTAAACAACTTGGATTTCAAGATGGAGAACCTAGAAGGTATGTAGTTAGTTAAACAAAGTTTAATAGTGATAATGACTTATTAAATGAGGTTACAAACTAAGACAAATTAAATCTTCAAAGTGAACCTTTTATGGCTGACATCTAGACTTATTGTTGCCTTAAACAGCTATTTCCTAATATTGGTACATTTTATTTAACTGGCTGTATTGCATACATTTACCCCACTGATTTAAATATTTTATATTTCTCTGATAATTCTTTGATATTTCTTCTCATAATTACAGATATCTATTTATATTGATTGTGAGTACAGAAGTGTAGTAGTGATTGAGAATTAACAAACAAATATTGAGTATTTAAAGCAGCAGGGTTAATGTTTGCACCACCGACAGTTAAAAAAAAATTTGATACCAGCAATTCCCTATTAACAGCCAATTGCTTACATTATCAACTTCCCAGCAACACCTACATAATATTCAATCCTTATGGCATTTTTCAAGGAACCCTTCATATATCTATCATTTTTTGCGTTGCTTTTATTTTTTCATTGCAAAAATGATATTCATATTTAACCCATTATTTTCCACTTAAACTATGTCATTTTGATGGTTAGCCGGATTTCAACGAAAAAATTCGGCTAAAAGTTTGGCGAAACACGGGCGGGCAGGCTGGCGGTCAGGGGTTCGCTGTTGTTAACAATTGCATTAAAGTTTTTTTCTTTACTATATATTTCTGCCATTTATTGTCAGATTTTAATGACACTTCATACAATGATAACATACCATGTGATGAAAAGAATTAGAAAGTAACCACAACTCTACCTGCCTTTATTATGGATTTTTTCCCTTTGTAATTCTTTAAGTAAAAGTTTTTAAATATGGCTTTAATGTGGTTTCCACATTACATTTCTCGTTTATATTTTAACTGCAATGAAAATATGAGATTTTAATTCTACATCATGCATTGTTAAATTTTATTCAACAGACAGTGGGACATAAATTAACCATGCTGATTTAAGTTAATACAGATACCTGTTTAAAAAAGTATTTAGTCAAAAGTGAGTACAGAAGTACTGTTAAGAGTATTTAAATCAGCAGGGTAATGTATGTGCCACTGACAATGAATAATATCTAACAATATGCGTGACTTATTTAATATGAACTTAAACCAAACATAGTGTTACCTTGTTCATTTTGTAACATATTGTACATGTATATATTTTCAGTCATTATCCATCAACAGATGGCGCTACTGTTGTGATGTCATCAATGGGTTGCTATGGTGGTGAAAGTTCTATATTTATGTGTCGTAATCCAGGATGGCAGAAAAATATTGATGAAAGATGTTACCAAGCAAATAGGAATGCTGGTGTCTTCTGCTACAATAATGGTAACCTATATTTTAGTTATTATATCTATTAAAGCTATTAGCTTAACGTTTATTTTGTGTTTGTTAGTTTTTGCTTGCAACATTGTCAAGTAAAGATTTAGTTGAAGTTGTTTTCATCAGGACAATTAGTTTATTCTTACATGAACCTTATGGAGCAAGTGGGAAGCTGGTGTACCCTAGAATCTGGTTTTAACCCCCAGTTAGCAAGTATTTTGCTATTGTGCATTCCATGGCAAAAACTCCATAGGATTTTGTTTTGGTTAATTGTTTGTGGCATACTTTTTATAAAAAAAAGTTTCATATCTAAAATGTCTTCCTTTTTTGCTTTTTGTCTGTGTGGAAGGTCTGTGTTTATTACTGTTGCTGTTCCTGATATATTTTCTCCTTTGACTCCTTTTATCTGGCATTTTGCTTCTTAGCTAGTCAATGAAGTTATAAGTACAATATGTCTGTTACTTGGGAAAACATAGGCTCAAACTAGACACTGCACAATATCACCATACCAGCTAGTTTAAAGAGAAGGTAGTATAAGTGGTGTATTAAAGTAGCACTGGGATTGGATCCTGGATAAATACTTGTACATGACTGTATTTATAATAAAATTAAAAAAAGTTATTGCATTTTATAGTCTCAGTTTTATGACAATGCTTTTTCGCCATCTTAACAGCCATTGCCCCTGGTCATTGGGCTTCTACTATCTATCAATCTAACTACCACTGGGATTTTTTATTGCTCGGCTTAGTGCAGCCAACATATTGACCCAAATGGAATAATACAACCCTCACAGATACTTGTTTATGTAAAACAATCACATGTAAATTAGTCTTGCTTAAAGACATCAGCAATGCCGCACAATAGGTTTGATCTGATGAACTCTTAATCTCTAAGTATGCATCTTACCACTGGACTACTGCTCCTACTGTTTAATTTAGCTGCAGTCAATGTGAAACATTTGCAGGTAAATTTCTTGCTCAAGGAAATTCAATTTTCTCTCTATGTATTTTTTACAGTACGTATATCAGGAGGACAAAATAATGAGAATTCATCAGCTGGTAAAGTAGAAATGTATCACCATGGTAACTGGGTAACTATGTGTGCTAAAGGTTTTGATGATAATGATGCTAGAGTTGTCTGTAGAGAGTTGGGATTTCCTAACAGTAAAGCTTTAGTACCAGGTAGGATTTTTTTTGTGTTTTATACAGTTTTATCTACTTTGTTTCTGTGATTTATGTTGACAAGCTTTCGTTGACTGTTTTCATTATCTGTGCAGGGCTACCCTGGTACTTAGATTTTAAAGCTTATAATTGTATTTGTGTACCGAATACACATAAGTGTTAAACTTTCATTCAACTATGAAGCCCACCCTGGCTGACTTCACAGTCCAGCATATCTACTTCTGTCTGTCATTCATTCACCAAAGCTTACCATATATTACTGTACTTTACCATAATTTTACTTCCATCAATTACCATCAATTACCATCAATTAACATATTGTACCATATTATACCATATTTTACCATACATTATCAGTAAATGAATATGGCATTTTTAACATATATTACAGTTGATGTACGATTTTTCGACACGCGGTTTTTCGAAATTCGCGATAACTCGACATAGATCTACGGTCCCGTCATTTTCTCCTATATGTTTAATGTTAAAATTTCGCAATAATTCAACACACGATCTTTCAAATTTGCGTAATTCAACAACTTTTTATAGTCCGCTGAACAAAGAATCAGTTTAAAAATTATGTGATTATTCGACACGGATCTCTGGTCGCGAGTTTTTCACTCCTCTGACCATCTAACTTTATCGCTATTGTTAGATATTGATAACATGTCATGATGTGTGCTTTTCACGCCCGTGATCTTTAGTCAATTATGGATTACATTATTGGCTTGTCTTATATGAAAACAAAGATGCAAACATCTATTGTATACCAAGCATGATATGTCACATTTGTTTGCTTGAGTGACAAAAACGTATGGCTATTCGTCCTTATATACTAAAGCCAGTGTTCTGTTCGTCAAACTTGCTTTATGCATATCTTATAAATTTATAAATTCTTATTAAAAGTTCATTGCTAAAATCTATTTACTGTTTACTATTTTATCATTGAATGGCTCCGGTCATCTGAGAGGATAGCAGAATCTGCATTCTAAAGCTATTGCGCATGCTCGAACGTTGCGTTGTTTACAAAATTTTGGACGCCATTTTGTTTTTACCGGTGCCATTTATTTATTCCTATCCTAAATGAATTATTTTCAAGAAATACTTTGAAATGCTTTTTTGTTATTCATTTTACAATATCAGCGGGGATGTGGGGGCAGCAGCCCCGATAATAACAGAAAATTAACGGCACTTGCTTCGTGCGTCCGTTCATAGAAACAGCACGCTGCGCACGCATATTTATATTTACTTCCGGGGTCTGCTAAATTAGATGTGTTCCGACGATAGAATACAAGTACTAAGCTATACAAGTAGTTGTCCCCAGTCCGGATGAGAAAGGAGGGGGTGGGAGAGATAAAAACAAACATAAAAATGAATTTATTTTTAAACATATTTTAAACAATACATACACGTTCATCAACAAAAAATAATCGTCGTATGATAAGTGTCAATTCACGACAGACAACTGCGTGCATAAGTAATTATCACGATGCAATTATATTACGGACAACACCAAAAATAACGGTTTTACGATAATACGAAATCCCGAAAACTCGACATATTTTGCCGTTCCGAAGGTATTTCGAATTATCGTAATTCGACTGTACCATATTTTATCATACATTACCATATCTTAACATATTGTTCCATATATTTTGACATATTTTACCGTACCTTACCTTTTTTACCACATTAATCGTGTATTGCTATAATTATAACTCTATACTTTACCATATATTACTATATATTACCATATTTTACCATATATTACCATATTTTACCTAATATTACCATATACCATATATTACCATATTTTACCATATATTACCATATTTTACCATATATTACCATATATTACTCTATATTACAGGTGCATTTGGTAGAAGGTATTATTCAGAGTATGTTCTAGGATTTAATTGTACAGGTACAGAGATGACTATAGCTATGTGTCCATTTGATGAAACAGGAGATTGTGATGATAGATCATCTAATTATGCTTCTGTTTTATGTTCAAAGTTTGCTATAGACAGTACAGGTTAGTGATATACTTAGATTTTTAGGTGGTTATGAGGATTTATACATTTTTGTCAATTTGTTTCATAGTAATCGTGGATTACAGTTGTCCTCAAGAGCCATATCTGTGTATATCCTGGAGCCCACCCTATCTAATGGGCTTTATGTCTCTGGTTCCAATATTTTAAACAGTATAAAGCACAATTAGTTTATTGGTTGCTGACTTCCCTTCTTTATACAGTATTTAGAGTAATAATGTCTATAGAACATTATTCATAATGGAACAAACTAGACCTGTATGAGTATGTTGTCATAATTTCTTACCATTTGCTATTCCAGATTATATAATAATATAGATGTGTTATCTTTTTTTTAATTCAATGCACAGCTTCTACAGACTTTTTTCTAAACTGCTTGTATTTACATGTACATTGTACAATATTAGCAAAGCATGTTGTAAGAGATTAAATAAGATTGGCCTATATCTGGTCATTTTTTTTACTATATTGTATTTCGAAAATTGCTATTAAATATTTTTATACCCCCGCTTCGAAGAAGAGGGGGGTATACTGTTTTACCCTTGTCCGTGCATCCGTGCGTGCGTCCGTTACAAAATTTCCGTCGCAGTTTTCTCAGCAACTATAACATGCAGCAGCTTAAAACTTTGCATATTGCTTCATCCTATAGTCCCATGTGGTGTAAAGCGATTTCATGCTCCTTGCTCATCTACTTCCTGTTTGTCGCATATTTTTAGATTTTGGCGGGGGTATCACTAGTGAGCATTAGCTCACAGATTTACTTGTTTCATTTTGAAATTATTATTTTATTTCTTAAATTGCTCTTATTTTTTAGCTGGATTTTCAACGAAAAAATTTTGCTAATAGTTTGACAAAACATGGGCGGTTGGGTGGGCTGGCAGTCGGGGAGCGTCTGGTGTTGTTAACAATTGCGTTAAAGTTATTCTTTTCCATTTATTTCTACCATTTATTGTCAGACCTTTATGAAATATCATAAAGGTCTGACAAAAAATGGTAGAAATAAATATCATACCATGTGATGAACAGAATTAGAAAGTAACCACAACTCTACCTGCCTTTATGATGGATTATTTCCCTTTATAATTTCTGCGTTAAAGTTTTGGTTTCCACATTACATTTCTTGTTTCATTTCAGAAATTCATATATTACCATTTACAAGTTTCCCAGCTACAGTAGTTGTGGAGAAACATGGTATGAATGGTACAATATGTGCTGAAGGATGGGATAATAAAGATGCTACTGTATTATGTCATCAATTAGGTTATGTTGGTGGTGTCTCATTTGGTCCCAGATATTCAGGTTAGTACAACTATTTTGTTTTTGTATCTGCCCTTTTGAAAATGAGTAGTTTTATTCTAACTCAACTGTCGTGTTTGTGTCTCCTTAGATGAATTATATTATGTGAGCATCCATCCTGGATGACTGGCTAGGTTTACTTGATCTAACTGTTACTTGTTTATTTTTGACTAAAATCCGCCAGTTTTTGTTTCAAATTACATAGACATAAAATCTACTAAAAGCATAGTACTGAATGAACAAGTCCAGTTTATTTATGGTGACCATGTGCATTGATAGTAATGTGAAAAATGCTTTAAACAGACAAAGTATAAACTGCAATTTGTTTGTGTATTATTGTTGTTTGATATGTAATATTTAGTTTTTTCACTCCACTATTTTTATTATGATGATACTTGGAAATGCCTGTAACTAAGTTGTAAGAACTTAATATGTGCATACCTCTTTGACACTTTGAATGTATGTTCTATGTATAGGACAATTGCAGGAGTATAATACCAGTAAAATATGTTTCAACTAACTAATAATACTTGTGTAATGTATCTATGTTCTGTTTATATGTGTAACTTGTAAACTGTTGCGGGTTGGTGGCACAGTTGGTAGCATGCCGGGATTTGGAATCTTGTGTCATGAAGGGGGAATGGGTTTGAATCCCACCTGGACAGGTTATACCCTTCCATGAAAATTTGACAATAATGTTGATTTCCTCCATTATTAAGAATTTAAGATATATGGAGAAGTTTCTGGCCTTGCAGAAGGGTAGGTGAGTACTGATTGTAGACAAGGGTCCAGGAAAGCTAGGTAAGGTGTGCTGGACTCCTTAAAATGACCTTAATTGTGTTGACACAGCGTTAAACCTGATAAAAAAACAAAACTGTTGCCTTGTTTAAAAGCTCTATATGTTTATATTTAGGTTCCAGTACACCAATATGGATGACTAATGTTGAATGTGATGGTACCGAAAATAAAATACAAAAATGTAGATTTCAGAATACACCTACAAGTGGTTGTTTATCTAACCATATGGCTGCTAGAGTGTATTGTTATGAGGGAGAAGGTATGTATGATATACTTGTATCCAATCTCAGTAAAATGTGACTTCTAAATTCCTGACTACGCTTTCCCTTGCTGTAGATCTTACAATTTTCATTTCTAGGTCATGTTTAGATAGACTTTCAATGACATCACACATTGAGCATTTTATATGGAACTACATTTGAAATAGCAACATCCAGCTACAGAATAAATCTTAATGTGTAAAATCAGGTCAAGCTAATCAAGTATTTCTTACATCACTCACTTGCAGTTAAAGACTTACTGATTTAACTGGTAATATGTACATTGACTGAAAAGTTACTAAATGGTTACATCATGGTTTTTTTTAACCAACTGACTTACAGTCAATCATCAGCGTATTACTTGCACTCTGAAGTTCCACAATAATTTTATCTTCTCTTAATCATTTTCATTTTCGTTTTTTATTTTAACTCGTATTTCCTAATTATGCATATGATTGTGAAGTGCTTTTGAACATATATTCAATATGAAAAGAGCGTTATACAAATGCGTTATATAATAATAATAATAATAATAATAATAATGGCAACTGTGTTTATTGCAAAATCATGCAATTTTTATCATTTTCAAGTCCCTAATACTTAATTCAAGAGGAAAAGGTCCTATATTAAGACCATTTCTTTATTAAGACCATCAATTTTGATTGTTCTTATAGTGAAACCTTACTGTATGAGAGTATATATTTATCATTTGTTTACATATACTGTTGTAGGATTTCAAGTACGGTTAGTAAATGGTAGTTCACCAAGTGAAGGACGTGTACAAGTATCGTATGGTGGTGAATGGGGTACTATATGTGATAGTTATTGGGCTGACAATGATGCTAGAGTTGTATGTAGACAACTAGGATATCTAGATGGTGTAGCTCAAACTAGCTCATTTTATGGTTCAGGAACAGGTAGGAATTATAGCACAGAACAGAACAGATAATTTATTTCAGTAACATATGCAATAGTATCTAGTTACATAGAAATGGATATAGACAATTAATGTAACAGCCACGCAACACACAACACCTAACACTCACGAACACTCAATACATCCTAACTCATGTGCTGTCACCCATATAGAGAATATGTTCTTTCAAATTAACTTTTATTTTGTTGGGTTTATTTAACATTTGTCAGTCAACTTACTCACCATTCCTGGAAAGGCTGTATCTCTAGATTTAGCTGTTAGCTGTTACAAGGGGCATACTTCTGTCAGTGACTGACAACTGCACTACATGATTTAGAATTAGTGGCAGAAGGGAGAATTGCCATAGAAATTATTTCATGACAAAATAATGACCTGCTTGGGAATTGAACTTGCAACTCCTCGATCAAAAGACTAGTGTGCTACCAACTGAGCTAGCTGGGTAACTTGTTAAATTTTTACTATGGAGACACATCTGAATTTTTGTATTTGAAACACATGAAGCAGGTTTGATTATTATAATTTATATTAAACATAATAATGTAAATCTAGTGTAGCAGACATATACCTCATTTGTCTAGTGCCATCAGTTTAGCTTTCATGGCATCACTGAAGAGTGTCAGCCCATGTGATGATAAGCATCAGGCTTGATTTCAGTTAGGGCAAATTTTTCACCTGTATTACACACTGTACTTGACCAACCAATCTTCAATGTTCATGTTATGCAGACATTACAATTTTGTTCAATAACCTCAGATCATTAAAAACATCTTCAGGCAGATGATTTCTAACAGTACCCTTTTACACCTGGATGGAATGGAACAATTGTAGAATATTTTCTTGCTCAAGGAAATTAGCAGTGCCTCTAATGGGGTTTGAATCTGGGACATCTGGATCCCAAGCATACATCTTACCAATGGTGCAATGCTTATGTTATACAATCTACCAGAAAAAACCAATTTCACTTGATATATACAACTATTTCAGGACCATCTTGGTTATATTATGTTCAATGAATTATAAAGTTAGCTCTTATGGCTGCGTGTGTCAGCTCAGGTAATGAGAGGTATCTGACGATATTTCAGTTATGGTGACTTTTTATCTGTGTCACTCTATCTGGCTGACAATACAATGTTGATTTATACACTACTATTTCAGGACCATCCTGGTTATACTATGTAAGATGTGATGGTGATGAGAAATCCATATGGTCTTGTACTAACTCTGGATTTAATGTTAGTCATACATCTTGTAGAAATCATAAATACGATGCTAGTGTTTATTGTACTGGTAGAGGTAAGTATTATACTGGGCTGCCATTTTTCAGCTGATTTTAGTATATTTAGCTTCCTATAGTCATCAGTAAATAAATTTTATTTCTGATGAACTGATTACAAAATAGTGTACCAGAGGCTTTGAAATGTCAACATCAGAAATACATATGGCCATTTGACTAATGTTTTGTAAATTTGTTGGATAGAGTGAGCAAAAATGGACCCAAAATGATCTTTTTTCAGAAGTGATTGACCCTTTTCAGCTGATTTCATGAGTAGCCTAGATTATAGTGTTTATTGTACTATTTTGCTACTCTGATGACCTAGTAAAGTTTGCTTCATTTGCCAGTTCAGGTCATAGTCACAGATTCAATCACTGGCTAGGTCATGTCACAGATGGTACAATGATACTAATATGTCTCCACCTTAAGGCTTCGTGTTAAAAATGTAGCGTTTAGAATATAGATTCATTGATGAGATAGATAGCAATCTTTAAATGGGTTCCTTTGTTTTTGTTTAATTGCTTTACATCTGTTGAATGCCTTTTTATGGCTTTTAAGCTATTGAATGCTATTCTTTTATATTTTTATTAGCTTGAATATAGCTTATCATTATTGTTTTACATAGTGATGGATAATTTTGTCTAATTTTTTATGCATAATTGTTTAAAAAATATAATTTTTTAGTATCTAAATAAAAAAGATACTTTCTCAGTACCAAGTTTAATATTTGGGTCTAGAGACCTAGGTCTGGCAAGGGACAGCAAGTTTATTTACTGACTAAGCAGTATTACTGAAGAAAAGTTGAAATGATGCATAGAATACATTACCCTACCAATACCAATACTTTTTTAAACGGATTTGGTAGAAAGAGTCCTGTATTCATATATCAATGGGTAAACACAAAACTAGTCTAAATACTTGTAAATAGGAAAGGATGTAGACTAGTATTGTCTGACCCATTGATATTAAAGGTACTAGTTTACAGATTTGGATATGTTTTTTTCTATAATTTCAAAATACCATTTAGTGTCTGTAATTGCATCAAAAATAATTCTTATTATTTTAAGACAAACTGACCAATATGTTGCAAGAAATATACAATAAAAATCACAAAAATGCACTAAAACTGTCAATACCATGACATATGGGGTAGATATTTACTACATGAAACACCATCATTTGTAGTTATATGTCATTTCACACTAAAATTGTCATTATCAGAACATTACTTTCCTGTTTCCAAAAATATGTCCTTACAATTTTGATAGTTTTAGAAGAAGTTGATATTTAAGTTGAAATCTGTGAACGAGTACCTTTAAGTTCATGTTTGTTTGTTTCAGTACGTCTAGAACCTAATGTAACATATGGAGCTGTACAGATTTGGAATGAAGATAAATATTACCTTGTATGTGCTGATGGTTTTGATGACGTTGCTGCCAAGGTTGTGTGTAGGTCAGCAGGTTTTACCAATGGTATAAGTGTATGTTGTTCAGCGTTTGGTAGTATGGATTATACAGTTGGTTATCAGAATTTTAAATGTTTGGGTACTGAGACGTCTATATTCCAATGTACACATGAGACGGTCAGTTCTACTGGATCAGATGGATGTTCTAGTGGAAAATATGCTTCTGTTGCTTGTTCTAATTCTCCAGCTAGCGGTGGTAAGTTTGGTGTTTTAATCTTGATACCATTTCTTATAATAGTTTTTACAAGCTGAATGTTACAGAGCAAATACCATATTGTTTCTTTTAAGCACCCCCTTCTATTAATATCTATCAAATAGCAAGACTAAAAATCTTACCTTTACTGTCCAGGAACAAAAATAGAATAAATAAATATTACAGGTTTTATTCTGTTCTAGTTTATTGTGAAATATTGACATTTACATGTCTTTGGCTCAAAGCATAAGTATATCATACAATTTAAACATAAATATATGAAATTGTTGATTGAATTCAACACTGATATTTTAAAGTATATTTTACTCAATTATTTAGAATCCTAGAAAAAACATTGTTCATGCTTTTAATGACCAATTTCCCTTTTCCTATCATATTAAAGACATTTGAAGTTAAAAAAACCCAATATATCTAATCTATTGTCAATATGCTGATTTTACTTTTATAAGTTATAAAGTGTATAAATTGTTGGGTCATACTTTATTCAGTGATCTTATATAATGCAATTATTAACCCATTCCTGGAAATGAAATCTATTTCTTATTGCAATTGAATTGTTGATGAATACCAAGATAATTCTGACAATCCTATGTCTCATACACATGAAAACTACTGATAGATCTAATATTCATAATTCTACATTGCAGAGGAGAAGGGTGTACAGGTTCAAATTCCCACCCTTTATACCCTTCCATGAAAATTTATCTATGTGTCCATTTTCCTCCATTATAAAGTATACATAAAGTGTAAGTTGCCAGCCTTGTGGAAGGGTAAGTGAGTACTGTTTATAGACAAGGGTCCAGGAAAGCTAGGCTATGTGTGCTGACCTCCATGAAATAACATAAATTGTGTTAACACAGTAATAATCCCAGTATAAAAATATATGTATTTTTACAGAATATGATTTACGACTCAACAAGAATAATCGAGGTACAATATCAATACGTCACTTTGATATCTGGGGTTATATATGTGCTGATGATTTCGATGATGCAGAAGCTACTGTTATATGTAGAGAGATGGGATTTCCTGCTGGATTTGCTTACTTTCAAAATAGATATCATAGTAATAGTAAAAACTTAGGTAAGTGCATTACAGTTTTAGTCTCAATCAAATGAACATTTTTATTCGAGTGAACGTTGGGATTTAGGCTCTAGCCCACAACCTCTCATGCCCTGACTTTACTATGTCACCATAAAAGCTAGTTAAAAGGCCAGAAAAAACCCGGGTCAATAGCGCAGTTGGTAGCTCGCCGGAATTTGGAATCTCGTGTCCCGAAGGGGGTATGGGTTCGAATCCCACCCAGGAGGTTATACCCTTCCATGAAAATTTGACAATGATATCAATTTTCCTCCATTAATAAAGTATATGGAGAAGTTTCCGGCCTTGTGGAAGGGTAGGTGAGTACTGGTTATTGACAAGGGTCCAGGAAAGCTAGGTTAGGTGCGCTGGATGCCATAAAATGACATAAATTGTGTTGACAGGGCATTAAACCCAGTAAAAATAAAAGATGAAATAAAAGGCAAGGATAGAAAAGTGTCACTTTATACCTTAGTTAGTATGTATTGCAGTTTTATTTATTCAATTCCCTTTAAAGCGGTAGCTATGTTGAATTTGTATACACCATACATGTGTCCATTACATTACTAATCAAAGCGTCAATAGCGCTGTCAGACATGGGGTTTTGGTAGAGTATATGGCTGTATACAACTCATGGAAGCTATACAAGGGGCCTTTACCTTACATAAACTAGATAAGATATACACGTGCTTCTTGTCGTCTGCTTGTTAACGCGTAATGCGGACTATATTAATTGCAGTGGTAATTTTCCCTTTATTTGCACGTGCACAGCCTACAACCGCGACAGATTTTGATGTGGATTTGCCACAGTCCACTACTAAACATGGGGAAACCCCATGTAAAAATTATGAATTTTGCTAGTCCCACACACATTATAAACAGACTATAATAAATACTTTCTCTGGTCTCTAACTATACCATGAAAGATTGTGATTTTGTACAAGTTCTGAGTGACATTTATATTTATCTTAAAAATTCGCTGACATTTTCTCAAACTGTGTGATAATTGACACATTGAGCTTATTTGTACTGGGATGGGTTTTTTTTTCTTTTTTTTTGTGCAAAAAAAGTACAGTGGGTAAGAGGGTAAGAAAAAAATCAATAATCAAGATTTTTTTTAAATTCTGAAAAATTAGGGTCGAGATTTTTGTAAAACAAAAAATATGAAAGGTCTGGCCTTACTGTGCAGTGTTACATGTAAGCACTATATATGATATTTTATTCCAGGTATACCATGGTTATCCAATGTAAACTGTACCGGACAAGAAAGTTATCTTGGTAAATGTGGTAATATACGCTGGGGATCTGTAGATAAATGTAAATCTGATAGAGATCCAGCTGTATACTGTTACCAGAATGAAGGTTTGTATCTTTAGTATTCTTTTAATATGCGTTGGAAAGCAATGCTTAACTTGCATACAAAACTTATGTATCTCGATATTATCATAATGTGTATAACTTCATGTATTATGTCATAGATAATCGATCATTTCAACTTAAAACAGTACACATGTGAAGATTGTATGTATATATACATTTGTATATATATCATGTATTACGTTATTTTGTATTGGTCAAAGGCCTTTCAACAAATAAATATTTCACATTGTTATCTTTTTGTACTTGATAGATTTTTACAGGCCATTTTGAAGCCAAATTGTGACTCCATTCTCCTTCTGAAAAGATCATGTATTTTACCCACTTCAGTTGCAAATTCCCCATTCTTATAATTTTATACTGTTTATTTCATTTCTGCCTATTTTTGAAGAATCATACATTTCAAAATATTTACTCTGTTACTGGATGTTATCTCAAGAATTGGAAATGCTAAAAGTTTTCCACGTTTTGTTTGTACAAATTAGTAAAATTAAAGACAACTGCTAGGTCCTCTATTTAGGTTAGATTTTAGACATTGTAGAGCTACTTTTTCAATATAATCTTTCTAGGTTTTTGGTCAATTTCCAGTCATTATTGTACAGACATACTTGTACATTTTTTTAAACATATGATTGTGTATAAGTTATTTTTAACTTAGTCAAACCGAAGAAAAGTAAAATATAATGATAATCGAATATTTTCAATTGTTTTCTATTATCATTGATATACTCATACAAACAAGTCTTCATATCATTAGATGAGCTATCGACTTAGACTTATGAGTTTCCCAGATAAAAGGATGAGTCCAAAATGTTAAAAAACAAAATAAAAAACATGTGGCTTTAATTGATTCATAATTTCAATATTTCATCTTGTACTTTTCATTTACTTCTTATTGGTATTCATATTTGTGTACTGGTAGGTTTCTTTCTAGGAATGGTTATAACTTTTTATGTACAACAGCGCCAGTGAACCCTAAGGCCATACCATATCAGAATTTTGTTAAGAGTCCGCGTGTGCGTAGGTTTTAGTGTCCTCAGTCAAAATAAAAAACAAAATTTTCTTAAATAATTTCGATGTTCTGGGATTCGATACGACAATTTAATTCAGGGAAAATTGTGTTCGGCAACGACGTAATTCATCGTTAGCAATTTATCATAACCGCGTCATAAATACAATATATTCTAGTCATTTTATGTTAAGTTCAGACCATTTATTCATATTATGAGGTTATTCCATTGAAAGAAATATATATAGCGCATTGTTTTTGTAGTAAAAATATTTGTGTTTTCGTTTTCGGTTTGTGTGTTTTTTGTGAATAGGTACCTAGGTTTGTCAAATTTGAGTTGACGCTTAACAGAATTCCAATTTGGCAGGGCCTAAGTCATAGAATGTAAAAACAGGTTATATCCAAGTATGGTCTTATACATGCAAAAACACAATCTCAGCAGTAATCAGTGTGAAAAATATTTAACTAGATGTCTTGACAGTGTATTTTTTGTGTGTTCACAGTCTTTGAATTTAGCTAGTGATCTTGAACCAAGTCCTTTGAATACATCATCGGATCAGTGACTTAAAGAATGTGGTTGATTGGATGGTACATCAAATTTTTACAGCCACCATTTTCTATCGATATTCAATAGAACTTCATTATTTTTTGTTACATTTTTTTAAATTTTAGGATAGAAATGCTTAATCATTAATATGAACAGCATATTTTACATATTGCTTTATGATATATCTTTGGTCTCATAAACTCCCATTGGTTTAGTAAAAAATCAATTTTGGCTGACTGAATGTCCAGTGCTGCTGAAAGTTATAGTAAAGACTGTGTTCAGAAAGTAGTATAGGTTGAGAACTTAAGAGGTTAAATTTGACCCACTGTTAATAATTTTATTAAATCTATATATAAACTATTTGGCGCCGTGCCTTATGTATCTATCTTTATTGACTGTATTCTACTGTTTTTATCATGCTAGTTATTTTATTTGCTTCACATTTCTTAGATCTGATGTAATCATTGTTAATATATTATTGACAGTTTATTTCTCACACTGATATGCTGTACCTGTAGGTTACAAGTTTAGATTAGCTAATGGAACCAGCAGAATGTCCGGAAGAGTTGAGATGTCTATTGATGGAGAATGGGGAACCGTCTGTGGAACAGCCAAAGTCGACGATAAAGCAGCTCATGTTTTATGTAACGAATTAGGTTATACCAGTGGGCGTGCTTTAGCTAAAGGATACTTTGGCGAAGGCAAAGGAAAGATAATGATTCCGTATGTACGCTGTGAAGGGAATGAAACGTCGTTACTAAAATGTGGAATCAAGATTGAACCGAAGGAAGCCATACTTGAAGATCGTGGACGATTGAACTTTGCTTTACGTAGTACATACTATACATGTAGAACTCATTTACAAGATGCTGCAGTACAATGTTATAATAGAGGTAGGACATTGATAGAAGCATGAATATCTCTGCATGAAATATATTAGTGTTGTGTGTTATAGATAGATTAATAAAGATATTGGATTTATTGTAGAAGTCAAATACTGGCTGTAACAGAAGGATAATAATGATGTCAATTCTTCAGCTTGACTTTCATTTTATGACCTTGAAGGCCCACATGGAAGATTGGATTTATCCAAATGTGTAGCCTTTTAAAATATAGACTTAATTATTTTTATTATTACTTATTAATGTACAATATTTTTTTTCTTTCAGATAAATCTTTGATGGTTTATTGATCATTGAACCCTGCCATGTATTGTTCGTTTTTTTAAACTGTCAAAGTTTGAATAATTTCACGGTGAATGATTACACACTATCTCAATGTCACGAGTGTTAGACAAAGAGCATGACATCACCGTGAAATTATTTATGTTTTGACAGTTGAGAAAAAACGAACAATATTAACAGTAAAGTTCCACTATTTGAACCATCATAAATAATGATCTTAATAAGGAAATGGTCTTGATATAAGGACCTATTTCTTCTCAAATAAAGCATTTGGGACTGGAAAGTCATCATAAATCACATGATTTGGCAATAACCAAGATGGTCTTTACAGTTGAACTTTATTTATGTAATTAAATTTAGCTTTCAGGCAATGTCATAATGTTACTAATAGTATCTGTTTCATCATCATCATATCATCATCTGTTTTAGTTTATACAGGCTGTTGATTAATCAATCCTTTGGCAAGGGTGAGATCTGTCGATCTCGTCTGGATTAGAGTCTTCCTCTCCATGACTGGTGGTCTGAGGGTTGGTGTCATTCACAATTTAGAAATGGTTGCAGCTATGTTAAAAAGAAATGTAATAATTGAAATAAATGTTTTCTTCTATCAACTTATTGGAGCCAGACCATTTATCCAATATTTCGAAGATGGCTGTTACTGCTGAGTATGTGCTGGGGCTCAGAACATGGAAGTCAAGATACAGAAGTAAAACAGCTTTGAATAGAAGTATGCTGGCAGAAGAACATGTTTACTGTTGCTTTGTGATTCATTTGGATTGTGGAATATATCGGAGGACTACTTTACAACAAGAAAATAGTGTTTACAAATTTATTGGAAAATGTGATGATACTCCATGGAAATATTCAAGAAAATCACCTAAAACTAAAGGTTTATGTAAAGAACTGTCCATATATGGATAATCTGTGAAAGTAACATAATGATAATAATACTGAACTAATAACACTTAGATGGATAAATATTCTTTAGGTATTTTATTACTATCTGGCCATAGTTATGTTTGATTTAGAGTCTTCTTAGAAGTTTATATTCATATTCAAGAAAACTTCAGATTGTGTTAGGAATGTATTCAGGGTATATAGTCACATGATCTTCAGAATGTACACAAACAAATGTCTTCATCAGATTCTTTCAGCAGCCAAATAACAATACAATTCTCAGATGAAATAACTATAACATTTGTTAGTCCAAAATTGCACACATTAGCCTGACTTAGATTATTTACTCTGAATCCTCTGCACAATTTT
Organism: Mactra quadrangularis; assembly: GCA_025267735.1. Taxonomy (NCBI): domain Eukaryota; kingdom Metazoa; phylum Mollusca; class Bivalvia; order Venerida; family Mactridae; genus Mactra; species Mactra quadrangularis. Next base: position 37,868,659 of record CM046296.1, on the reverse strand, counting down.
TCACATGACCTAGTTTATTGCTTTCCTTAAAGAAAAATTTGAATTGTTTCATTTGTTGTGTGGAGCATTAAGAGTTACATGTATCCATCAATTTTCACTGGACAATTTGGTTCTTTTCAGGCAGAGAAAAGAATTAGCTACCGGTAATTTATGCACTATTTTATGTCATTCTGTAAAAATACATGTAGTCCTAAAAAGTTTACCTTAGAAGTTGATGTGGTAGATCATGTGACTATATCCGCTGAAATTTGTTTGTGTTTGTTGGTTGACTGTGTTGAATAATACTAACTTGATTTTTTTCTTCCAGATAAATGGAGAAGGATTCTATAATCATGAGCAGGGACATTTTCTTTTTCATTTTACAGATTGTTTGTCAAAAAATCAAATATTTAGTTACTAGTTTATGTTTCTATTTTAATCTTAGGTTTGACGTTATCACTTGTGAAAGGTTTATCCACGTCATCTGGTCTCGTACAAGTATCCATCGATGGCGATGTTGGATATATTTGTTACCAATCAGATTTTGACGAAATCGCTGAAATTATTTGTCGTGAACTCAACTACACCGGCGGTAGAACTCTGTTTGAAGATTTTGATTCGGTTTCATCTGCGATTTTTATACGCTCCATATATTGTGACGATAATGCTACAAGATTGATGGATTGTAAACTGAGAATTGGTAAATCTACCGAGGAAGGAAGTAACTATAATGAAGAGATAGGGTTACCACACATTTACAGTAAAACTAGACGATGGTACTCTAGTATGGACGAAGACCTGTGCTGGGAGGAGGGTAAAAAGAAGATGGCCGTTCAATGTTACGATTCAGGTTTGAACCTATGCCTACAATGGTAGAATATGGCACAAGCAAGCTTTCACCTCACATAGAGATAGAAACAAAAAATCACTCAACCATCACATAGTTGTTAGTTATGTGTGTATAGATGCACCACAGTTTTACACTGCTATAAATGTATCCAGCTTTTACTTCACATAGTTACATCACATAGTTACATAGTCTTGTAATAGACTTCTTCTTTTCTTATTCTCTCATAGTAAGAATAACATACTGTATAGCAAGTAATTTTTGAGGGTGTTTAATTTTTTGCGATATTTGCACTCAACAGTGATAATTCAATAATTCCTATTTCTATAAGCAAATTATAAAGGCTGTCAAATGGGTAATATATACATTCCAGCAATTTTAAAATGCTTTAAAATGCAAAATATAGACACTGCGAAATTAAGATCCCTCAGAAAATGTGAAATGTTAACTCCACAAAAAAAACATGCTGTACAGTACACTAGACGATATAGACATTATATTTTCTATGATGCACATGAGGTCCCTAGTTTCATACAACTTAAGACTAACATGTTAAACTTGTCGGTGAAATTCATTTCTTACTGTCATATGTTTGCAATAAATATATATTTTGCTAGTTGCAGCCACTGTCAAAATTAATCTGCTGTTGAGAGTTGAAAACTGTGTTTGATATTGCTGCACCTATTTCAGACAAAATTAGGAGCTAGAAAGAGTCTTGGGAATAAGACGATGTTGGGAAACACTGAGACATTTCAGAGACTAATGCTTCAGTCCCACAAACATAAAAATAGCTGTGGGGGCACCATACGGGCGCCATGCGATCAAGCTCTGCAAGGACCCATACAAACTCTTGCGTACCGGTACAGACTGTTACGTTTTTACTGGGGTCTGTGAGATGAGCCCAGTTTACACATATCAGTTTCGTAGTCAAATCGTGAACAAAATTGTGGCTTAGTATGGATTAAACTTGCATATCTTCCAGCTACGGCTCTGTACGGGTGTGTTGTTTTGTGCCATGTGCGTACCCTCACTTTAATACACAAGGCTTCCCACGGCCTACGGCTGTCTGCACGTATGGGTCCACAACAAGCCACGATTTTATGGGACTGAGGCTTAAGGAAACTTTGCTGTGACTAGCAAAATAGTTTTTATGCAAACTAGTCTCCATGTCAGTTAGAAAGAAGTTTTAATGATTGGTTTATTTCAAACTATTTGTATACATTTTGAAGAAGAATCATACAAAAATAAAGTATTGAGTTACATGTGTGGTCATCACAATAGCATTTCTTGGTTTATCTTCAGAGATTTTTTAAATTTGTAATTTAGTTGAATGTTATCTACTAAATAACTGTTTTAATTTGATCTTGATCCTTATTGCTATATAGGGTCCAGTTGTATAAAATAAAACTAGGGACCAGTGGTGCTTTTTACAAAAATTCTTACAAAAAATCTGTGTAAGTCAAAAGCAGGAATATTAATAATACGCTCATTTTTGGGGTTATCAATTCTAAATATTAAACAAATTGTGTAGAATTGTGTATACCTTTTGAATATCATATCATAGTTATGCTTATGATCCGTCTGACTTTGAAGTGCTAATTATATGAAACTGACTTACGTCAAAGTTACGAAGATTTTTTTTGTAAGAATTTTTGTGAAAAGCACCACAGTTCTGCTATACTTTTATTTATAGATTTACTGTTAGACAGCTTCTAGTATACATATATGTAAATTATCTATTGTAAGTGTAGTGTTTTCAATGATTTCTACTTGAGACCAGTCTTTCAGGGAACCATCTTTGTTTAAAGGTATGGGTGAAAAAAAACAACAACAACAAAAATTCTATTTGTGTCCAGTCTTTGAAGAAATAGATTTGGGTGAAACACTCTAAAATGCACATTGAGGTCAACTACCATTGAAAGTAATGTTGTAGATAAAATTGCAACCTAAATAACATTTTTAAACTGGTTGATGTTCATTTTTAAGTTGAAGACACTAAATTGGCTATGCAAAATAAGCTTAGTCTCTGTAAAATGTTTTCAAAATGGATTAGTAGTTTTTGACTTTGAGTGCAAAATTTCTCTGTTTGGGACACGTTTAATTTGCGTACCATATAATTTCTTTTAAACATCTCAAGTGTAGTTACATTTTCAAATGGGAGGGAGTATTCTGAGTGTAAGAAAATGGTGAATTGAAACATGACACTTTTTTGAAAAAATTACATCATGAAATAAATCATTTGTAGTATGTTTCCAAAATATTGTGGGGATGTTTACTAGGGGAGAGCATTTAATAGAAAACTACAGTAAATTTCTTCATTTGTCAGTTATGGGATGACCAGATATTTTGGGTTGATATGTTTACAGACAACAAGCTTATTTCTCTGTGTTTTAATTTTATAGTTCACTGTATAGTGTGTGCTGGTATTTTTCACATTTGATCTAAACTTTGCTGTAAAAATTTTTTTAGATAATCACAACTTCTTGTGTCACCTTTGAAATTAGAGACTTTAGTCAGTTATTTCCCCTTGTATACTTTTCAAATAGGTAGGTCCAATTAGTTGGATTACTCAGAGTTTACCCTTACTTTTCAATAACAATTTGCCAAAATTATTCTTAAAAAACTTTTTTGTTAATCATTTAATTTGTTGCTAAGTATTTTAAGGGTAAAGAACTATCTAAATTTCACCACTTCTGTTAATATCTACATTAACAAGAAAGATATTAGATGAAATATTTTGTTATCCTTACATTGGATTTCAATGATAATACCCGTGGATTCCAACTGTAAGGATCTACTTGCCAATTGGATTGCTTCAGATTTTATCAGAGAAAGAAAACTGACAAAAGTCCCTAATTAAAATTTGATCTGGTATTATTGCAAGTACATTGTAACTGCATCAATTACATTAAATAGAGGGGAAATGAGGTGATAAAGTGTTTGTTAGTTGACAAGCTCTGCCCCGTGTTCAGTAACTACTGTTCCCTAACGTTATGGGTACGGGAGAACTTAACCCGAAGACAACTCAACCCGTGCAAAACTCAATTCAAAGTTGGGACAACTTAATCCGTTAGTAGGAGATTGAGTTGTCTTGGGTTGAGTTGTCTTTGGGTTGAGTTGTTCCGACACTTCCGTTACGGAATGTTTTGGAACGTTCAAGGTAACTGAACACGCTGCAGTTTAATTATAATGATCATGCGACGTGTAGGTGATGTGAAAATGCCACAAACAATATACATGACTATCTATTAGCACTTATTTATTTCTGTTGTGAGTTAGTGATAGTTTTCATATTATAATTACATTGTAGTTTTATATTATGAAATAATTTTCATTCTAGTTTATAGATTTGTAAATACATGTTAGTGTATAGATTACGTGTGTGTGATGTACTACTGTAGTTATATTTTCTTAATTCTAAGATACCAATACCAGTTTTCCATGTCATCGGTCTATTACATCATTACAATAGATTTCATCTGGATTTTCAAAATTGTGTGTTTTTGTTTGTAAACAGTGTACCTTACAATGATTGTTTGGATTCATCTGGATTTGCGTTGAAAATTTATGATTTAATTTCTTAAATAATGAATATATATAATGACCATAATAATGAAAAATATATTTTGTTCCGTCATATTTTTTAATAACATGTATTTAAAGCAATTAAAGTATGTAGTATTTGACATATATATTTTCACTGCAGTGAAATACCTTCATGAAATTTATTTTCACTGTATAATTTCATAGAATAGCTATTTTAACTTGGATCACCTTATTTCACCTACAGTAAAGTTCCACTATCAGAATCAACAAAATTGATGATGTTATTTAATAGCACAAGACTTATTATAGGGACCTTTTTCTACTCAAAATACACATTTATGATTTTAAAATCATCAAAAAATCACACAATTTTGCTATAAGTTTTTAACCAAGGTAATCTTTATAGCGGAACTTTACTGTAACTTTTTTATAAAAAATGTTAATGAAAAATTAATATTTCTTGTTCTTAATAATACATTTCATTCAACTATAAGTGGCGCATACATTTACTCCACTGATTTAAATATTTAGTTCTTGTTAAATAATCCTTGTACATAAATATAAATATCTATTTTCTATCTATTGTGAGTACAGAAGTACTGTAGTGAGTATTTAAATCAGAAGGGTTAATGCACAGGAGCTTGACATTTTATATCATACTACGAAAATTCCCCTCTTACATATAATATAGTTTTTATTATATGTAAGAGGGAAATTTTCGTAGTATGATATAAAATGTCTAGCTCCTGTGGTTAATGTATGCACCACTGACAGTTGAATGAAAATTTAACAATATATATAAGATATACATGTACTATTTCAGTGAGATTATCAAAGACAAATGATTTAAATTATGGTATATTAGAGATGTACAATGAGAACCATGAATGGTCAGCTGTATGTGATGCTGGTTTTAGTGTGTCAGCTGCCAGAGTAGCTTGTCGTCAACTTGGGTATAAAGATGGTAGATTTCAACCTGGTATGTCTGGATAACTGTTTTCATTACTTTCTTTTTGTTTTTATGTTAATATTAGTAGGTCAGCATAAATTAAGATAATCAGGCTGAGGAATGTCACACATGTTTTTTATTAAAGGATAAAATTATAGGCCACAATGCAATGAGCAGTAAGCACAGGAACCAGAAGCGTTACGAACATGCAAATGTAGTTTGATTAATGAGGGTATATTATCTCCCTTTTAGTTGATTTATAAAAGGACCAAAGGGAGATTACTAGAGAACTAAAACATCAACACATGGTACACTCAAGCCTTCTGCTATCTATCCTAGGTTCTTTCACATTACAGCATCGGTGAAGAAACAAGACTAAGCAAGCTAATCAAACAACATGAAATGTTAATATTGTTTTAGGAGCAGTGGTCCAGTGGTAGGATGCACACTTAGGGATTGAGAGGTCCTGGGTTCGAGCCTCACTAGGGGCACTGCTAATTTCCTTGAGCAAGAAATTTACCTACAATTGTTTCACTCCACCCAGGTGAAAATGGGTACTGTGAGGGATCACCTGCCTGAAGGTGATTTCAATGATCAGGAGTTATACAAAATTGTAAAGTTGGCTGAATATGTATATAGAAGCAGACTTTAAACCACACTTTATTGTTTGTTTCAGGATCTGTTCTTGGTACAAATGAAAGTGAGAAGATTATTATATCTGAGATGAGATGTAATGGAGGGGAGAAAACTCTCGATGATTGTGAATTTATTTATGGCTCTTGTCCTACAGAAAATTATGTTACTGTTTATTGTAATAAAACTGCTATTAAAGAAAAAGGTAAAATATTCTTATCTCTCATGTTTTTACAATCATGAAATGTGATGTAATTCTATGACAATTGTTTGATAAAAATATAAAAGCTTATATTTTCATTGTAGAGAAAATATAAAAGTCAAAATGACATCAACTAAGATCAATGAAGTAATATTAAAGGTCTTTAGAAATGATGTCGCTTTAGATATGTGTTAAAATATCTCAAAGACAAAAAAAACATGAAAGAAACTTATTTATAAATTTTGGAATGAGATATATATTGATTTCAACATTTGAGCCCTGGAAATTACATTTTCTCTTATGGCTATGCCTGTTGAAAATATCTTTTCTGAGCTCACTAGGAGAAATAATCTCTCACCATCGTCAATGTATATTCTCTCTTATTGATATATTAATCCTTAACCGTACAGATATGACTTCTAACTCCTTGGAAATTGACACCCATGGGTTTGAAGGCTCATATTTTAGCTAGATTTGGTGTATTTCATTTAAATACCCTTCTTTCATCCTTGTTACCCAAATGTTTATATAGAAATACAAACAAACTTGTTCAGTACACAAAACATCATGCAAAATTTAAATGTTTGTATCAAGTCCCTGTATAAAATACTGAATATTTTTTATTGTTGTGTCGCAAATATAAATGTTCGTGTATTTCAGAAACTGTTGAGTTAAGAATCAAAGGTGGACTGTACTATGGTTCTATTGAGGCCAATAAATATGGTTTCTGGGGACCAATATGTCCTCTAAACTGGACTGATTCTACAGCCAAAGCTACTTGTCATCAACTAGGATATGTTGGAGGCGTGGCTTATAATGGCACCAGTCAGTTAGACACGCCCATGGCTCTAGGAAAGTTTAAATGTGCTGCTGGTAACCACAATTTAAGTGCATGTTCATACAATGGTTTTAATGAAGATATAGGATGTCAGTATCCTATAAAAGGAAGATATTTACGTCCTACTGCTGGAGTTCTATGTTACAATCATGAAGGTTAGTGTGTTTAATACAACTTTTGCTGGATTATCCAGACAATAGCTGGACTATTCTAAACATATTGTTGTTGTTTTTTCTCATTTGTCAAAGTTTGAATAATTTCAAGGTGATTGAATACACAGTATCACAATATCATGAGTGTTTGACAAAGAACACGAAGTCACTATAAAATTACTCATGTTTTGACAGTCGAAGAACCCAACATACATTTGTATACTTAATTGTGCATTGACATAACATTTCTTGGTTTAGTTTTTAAGTGCAACATGTTATCTTGTCAGTCAAAACTTTTTGCACTCTTTTGTAACTTCTTTTAACAATATTCAGTTTATGTGGATAGCCCATGCGGTGCCATCCAATATTACCTTTTGTAATTGTGTAATTACCATCTAGCTAATAGATATACCGCTATCTTGGATAATTCAAGAAATGATAATATTGTTCAATTTTATTAGCTGGATTTTTCAACGAAAAAAATTCGTTCTGTATCCATTTATAAACAAGTTCTTACAACTTTGATTAAATACTTTTGAGTCCCCTTCCTGGTCCTCTTGTTCTGAGCTAGTCGGATAAAGTTTCTTGCTCAGGAAACTATAACTTGGGTTTTTGATGGGATTCGAAACAATGTGGAGGTGGCTTTCTGATAATTACCAATCTAACTTGGCTATTTGTGCATTGTTAACAATTTGCGTTGAAATATCAGCCTCTTGATCCATTGCTGTCTATGTAAAATGTTTTTAAATGGGAATTATACTTAAAAAATAACTTTATTTGATTACAGAGGGAGTGAAGTTCAGGAAAGATGAAGATGGCAGAGTACAGATAATGTTTAATGGAGAATGGGGTCGTGTATGTAACAGTAGCTGGGGTGATAAGGAAGCAGGTGTATTCTGTAGACAGATTGGTTATATAGACGGTATAGCATCAACGTTTGAAGAACGTGGTGCCGGACATGTCTGGATGAATTATATTGAATGTAATGGTGAAGAGAAGTCTATATTGGAATGTACAAATACATGGACACCTGGCTCGGCTAATTGTGATGATGCTGGAGTTGTCTGTCTTGATTCAGGTAAAATTAGTACATGCCACCTGTTTTCTAAACATAACGCTAGGTAATGCTTTGCCCTCTGATACCCTGAATTTGATATCACATACTTATAACTTTTGTGTAAGAAGGGTACCAGAGGACAAAGCCTACATAACAATTTCCTTGAGAAACTGGCAAATGGTTTTCTGTTGTATTTATCTATATATTATGTTTTATTTGCATAATGTCTTCTACTCTAATGTGACTTTCTTTCCCTAGCAAAAAGCTATAAAGCCTGTTGTAAAGATGCTATTGGCCCTAACTCGAGTCAATTGCAAATATTAATATATTTATATATAAGTCTTGCTGATATAATACAGTTCTGTTGGTATATTCTCTATCATTATTGGCCAGATTTTTCAACAAAAAAATTCGACTAATAGTTTGGTGGGACAGTGGGCGGGCTGGCAGGCGGGCGTCCGGTGTCGTTAACAATTGCGTTAAAGTTTTCAATTTAGCATATATTTCTGCCATTTATTGTCAGGTCTTTATGAAACTTCATACAATGATAACATACCCTGTGATGAACAGAATTTCACAGTAACTACAACTCTACCTGGCTTTATTATCTCCCTTTGTATCTTTTGCGTTAAAGCTTTTAAATCTGGCTTTAATGTGATTTCCACATAACATTTCTTGTTTGTTGGTATATTTTCCATCATTATTTTGTTGTTTTATTTTCTGTTATAGTCATGCTGGTCAAAGGTGACTTTAAAACCCATGGTGCTGTTAAAGTAAATATAAACAATCATTGGGGTCTAGTATGTAATGATAACTGGGATCAAAAAGATGTTGGTAAGTTAAAGATATAGTTGATTTCTCATTATATACTAAATGATATTTATTAAAAATATATTTACTTTGGACAAGTAAGTCATATGAAGCCTGTTTATCATTATGATTTTTCAATACACTCTTTTGCCGAATCCTTATTAGTTATGTCATCTTTCAATTAAATTTTGAATGCTTTGCTTTACTTAAAATTTTCTCAAATTTTGTCTTTATAATTGAGAGATTTTTATGATATGCTGAAAGAAAAAGAAAATTTTCATATTGAAATAATTTCTGTATCATTGTTATTGCATTATATAGTCTCACCAAGGCTCTCACTCAAGACCTCTCACCCTACCTCTGGACTTTTACTCCAGTATATGAAATTAGTTGGTGTCCAGTTGTCCTGCAGCTTGTTCAGTAACAACTATTAGCGAACGTTACAGGTACAGGACAACTCAAATTGAAGACAACTCAACCTGTGGATAACTCAACTTAAAGTTGGGACAAATCAACCCTTTAGTAGGGGATTGAGTTGTCTCGGGTTGAGTTGTCTCGGGTTGAGTTTTTCCGACCCTAATGTTACAGAACGTTTTGGAATGTTCAGGGTAATTGAATAGGCTACTGGTTTGTTAAAAATTGTTGGAGCATAAAAAGAGTAATCATAAGCTCTCATGTTACCATTGGAACAGTGTAGAGACATTGTCTAATTAGGTAAATTTTTAATTGATGCTATCAATCTATCTGGTTTGTAAGCTGATTTGAGCATCATCAGTTCAAACAGTAATATTGTTGTGTCAATTTCTACTCCTGAAAATTTGCGAGTTATAATTAAAGTAACTCGCAATTTTCATAATCCGCTCGCAATTTGCGAGTATGCGAGTTAAATTCGAGCCCTGTACTACCTTTGCAAGCACTTTATTATTGTATATTACAGATGTAACATGTAAACAGTTAGGTTTTCAACATGGTCTACCATTATGTTGTGCACCATATGGTTATGTTAAATCTCACGGCATCATGGAAACAACACAATGTAAAGGTGATGAGAAGAGATTGATAGATTGTACACATAAATTACCATATGGTTCCATTTGTTCTATGGACTATGCTGCTACTGCTTGTTACAATGGATCTCTTCCTACAGGTTTGCTTTCTTTTCTTGGTTCATTTTTCATTTTAACTTATTTTTAGCTTCTCTAATTACTTTGTTCTACACCTGTCAAAGACAAGACATATTATGTAATGGGATTGTCTTCATCAATAGTTGGCATTTGCATAAAGTTAAAAAATGGTAAAATTTGATGTAAAGTCTGCTTCCATATGCATGTTCAGCAGACTTTACAATTTTTACATGGGTTTTCCCCATGTTTAGTAGTGGACTGTGGCAAATCCACATCAAAATTTGTCGCAGACAATTTCATTCGGTTGTGTGCGCGCAAATAAAGGGATACTTACCTCTGCAATTAATATAGTCTGCATTACATGTTAACAAGCAGATGACAAGAAGCATGTGTATATCTTATCTAGTTTATCCCATTCTTTCCGAATGACTTATATATGCGTCACGATTTTGCTGCTCTCTATACCGAGTGCCGTATATATGCGTCAATTAAACTTCAATCGAAACGCCGACTGACTCGTATATCCGTCAAAGAATTTAAACCTCTGACTGCCGCGTGACGCGTATATCCGTCATGTGTATGCAGACGATCTTTACATCGATAAGCGTAGCGATAAGCACAGCGGGTAAAGATAAGATGATTTGGTGTTAGATGGAGCAAGTTATTAACAATTTAAAGCAAGGTCACTGCATAGAAATTAATTGGCGCTATTATGAAAGTTAATTTATTCTGCACAAATATTATTTTAATTTCATAATGTTTTTTCTTCATTTTAATTTGTAACACTTTTCCCTTCAAGTGCATTTGTTTGCAATTAAAAATTGACAAATTGTAGCGTGTCTTTTATTGAATGTTTCATTGATAATTGTTGATTGATATTTGTATTATTAATATTTGTAACACCTTTTATCTATATTCAAAACAAATTTTTTGTGAAAATAACTTTGCGCGTCCAAATTTATAAATCTGGTTACACTTCACAACACGTTTTAATTAACTATCATAAACGTGATTACGATAAGTCATTGACGCAGAAATACAAAAGAAGAATGCAAATAAATTGCAAATAAAACGCTGTTAAATTTCATTTAAAAAATGACTGATTAAAACCACGCGCAAATAAGTTATTAAGAATCTTATGATAAAGAACAAACTTTATGACCGAGGATTATTTTTTGTTTATTAATTTATTTATGTATGCTGTTATAATATCATCGCGAGGAAAGATTATTAGGACATGTCAACACAGGAAGTGTTGATACGTTACCTTCTTAAAATTAATTGTCGCCGACGAATACATTTTCTATAATAATACTTGTGGTCCCAATCTTATACTTGTATTGCGGTGTGTTTTTGAAGTATTCAATATGGCACGCGCTAAATACGTCATATGGTGCGGTGCTTTACTGATCAAAAGAAAATCGCCGGCGTTTATCTTTGTTTATAGTCAGACAGGAAATCAATTGGAGAGGAATGTATTAATAAATATCTTGTTAGGAAGAAATAAGTTGATATTTAATTGAAATTAGTTTTGATTGTCATGGGAAATGACGTCCGTGTTAAATGTGTGGATAAACTTTAAAGGTATTAGGTAAAATCGGATTTTTACCTCTCATTACAAATACACATGTAACTTTTTTTCTGATGCGAATATTTTAATTCTGTTTTCAACATAAGAAAATCAATTAAAATATGCACATTATGTACGGTTCCGATTTTGTTGATGCCGCTGATTTTTTTCATGAAAAACAAAGTTTAAATACGCCGGATTCTCTTTTGCAGTAGGTTAATTTCTAATATGCAATGACCTTGCTAGCTATTCTTTTGTAAAGGAAGATACAAAACTAAAAATAGTACCATTGGATGCATAATTTAATTTTCTTTCCAGAAATGTTTCCTCTGTAAAAAAAAAACTGTATTTCATAAACGATTAAATGAATCACAAGTTATGACTTAACACTTAACACCGTCATAACAATGTGTATACGTTAAAACTGTCTCGGTGTACAGAGGAAGATAAGGAGTTTATGTACTAGGTAAAGACCGGTATAACAGCGATAGGTTAATATAGGCGTATTTATCTTCGGGTAGAAGGAGTTATGTAAGGTAAAGGTCCCTTGTATGGCTTCCATGAGTTGTATACAGCCATATACTCTACCAAAACCCCATGTCTGACACCGCTATCGGCGCTTTGATTATGAAAACCTCTGATCATTGAAATCACCCTCAGACTGGTTATCCCTCATGGTACTCATATACAATTGTGTGAAATGGAACAAATGTTGGTAAATTTCTAGCTCAAGGAAATCAGCAGTGCCCCATGTGTGGTTCGAACTTGGAACTTCTTGATTCCTAATTGCTTGTCCTTCTACTGGACTACTACTTCCTACACTTGCTTCTTTATCTGTAGCATAACTTAGTCACCTAAAGGCAGAAAGATTTGTAACTGGCTGTGCTGTGCATTTTCTGTTCTACTCTCATGGTCAGTCTCCTTCCTTACTGTCCCTGAGGCTTAGATTTAAAAAAGAAAGCTTTACCAGTATTAAGCAAGTTCCTTTGCCAGTAGCTGACAATTGCTGTAGTGGATGCTGTGATGGGGGGAAAATGGCTTTGTAAAGTGTTTTATGTCCTAACTGCATCAAAGTATGCAACTCCTTCAACAATTGAATTGTACCAACAATTCCGAATCAGCTGTTGGACAAATTACTGAATGAGCTTAAGTCAGACAATTCTTATTGAGCTAGATGGGCAGGCCAATCTCTGTAATCAGGTAACAAGGGCTCGAATTTAACAAAAAATTGGACTTGCAAATTTTTGCAAGTTGATTTTATTTCAACTCGCAAAATGATTAAAAAAATCACTCGCATTTTTTATCATTAATTGATACTATCGATCTAACTTGCTGTTCAAATGCTGATTTAAGCCTTATTAGATTAGACAGTAATATTTTTGCGAGTTAAAATAAAAGTTGCATGTACTTGCAATTTTCAAGGAACACTTGCATTTTGCAAGTATGCGAGCTTAAATTCGAGCCCTGAGGTAACTCTATAGCAAAATAGCAGAGAATTTTAGATCAGGACTTAATCTGATTGTGAGGCAGGCTAGACCAGAGAGAAGTTCAACTATGAAATAAATATATTTATATAATCATTATTTCTATTATAGAAACAGAGATATCTATAAAAGGAAAGAATGGTGCTGGTCTTGTAGAAGTTAATTATTTAAATATCAGTGGACGTATATGTGCTGATGATTGGGATGATTTAGATGCTATAGTTGTTTGTAAACAACTAGGATTTGCTAATGGTAACATTTTATGTTTATGTCTTTTTTGGTTAGGTTTAAAATGGTAGTAACTCATTGAATAGGTACTATCACGGTGGTCAGTCACCCACAATCATTCATATAAAAACTTAATATCTGGAGTTAGATAGCTAATTAACATACGTATATATAAAATAATAATTAAGGATGCCTCTTGATTTTTATTTGAAATTAAACACAAAGTTAAAACACCGACTAGTTTCGCTGTTATGGCTCTTCAGTGTGTATATATAATAACGTTGACATTGTCATGGTTGCAACATTTTAATTATATATAAATATTTTATATTTATCTAGGATCCTTAGTTCTTATTTTTGTCACTGATTGTTTTCAATTATATGCATGTATGTATACCCAACTTAATATGAAGTTTCTTGTATCTTTCGTCAGGTCATGCATACAGTCATTATAAATGGAGTACAGGCAGGGGAGATAATGCACCATTTTGGACATCAAGAGTTAACTGTAGTGGTACAGAGAAAACCTTTGAAGAATGTCCTAAGACACCGTATGGACAAGTAAAAGAATGTATAGCTAGACATTATGCTGGAGCAATGTGTTATCAATCTTTAAGTAAGTCAATGTTCTGGTTATGTTTTCTTTTTATCTCTAATCTTTATGGAAGACCTTCAGCCATGTTGAAGTGGTTAAATGCAGTACACTTGAATTCTCATCTGGCACAAGTGCAAATTAGGAACTGAAAATGTATATTTTCTCAGTGGATACACCATACATATAATCTCTAATGTAAAAAGATGTGTGCACACAAAGAACAAAAGGATATGATGTATATTATAGATTGTATAGCTGTGGTGTGATAGATAATAAATTTTTTAGTTGAAAAAACCTGGAGCAGAGAATTCTTATTATTAGACAATTTTAACCTAGTTAAAGGTTGGGCCATCATTGGAAATCATGATATCTATATATTACCGATTATTGACAGACGATACAATATCGATTCACAATTGAATAATCTAGCATTTTATAAAGCTACAGTAAAAACTGCCTTAGCGACCCACTGAATTAAACGACTCACTGTCTTATGTGACCGTATTTGAGACCGCCCAACATAAATGCCTATATAAAGTCCCTGTATTAAGCGACACACTGTCTGACGCGACTAACGACCTTATTTTATCAGTCCAATACCGATAATTAGGTTTAATTAAGCAACTTTTCAGGCCTCAATTGACCCAAAGATGTTTTTCACACCTCGATAATTACTATTGAATTGTATAATTGGCCCATCAATCGACACGCGTGATACAAAAAAATAGCGTTGTAAACATGCTGCGGACAATGCGGATTAACAAAAGGCATAGCACAACTGATTGTTTGTTTAAACATTATTAAATAGCTTTTATAGACAGTTATTACTTAAATTTGGCGAATGAATCGATTCGAATGTGATTGCAAAACAATCGGCCATTTTTGTTTGCATCGCTAAAAGCCGTATTTCGGTTATTACCGGTATTTTCGTCATCAAAGGAACTTGCATGCGAGTTTCGTTCTCAAACATATGTCATTGTTTATGTGTAAAACAAATTTATTTTTAATATTGAAATTGATATGAATTGCCCATTATCAAACCAAAGACAATTTTTAAATTTATTAATTTTAATCAAATTGAGTAATAAAATTAAAAAGTGTCTAAGAATTTTTTTATTACTCTTCGAGGGCACAAATTTAAATTTGATAGAATATCGGGAGAATTATGCTATGTAATATCATGTTTTTAACTGTTTAATGTCCCAACTTAGTATGGGGGTTTCACTTATTTGCCTGAAATGTGCAATATTGGTGACACGCTATTATATTGACTTGAACCTGGATTTAAAGACCCACTGTCATATGTGACCGTGTTTGGATGTTCTGCCAGAAAGTCGCATATGACAGGTTTTACTGTATTTACTACGGTATAAGACTTTTATATTTCTGAGTTTTCATGTTTTCTGTTAAGAATTAAAAAGAAGAAAATATATAGTTTGTTTAGTTTGTTTTATGTCTGAAACAGCTTGAAGGCATTGTAAAGTATGTATATACTGGAGTTGTAGCGACTTCTATTGCACTCCTTGTCTGACTTGATACATCACCGATACTTGTCTTCCGATATATCAATACAAAATTTTCTAACATTGACAGCCCTAGTTAAAGGATACGGAAAATGAGTGCTGGTAAAAAAAAAGTCTTGAGAACTTAGAAATGTAATTAGATTAACTTGTTACCCTAAATAATTGAAAAAGGTGTCAATAGACAGTGTAAAGCACAGGGCCAAGTCATTTGAGCTTTCCAAAACTTCAAGTATGATATATCTGTGATATATCTGTTTGAAAATACAATGTAGTAAGTAGGGCTGTCATGATATACCGGTATTCTGGTATATTGCAATATGCAGCTTCAGCAATACCTACCCCGGTACAATTTTAACGTACCAGTATATATCATGGTATGTATCTGGATATGATGTCAGCGCATTGCAGTATATTTTGATAGGCTTCTGGTGTATTGTGACAGCCCTTGTAGAAAATCTTGGAAGGTCATGTAAGCTAAATATTTCAGAGTTTCCAATCGCCTAAAAGGAATAAATATACATTTTGTGTAAAGTTCTTTTATGTGGACATAAGATTTTAAATGCATAAGGTGGAGTCAAAATGTATTCCTTATAACAGTTTTGTAGATCTTTAAGTAAAAAAATTCATTATTATGCTCAGTAGAAAGGAAATGATAAATTTTCATTCATTCTATGTAACATGTTAACTGTCCTATATTTTACCATTGTAGGTGTTTCATACAGAATATCAGGTGGTGACACCAACTATGGTCGTGTAGAGATCTCTGTTGATAGAGTCTGGGGTACTGTATGTAATCGTTACTGGGACGCTAATGATGCTCAAGTATTATGTCGATATTTCGGTTTTATAACGGGCTCGCCATTGTACACTGGAAAGTTTGGCACCCCGCCAGATAAAGTTTATGAATCCAATCTACATTGTAATGGTTCTGAGAATTCTCTACAAGAATGTCCTCATGAAGGATGGGAACAACCTGATCCTGATAAGAACTGTTTAGATCATACAAAAGATGCTGCAGTATATTGTTTTAATTCTGGTATGTTAGAAATTTTCTTACTACTCTTCAAGCAGGCTGATAATTGCCTTAAGTCCCTCTTCTGCCATTTAGTCTCTAATTTATATCTTATGGTGAAATATAGAGAATGTTTCCCATCTTTGATGCAAGATCTATTTTGATCTCATTGTGTGAGCTCTGAAAACATATTTTTAAATAGTGACTTAGCCACAAATGAAAATGTCATTATTAGAGCTCAAACCTTACCTCAAATTTTCTCCATCTAGGAGAAAAATTGAAAAAAGCAATGTTATAATTGTGTATAATGAGTAGGCTGTCATACAGAAGAAAAAATGAAAGAAAAAGTATATTTGTCAATTTGGAATGAAACCAATATAGGCTCTTCATCAATTTGCCATACACGTAGTTTAGCTCTGTGCTTTAATAGAGTGGGTGGTCACTCACTTGAAGTGTGGGAGTAACATCTTTTAAGCAACACTTTAAACAAGATCTCATCTTAAGTTCTTGCATTATTCGTGTAAAACTTCATAGAAGTGTTTCTTGGATATAGTCCCTTTTCAGCAGTATTAAAATGATTAAAATCAATTCTGAAATCTAGTTTACAATAGCAACAGGAAGAAGAAACAAGTGTACAATGTATTGTCTTCTTTAAAACTTCAGGTTGCTTTAGCTAGATAACATGAGACATAATTCACTCAGACTATTGTACATATTTGTCTTCTGTTATCCGAATGACCTATATATACTCAAAGTTTATTCGTCCTCATTTGAAACAAACACATACCGGTACATGTATTATTTATAAATATAATTTGTCTCTCTGTCTATTTCAGTAAAACTTGGTTCAGGTGTTGGTAAACACATAACAAATGGTCCAGTATTATATTACAATGAGAAGAATCAAACCTGGGAAGCTGTTTGTGATAAAGGTTTTAATGATATAAGTGCGACATTGGTCTGTAATAATCTAGGTTTTGACGAGGGTCGAGCTATCAAGGGCTCAGCTTATGGCAAGATCTATGAAGATATTATGATCAATAAAACATTATCTTGTGATGAAGATTCTAAGTCTATAGAGATGTGTTTGAAACCTGGACCATGTAATGAGAGTGACTTCTATGCTTCTGTTGCTTGCTTCATGAAGAAAGATTTACCATTAACTGAAGGTAGGAGTTGTTTGTTGTTACAGTAAGATTCCAATATAAGGGACACCATTGTTTTTGAAAAATCATATGAATTGTTGATGATTTTTAGGCCTCAAATACTGCCAATGAGAAAAAAGGATTCGTGATCATTTGGCTATGTTTTACAAGGAAAAGATCCCGAATCATTCGGAAATATTTGAGAAGAAAACTATGCCTGATCATTTAGCTATATTTGTTAAGAAATCGTCTCTCATCATATGGCCATTTTTTACAAAAAAGGGTATCAAGACCATTGGTTTTAATGGTCCTATTAGTGGATCTTTACTGTATTTGTGTATACTTTTTGAAAAAAATAAGTATTTTAAAGTTGGCATTTTACTAATCTGTATTTACTAAATTTTATTCTAACCAATTAGTTAAAAGTCTTATTGATAATCTTGACATCATGGCAATGAAGATGATGATAATGATGATGACAATAATAGCAAAGTTGATGATATTAATGATGATAATAATAATGAAGATGATAATAATGATGATGATGATAATGATGATGACAATAATAACAAAGTTGATGATATTGATGATAATAATAATGAAGATGATAATAATGAAGATGATAATAATGATGGCCTTTAATCCTGGATCAAAATAATGAAAAGTTTAGGTGAATAAAGTAATGTTATATGCTTGGTTTCAGAATATACATTTGATATTGTAAAAGGAGAGAATGTAGATTATAGTGGTACTGTAAGTGTTAGACATTATAGTTTATATGGAAGAATATGTTCTACTGGATGGGATGATAAAGATGCTGAGGTAATGTTTGATTCTTTCTAGAATTTATTAGCCGGATTTTTCGATGAAAAAAATCGGCTAAAAGTTTGGCAAAACACTGGGGTTCGGGCGGGCATCCAGTGTCGTTAACAATTGCATTAAAGTTTTCAATTTAGCTTATATCTCTGCCATTTATCATCAGATCTTGATGAAACTTCATACAATGATAACATATTATGTGATGAACAGAGTTAGAAATGAACCACAACTCTACTTGGCTTTATTATGGATTATTTCCCTTTGTAATTTTTTTGCTTTAAAGTTTTTAAATCTGGCTTTAATGTGGTTTCCACATTACATTTCTTGTTTATTTAAGCTTGATTATGAATGATTCAGTTTTCTGTGGAGAAAGAATCTCTTTAAAAACTGTTTTGTTTTTTCTATAAGATTGCTTTAAGAACTACTTTGTATTGTATGTTTAGTATTGAAGCGCTGTTTCCTAGTCTTGAATTTCAGAGTTGTATTTTCTTACCTGCAATCAGAATACATTGTATACTAATTTATAGCAGAATTATTCCAGGGTATAGATTTTGTGTATGATCCATTTTAATTTCACCAAGTGGGTTTATAAAGATATAAATGTTTATCAAAGAGTGGAGTAGCTTCAAGAGAACCATTTTTGAAGCACTCAAGTTAGAATATAAAGATTTTCTCTAAGATTGCAGCATTTAGCTTCCACAATGACATCATTTTGAATTATTTTTTTTTCACTACTATGAAAATATAGGATTTTATATTTCTATCGTATATTTTCATTGAATAATACCACATATCACATAATATGCTATATGTTTAACTTGTCCAAACCATATCACACTTACAGTAAAGCATGAAAGAAACTATATATGTTGTTTTACTTTTATGATGATTCTCTATTTCCAGGTATTA
Organism: Mactra quadrangularis; assembly: GCA_025267735.1. Classification (NCBI taxonomy): domain Eukaryota; kingdom Metazoa; phylum Mollusca; class Bivalvia; order Venerida; family Mactridae; genus Mactra; species Mactra quadrangularis. The sequence continues at coordinate 37,849,237 of CM046296.1, read as the reverse complement.
TGTAGGAATCTAACATATCAACATGGTATAGCGTTCCATCAGTCAGATAATGAGTTCTCTCCCTTACTAGGACGTGGACCATATTGGATGGCTGATGTCAATTGTCAAGGTCATGAACAATCTTTAGCCGAGTGTCAGTTTAGTACGAGACTTGATTCTAAGAATTGCTCTGAAAGATCTAATGCTGGCGTACTCTGTTATCATGAAGAAGGTATGAGTTAGTGTAACTTGTGTATAATGACCACCTCTACAGTAACCACCAAAAGTTTGACGACAAAAGAAATTTACAACAATTCTTGAATGTTGATGATTATTTTTATAGAATCATTATTTCTAATATATTTAAACCTGGTTTGTGATAAAATGAAAACACATTTTATGAAAAAAGCACATTTTAAGATTCTGCATCAGACATACTAAAGCCTCCAAAACCATGTTTATTGTAATTATTTTCCATAACTTAGTTTTTATGCTTTTTCTGTTGTCCTATTCATGAGTAATTTGATAACCAAAAAATTAAGCAAAACATAAAAGCATTTCAACATAAACTATTATCAAATTTTAGATAAAAGCTATTCAGTAGGCCTACAAATGAAAATGTCTCCAAACTTTTGGTGGGTACTGTATATTACAGCTTGGGATGATTCAAACCTCAATATTTAGAGGTCATTAAGCAGGGCAAGTGTGCCTTATAGAAGATTTCGGCATATTTGTACTTGGCTACTTGCTTAGTGTTTGGACAGGAAGTTGCCTGGATATGGATTTTTTGGTACACTAGGAAGTGAACCAATATGATATTGTGGCACACTTGCTCTATACTGGAATATATTGACAGCATTGAGGATATATAAGCACACTTTTACAGTAAATTTGTTAGTAACATACATGTATGTGATATCATATATTTGTAGACTGGACAATCCTCTTGGGAATTGTAATAAAAGTCATACAGATTTTTTCCATTATCAGGAAATTACCTTTAAAGTAACAGAGATATAATACTGCTTTTGTACTTCCCTGCCTTCAATGTAGCTTTTATGGCAAAGTGGTAGACTAGCTGTCCACTAACAATTCAGAAGGTCTAGGGTTCATATCTCAACTCGGACCTTGGATTTTTATTGTGTTTTTATCAATATTTTTATCCATTTGAAGGAAATTCTGTTCACATTTTCTTAAACATTTTACATACATAATATGCATATAGATACATGTGTATACATAACCCTGACTCTTACCCCAAAAAGCCTTAGTGTTCTCATTTTTGATCATTCCTAATGTTGATCATCCACTTAGGACTTGAAACATTATAATATAGTGATACTATCACAATATTTGCATAATGTTTTCTGAAGTATTTATGTTAATTGTTTAATTTTGTTTACAGGAATCAAATATCGTATTGTTGATGACGACAACCCAGAAAATACAAGCTCATTCGGTCGTGTAGAAATATCAATAAATAATGTCTGGGGAACAGTTTGTGATGCATCATGGGATGCCATGGACGCTCGTGTACTATGTCGACAGAAAGGTTTCCATGATGGGTTTGCTCTGAATGGAGCTTACTATGGTCGAGGTAAAACAAGCCCAGTATGGTTGAGTCATGTTAAATGTACAGGTGATGAGGAAGTGTTACATAAATGTCCACACCGTGGATTTAGTAGCGCTATAGTAGATGGTGTGGTTGGATGGTGGAAATGTAGATCTCATAAAGATGATGCTGGAGTCTACTGTATCAATGATTGTAAGATTTTTATTTTTATTTTTTGTGTTTTATTTATTGGGCTTAGCACTGTGTCAATGCAATTAAGGTCATTTTATGGCTACCATGCATCTAGTCTCATTTCCTGGACCCTTGTCTATAATTTTCATCTACCTTCCACAAAGCCTTGATGTACCTTATTTATGGATAAAATTGACATCTTTGTAAAATATATTCGGAAACTAGATTTGACATTGCAGTGCACGTCTTGTTGTGTTCTAGATTGGGGTTGGTTTGTCTTTATTTTTATCACTATACCCACTAACTTTTTGGGGGGGAGGGGCATATAGGAGTCAGCTTGTGGGTCAGTTGGTTGGTTGGTCTGTAGCTTTTTCTTTTCTGCTCAATTTCTCAGCACCTATGTTACAGATTTGATTCAAACTTCAATCATATACCAGATATCAGGCAGACATGTGCATATCCTATTTTGGTTGCGGTCCATTGATTTTTTCCAAGTAATGGCCCTTTGATTTTCTTAACAAACACCTGTTGGGGGTATTTTATCACATTCAGTGATAGGACTTGTTGTCATTTAGTGTACTAAATTTCACTCACTATAGTTGCAGTCAGAATATCTTGTTTATCACCTTGATACGTCAACTTTTAAGTAGGACCAGTTTTCATCCATTCCTTACCAGATCTTGTCAGGAAATTGTTTAACAGGGTAACTGAAATGTGTCTATCAACCTGGGCAACCAACTTGAGGATGTCTTAATGAATTGAACTATATGTACATTTGAATAAGATTGACTGGTGTAGTTTTATGATACTTTATTATATTTCAGTAAAACTAAGTGGTGATTTTAATGCTACCATGGGTGCTGTACTGGTATATGACAATAATAAATGGCATGCTGTATGTGACAAAGATTTTGATTCTCGTGATGCTAGAGTTGTATGTAGAACATTAGGATTTAAAGATGGGAAAGCTATATTTGGATCAGCATTTGGAAATCTAACAGCTGATATAGGTTTGAGATTTTTTATAAATTTTAAATTCAAATAATAATTATGAAATTGTCTTCCTGTAAAGGGTATTTGTAAAGTTTTTAAAAACGATAATGAAATTTACTTTGCTTGAAACAATCTTTTCTAAATTTGCTTAAAAGCCATGATTTTCAATTACAAAGACTGACCATTTATGATTTGGCATTTTAAGTAACCAGTTTGAATTTAATATGGTTACATGAGTGTTAAAGTTTGGAATGGATATATGAGATATTAGATAAAGTTTGCTCTAAATTATATATAAATTCTTGTATGAAATGATAAATATATATACACCATAGAATAGATCTTCCCCTCAATTATTTAAATAAAACTAATATTAATAATAGAAACTTTATTTGTGGACTCTGTGGGCCTCTTAAAATAAATTTCATTTCGATTTCTTTTGAAGATTAATATCACTGACTTTGACCTCCTGCTGAAAGATGGCCATTGGTTTTAGCAAAACAGGAATTACAAACATAACATTTGTCCTCACTATCAATGAAATAGTTATCCCTATCAGGGCTCACCACTAAATTTTAAACCAGATTGCCTGAAAGGGCAGACAGCTATATTTTTAACTTGCCCAAATCATATCTTTAATAGCAGTAACTGGTTACCCAAAACTAAATATGGGTCTGTCTGGTGCAATATGATGACATTTAATGTCCAGCACTGCATATCTATGTCAAATAGAGGCTTAATGTATACATCAATGGCAATTGTACAAAATTTTACAACTACTAGAGAAAAATTAAAAACCTTGAACTCCACATTAATAAAGTATTTTTCTCTATCTTTATTAGGTGTAACTAATGTTGGATGCGAAGGAATTGAAGAAAAGTTTAAGAATTGTGATATGAAATATTCTACTACATGTGAGACAGGAATGTATGCATCTGTATATTGTAGTCCTATAGATATTGTTGATAGTGAAGGTAGGTTTCTGTTGTACTTATCCTCTTTATAAACACACCTAAATGTAGTACTATCCCTCCATCCTTATCAAGCCAACCTCAGTACAGTATTACAACACCTCCATTACAAGCACACCTTAATACAGTGGGGAGCTATGAGTTATTGATCAACGTTAGACTCTTAAGGTTCATGATCAGATCAGATTGCTCTTCTACTTCCTAACCTTTAAACAAGCTTTTATGGCTACTCTGTAAAGTGTCTGCTTTGAAGTTGAGAGGTAGTAGGTTTGATCCTAGTTCATACCATGGATTTTTCCAGCTAACATAATTCATAATTCCGTTAAATTTTTGTTTTATTGAAAGATAATTTATGATATTTTCTTTATTTTTATTTCTTATATATCTTATATACTCATATGATCATATTGTTACAGAATTCCATGTTAGAGTGAAACCTGATTATGAGAAAGAATCCGCTAAGTTCCATGGTTTCCTGGAAGTCTATATAAATGGTGTATGGGGTAGTGTATGTTCAGATGACTGGGACGACTTTGATGCAGACGTAGCGTGTAGACAGATGGGATATTCAGGTGGCGCCGCTTATAGGCCACCAAAGAACTTCTCTAGTGCTATACTGATGACACAGGTTGATTGTAGTGGTCAGGAAACTGTATTAAAAGAATGTAGTTATAAAAATTGGAATAAGATGGACGGATGCGATTATTACTCACAACGTGCTGGCGTCTTCTGCTATAACGATACTGGTAAATATCTAATAATGATATCAATTGCGCCTTTTATTGCCTGCCTAGCTAGATTAGTTGGTAGCACTCAAGTCTACGGATTGAGAGGTCAGAGTTTCAATTCCAAGACTGGGCATACTTTTGTGGAGTTTTTTCTAGAAAAAATTTCTACAGCCATTCTCCCTCCTACCACTGATCCTAAATCATGTATGGCAGTTGTCAGTCACTGACAGAAGTATGCCCATAGTAACTAGTTAGCAGCTCAATCCAGAGGTTAAGCCTTTCCAGGATTATATTGACTGTTGATATGTTATGACCCAGGGATGGGGTCAATTAATTGCTTTGAACAATTAATTGTCAATTAATTACTGTGTGAAAACAATGGTAATTGTAATTAATTATTTTATCAAAAAATGAAAAACAATGGTAATTATAATTAATTACTTAGGAAATTAAGGCAATAATTAATTGATTTCAATTATTTTTCAATTACTTCATGATACATTGCATATGTTTCATTAAATGTGACTTAGTTTCCAAACTGGTCCCGTCTTTTCTGTTTTTCACACCTTTCACACCTTATGAATGGATCCTTTACTGTCATAACAATTGTGTTTGCAACATGAAATCTATAGCTAATTGATTGATAACCTTGCATGGTGTTATAGTAAAATATTAAATTGTCTGACTGGTCACTGACAGATGAGCATTGAGGTGATCATCTTGAATACACAGTCATTGACATTATCACCTTTTAACTAAGGTTATAAGATAATCCACTAATCAAGTACTACTGAATTCACTAACCATTTACAAGTGATTGTATGTTATTCGTTAACCACTATCTTATGATGATCAAAGGCTCAAAGCCAATGCCCAGATTGAGTAAATGTTTCACATTGTTTCTGTTGATATGATGTACATTGTATAAATAAAACATAACTAAGAATTATTTGGAAAAAATAAGTATCAAGTATATGTATACTGCAATATGAGTTATCTTATCTTCTATTTAGTGTTTTAAAGGTAGTGACAATGATTAATACATGTCAGTAAATGGAGTTTAATTTTTTGCCTAAATACGTCATTGAAATAATCAAGGATCCTATATTAGAAGGATTCGTAACGGAAGGAAAGTAACGAAAGTTCTCGGTCATCACGAGACGATGCGAGAGCGCCATTCCGTCTCATTCACCATTTTCACGAAAAGGCGAGCTATTTCTATCCACGAATATCCACTTTAAACTAATCCATCGAAAGATGTTTTATGTACTCATTAAGAAAATTATGTCCAACAGTCATAAATAAGTTGGTCGTTTATGACTTAATTGTCCAATTTTGGTAAATTTCATGTTTATTATAAGACAATAATTATCGACCCAAGCACGACACATGTGTGAAATGGGGACCAATCGAAAATGTAGGCTGCACTGTAGTGCAGTATATGAGTGAAATGGTCACTAAATATGTGTTAAAGTTGGATTTGTCGATAGATCTGTGATGTTTGAATGGATTTGGTAACTTAATAAATCGAAATTAGCTAGTTTAAATAATCAATTTTATCTTCAAATATGGCCATTTTCGGCTAAAAACAACGATTTTCATGGATTGAAGTTCTTTACGGGCATTTTTATTTAGCAGTCTTCACATTCAACGCGCGTTTGAACAGCATTTTGTTTTTACTAATGTGGAAAAAATACATTTAAAAGTGGTATCCAATAAACCTTTTCCTTGCATATGCTTGATTAAATCTAAAAAGCAACTTTAAAACATCCCATTTCCTGGCTGATTTTTACATTGATTTTAGAACTATTGAACTTAATCATAGACCCAGTTTATGTTGTATCCTCAATTAAATGTGTTCTAATCCGCTATTTTGATAACCAAAAAGCGATCGGTTTATTGTGTTTTAAAGGATAATGACTAGTAGTCTATATTAAATGCCTTTACTACTATCGTTATCGGGTCAGGCAAGCCGTAATTATGGCGGTCTCCTCAGTTATTATTCAGGTATTACGTTTTCTTGATTTTGCATGAACATTTGCTGACGCAAGTTACTTTAGGAGAGTTTAATACTATTTAGGACATTTGATTTCGATTTTTCTGATTACACGTATATTTATCGAACAATTTACACGAACAAGACTCACTTGAACACAATTCGGACGTGGCTTAGTCTCGTTAGAATTTCGGATACTTTATTTAGTAAAATGAAACCAAATAACTGAAAAAGGTACTAACTGTAATTCTTATACAATGATCCCTTGATTTAAGTCTGTGAAGTGAGAAATGCTCATTTGAAAACATAATTATCCAATATCTAATTCATTAAATAGGCGCGGACATGATCATGGTTTGCCTGACGTACCTTTACCTGCCAAAGTACGACTGGGAACCAGACAAGAATCAAACCTGCATAAATTGACATGCAAATACTTCCACATTACCATGCTTAAACTAAATTAATTATGTTTATTTGCTTATAATTTGCTACAATTTTCAAAAATGCATGTTGCAAACTTGATAGCTACGGATCGTGCTTGCCAATTCCGGGTCACGTGACAGATGCTTGTCTCTTTTATCCGGAGTGGTCTCAACAGGGTTAGAAATCAATATTAATGGACAAATGTCTTACATATGTGATAGAATCATGTGTAAAATCAATTTTAAATGATAAAAAATACTTTTTAATTAAAATGTAAGATTCTACATAATAGGGGTTAGGTTTTGACCCGAAATTGTCACGTGCTTACTTTGTATGCATAATTGTCAAACAGTTATTAGATGAAACAAATGAGTTGAATCGTGTTCACCGACAAATATCCAACAAAGCAGTGTAAAATAAGGACTTATTTTATGCGAATTGTAGATATAAATCACTGTGTTTTTCGAACGCATGAACTGTCGAGTTCACGGTACTCAAAAAGACGAAACGTTCTCGTACTATTGCCTTGGTTGGAAAAGACGCTGTTCAGTGTTTCATGACTATGACTTTCGGTAGAGAAATTTTAACATGCAAAGTTTTCGTTACAGTAGCGATGTAAATAGTGTACATGACTTAACTATCACATAATCAAAATATTGCATTATTAAGGAAACATCTCTGTACTATTGTAAAAAAGTGACCCGGAATTGTCGATAACTCGGAACTGTCGAGTTCACGGTACTCAAAAAGACGAAACGTTCTCGTACTATTGCCTTGGTTGGAAAAGACGCTGTTCAGTGTTTCATGACTATGACTTTCGGTAGAGAAATTTTAACATGCAAAGTTTTCGTTACAGTAGCGATGTAAATAGTGTACATGACTTAACTATCACATAATCAAAATATTGCATTATTAAGGAAACATCTCTGTACTATTGTAAAAAAGTGACCCGGAATTGTCGATAACTCGGAACTGTCGAGTTCACGGTACTCAAAAAGATCAATTACTATTGAGAATTTGTTACATTTTTAAAAATTTAGTCGTAATTGAGCGGGAAGAATTCCAAATAAAAAGACAACTTACATTCGCGATCGCGCAATTAATTGAACCTTTCGCCGATTACCGCCACTTTGGATTAAAAAAACCCGCTCTTTCTCCCAATTAATACACTTTACGATAAATTAGCAGACGAAACTGAAACGACAGTGAAAATCGATAAAATCTGGTTGAACGATAGGGCGTTACATATCCATCTAATATAGGATCCTTGAAATAATTAATTAATAATTAATTGTTTATGTAAATAATGGTAATTGTAATTAATTGTTGTCCTTACTCAGGGTAATTAACAATTAATTATAATTACTGAGGTTGAGAATAATGGTAATTATAATTAATTACTTTGCAAGTAATTGACCCCATCCCTGGTAATGACCTATACTATGTGTTGTTGTTATGTTAAACACAGCCCCAAAAATTAATGCCTTCTTGTGATATTTGCTGAGCATTTCATTGTTCATTGTTGCACTACATTTAAACATTATAGTTTTAAAAGAATGAAGCTGTACTAAACTTGCTGATTTAATGCTGATTGGAATGCCAACAATATTATACAAATTATAATAGGGTATTTGTAAAAACTAGTTGCTCTATGCATTGATGTTTCTAATTTGTTTTCAAATAGTGAGTCTTTACTGATTCTTGTTTATATCAAGGTGTTGTTTCATGTATATCAAAAGAACTGGTGACTGTATGTTGAAATGATCCTGTCTGATTTTTCCACTAGGCAACATATAGGAGATCAAGGGTCTTCTTGCATGGCTCTTCTAGGTATTCTTATTGCTTTATCAATTTGTTTTAAATCTCCATTAAAGGAAAATATTCTATGCACATGTCTATTTAAAATGCTAAACTTTCTTGTTAACATATTTCAGCATTACAATTCCGTCTAAGTGGTGGGGAAGGTGACAGTGGTCGTGTAGAGATGAGATACAATGGTAAATGGGGCAGTATATGTGACTGGCTATGGGATTCAAGGGATGCTCGTGTATTCTGTCGTAAAATTGGTTATAAAGATGGTCTAGAGGTTGTAGGTGCTAGATATGGTCACATTGATGGTCCACTCTGGTTTACACGTGTCAGTTGTAAAGGTCATGAAGAAAGTATTCTACAATGTAGACATACTGGATTTAATAGTTCAGACGAGATGGAAGGGGTTTACGCTGGTTTGTGTAGAACAAGATCACATGATGCTGCTGCAAGATGCTTTAACCATGAATTAGGTTAGTAGAGAAACATAACATTTTATATTTTGATGTCTAAACATTGCGTTAGTAGGACAGTAGCCACCTTAAATTTTCTTTAGCTCTCGTCTGATTAATAATTTTAACATACAGTCACCAGGAGTAGTGGTCCAGTGGTAGGACGTGCGCTTAGGGATCGAGAGGTCCCGGGTTTGATCCCTACTAGGGGCACTGCTAATTTCCTTGAGCTAGAAATTAACCTACAATTGTTCCACTCCACCAAGGTGTAAATGGGTACTGTGAGGGATCGACTGCCTGAAGGTGATTTCATTGACCAGGAGTTATCGTATAAGATTGTAAAGTCTGCTGAACGTATATGGAAGCAGACTTTAAACCACACTTTAAGTTTAATAGGCATCCAGCACATTTTGAGTAAAAAAACACATTCTCCATTATAACCTATTATTTCACAGATTTAAACATGCATGTATAGATAATGCTTTGCTCATTCGAATGACATCAAGATCATCAGGTTTCAGTGAAAAATAAATCTAAAGGTGGATTTCAAACACCACCTTGCAGAATTTTAGTCTGTTCAAATGTCAAAAATTCAATATACACTGATGAAGGTTTATTTTGTTTATCATTGTTTAATAAACTGTTAAATGATTTAGCAACATATGTGTTAACCTGGCAAAATATGCATTGGCATAAAACTTTTTTTGGTATGGGTAGAATGTCCAATATATTTGAGTTCCAAATATCATCTGTTTGCAGAATATTTTATTTACTAATTGTCACCCCAGCTTGTGCTGCGACTGTTGCATAACACTCTATAATGCACCCCTTATAAGTGGTCACTCCCTTCCTCCAGCCAGCAGCCAGAATTTGCACATTTTGTATCTATTTGCAAAATGTGAGAAATTTTCTATTACTATTTAATTACAGAGGTAACAGGTATAAGATTAGTAAATGTACAAAATGATACAACATATGGTCGTGTAGAAGTGTATCTGGCCGGTGCTGAACAATGGGGTACTGTATGTGATGATTATTGGGGTGATGTTGATGCTACTGTTGTATGTAGACAACTAGGATTTGCTGAGGGTATTGGAGTCAAAGGTAAATTAACTTGTATAGACAGTATAACCTGTGCAGTGTACAAATCCTTAACACAACAAACTTTGTTAAGTTTCCCTTAGGTGTAATTTTGATTGAATTTATTAACCTCTGCAGAGCCACAAACTCTGAATAGCAACAGATTTTAGCTATTCCCTGTGGGTGTTATTTTAGAGAAGTTGAACTATATGAAGTGCCCTACAAAACTTCTTGGACAAATAACTTGTACATGTATAGTGCCCTCCAAAAGTTATAGATCTTGACTTGTGCCATATACAATGTATATATGGCAGAACTTGATAAGAAAACAGCTTACATCAGTTGGAACACAGTACAAGGGCTACATTTAATAACATAGCTGTGGATCCCACTTGACTTGTCTGATGATCGCAAGTATAGAAATACTTAACCATTAAATTAATGCTATTTGAAATTTTGTAATCTTGTTTATGATCACTTTGTGTTTTAACACAAGTTTACAATAAGTTGTTTTGATAAAGATTAAAGACTAATACTTAATAAAGAACTGTGTCAAAATAAATACATTCTTAAATGGAAGAATATTCTAGTACTGAGACACCTTGTTCTGACTGATTGAGGTCCATCATTTTAAATTTTGGACAAAAAGTTTAACTTTTTTATAAAGATTTTATTGATTAGGTTTAAGCTTATGTAAAATTACTAACATTACATTGATGTGTAATATAGGGGCCAAGTTTGGTCGAGGTAAGGGTCCAGTATGGTTTGATAATTTAAAATGTAAACATTTTATCATTGTATTTTATAGGGGCCAAGTTTGGTCGTAGTAAGGGTCCAGTATGGTTATATAATATAAGGTGTAAACATTCTATCCTTGTATTTTATAGGGGCCAAGTTTGGTCGAGGTAAGGGTCCAGTATGGTTAGATAATCTAAGATGTAAACATTTTATCATTGTATTTTATAGGGGCCAAGTTTGGTCGTGGTAAGGGTCCAGTATGGTTAGATAATCTAAGATGTAAACATTATATTATTGTATTTTATAGGGGCCAAGTTTGGTCGAGGTAAGGGTCCAGTACGGTTAGATAATCTAAGATGTAAACATTTTATCATTGTATTTTATAGGGGCCAAGTTTGGTCGAGGTAAGGGTCCAGTATGGTTAGATAATCTAAGATGTAATGGTTCAGAACTAAGATTACAAGATTGTCCTCATAATAGTTTTGCTGTACAGAATTGTAACCATGGAGAAGATGCCGGTGTTTACTGCTCTGGTAAGTAGAAAATACAATGTGATATACAGTGACTGAGCTTGCTGTGCTCCTACCCAAATAAATTGATCCCTGAGGTTTACCTGACCTCCTGGGCTCTCACCCTATCACTTGATACTGTCATGAATACCACCAAGTTTTCACTCTGCCTTTTGATACTGGAATAAACCTCTTTTGGAGCCAGAACTGCTAGGCTCTCACCCTGTCACTTGACTTAGAAGAAACCCCATTTGGATACTAAAATGATAACTACATATTTTTTTGTCTTGTCCATTTTAGGTCAGTCAGTAGGGCATCTGACTGCCAAACTAGGGAGTAGGACAACTGACTGATAACCCCTATTCATAGAATTCAACTTCAAGGCAGCACATAATGCACAGCTGAATTTCTTGCTCAAGGAAATTAATCATATTTTAGGAGCTTGAATTTTACACTCACTTTTTTCTGTACATCTATACTTAGATTCAACTTTTAGCTGTCAGTGAGTTAAGGGTTTAAAAAAGAAGTACCAGTCCAAATGAATAGTTGAACTACTTTAGGTGGATTTTTCAACGTAAACAATTGCGTTAAAGTTTTCTTTTCATATATTTCTGCCATTTATTGTCAGATCTTTATGAAACTTCATACAATGATAACATATCATGAGATGAACAGAATTAAGAGTAACCACTACTTTACCTGCCTTTATTATGGATTATTTTCCTCTGTGATGTTTGCATTTAAGTTTTTTAATACGGTTTTAATGTGGTTTCCACATAACATTTCTTGTTATATTCTATTTTGGACGCCTGTGCAAGATATTTTGTTGTCTACCCTAAAAAGAGGTTTCCGATGCAATATGACAATGACTATTTTTTATGGCAGTTATTTATACTAAGATCAATAAAGCTATTAGTCCTGTAAAGTATTAGGACTTTAAAGAATGCAGGTTATATAGAGTTTAGGTAGCATTTTTTCAGTAGTGCATCTTGACTAGAAAAGCAAAATGTTTTTATCTTTTATTTGATTTATTTCATGGAGGGCCATGATAAAATGGTAAGGGTTGGTCGCATTTACCATTATTTGAGGTGAATTGCATAGGAGTTCTGAATGTGCTCCCCCCAAGACTTAAGACTGATATAAATATTTTGATTTATTACTTACTTTCAGGAACATATTCTGAGCCTCGTGAAGAAGGAAGACCAGAAGGTTCTAAAATGTTAGCACTAGCGTCTAGTGAAAATACAATAATTATAGCAGTGACTGTTTCTATTATAGTAATATTGATTGCTGTAATAGCCGTAGGTGGTTATGTATTATATAAGAGATCAAGACCACATGGTGAAATAAAGAAAGTTTTAGTTCACAATGACATGAATGATCCTAACCCGGGAATGTCTCACAGTGAACCGGACGGTCGAGTCACATTGTCAAAATTAAAAGCTCATTTTTCTAAATCTAAATTGGATGAAGATAAAGACGGAAACTATGCGATTGACGTACGAGCATCAAATGCGGGTGGGGTAACTAATCCCGTCTATATGGAAGACCGACATAAGGATATAATAATGGAAGAAACATCGATAGAACAGCCAAATCAGAATGGTTACGATGCTTAAACATGTTCACATCAAATTGTGTAGCTGAAAAAAATACATTTTTAAGACATATCATTTTTATGCAATATTTTTTTTCTGTAAATTTACCCATGAATTGTTTATATCTTTTGTTGAATAGTTTTAGAACTTGTTGGTTCTGCCCCTGCAACCATAATGGGATGGCCCCTATTACATGTACCATTGCTAGGTTGGTCCCTGTTGATATGCTAGGTTGGTCCCGATTGACATATTGGGTTGGCCCTTGTAACCATATTAAGATGGTCCCTGTATTTGATGGAGTGGAATTTGATGACTTGATAAAATGTTATATGTTATACCATGTGATTATATTGTACAAAGTGCTTTGTTAAACTGCTTCTACTGTTTTATGTTTTATGTACTAAATAGTTTTAAACTGTTTCTGTAAAGTGGTAGGTTTTTCTAAAGTCATGGATATAGAAATGTGAGAACATGTATTTTGATGGGTTAATGCACTGTTTTTTATGTTTTCGAAAAAATAGATATAAATGCAGTACAATTTTCAATAGTAAAGAATTAACTGTCATATGTTGGAAGCTAACAAAACATTACCAATCTGTTTATACATGAATCTTTAACGTGAAACCAAATTCCAATCAACTTAATTTAATTGTCCAAGGCACATATATTAACCCCTTTGATTTAAATACTCAATACAGTACTTCTGTACTTACTATCAACAAAAGTAGATTGTGTATTTATATATGAGGCTTATAACACAAATATCTAGTATGTAAATCAGTAGGGTTAATGCATGTACCATTGATAGTTGAATAAAATTAGCTAATACATATATTTATAAAGGTTACAAGTTAAGGGGAGAATACTCTAGCATTGTATCACATATTTTTATGTCCTTGATTTTAGATAAAACACTATAACTTTAAAATACCATCTCACTTATCTTGACATATACAATATAACATGCTGTGAATCCTGTCTTGTTTTATATACCTGATGTAAGACTGGTTAAATTGAGTAAACACCAATGATCTGTTGGCTGGACCAAGGACCATATATAACATAATATAGGGTCCTTGGCTGGACTAGTATGTCCTCAATCTGTCTCGTTAGTCAGGTCAAATTTTTTGATTGCCTGTGTTATTCTCTATATATTTTGGAAGCATGTTTAAGAAGTTTAGCGGTTTAATGCCTGCTTGCCAAGTCAATGTTTCCTTCAAATTTAGATAAGAGATTGAATTGAGCCATTCTGAAATTGATCAAACTTTGACAGATGAGAATTTGTTTGATACCTGTAACTATAAGACCAGAAAATTACTTACGAAAATGTTAATGTAATGTCTCAATCTGATTAAAATTCGATCTAAAATTTTCGCCTACTCCCTAATTTAGATCTGGCTGTTTTCTTACGAGGGTTCAAGTGACCTTTTCTCATTATAATATTCATGATGAAATTGTTATGTTAAGTAACTTGTTTACATCGTCTACATCAGGCAATTTGAAATGAGCCGTCTAATCGCAGACTGTGAATGAAACCGCTGTCAAACTAGCTTGCAAACCTTGGTCTAAAAATAGAAATTACGAATCAAAATGCTATTAATAGTGTTTTGTCGAGATGAAAGCTACACATTGATTGGTCAACATAAAGGTCATCTCGAAGTGACCCTCCATGTGAACCTTAGAGATCCTGTATGACAACGCTCTACAGGATGTCTGTTTACGGAGATTGGTAATGTCTCTATGTCAAGTTATTGTATTGTATATGTTGACATTCATCTGTAACATAAAACTTTCTCTACATTCCTTAAATGTTTGAACCATGTGTCCATGTAATGTTTTGTTTTATCAACTTGTGACAACTTAGATAATTACACGGTCAATGAATGTGTTATTTTAAACTTCTTTCGAACTTGGTATTTGTTGATTTCTTACAGGAGTCGTTATTGCATGCGCAATCTTATTATAAGTTGCAATCACAAAATTTGAAAAATGCGGCTTATGCACATAGAAACAACGTTTTAATTCTATATTGATGTATATAAGTATGTATACATACAGAGAGAGACAAATTGCGTGTTTAGTGCAAAACGGTCATAACTCACTATAAAGAAAAGAAGGATTTACGTCTGTTTTGCGCTTAACCCACGAAATGCAACTAATACATGGCAATTACAAAAGTTTGGAAGAGTTATCTTCCTTAGACTATTAACATTATTTATACAAACCACAGTATTTTCCCAATATTCAAAAATTTTCATATATATATGTGTTCATTTATGATCAACATGGAACAGTGGATGAGTGGTTCAAAAGAGATGAAATATAACATATTTAGTGACCGTGTGATTACTAAAGTTGTAACAGGTTTATAAAACTAAACAATAACTGTTACCAATTGTTACGTTGATATATATTATATATACAAATTTAAATCTACAATTTATTACACTGTCAAACTGCTGTTTGCTTTGCATGCACATTTATACTGCAAATAAATATTTTGTGTAAATGTTCTTTGTTTGTTTTTGCTTAATGGAATATCAACAGAATTTAATGATCAACCCAATGTTTGTATCATCATATTGATATCAGTCCTGATTATAAGTGCTGTATGAAGCATCATTTTAGACACTGAAGCCAGCTTTCTCCATACATGTAGTTTATACTTATATAGTTTAGCTTAAATGTGAAGCAAGTTCTTACAACTTAGATTAATCACTTTGAAGTCTGCTTCTTGGTCCCCAATCCTAAGACGATGCATATAACTTGTGCTTTGCATGTCAAAGAAAAAAAAATGGAACGTATTGCAATATATTGCAATACGTTTTTTTGTATTGTATTTTTACACCTCTTGAAGCAGGGCTATAATATAGAATTTGTACTCCCTTGCCTTCAAGCTAGCTTTCATAGTGATATGGTGGAGTGTCTGAATACTGTTTGGTAGGTCATGTGATGATCCTTGTTCAGTCTGTACTTGCCTTACAGAGTCATGTTTGTGGCTCATCAACATACTGATATAAAGTATGTACATTACAATTCTGTACTATTACATGTCCAAGTTCTCTCGACAAAACATAATAAAGATCATTGATTTGTTAGTAAAACATATATTTCTATATAAGTACTATACATCTTTGTATTTTAAAATGTGCATTATGTACAGATACACAAATGAGTGAAAGTATATACTCTGGTATGACATACACGTTTAATAACTAAGAAACATAAGATATATACTTGTAACAATACATGGGACTTTTCATGAACTATTGGTAAATTCTATTCAACTGTCTATGGTGCATACAACAATCATGCCGATTTAAATCAAGCATGAGTACAAAACAATTGTATACAGAGTATTTAAAGCAGATGGGGTTAATGCAAGAGCCACTGACAGTTGCATAAAATTTTACTATACAATCAGTTGTGCACATTATATGCATCAAAGTCCTCTTCACTGTCTTCCTACACTGTAAAGTGTCTGAATGTGGAAATTGTCGTACGTACATTGATGACAGAACAACATCATTGTAGGGTCCTATGTGCGAAGTTAAAATAATAAAAATATTGAAAGCGTGTACAGGTAGCATATTTGCATTAATTTGTTCACTACCAGGCTCTCCCCTTGAAGTCACCGATGGAAGAAACTGTACATAGCTATCATCTCTTGGAGTTCCACTGATGTATTGCTAAGGAAAGTATGGGTTCGTAACGAATACTTGCAAAACAAACATTGTGACAGTATAGAATGTTGTGACATTAATTAATGAAATCAATGCTAAATGATTGCTATGTTATACATGTGCAAGTTAATGTATGTGAATCCTAATTGATCGAAAAGTGAATATAAGAAATTGTTTGAGAGTACATGTCGAGGGCTGAACGAAACACTGTAGTAACTCCATTTGAAAATAAGTGGAGTTACAATAGTGTTTCGTTTAGTCATAGATGTATGTTAAAAGTTAAAAAGAGATAAGGCAAATGAAAAAACAGTATAAACTATTATAGAAGGATTTAATGAGTGATCTGTGTAGCTAAATAACAGGAGCTTGACATTTTAAGTGTACTCTGAAAAATATTCCTTCATATAATCGATACATAACATAGATGGATATTTTTTGAAGTACGAGATAAAATAAGCTCCTTTGGCTTAATATATACATGTCTACGCCCTATCTGATAGAATTATTTCTAATGATGCATCATATACAAGAAGATTGCAAGTATTCCAAGTAATATAGATGAAGCTTGAACTCTAACAGTAGAGGATGCAGCTTCCCCGCCATCTCCGTAGATAGCCAATATTCTACATGGTCCTCCGCTACCATCACGCATTTTCATTGGTCCAAAGAAAACCTGTGAGTCATTTGGAGGCATGAGGTCTAGATTGGCTACAAACTCCAGTAGAAGGACGCCATTGGATAAAAATGCCTCGTGACATGGATTTCTGTTGTTGTTCTGACCTGGATCACAGGAATGTGAGTCTGTACCAAACGCTGAAAACATACAAAAAGATAGTAATTTTATTTTTGGGTAGTCGGTAACAAACAAGTGTACTGATCAAGGAGTCGTAGGTTCCATTCCCAGCAGGGGAATACTTTCGTAGAGGTTGGTCATGAAATAATTTCTACAGCCATTCTCCCTCTTGCCTCTGATTCTAAATCATATAAGGCAGTTGTCAGTCACTGATGGAAGTACATTTGTATGCTCAAGTAGTACCTTTTCAACAGCTGAATCCAGAAATTCAGCCTTTACATTTATGGTGAGTATATATGTTGACTGACCGCCGTAATGTTTAGATCCAAAATTTACTGTAAATGTATGAAAAGTACATCTTGAAGTCTACACATAATGTATCCCTATAGGGCGGACGAACCTTGATTAAATCCTGAAAAATTGTTAATTGTGATATAACGCCTAATCAGATACATATTGCTAAAACAAAACCACGACTTAAATTTCTGAAACTCTCATGTACAAAACCAATGTCCAGCATGCTAAGAGACGTAACGTTCATACCAACACTAACACAATGACATCGTCGGTTATCCCACGATACATTACTCCGTTATGTTGCTATATGTATAAAGTGTAACGGATGATAGTACTATGGTTGTCGACGATGACACAATGAATATAATAGACTCACCTCTTATTTGTCTATTTTGTATCAACCATTTAGCTGTATCAGGATGAACACCAGGGTTGTGATAAGTAGACATATCATCTGGGGTGTTAGTACCATAGAACTTGTTCCTGTTTGGATATAACTTATGTTTCCCAGCATTCATCATTACTATGGCACCACGTGGTATCTCTCCATGTTTACTCTCCCAATCCTGTAAACAACCAATCAGAACATCTGATCAAAGTATTAGCAGTGGTCCAGTGGTAGAACACGAGCTTAGTGAATCAAGAGGTCCTGAGTTCGAACCTCGAACCTCAGTAGTGGCACTACTTATTTCTCAGTTCCAACAGTTGTTCCACTCCTCTCAAGTGTGAATGATCGCTCAGATCACCTGCTTGAAAGTGATTTAGTTTATCAAGGGTTACAAAATGATAAAGTTGGCCGCACATGTTCATGGAAGCAGACTTTTAAACGGACATAAACGTTTTTAACTTTTTATATATTTACAAAATTATCATCATCATATTCATGAATATTCTCCTCGGTAAGCACAAAACACTTAATTCGGGATCCAAATTACAGGTTTGTACAAGTTGTTAACATCAATAGCTAGAAAATGACATTTTAAAGAAGCTTCTAGTCGAAAAAAAAACCGCTCTTGCTCAAGCCTCAACTTCAAGGTCCTGATCCACCAAAGACAACTTAGTAAAACTTACTAATTAGAATTGCAGAATATCGCAGGACAAAGTTGAAACATTTAATATTTTTGGACACAGTGACGTCATCACCTTAACCCACCCTAGCCCGAAACTCAAGACAAGTGAAAATTAATTCGGACAAGTGAAACTTACTTATTTCTTAATAATTATTGTAGCCGAGCTACGGAGCCCCTAAAAGGACATTTTGAAATACTTTTTTTATTTTCACAACTATTTCGTTTAAACGTAATATTATTTCGTTTTAACGAAATATTATTTCGTTTATTCGAAATATTATTTCGATTAAACGAAATAATATTACGTTTAAACGAAATAATATTACGTTTAAACGAAATAATTATTTCGTTTTTTCGAAATAATATTATTTCGTTTTTTCGAAATAATTATTTCGGTTTTTTTTTCGAAATAATTATTTCGTTTTTTTTTTCGAAATAATTATTTCGTTTTTTCGAAATATTATTTCGTTTATACGAAATATTATTTCGTTTATACGAAATATTATTTCGTTTAAACGTAATATTATTTCGTTAAATCGAAATAATTATTTCGAAAAAACGAAATAATTATTTCGAAAAAACGAAATAATTATTTCGATTAAACGAAATAATTATTTCGATTAAACGAAATAATATTTCGAAAAAACGAAATAATTATTTCGAAAAAACGAAATAATTATTTCGAAAAAACGAAATAATTTTATTTCGAAAAAACGAAATAATTATTTCGTTTAAACGTAATATTATTTCGTTTAATCGAAATAATATTTCGAATAAACGAAATAATATTTCGTTTAAACAAAATAATATTACGTTTAAACGAAATAGTTGTGAAAATAAAAAAAGTATTTCAAAATGTCCTTTTAGGGGCTCCGTACCGAGCTAATTTACAATTTCGCTCTTTATTTTAAAACATAATACAATGAAGTTCCACTAATAGGACCATCAAAATCAATGGTCTTAATCGCAAGGCGGTCTTAATATACAATGAATGTACCATTTTCTTCTCAAATTAAGCATTTGGGACTTAAAAATTGTCGAAAATCGCATGATTTTGCAATAATCAAGCCTAATTCAAGGTGGATTTAATAGTGTAACTTATCTTTAAATCGGTCTTGTTTTGAGCAAGTTTAGGGAAATGACTGTTTAGTACTAATTGACTTGGTCATTGAATATATTATGGTATTAGGCATTGATTTTCCAGCTCAAGTTCATGTTCTTGAATTAGCACAAGTAAATTAAAATCTATAATTAATTCGGACAGTCTAGTTGAGCAGTTTTTGACACATACATGTTTACATATATTATTTGAACAATGATGTACATAAATACCATTACTGTTCATGTACAAATTCTGAAATGTATCTGATAACATTTAATATTATATACCATGATTGAAAGTGTTGCATTTCTTTTTGGACACCCTGTAATATTCGTCTTACATTTACTCATTATTTTCAAGTATAGGTTATCCTATTTTGTCACAGCAATTATAAACTATATATTTGAAATCAAATGTAGTGAAATCAATACAACTTTAAAGGGATTAGTGAGCAAAATGTCAGTTCCAATTTTCCTGGTTCTGCATTATATTTTTATAATTGTGATTGAGAAAGACAAACTGATATATTACAAAATGTTTCTATATTTTCTCTTTATATTTGGGGTGTTTCCTAACTAGACCCACGTGGGTCATGTTAGCTAAAAATAGATTAGTGTTAAAATTTGCACTTACTGATAAGAAGATACTAGAGCTTGTTATTGTGCAACATTAGTATAATTCTATTAAAAAGATATCCTAACCGCCTAAGAATGTTGAAAAGACAAGAAGCGACCAATGAAAATGTTTAATTTCAGCAAGTACGACAAATAACAAATCTATAAATGGCTTGGTGATTCCCTCAGTATCCTACTTCGTTTTCAACAATGTGTATGCCACATGTTTTAATTCGTTCAGTTGAATGTTATAAGTGACAAATGTTATTAGTAAGCGATTTCTTACGTTTTTAATACTATTTAAAAGACTAAACTTAGTTCTATATTTTTGGCACAGTCATTTGCCTGTATATCCCTTTAACTGGGGCCCTCGTGTGTTTGTTAAGGTAGCTACTGGAATACACCCTAAATAATTCTTTTATTTGTTCAGTATTGAATAACTTTGCCTTGGTCATTTAAAATACAATTTGAATGCATCATTGAATTTATAACATTTTTATCAAAATGGATTTCATAAATGTTTAATAAAATTTTAGCATTAAAAACATGTTGAATAAACACATTTATGAATCCTATAACGTTATTTAAGATGAAGCAAACCCACAAGTATTCAGTGGACGTTTTTTAAACCTTTAATTTGTATGAAGATTTTTACTTTTAGGAACAGGTTTTGCGAACTAATGACAAAATATCATGATAACAACATACTTGAAAATAAAATGCATCATATAATATGGAATTCACTATACTAACTATACAATATCTTTTGTCCAACATAATAGCATACCGACAGTTAATTCAAATGAGGGATGTCAGAATTTTGTTTGAACAAGATCCCCATTCATAGATTACTGTATTAGTTTTTAGTAAATAGAGACTATAATTAATCTTATTTATGTTTATTCCGCGCATGAACTAAAAATTAGGGTAGACTCTCATAATTGTAAAACCTGTGGTGAAATGTTCTGTCAATGGTGTTTCAGATCTGTTTTATTAACAGTGTTGATGAATTAGATATCCAATTAGATGTGAACAAATATTTTTGAATGTTTGTAAAAAATAGGAAATATTTGAAATGTGTTTGTACCCACATGGAACATTATTGTACCCAGCAATGATTATCAATCTATCAAGTCTCGATCTAACCTTGATAACCTCTGGGTACAAGAATGATACGGAGAGACTAACCAGTCCTGTAATATACATACATGTATAGTCAAAATGGGTTTAGAAAAGAATTTATAGTTGTTTATACATGTATGTAGGTTTCACTACTTTTGTGTCACCTAAATAAATATAATTTGATGATGATGTTTGAAAATGGCATATGGATTATTACTCGGTGTATGTCAATTGTGTAGGTGTCACTCGAAACACCAAAGCCTAATGCCTCAGTCCCATAAAATCGTGGCTTGTTACGGACCCGTACGTGCAGACAGTCGTAGGCCGTGGGAAGCCTTGCGTATCAAGGTGACGGTACGCACATAGTACTAAAGAACACACCCGTGCGAAGCTGTAGCTGGAAGATATGCATGTTAAATCCATACTCAGCCACAATTTTGTTCACGATTTGACTATGAAACTGATACGTGTATGCTGGGCGAATCTCACGGACCCTGGTAAAAACGTAACAGTCCGCACGGGTACGCAAGAGTTCGTACGGGTCCTTGCGGAGCTTGATCGCACGGCGCCCGTACGGTGCCCTCACGGCTATTTTTATGTTTATGGGACTGTAGCTTTAGCTGTCCGTACGTGCATATTAACCTTCGAAAAAAGAATAACAAATCATTTAGAAAATGGCCACTTACTGAACTTGGGTGTAGCACTACCATTTTTTGAAGTAATATACCCTATACATATAGGAAGGAATGTTTTATTCAGAATCGCAAATTAATTATTAAGGACGTAGTCATTTCTTTTAAAAATGCAAAATTTTGCAATAACAAAGGTGGTCTATATATACATGTATATATATCGAAAATGTACTTTACTATATACGTAAAAAATCACATACTGAAAGTATTAATTTTAAACTTACAGTCACATCTTTTATTGTAAGAAGATAGTCAGGGTTCACAGCAGCTTTATTTGTAATGTCAATCATTACTCCAGGTCCAATCATTTGATCCACAGGTATCTCGTGGAGATGAGCTCTACCTTGTATATAATGTGCTGGGGCATCTATGTGTGTACTACCATGTTCAAACACACCGTACCAATTGATTTCTAGCCTGGAATAAAACACAAGAGGGTCACGATGTCTCTAAATCGCTCACCTGAGTTTAGTTTAGCTTAGTTTTGTTAGTAAAGGAAATTGTAAGAGTTGATGATCAAGAGATGTACTATCAAGATTAAATAATCTAGGAATGTTGAATTATAGAGAGAAAAGATCAGGCTAAACAAAGCTAAACAACAATTAACTGTCCTGAATGTGAACTAGTCTGGATTACCTGCCCCTTACCACTATCGTTATCGGGTCAGGCAAGCCGTGATCATGGCGGCCTCCTTAGTTATTATTCAGGTATTACGTTGTATTTACGTTTTCTTAATCTTGCATGCTCATTTGCTGATGATAGTTACTTTAGTAGGAGTTCGGTACTATATAGGTCATTCGATTTCGATTTTTCTGATTACAGGTATATTTAGCAAAGGATTAACAAAAACATGTTTCAAGTAAACACAATTCGGACGTGGATTAGTCTTGTTAGAATTTCGGATACTTTATTCAGCATAAATGTAACCGAACAACTAAAAAAGAGTATCCACTGTTATTCTTGTACAATGATCATTTGATTTAAGACTGTATAGTGAGAAATGATCGTTTGAAAACATAATTATCCAATACCTAATTCATTATATCTGGCGCGGCCATGATCATGGTTTGCCTGACGTACTTTTACCTGTCATAGTACGACGTCAAAGTACGACTGGGAACCAGACAAGAATGTGAACAACCTTAAATGGATTACATGTAAACCATTGAATACAGTGGAAGAACAAACACAACTAAAAGTAAGCTGTTCCATCTCAAGATCAGTAAAAATAAAAATGTGTCAATATGTGACTATATATACTATCTAACAAATGTGACATTGTTGCTGTCATTTCATCAGTATTTTACATGTTCTAATGTATTTCTTTGTTTTATGTAAAGCACTTTTGAGCGTACATATGTATGATAAAAGTGCTATATAAATGTGGTAAATAATAATAATGGGACAAGTGGTCATACCAAGAAACAAGTAAAACTCATAAATAGAGGAAAACTTTTTATTCAGGAACTAATCTCTTTACGTTTCAAATGAGACACAATTGAACAATTAATCTTGTTTTCTATAAGAATAAGTACTTTCAATCTGAAACACACGTTCACGAATATAGATGTTTCCCCCATAAACAGGTGAGTAAAAAATTAAAATTATAGTTACCATGGTTACATGTTATGCTGAAAAAATTGATTGAGACAGTTAAAGTCAAAACTAAACTACATTTGTATACCATTCCAGAACCCCAACAATTCTTTTAAAGTTTATTTCGATCACGACTCGTTGTGTTAGTGGTTTGATTAATTACTTTGTGTAATTTATTATTATGAACACACAAATAGACATATCATATGAAGCATAAACAAAACATGTAAACAGGCCATGCTCTTAAATATTACGAAATCAGCTTGTTTTTAAGTAATGTATGATGTCGTAGTTATGTATTCAAGTATGCCTGGCGGACAAAAACCATCACCGACATTTTATTACATAAAAATGTAATTAAATATATTTTCTTGTCGTTGCACGATTCCCATTTAGAAATCGTTCATCTTTATAGAGTTTTACATGTAGTAAAAAGGTAACCAACAGATTTATTTATCTTATTAAAATTAGACCTCTCATAAGCTGAATTGTTGAGTAGAGTTCACATGATCTTATTTTAATTATATTGTATTTGTATTTTATGTGTTTGTGATAATATACATTCCAGCGCACCTAACCTAGATTTCCTGGACCATTGTCTATAACCAGTACTCACATACCCTTCCACAAGACCGGAAACTTCTCCATATGATCTAATTAATGGAGGAAAATTGATGTTATTGTCAAATTTTCATGGAAGGGTATAATCTCCTCGGGAGGGATTTGAACCCGTACCCACCTTGGGACACTAGATTCGACATCCAGGCGCGCTACCAACAGCGCTACCGACCCGGGTTATATATGCTTGTAGATTCATAGGCCAAAGGCCTAATATCTTGAAATAAACTATCTATATATTTTATACGTAGATCGATAGTGTCGAGTACTTTCAATTGGTAAAGTTTCAGAAATGGGAGTTAGCCTTGGTAAAATAACTAAACAGTTATTTGTGTTGACATGGCTGTAACCCCATTAAAACGATAGGACTTGGAAATCATATTAAATGACTGAAATCCTGACTCCAATTCACGATTTTAAAAATCATTGTCCGCTTTTGCTACGCAGTCCATAGAAAAATAAGAAACATCGCCTCGTAAAAAAGTGAACGAACGTTTTAAGTTACATTAAGCAGCGATGACTTTGAATATGATCATTTTACCCCTCAACAATTTATGGGTGAAATACCTCATGACCGTTCACCTTATAAAAAGTAAATCATACATGGGCTTATGAATAATGGTTTAGGTTTTAAAAAAAGTTTCTTCATATAGTAAATACTTTACTGTATTTGAATATCACCATGATCAAATAAGGTTTATGTAAAAGCTGAACTATTGACATTCTATTTACTAAAAAATCTAAAATATCAGATACCAAGACGGAGATAGTACCCAAGGTAGGTTTACGGATTTTGACACATTTAATAGTCCTCGACGATACGAAGTTCTCGTTCTGGGACAAAAGGTCATACAACAAAATTTAATGTTCTGTTTTAGAATCAATGAAGTAAAAACAAATGTACTTTAATTTACGCTCCACTACATTTGCGGAACTATCATTTATTAAATCTGGTTTTAATGCGAGTGATCCCCAGATTTAGCTAGTTTGTCCACCAAGAGTTATTTGAAGCAAGAACTGTGCCTGTACCGTTTGCATAAGAATTTGATCTTATGAGCAATGGTATGGACAGATATGGCTGCCAAGATGAAATTAGCGCCAATTGACCAGCAAAAGATGATCAAAAATAAAGTACGTCAACCTTGATGTATCCTTGTCACAAAACTGGGTAAAGTTTATTGTACTTGTTTAAGTGTTTGCGTGCGTAAACAACAGACAGGTGTAAGAATCGAAAATATTATAAGGCGTCTATACATATACATGTATATATAAAGATAAAATGTTAGTTCAGTCGAGCAAAAACTCCGCCATATTGCTTTGATTTAGTCACGTGTTACGCCCCCCCCCTTGTATCAATGGTGTTGATCAGTCATCAGAATAGCCAGTGTGATCTATCTTAACTCACTTGTTCCCAATTTTCTGTTTAACATAATCATATAACATACATTAATCAAAGCGCTGAAAACACTGAATGGACGATTAATTAAAAGTGAGGAACAAAGCTTAGGACAATTATACATAACTACATTGAAATCCCTGCCACCACGTACCTACAGCCACTGATGTCAAGCACCAGAGGACATTCAACCAGATATGGAACAAGCTCCCTGACAGTGTAGCTACAGCATCTTCCCTTGAGGCATTCAAGGGAAGCCTGGCAGTGATATAATGACTTAAATACCTGTACAAAGTTTTATTGATTTTAATCACCTACCATTTTAATTTTTAAACTGGCACCCCACGATGACGTTGCTTCTTGTCATTATTGTACGACAATTTCCGAATAAGGAATCTGTACAGTAAAGGGAGAAGAAGAAGACAAACGAATGTAGAAGAATGATAAGGGAGAGCACTCGCTAAATAGTAAAAAATCACTGTTTTGTCATCTTAAGAATTTGTAACGAAAATTACACTTGACACTATTTTTTCGTCAATTGCATGTTTTCATCTACATAACTTGTGTTGGTTTAGAACCTCATCTCTAAATAAAGAACGATATTATTGGCATTGAAAACGTCCGTACATTTATCTTTGATCACTTTTTAAACCAGAATTGCATCCTGTATTGTACGCTACTATAGGGCTTTAAAATCGAGTCGTATAGCTTTAATAAGTTACACGCAATTAATTTTACTTCATTAAAACGTTACAGCAGTATAAAACAACCATGATGATGAACAGTCGTAAATAAACAAGTATACATAAGATTTAAATACGTAACATTTTAAATGGATTGCGTCTTTTTTAACATCACGCATGTATTGTGCGCGCGTACCAATATGAACTTTTAGAAACCTGAAATCATTTGAGCTATAATTAAAACTAAAAATAATTCTGTTCAGTCCCGAAGTTATTCGAACATACATGTTACACTGTCAACATTCAAGGTTAGCTACAGTGCCATTCTCAAACAAAGTTAGTCGCACTCGCTATCGAGTGCATAGGGCTAAAACGGGCCAAAATCGATAAAACTTGCTCACTGAATAAATGGGTTATGATTTTAATTTCGGTTTTGACTCGCATTGCTTTCTTTAATGCTGAATATTTCAAAAATATAAAATAAAGTGCAAATTCGTCATGTTTTGCATGAAGTATCTGTGAAATATTACCACAAGAAACTACGCGTAGATAAATAAAATAACAGAAGAATTGCAGCGGTGACAATCAAAATTATACAGCGACCGATTTTCACCCGTTTTAGCCTCGAGTGTGCGATTTAATGGGTTATCGGGTGTGGCTCTCATACCAGAAAAAAACAA
The DNA here is from genome assembly GCA_025267735.1 of Mactra quadrangularis. Classification (NCBI taxonomy): domain Eukaryota; kingdom Metazoa; phylum Mollusca; class Bivalvia; order Venerida; family Mactridae; genus Mactra; species Mactra quadrangularis. The sequence goes on along the minus strand of CM046296.1, from coordinate 37,821,868 downwards.
GGTCATTTGAATTCTTATTTTGTTAGGAAAAATACTCCCGATATAGTTTATGTGTTATAGTTTTTTTTATATTTAGAGTTTTATTTGCCTCAGGAATATAATAATGCCTACAATAACATTGACTAAAGTTGAAATATTCAACGTTTTGAAATTACTGAATTTAGTGATTTTAATTTGCAACTTCGAATTTTGCGTTCTGTTTTACATCAATTAATCACATCCTGAAACTTGCTGGTTAAGCAAGTTTTCACATATGCATTCAAGCACGTTTCGTAATCTAACGTCCCTAGTGTGTATCTAAATTGTTCAGACACCTTCCAGGGTGACGACAGTGACATTTTATTCTAATTAGAAATTGTTTAAACTTTTTTTATCAGTACCATGCAAAACATATCGGAACGAATGAAAAAAGTAATTAAAACGGCAACGACAGGTTTAAGTGATAAGATCAAATGTTGCCATTGCAGTGCTCTGCGACAATCAGTTAAGTAAAAAAATCCGATATTATTCTATTTCCATAGCAACAGGTATTTTAAAACAAGAGATCGAAGAAAATAACACACAACCCCTTTTACATTGCTGACTAGCCAACTTTCATCTAAGCTTGAATCTTGACCAAAAATACAAAGATGTGTATAATCTACAAACATGTATTGCAACTTTTTCACATACCAAGTTTCATCAAAGTAGCTTGGATATGGTGTAAGAAATCGCGGAATCAGATTTGAGCTTAAAAACAGACAGACGGACGAACATGGGCAATCTATAGCCCCATCCTGTTTAAACGCTAGTGTGGGATTTATAACAGAGAATGTGAACAACGATAAAAAAAGAATAATAAATTGTATCTTACCAGGCATTGAGATCTGCATTGTACCCTCTGTGCATAACGGTAAAGTTGAACATATCCGCTGAGCCATTAGGGCCCACAGGAGGGTACAACACATCCGGTCCGTAAATATGAGTCAAATCAATGACTGTTCCAGAACAAACATTTATCAAAAACAAGCTAACACCAAAATATAATAGCAACGAAGCCTTCATTTTTACCGTCATATAGTTGCAAAGCTCAAATCAACAATAAAATAGTTTGCCCCCAGATTTCATTTATCGCTTAATCAGAAGTTTTATTTAATTCAACGAATGACTATAACTGGAACGATCTCTCTCTCTCTCTCTCTCTCTCTCCAGCGTTATGCTTGCTTGATCATCCGACCTACTCACATTAAAGGTACTCAGTCGTATTAGAAGTACAATGTATTTAAACTTGATTTTGTTGACTGTAACTAGATCGAGGTCATCAAACTTTCAGATGAATACATTAAATTTAAACTAACATTTCGTATTATTTGTGAATAATTATAGAAAATATTGGTCCCATTTACGGGTTCACGTGAATGTGTTACATGGGCATTTTCTAAATTATTGTGCGCTAGATTTGCCTCTAAAACTGTCACCATCCAAAGATTTAAGTCAGCAATTGCTGCATTGATGAGGACGATGCCCTAAAGAGAACTTACTCCCTTTTATCTTGATTTTAGCAATAACATAGTGAAACCTCAGAATACCGAACCCCCTTCGAACCGAACAAAAAGTTCGGGTTTTGTTAGGTTTCTGGAATTCTGAGGTTTCCATTTTTTATTAATGGCTGATCTACCATGATGTTATAATACAGTCCATGTTCGCACTACTGGTTGTTTTTTACCTTTGTTTTCATATTTGTGATAATTTGAGGTACAAACATATTTCTGTATTAACTGCTTTTCCTCACAAGGTGGTATATTTGTGTAAAGGGCATTATTACTTTTTTCTAGGGTGGTTAGGTTTTGCACATATTTTTATCACACTGCAAATGTATCCTTGCAGGGATAAAAGGCTGAGGGGCCTGATAGCTCACTTTTACAGTACCCTTGCAGGGATGAAAAGCTGAGGGGCCTGATAGCTCACTTTTACAGTACCCTTGCAGGGATGAAAAGCTGAGGGGCCTGATAGCTCACTTTTACAGTACCCTTGCAGGGATGAAAAGCTGGGGGCCTGATAGCTCACTTTTACAGTACCCTTGCAGGGATGAAAAGCTGAGGGGCCTGATAGCTCACTTTTACAGTACCCTTGCAGGGATGAAAAGCTGAGGGGCCTGATAGCTCACTTTTACAGTACCCTTGCAGGGATGAAAAGCTGAGGGGCCTGATAGCTCACTTTAACAGTACCCTCGCAGGGATGAATGCTGAGGGGCCTGATAGCTCACTTTTACAGTACCCTTGCAGGGATGAAAAGCTGAGGGGCCTGATAGCTCACTTTTACAGTACCCTTGCAGGAACGAGAAGCTGAGGGGCCTGATACCTCACTTTTACTGTACCCTCGCAGGGATGAAAATCTGAGGGGCCTGATAGCTCACTTTTACAGTACCCTTGCAGGGATGAAAAGCTGGGGGCCGGATAGCTCACTTTTACAGTACCCTTGCAGGGATGAAAAACTGAAGGGCCTGATAGCTCACTTTTACAGTACCCTCGCAGGGATGAATGCTGAGGGGCCTGATAGCTCACTTTTACTGTACCCTTGCATGGATGAAAAGCTGAGGGCCTGATAGCTCACTTTTACAGTACCCTTGCAGGAACGAGAAGCTGTGGGGCCTGATAGCTCACTTTTACAGTACCCTCACAGGGATGAAAAGTTGAGAGGCCTAAAAGCTCACTTTAACAGTACCCTTGCAGGGATGAAAAGCTGGGGGCCTGATAGCTCACTTTTACAGTACCCTCGCAGGGATGAAAAGCTGGGGGCCTGATTGCTCACTTTTACAGTACCCTCGCAGGGATGAAAAGCTGGGGGCCTGATTGCTCACTTTTACAGTACCCTTGCAGGAATAAGTAGTAGGGCAGCATATATCAAAAATCTTACGATAATTTAACAATACAATGTAAAAGTATTTACGACTAAAATCGGTCGTACTTGACGCTTGATAATACGGGCTCCAGAAGAGACTGGAAGCTCACTTTTACTAACACCCTACGTATGACCGTAATAGTCATTACGAGTTTACGACTAATAACCATTTTCATAGAAGAAGAAATAAAACTTGTCTTACACCTAAATCATGTATCCTCCTTATTTTTTTAGCATTTCAACTAGGAAGTAGCCTAGGTCCTTACTCACCATGTGAATGCATTATGTGCAACCCTAGATATATAATACATGCAGAACTTAACTCAAAAACGTAAATTATCTAGTAAAACATTCCATAGGAAGAACCTTCTTTCTCAGCTGGTATTCTTAGCTTCTCAGCAGTGTTGATCAATCTCACAATTTCTCAACCGAGCTTGGGACCGGCTTCGACTGATTTCCATAATTGACATAATTTGTCAATTTTCCTCTAAACCTTTAAAGAAATCAAAGTGCTAAAAGCAGTGAATAAACGATTTTTGAGTATGAAGGGCATTGGATGTGATAAATTTTAATTTCGTACTGCATAATTGTATGTATTTATGGTAGAGGTTTTTACTCATTTTTTCACAACGCCATTAAATAAATTATGTAATATAGAAATAGGCCTTAACTCAAATGAAGAAGTTTTAAATTGAAGTTTAAGATGTCTAGAACAAAAAATACTGAGTCAGCAAATTCGACGTACGTCAGTTTATTTCAAGTGTAGCGTTCAGTCTTTAACATGTGTCATAAACTCAAATTTTAATGTATATTAAACACTTGATATTTCTGACAATACTTAGTTGCTAGACTTCGGTTATATTTATTATCACATGAATATATATATTTATTATTATCATAGGAAGACGTGGGACAATTAAAAACACAAAATGATATGTAGTTAAATATAGATTTCTTTATCTCAACTACTTCAATTTGCATGTTCATGTCATTAGTGCTATGTAGTTGAACGCTCTGTGTTCCGTAAGTGAACGCCTGGACACGAGTTCAATATTAAAATGATTAGAGTCGGTTCAGAATTTAACACTGCTAGCTTCAAATCCAATTCAGCAGATATTGAACACCCAGAACATATTTAAAAGTATAGATGCTAATATTTTGTATACTTATTAAAAATTAAATGTTCCCAAATGACATGTACAGGAGTTTCAACATTTTTATGTCTTCAAACTGCTTGTGTTCAATAAACATGGGTTGTGTTAGATGTTTAACATGTTCATTTCCATTGCTATGATTTGGACCAATCTTTAACTCACTGATTGGTATTTGAACAACAGCGCCACAGTCCCTTTAAAGCTGATCAATCATAGGATTCAACTAAATCTCCGTGAACAGAGATCCTGTAGAGCGTTGTCGTACAGGGTTGAATTAGCAAGTAGGCGAGCGGAAAATTTTAGATCGGGTTTTAATCAGATTGGATTCAACTTAAAAATCAACTCTTTTAACTCTCTCAAAATTTTATGGAAACATTTTGGAAGCAGTTTACAAAGCAGTGTTTTGATAATGTCAATTTAAGTGCCAGTCAATATGAAAGTGTAAAGGGTGGCGATTTTAAGTATACACGTAGTCAAAGGGAAACAACACTGTCGAAACATAAATATATTAAATTATTCCATCCAGAGTAATCTCTCTTTGACTGTCTTCTTCAGTACAGAATGAGATATACATGTAGCTCCTGGTAACATAAAATGTGTTTTGAATTTGTTTCACCGATGTTTCCAAAAAGCATTGATAACTAGCACTTTGCCCTTAGGTACCATCTTACACCATAAGTATGTGATACCAAGTCGTTGATACCAGGGGGGAGGGGGAAGCACGATCTAGCATTATCCTTAGGAAACTACATAATACACGTATATGTGAAAAAAAAACAAAAAAATAATACCTTTTTCTAATAATTAGCAGCAGACCAGCAGTGCATTGGTGATGATAACAGTCTCTATTTTGACTACAGCAATTCTGTCTGTTAAAAATACACAAGTTCATGAAATACCATAATGTGACAGAGACGTTATTATAATATCACACATTTTTTGTTGCGGCGAGTCTCCATGGAAACACCAAGCTGATAAGTAGTAATATTTCATATTTTTATTAAGTGGAATTCCATCTGTGTTGTAATAAAGAATGCAATCACCACACATAAAAAATGTGAAGAGTCCACCCAAGTTCCTTTATAATGTATTTTTACGCTACATTAACACTTCAAACAAATCATATACATGAGCGTACAGGCGGCAAACACGGTCCCGAAGCAAAAAACACTACATGTACCTACGTATATACAGTGTTTTTGCTTCGGGACCGTGCTGGCCGCCTGTGCATGTACGTATGGTGGTCTAGTCACACAATCAGATTTTCTGTACACTTCTTTTACTTACTAACAAATCCTATCACAATGAGCCAACAACTTGTCTCTTTGAGGAAAACAACAACATAAATTTTCATCCAAGGGTGTGACCTGCCAGATAGGCATTTAACTCGAACTACTTAGGTTACAAGTAATTAGTATGTTACCACTCTACCTCAACTCCTTTTTCAAGTTCCTCAGCCAACAGTTTAGCTCAATTAACTCTCAAAATAAATATTACTGAATTGATCAATAGTTTTCCTTAAAATACTCAGACAATATGATCATCAAAATAATATATTATATTGTAATCACTTCAGCGGCCATGTATATACATGTATCTTGCTATACATGTATTCTATCAGACATTTATGATTTAAGTAAACCATGTATTGTAAAGAACTTTTGGTTCATCCATCAGTGGCCCATATATTAATTCCACCAATTTAAATACTCAATATTTGTTTGAGGCTCCCAATGCATATACAATTAACTATTTTTTAAAATCATTATTACGAAGTTTTTAAGTACAGTAATGAGTTTGGACATAAACTGAGTAATGTAAGCACCACTGACAGTTGAATAAAATATAACAATAATTATTATACTTAAGTAATTAAGGGCTCAAGCTAAGGTTAATATTGTTGGACTTAACCAAAAACGAGAAACCAAAAAATTGAATGATAATAAATAAAACCAATACAAATTTACATCTTCATTATTTTATTACATCACAAATACAAAATAATCTACAAATTTCAAGTATCAACAATTCATTACCAACATTTTTACAAATTATTTTTTAGCCACAGAGAATTTAATACTGAAATCACAATTTCACATTTTGTTTAACAAATTCCACAGCACAATTTCATCACAACAAAATATCATATATATTTGTTTGTACCCTAAAATGATTTATTATGCCACAAACACACGATTCTTACAACAATCAACATAACTTAATATCAGAAGTACAAAAAATAATCAATATTAAAGTTAACAATCATACATGACTTCAACTGAAATTTGATTTAGTTTTCTAAATTATTCATGTTTTTTTTCCTTAAAAATTCTGTTAACTTTTAACATTTTAAGATCTCTGGAACCCTTTATCAATCTTCTGAAAACAAGGTTCAGACTATGAGTTCTATGCATTTTACTACTCAAGTTTTTGAAAATGAATAAGAATAATTTTCACAACCTTTGTACAGAACCACCATGTTTTACATTGTTGGTTATTCCATGATATATTACTTCGCTATGCCGAGTTATGTACCCTGGGCAATTTGTAGGAAAATCTCGTTATCATCAATAATTGATTAGGCAGTTTCATTGGTTCTTCAAATAAACCACTGCAGAAATCTAGCCAATGAAATTGAACAACCATTTTTTGAAAAATAAACATGTGCATTGGTTTCTATTTTAAGTAAGAAAAACCCAGTATGATGTCATTGTTGAAGAGTATTTAAGTGTAACATGCGATTTCATTCAAAGATTGGTTTCCCCTGCCTCATGCATATTCATGAAAACAAAATTTTGCCAGTCAAATTGCCCACAGTATGTATGGAGTGTAACAAAAGGAAGTACTGTGGTTGCCAACAATGCATGTTTTACTGCATACCAATAATAATAGTTATGGTCGTTATGACAGACTTTAACTGTACTAAGAAACAGTTGACTAGGGCTGTGGATCGTTGAGTATGTGGCAGATCCGATCCGAACCACGAATTCACGATTCATGTGTAGCGATTCATGAATCGAACCACAAATCACTTGTTAATTAAGAAGCATATATAATTCATGTAATAACAAAAATAACTGAAAAATTACAGAAAGCTTTTACTGTAAGGAAAACCATGCACTCCCAACATTTCTATTACCAGACGTTTTACGGGCATTTTCAGTGATAAATTTTTTATAATTCAGTCCTTACATAAACTAAAGTTTTCATTAGTAGTGCGACTCGTTTTCAGTGTAATTAAACTGAATATGTTCTTTCATTTTGTTCCAAAAATGGATCGCGATTCGACGGTTTTGGACAAGACGAATATTCGTACTCGATTTTCTGGTCGAGATCGCGAATACCCAAGTACTCGGATGCTTGCCACAGCCTTAAAACATATGAACAGAAAAATGACAGTTAACTTAAGACAACGTGTATGAAATATTTGTAATATATGAAAGCATACTTTCTTACATCTTCACATTATCCTAGTCACATGATCCAGGTAAAATATAAACTTGTAACAAAACAATAAGCTTGAATATACTACCAGCCTACCATGGCAACAATTGTAATAGGAGACACCAGTGTCAATTTATAATGCATGCAAGAAAAGAAAATTGAGAGTATAACATATTTATCTTAAATTAGATGTAAACAGAGTATGAAAGATTTCATAGTAAACAAGAGCTCTGCTGGGCGGGGCATTATACGCCCGTGTGCAGTCCATGCTGTGTTCTATCTCATATGAAGTCCCTGTGACCTTGACCAATGACCCTGGGATCTCAGAATAGGTCCCATCCTTAACTGGAGGGCTATCCAAAGCAAAGATTTTGAGAACCTAGGTACAGCCATGGTTGAGTTATCACCGACACAAAGTTTTCCCATACAAACTTCCAGTGATCTTGACCCTGGGGCCTCAGAACCAAAAGTTCTCGCCCTTGACCCAAAGAGTATTGATACATAAAATTTGGTGATCTTAGGTAAAGTTGGTTGTTGGACAAGGTTTTTCCTCATGATGTTTCTTGTGACTTTGACCTTTAACCCAGGGACCTAAAACCAAAGGGGCATATGCTAGACATTAAGGCTCCCCTTAAATAAAATTTGGAAAACCTACAATGTAGGTACAATCATTATTGAGTTACTGTCCCGAAAATGTTTCAATATGAATTAAGTCCCTGTGACCTTGACTTTTGACCCTGGGGTCTCCAAATCAAAAGAGAACATCCAATACCAAAGAGCTATCAACACATTACATATTAAGTAATTGTCTGGACAAGGATTGTCCACATGATGCCCCTGTGACCTCAATCTTTGACCCAGTTTTGACCCAAAACCAATTGGGAACATCCTTGACACATGGGCTACCCTCACATAAAATTTGGTGAACTAAATTCATGTTACTTATTAAATATAGCATTATTTCCATGGTTTGCCATTTTGACTTTGTTAACATATTGATTGAACATTTGAAGTCACTGCTTGGTAATTTGATATCTTCTGGATGATGGTTTAAACTTGACCTAGGGGCCCCAAAACCAATAGGGAACATTCTTGACACATGGGCTACTCTCACATGAAATTTGGTGAACTTAGGTGCAGTCATTGTTGATTTACTACAAGGACAATGTTTTTCAATATGATGCCCCTGTGACCTTGACCTTTGATCCAGGGGCCCCAAAACCAATAGGACATAACCATGACACATGGGCTACTCTCACATAAAATTTAGTGAACCTAGGTACATTGGTTGTTCAGTTATTGTCTGGACAAGTGTTTCATTGTTTGCCATTTTGACTTTATTAACATATTGATAGAACATTTGAAGTCACAGCTTGGTAATTTGATATCTTCTGGTTGAAGGTTTAAACTTGACCCTGTTTCCCAAAAACTGATAAGGCACATCCTTGACACATGGGCTACTCTCACATGAAATTTGGTGAACCGAGGTACAGTCATTGTTGAGTAATTACCCGGACAATGTTTTTCAATATGATGCCCCTGTGACCTTGACCTTTGACCCAGGGGCCCCAAAACCAATAGAGCATAACCTTGACACTTCCGCTACTCTCACGTAAAATTTAGTGAACCTAGGTACATTGGTTGTTCAGTTATTGTCTGGACAAGGTTTTTCCATATGATGCCTCTGTGACCTTGACCTTTGGGTCTGGGGCCCCAAAACCTATTGGGAACATCCTTGACACAAGGGCTACATTCACATAAAATTTTGTGAACCTAGGTACAGTCGTTGATGAGTAATTGTCCAAACAAGGTTTTTCAATATGATGCCCCTGTGACCTTGACCTTTGACCCAGGAGCCCCAAAACCAATAGGGCATATCCTTGACACAAGGGCTACCCTGACATAGAATTTGATGAACCTAGGTACATTGGTGGTTCAGTAATTGTCTGGACAAGTGTTTCATTGTTTGCCATTTTGACTTTATTAACATATTGATAGAGCATTTGAAGTCACAGCTTGGTAATTTGATATCTTCTGGATGATGGTTTAAACTTGACCCTGTTTCCCAAAAACTGATAAGACACATCCTTGACACATGGGCTATTCTCACATGAAATTTGGTGAACTCAGGTGCAGTCATTGTTGATTTACTACACGGACAATGTTTTTCAATATGATGCCCCTGTGACCTTGACCTTTGACCCAGGGGCCCCAAAACCAATAGGGCATAACTTTGACACATGGGCTACTCTCACATAAAATTTAGTTAACCTAGGTACATTGGTGGTTCAGTTATTGTCTGGACAAGGTTTTTCTATATGATGTCTTTGTGACCTTGACCCAGGGGCCCAGAAACCTATTGGAAACATTCTTGACACAAGGGCTACATTCACATAAAATTTTGTGAACTTAGGTACAGTCGTTGATGAGTTATTGTCCAAACAAGGTTTTTCAATATGATGCCCCTGTGACCTTGACCTTTGACCCAGGAGCCCCAAAACCAATAGGGCATAACCTTTACCCAAGGGCTACCCTCACATAAAATTTGGAGAACCTAGGTACATTGGTGGTTCAGTTATTGTCTGGACAAGTGTTTCATTGTTTGCCGTTTTGACTTTATAAACATATTGATAGAACATTTGAAGTCACAGCTTGGTAATTTGATATCTTCTGGTTTAAGATTTAAATTTAACCCTGTTTTCCCAAAACTGATAAGGTACATCCTTGACACATGGGCTACTCTCACATGAAATTTGGTGAACCTAGGTACAGTCATTAGTGAGTTATTACCCGGACAATGTTTTTCAATATGATGCCACTGTGACCTTGACCTTTGACCCAGGGGCCCCAAAATCAATAGTGCATATCCTTGACACATGGGCTACTCTCACATGAAATTTGGTGAACCTAGGTACATTGGTGTTTCATTTATTGTCCGGACAAAGTTTTTCCATATAATGCCCCTGTGACCTTGACCTTTGAACCTGGGGCCCCATAAACCAATAGGGCGCATCTTTGACACATGGGCTACTCTTACATAAAATTTGGTGAACCTAGGTACAGGCGTTGTTGAGTTATGGTCCGGACAAGGTTTTTCTATTTGATGTCCCTGTGACCTTGACCTTTGACCCAGGGGCCCCAAAACCGATTGGGAACATCCTTGACACATGGGCTTCTCTCACATAAAATTTGGTGATCCTAGGTAGATTGGTTGTTAAGTTATTGTCAGGACAAGTTTTTTTCCCATATGATGCCACTGTGACCTTGACCTTTGACGCAGGGGCCCCAAAACCGATAGGGAACATCTTTGACACATGGGCTACTCTTACATTAAATTTGGTGAACTTAGGTACATTGGTGGTTCAGATATTGTCCGGACAAGTTTTACCTATTTTAAGTCCCAGTGACCTTGACCTTTAACCCTGGGGTCTCAAAATCAATAGGGAACCTCCTCCACCCAAGGGCTATCAACACATAAAATTTGAGGAACCTAGGTTCATCCTTTCTTGAGTTATCATCCGGACAAGCAATTGTCCACGGACGGACAGACGGACAGACGGACAACAGCATAACATAATACGACCGTTTTTTCAAAACGGGCGTATAAAAAGGAAAATAATGTTAAGCTTTCAATGCAAGCAACTGCAAAGTACATGTATAAGTAATTTGTACTTAAACATTATCTTAGAAAAATTGTGTTCACAATCAGACAAAGAAGATTAAAAACACTAAATGTCAAACTAAATAATTAATGAAAACATTATTTTACAGGAGTTTAATACATGACAAGTCTGGATGATAAAATACATTGATCACAAGTATACAACATATCTATAAACCACAATTGACCAAAACTTAACAAAATATACCTAACCATAAACCACAAATACAAATCATGCAAGCAAAATATTGAATTTGTGTGACTAAATACTTGGTAATGCATTTACTTTTCTTCCGTTTTAGAAAAAAACATGCTTCAATTAGACAAGCTTGAGCTGTTTCTATCATATAATTAACACATATTTGATCTAACAGTTAGTCTGTATCAAAATTAATTCTCATTTATAAACAATAAACAATCAATACCTAGATACAGATTATTATTCATAATATACAAGATGAGATACTGTTAAAAAATACATAATTAAAAGTCAGCATTATCTGCATATTGATATTTAATTTAATATCTAATGATCGAAGTTTAATCACCAATAACCAGAATCTTGAGTAAAACAGAATACTATCATTTGATATGTTGAATGCTTATTAAATAGTTTAACATCAAAATTTCTGACACAAAATGACAGCGAAGTAATAATTTAAATGGCTAAACCAAGTCGCAGAAAAATCAAAATTCCTTACACAAGAAAAAGACAAAATAAATATCTTAACTTAAACAGTAAATATGACTAAGAACTAAGCTAATAGGAGATTACTAGTGTAGCTGGCAAGTAAAAAAAGTTAATTAAAAGGGTACAGTTGGTCCATCTTGTTTCAACACTATTAACAAAATTGAAGAAAAAGCTGTAACTACTTTGACCAGATTGGTTTTTATAAAAACTTAAATGATCCTCATTGACAAGAGTGCAAGAAAACATTTCATCATTTTACAGTTTTGTAAGTGATAAATAAACAACTGAAAGCACTAGCATGTATAGTTCAATGTCTAAGAATTCCAAGGTAGACCACCTTTAGGAATCATATCAAGTAAATATTGCCTTTGTAAATCTGAAGCTCTTGGTCCAAAAGGCAGCTGATAAGGAAAAGGAGCCCTTGGATTGAATGCCTGCAAACCTAAGGGTTGACCCATTCTCAATGCAGCGGCTTGGTGAGCTTGAACAAGTTGATGCTGTCTAAGTGTCTCTGCCATGGATTCCTTGTATGCCTGGGCAGCAGCATTACGTGCTGACGTTTCTCTTGACTCACGTTCACTTCTAGATTCTGATTTTTCTTTAGGGGGTGGGGGAGGTGGGGCTGCAACCGCAGCAGATTTTACTTCCTGTGACTGCATTCTCTCTATTTCCTGCTCTTGCTGAAGAGCTTTCACGAATGCACTTTTGAGACGATTTGTATGTTCTTGCTTTAGGGCTTTCTTTTGATTTGTTGTCACACATTGCTCACATATAACATTCTTAGAACCTGGTTTTTCACGTTTCCAGACAGGTGTAAAATCTGTACCGCACTGAACACAAGTGAAAGGATTACACACCATTTTCTCATCCAGATTTTTACGTCCCTTAGATATCAAATTTGTATCAATAATAAAATTGACAGCTTCTTCTAGACCAAGAAGATAGATGAAGTCAGGACTAGCAAGACTTGGTATAAAGTTCATCTCCGGCGGTGGAGGTTTAGGTGGTGGTATTTGAAGCAATGTTTTCTCTAACTGTTTACGTAGAGCCAACTTAGCCGCAGCTTGGCGCTGTGCAGGTGTTTCCTCCACAGTACGCTGTTGTTGTACCTGCATTTGTCTCATGGCGTCAGCCTGTGCTTGTGTTCCCCTGAAACCAGATAGACTATTCTGCTGTTGTTTACTAGAATTTAACTGTTGTTGCTGTTGTTGAAGCAATTTCATTTGATTCTGTATTAACTGACGCTGATCAACTCTAGGAGCCATGACTAGCGGTGGGGGACCCTGTGATTTAACATTCCCAACGTTACCATTAGGTCTCTGAAGTTGTGGAGGCTGACTATGAGCAGGCTTGACATGAGATTGTTGTTGATTGGCACCACGTACCAATGGTGGTGGCTGTGAGGAATGCTGTACTTGTGGAGTTTTCCTGTTGACATGATTAGAAGTTGTATTATTAGAACTATTATTGTCAGTCATTTGATGAGAAACTTGACTAAACCGAAGCTTCTTTAATAGTACCAACTTGGCTTCTTCATTACGAAGTTCTGCCTGTAGGCGTTTAATCATTCTACGTTTCAATTTGAGATCATTTATATTTAACTCTCTATCACCATTACATATACCATTCATCATTTCTTCCTCGTCTGATAGTGTTATAACATCTTGTGTAGGTGTAGATGATTTTGTACTTAAATCCATTGGAGCACTCAAATCTACAGGTAGATCAGAGTGACAATTCTCTTTCTCACTGTCTTCAGAGTTTACAGACCCTGCTTCAGACTTCACATCACCGTTAGTTTTACAACCAAGATATAGAGGCTTTTCTTCTACCTCTTTATCACCTCCATTACTCACTTTATCAACTTTATCAGGCAGACTTGGCTCTTCTTCGACTTTAACCTTATCATTTACCTCTTCTTTGACTTCAACCTTGACTTCTTCCTTCACTTCAGTCTTATCAGAATCATCAGCACTAGTTTTACTTTCACTATCAGTTTGTTCACTCTCTACTTCAGGTTTCACATCCTCAACTTGTTTCTCACTATCCTTATTATCTTCATCAGTTTTATCCTCATCCTCTTTGTCTTCATCACTTGTTTTCATTTCCGCATCTTTATCTTGTTCTATGTTCTCACTCTCATCAGGTTTATCATTATTATCATCATCCATAGTAGGTTTAGTCACATCATCATCTTCTTTATCAACCTCAGCTTTCTCATTATTTGTAGTCAATTCCATTGGTTCTTCGTTGTCAGTCTTTTCGTTGTTTTTATCAGCATCATCAACAGATTCATCTGTTTTCAACCTGAAATAATGAAAATACAATATGGTTTTAATAATTTTTATCTATGGTCACTTTCAATAACTTCATTAAATATTTAATGTGGCTAACAGGCAATTTGTAGGAAACATTAGATTTTTTAATAATTAATGTAAAGATAAAATTATTCTTAAAAAATCTTTCGCAGATATTACTTGATTTATTCACTTCTCTAATTGTTATCCTGGAGTTACAATTTTATTACATTAGTTTTACTTACTGTGGTATGAATTAAATTTGTAAATACTGTAATCATACCCAAGAATGCTCAGTAGAATAAATGGCATATCAATGGTTCAGAATTAGAGCAGACCAAGATGCTGTGCAAATATTCTTTGATTTATTTTGTCAGTTATGGTTAGAAACTCCCTCTAAGCCCACAATATTGTTTCCAGGAATAAAAAAAACATCATTCCTTATCATTGTGAGACCAAAAAGCAGGCTAATAAGTGTACATCATGTAAAGATTTATACATTTTTATGATTTTATTTTTAGTAGCTTTTACACAGGAAACAATAATTTTGCTGACGTCCCAGGGTTCTGAACTTCAGGATCATTCCTGAAACTTTTCATCCATAAATTTCAACCCAAAAAACTTACATAGACACATAGAAAAAATGATAAATACTAACCTTTTTACAGGTGAAATTTCCACTGTATCCATACTTTCTTCTTCATCTAAATGTCTTTTCACACCACCATCTTTTTCTGTACCATCTTTTTCTGTATCAACTTTTTCACTAAAATAAACAACAAGATGTCATTGTATAAATATGTATTTTGACAATAGATTCAAGATTAACAACAAAGTAATGGACAACCAATGTGAATTCCCTACATATTACTGCTCTGTTCAACTTCATACAC
Source organism: Mactra quadrangularis (assembly GCA_025267735.1). Classification (NCBI taxonomy): domain Eukaryota; kingdom Metazoa; phylum Mollusca; class Bivalvia; order Venerida; family Mactridae; genus Mactra; species Mactra quadrangularis. Next base: position 37,806,848 of record CM046296.1, on the reverse strand, counting down.
AAGAAATCACCAGGATAATTCTCTACTTGTAAAGAATTCTATACTGTTACCAGTATCAGATCTTCCTAGCATACTATGTCACCCATTGAATCATCCTAACATGCAACAAATCCTAACTAGCAGGGCTTTTTTTCAGTATGTGGGGAAAGGGCCTGGAGCCTTACTTTGTATAGAACAATAGGGGAAATTTTAACGCAATAGTATGTCTACAGCAAGCATTTAAGTAGTATTCATTATATTGATTAATAAATTATGACTAGATAGTAGATTAGAACATTGCATGAATACTGGTTGAATATGACGCAAATGCTACCTTGGTAATCTGCAATATCATGTCTTTGAAGCTTCTAATTGCCTGAAACTGTTAAGCTTTTATAATGAATTCGAACACCACAATTTTCACCTAATCAGTCAGCGCTCAATATCAAAGATTGTCCCATAGCCTCTAATGACCTTTTTGGGGATCGGGCAACTTGTTATTGCTATTAAAGGTTTGGTTTGGTTAAGTTAAATAAATATCTGCTTGCCTTTTTGGGTAACCTACTTTAAAAATTAATGTCGAGCCCTGTCAGTTAACAAATAAACTGGTTGTCCAAGGCAAAACAAAATACTACCACATTCTAAGGGTAAATGACAATATTTACCTGGTTTCTGCTACATCTTGAGAATCACTTCCCTCTTTCACAGGACATTCTTCTGTTGGGGCTTCCATAATCTGAAAAAATAACATGCTTAAATAAGTAAACATCTCCATAGTCATCAAGCATTAAAGGGCATGACAATAATTTTTCTATCTACTAGATAGCCAGTGTGTGACCCGAAAAAACTCTGTGGTCAGAACTTGAGATTGGAACCCATAACTTCTCGAGTCATAAAAGCTAGCTTATAGGCAAGGGAATACAAGTGCTGTATTGTACCTCATGAACACACACTCCCTCCTTAACAGAATTTGTCCTCAAATTCTTGAAGCACGATTGTCTGTGGGACTATCTAAGGGTGCTATCACACTATTCCTAGTGGATAATTACATAGGGCATCAAATGAAAGCCGATAAAAATCCATGGTGTGAACTGAGATTGGAACCCACAACCTCTCAAGTTGTAAGCGGACACTTAACGGTTAACCACATCACCATAAAAACTAGCTCGAAGGCAGGGTGTATAAGTGCTGTATAGTACCTCTGCTTCAACTTCGCCTACAAGTAATTTAGTTAAAAGAGCAGTCTTTCTCCCTCCTTAACAGTTATTTGAGTTATATGTTCCTTTTGTGGCACAAAATTTGTGCAAAAGAGATCACAAAAGACAGGATTGACCTATGCAGTTTAACTGCATGAAGCCAATTATCAGTTAACTAATAGACACACAGTTAGGCAATAGTAAGCACTAAAACACTTAAATGCATTAACTACAACAAGGTTCAAAATAAAAACAATGACATGCTGTTTTTTTCTATGAGAACCATTAATAATGACATTATTTGGCAAACAACAACAAAGTGGCATTACAATTTACATTATGGTTCTTACTAGCTGTAAAATATATTATATAAATTGTTTATACATATGCATTTTTTCTGAACATCTTAAACTATTTTGTTAAGTATAAAACAAAATAACACCAGTCAGACAATGATTGAAAAATGAAGTATCAGGACTTCTCACCGGTTACGAATCGACTGAGGGCGAACCACATCAACCGGCACGAATTCGCTGATGGAATAAAAATCACACGCTATTTGCAACTTGACAGCTATGCTGAAACATTGTTAACATCAAATGCATGGATGGAAACATTGACTAACACAAAAATAAGTGACCACTACAAATGTCAAACAGTAAACAAAGACAAGAACCAAGAAATCGAGAACCAAAATTTTGTAAAATCAGAAGCCATAGTTTTCTGACATCAAAGACAGTCTCAATTACAACATACATGTAAATTGATTAATTTAAGTGCATTTAAAATAAATATGAAATTATTAAAACTAACTTCGACCACTTGCAAATTATTATTTGTTTTTGTTGACTCAAAGCGTCATCTTCGCAATCGCATCTGTTATCAAAATGGCTGCCAAATTTGTTAATTGGGGTTTACCAATTGTTAGTAACGGCGCAATTTCGCCACACTCCCAACCTCTTGTAAAGTAGACTTTATTGATTGGTTTTGTTCCGTCACGTGGTTAAAATGATAAACTAGCGACAAACAAGTAAATAATACATGTAGAAGAAACACTTCATGCATGTCCGATGTTAATTTTACATGTTGCAACTTATAACTTTTTCGTTGCACAGGCGGTTCCATTCGGGGGGTCGGGCGGTCTGATGCCCCTCTCAAAATTCCAAGTAATGCCTTTGACCACACTGAAAAAACACGCGCATATTTCGGCATAATTGCCAAAACAAACGAAAATTGGACCATCAGGAATTGTTTCGAAGAGAAACAGATTATACCTCCCTTGAAACAGACCCTCGTAGATTCTATATATTTCTGGGACTGTCCCTGGAGATGTAGGCCTAAGTTCATACTCTCATAATTATAAAGTTTCACGAACAGATAATTAATATTCACTTATAGAAAATTGTAACTTTTGAGACTGTGTAGGTATTCGCCCGTGTTAGATATTTTTATTCGAAAATTGTCACCAAGAAATAAAATTCAAGTAGGCCAGGGACTATATAAAATCCCTGAGTAGCAGGGAATTAGATACACCTCTGCTGAGTAGGCATAGATCTAAACTTGTTCAAGGACAAAGTCCACATGACTCGTACATCGGTTTATTTATACAAGGACCCTAAATTTTTATTCAAAATTGAAGTACAGCAAATATAAAGGTCTACCATGTAACGAAAATACACCATATTCGGATTCAAGCATATTCTCGTACCCATGCAGAGGTAATCAAGATTCTCGATTTAACTAGATCGGGAATTTTGATAGCGTCTGGGTACGACTCAATGGATTCAAGTTGGTTTGCGTGAAACTTTTCCACTGTTGTCATGACAATAGCTTTTCCAAAATCCACTCCATACATTAATTCCTGGATGGATGTAAACATTCTCGTTCCCAGAGTCTAGAAGGATACTAGCTAGTATTGAGAATCCTACTAGACTCTGGGAACGAGAATGGGATGTAAATGGTGGAATGCAGTGTTTTATTAAAAATTGCATGACACCAATATCTGCTTTCTTTCTGAACAGATAAAACACCAAACGACATTGTATACACTACAGTGGCAGTAGTCAGTAGGCACTGGAGGTTTGATTTTTTAAAGTTTTTTTTTTTATTATGAGAAGGAGGGAATTTTTCAAACTTCGATACATAATGTCAAGCTACTTTACGTACTATTACAGAGTTACTCATTATTACAATTGCAAGTACATGTACTATTATTCTAATTTATTTATTTATTTGTCATATTAGCATATGACCGCTGATACGCTTTGACCGTTTACATATAGTGATCATTAAGGAACAACTTGAAGTTCCAGTCTGTTGGATCATAGGCGATCTATTTAAGTAGCCAGTAATTAATGGTCAATATAACACTCCAAACAATTAAGAATATATTATATACCACATCATTGAGTAGCGGATGCTGCGACAGTCACTCCTTTTGTCAAGTGGAGACATTTTAATACTTATACTCGCCTATATCATTTTTTAAATACACATAGTTAGACCAGCTTTTCACTGGCCAATCGATATATGTAATACATGCATTTGGATGATTATCTTCATGAACTCAGAGCGTTGATTGTATCGATATACTTTTAAGTACATGTATATATGTAGGTGATTATACAGTAAATTTCCGCCATAAAGACCCCCTTAGTAATAGCAAATTCATGCAATTTTTGACGATTTTTAATACCCAAATGCTTAACTTGAGAAATGCTTATCTTAAGAAGAATAGGTCTCTATATTAAGACCATTGCCCTATAAAGACAATCTACTTTAACGGCCCTTATTGTGGGACTGCATCGTCATCTAAATCTTTAAGAAGTATGGTGATTAAAAGTATTTAACTATTTCAATCTTTACTTAGTGTAAACTGTCCGTAGTGTCTTAGAAGATACTACGTATAAGGTCTTGTCAGTTCTTTACCAGCTTAATTTTCTTTAATTCTCAGACAAATTAAATTAATAATAATAAATTAAATTTCGCCTCAATCTAACAATGCTCTAACTACCAAATTTTTATTTTTGGGAAATCGACTTCAAAAGTTTGAAAGGTTATATCTTCGTTGTTTCAGTCTGTATAGACATGAGACTTGGTAGGCACATTTACAATGTTATTCCACACATACTTTAAGATTATGATTGAAATTTTATGAATAATAATGCTGAAAATTGCAAAAATGTGTTTGGAGATAGATCAAAATTCGCCTATTTTGGTTGGTGCATCTCGTTCTAACATTGCGCTATCTCCAAGAAGACATTATAATGGTATTTGTGCACATTTTCAATAAGTTTGAGTTTGTAACACTGCCTATGTTGCAGCATACATATTTATTTTGGTATACACCGAAAATATGATGTCACTGGAGAGGAAAAACACGATCTAATCATGTTGTGTACTCCGACTGGACGAAAGGAGATAGAGCAATGTTCGAACAAGCTTCTATAGACTTAGAGCATTGTTAGAGTCAATTTGGACATAAAACGAGTGACGAAAACTTCATTTTGATCGGATAACAGTATTTTCAGCCCAAACATTGATCTATGTCCTGGACATAGAGCAATGTTTACGCTGTGAGCAGAGAAAATGTGTGGAGATAGGATAATGTACGATTGGCGAATTGGGCTGTTTGACATGATAGAGTCTCGAAACCTTTTTTAGAAGATAGAACAAGGTCATACAAGTCACTTGGGATGTTTATCTCATTTTTTTCAAAAATGGAGATAGGACATTGTTAGATTGAGGCGACTTGAGATCCGTATTTATACTTGTCACGATTTACAGCTTTACGTCTTTATAAAAATATCGTAACATCTATCTAGTAATGTTGTGAACGTCACGGATATTCATAATTATGTTAACTGCAACTGTACAATTCCATATACTTTGTAATACAACACTCAAACCAGATGTAGCCGGTCCCAAGCCCGGTTTAGAAATGGTGAGGGCGGTCAACACCGCAGAAGATGCTGTATTAGAAATGACAGACCAGGAGAGCTTTTTAGTTTGAATTAAGTTATGTTTAAGTCGGAGTCTGCACATAATGCATCCATATAGAGCAGACGGAACCTATAGTGAAAAACTAAAAGGATAACACAACAACGAGCAAATGAACAACATTTTACTCATACATCGTCATGTACATGTACTCTAAACTTATATAAACCAACAATGTATACATACAAATGTAAAGATTGTTCATAATAATGTCATAATTTTATGGTACAAATACGTATACTAAACATTATATAATACAATCAAATATACCCGATCTTTGTAGAAATGAGATTTGTGGGAAAAAAGTATCTTTTGTTATTTTGAAAAATAACGTAAGTATACCGTATGTGATATAATACTATATCACTAACCAAACAACACAGTCCACCCTTATCAATTATCAGTGGTCAAGTTGAGACGGGCCAAGATTACAACTATCAAGTTGGATAGTTGGGGGAGTTTAAGTTTACCAGCCAGAGAGGAAGGTTGTTCCTAGACACTCAGCTGTGAGTAGCACTGAGTGGGAATACCTGGCTGAGTGTTGGGTGCTGTAACATATATGTTTAGTAGAACAAATAAACTTGGTAGAAACTATATGGACTATATGCTCTATTATGTTACACCCTCTTTGTGGTGCCAGTGACCAGAGATTCACTGTGGATGTAGCGGACATAATGATAAATACTGACATTAATACTTACGTGCCAAGAGATCGTATATTATTGGAGAAAAACAACAAAACATGTACTAATGTTATGTGTACCATGAAAAATGCAGAGTGTAATGTGGACTGAATATTTTTCTGTTTTACAAGTACAACACTCTATTTTATCTGAAATTACGTGCCGAGGACATTATGTAACTTTTACTGTGTATTTGGATGATGGTGTACCGTGCTTACCAGATGAATATATCAAAAGGTCAGTTGTTTCCACTTGTTTTGAGATCCTGACATATCATTGCAAAAGTAAACTGGCAAGTTTAATTTATGATGGTGCTTTATAGTACTATTAAAATTTTAATGCAGATTTAATTATGTTAAATTTTATTTTATGATCAATGAAAGAAATTGTTTACGTACGAACATATATATTTAGCATTTTATCGCGTTTTTATTCTTTAGATTAAACTAATTTTAGTTCTACATTTTAAAAGATCATTAAACGATGTTACCAGGGGACTTAACTCCAAATTCAATATTATTAAATTTTGGCAATTGTAATGTTCGAACACTCATTGATTCTGGTAGTTGTTGTTCTTTGTTAAATCATAAAATATTTGATACCTTAAAGCAAAAACCCGTACTTCAGAAATCTTATAATAATTTACAAACTGTTGATGGGAAAATAATTCAAGTTGTTGGGGTCGCTTATGTAAAATTCGTTTTAGGGTCAAGTGAATTTGAGTATCCATTTTATATTGTCAAAAACACAACAAAGAATGCAATTTTAGGAAACGATTTTTTGAAAGAACATACTTGCCGAATATTTTTTGACATAAATTGTTTAATTATAAAAAATGAACAGGTCCCTATGCAATCGGAAAATGTTATTAGTTCAATTGTAAGGCTCAAACAAGCTGTTAATATAAAACCGTTTTCCGCTCAGCAAGTTTTTGGAAAAGTCAAGCAACGTTGTAATTTGACGGAAAATCAGTACGAAATTTGTTCTATAGAAACATCTTTTATCACAGGTGCAAAGTGCAATCTAAAATACAAATATGCACAAAATAATTCAAACGTCATATCTGTGTGTATTGCAAACAATTCAAACCAAACTCTTGTTTTAAAAAGAGGCTGCACATTGGGTAGAATTGTACACCATGATTACTCATTGCAGTCAATATCTGTCATATCCAAAGGTGAATCAAGCTATACGTCACCAAATGGTCAAGACATTGATTTGCAAAGGTCAAACAGAAATCTGCTGTGTACAAAGAAAATGCGAAAGCAACACAAACATGCGTACACTTTGAAATCGAAGGTAAACAAAGGTTATCAATACAGTAAACCTTCGAGCACACACAATGGATGCAAGAATAGACAGGAAAGGTCATATAGTGCAAACAATAAACCACTGATGCCAACAGTTCGTTCAGGGTTTACCAGAAACAAATCAGCACATGTCAATAATAAAGTCATAAGAACCAATGATAAATCAAATAAGCACAGTACAGATGTCAATAAATCTTTGTGCAGTCATTTCAATAGTAAAGATAAAAGGTGTACGGTCAGTTATCAAATTAACAATAAACACTACAATAAACAGAGAAGTCCAAACAAAGTTATGAAACATCAGTATGATAACAATGTAATGTTATCGACATTTCCAATATGTGCACAACCAAAGACAAGTACAAGTCCAACCATGATTAACGGTTTAATGGATCATAACACCAACGATGATAACAGCTCAGAAGCAGATGTTCTTATTGCATTTTTGCACAATTTAAGACGTCAAATTTTTAAGTAATATATTAAATTGACAGATGTTTATGTAAACATGTTTATCAACAGTCACTTTCATTTAGTTATATCATCATTTACAATATTTTCATAAAACTACAATTTGTACACTGTTTGAACAGGTACCTACAACTGAAGCAAGTTGTCAAATACAATTGTTGCCTAAAAAAATCCGAATTAGTATTTTAATTGCGGTATTCATATGTATCAGTAGTAATATTTAAGGTAAACCATATGTAATGGTGACAAAATACTATTGTTTAGTCGCACTGTATTTGGATTAAATTTCATGTTAACCAATAAGTACATGATAATGTAATGTAATGTAAGCATTGCTATGTGGTAATACGTTCGTTTTGACACTTTTGAATAGTCTTGTTAAAGAAATACGCTATTGAATGAGTGTTTTTATATTTAAATTATTGTTTTAAATTATTAGGACGGTTAGTCTCGTAGATAAATTTTATTACACATTTTGATGATACATGAGGCTCATGGTTTACATTTTTAGACTTGTCATCAATGCTAATGTTTGCGATTCATATTGCAGTGTAGTAATGGTAGGACACACATATTGCAGGTTAGAATCAAAAACGAAAGTACTGAAAAGTTTTACTTTGTTGCTATATAAGTAATTGGAGGGAAGGAAATGTTTTTGATTACGTAATGGTAGCAGATAGCAACACTGCTGAGTAAAGAATCTAACACTGTACGGCAATATGTTTTTGTCACTGTGAAACACTAAACAATAATTTTATATGCAAGCAATTGATTCAATAGTGTTGCATATGATGACAACCTTTAAAATGTACGTACAATGACCTATTAGAAAGACGAGTGGTCTTGTTCAAGTATTAAAGTTTAAAGCATGCATTAGAAGAAATGATGCCTAATTGTTATATAAGATCGTACTTTCGAAATACCTTATGCGGTTTGATATAAACTGAGAATGTTAGGTATTAGGCAACGGAGCCTAGATATTCTATGAGAAAAGATTTAATGGTAAATGTCCTTGCGAGTATATCGCTGGACATTATTCTTATAGGGTGTAAATGCGAGTATATCGCTGGTCCTTATTTTTACGGGTATAGATTATTTTATGGGTATAAATTGCGAGTATGTATATCGCTGAGAATTATTGATCATGAGTAAAAGAGGCTATTAGTTTATCTATGAAAGTAATGACAATAATTTTTATTATTTGTAGTTGCGTGCATGTTGCGTCTTATTCAATCATGCCAAGGTTTGCGAGTTTCCGCGTGATATCATGTTTCTATGACATTGATATTGATTTATATATAGTATAAATCTAACAGAGTTTATCTGTTGTAACACAATTCATTTTCATTGGTGTATTTTCACTTTTAACAATGACAATGTAAAGTGATACGAATTAATCTTATATGCAAATTAAGACGGTTAAGTCTTGTGACATTTATTTGTCAATTGTTGAGAACAAGTTGATGTGCGTTTAGCGATCAGTTTTAGTAAAGTTTTCATTGTTGACCATTGGTCATAGATAAGAATTACTAGTAAATTTATTGATCTTGTTAGTGCAGTCGTGCAAGTGCAAACATACTTAGATAGTCTTATCACATTTTATTAACTTTTATCGATTGCATTGTTATTATTATTTAATACTTGGGTTTACTGATTTTATATTGTTGTAAATATTTACTTTGTTTAGTAAAATGTTAAAATGTAGCGCATTGTTGAAGTATAATTTAAATTAATTGATTGCCAGTTGATTATGCAATGTATGTATGGGTTTGATGAACAGTGTTAACAAACTCCACTGCCCTTTCCATGAAAATGACAGTTTATACTCTAGTGGTCCAGATGAGGCATGACAAAACGAATCAACAAAGCCTAAATGATGACACATGAACTGATGAATAATTACAAAGTAATGTCGCTATAATGTTGAGCTGAACTGCTTTTATTGCCAAGTGATTGTTTCAAATATAGATTGAACATTTACAAATTAGAATACATCCATACCTCACAAATGAACTACTGAACAATAATTGAATTTAAGTAAAATGGAACTAACCGCACATATGAGTTATGGTGAACAATGTACATATGTCATAGAAAACAGTTTTCAATGATGAAATGTCAGATGGACTTCACCTGCAGATTATCACAAAAAAGGGTTTCCGGACGCTGTCAGTCACCGAAATTCGTCGTGAGCCAAGTTAAAGAATACACCTTCATTACTTTTAAACAAGTTTTAAAAATCGTGTGTTATATCCAAATTTTAACTGTTTACATTCAAATAAGTTATAGACATTTAAGTTTAACATAAGAATTGGAAGTTTTAACGATTATTTGTTTCAACCAACGATGTGTAATTTTGAGACGTTATATAGGAGTTCAATCATAGCAAAATTTAATTATTGGACTTGAATGATCATGTGTACAGACATTTACAGTATATAGTTTAATATAGTTTATTGATTCGATTCATTCAAAGAATCCCTGACACTTTAATACTGTACATAACAAAATTAACTATCTAATTTGCAATTTGAAGTATTTATTATCGAAAGTTCAAAAGATTAATGTTTTAGATATAACGTGTTTTATAATTATGTATTTGATATCATGTATTGGTTTTGTAATGTTTTAAGTGCCACAACACTTAGCCAGGAAATTCAAAAAAAATGTAGAAGAAAATGAGTGGTGTGATATAATACTATATCACTAACCAAACAACACAGTCCACCCTTATCAATTATCAGTGGTCAAGTTGAGACGGGCCAAGATTACAACTATCAAGTTGGATAGTTGGGGGAGTTTAAGTTTACCAGCCAGAGAGGAAGGTTGTTCCTAGACACTCAGCTGTGAGTAGCACTGAGTGGGAATACCTGGCTGAGTGTTGGGTGCTGTAACATATATGTTTAGTAGAACAAATAAACTTGGTAGAAACTATATGGACTATATGTTCTATTATGTTACACCGTATATGGTACTTGAAATTGTACCCGCGAGTATCATACATTTACTTCATACAAAATTAAATTTATCGGCAATAATGAACACGTACATGATTGTTTACTTACAAAAAATATAAAAGACACACTTATTTATCGGCACTCTTTTGATACATATGGATTATTGAATATCATTACATGAAAAGTTAGACTAGGAATCAGAATTACAGAATATAACATAATTGATAATTAATTGACTTTGTTCCTGTCCCTGAAGTATTTGCAAAGTTCCAATGTATATTAAAGATTTATTACTGATTTATACTGAAAAAAAACCCCACTCTTTTCTGGAAATTTAGTGATTTTCCTGAGCTACATAATGTTTTATATGTTCTTGCAAACCAAGAATCTGATGAAAGATGTTCCAGCGTGGGTTTCTTCACATTAATTTGATCAATGCCACCGTGTGTGTTGATTAGTGGGTTGTTTTTAACTGTTTTTGATGGTGACACATTGGTTATGTTTGAGTATGAAGCATTTCTCACAAATTTCAACATTACAGATAGAACAAAATCCACTTATTTCACAAAACAAATGTATTTTACAATGCTGTGTTGACTTCATAGATCCGTTTTCAACCTGACCAGTGGGCACTTCGTTTCCTCCGAGACATCCATGGGCAGTCGCAATTAATTGTATTTCATGACTGTCATGAGCTGTTTTATGAAGTATTTCACAATTTTGACAGTATGTCTCGAAACATGAGAAACATATTGCTGTAGCTCGCTTTCGGAGTGAGATTTTCTTACATGGAACACAGTGTATACTTCGTACATCTCGCTGAGCTTTACAAATCTCAATAATTGTTACAATGTCTAGATTGTTTGGAACTCCTCGAACAAATTGTGTAACACTTTTATGTTGTTTGTTGAAGTGATACTGTGAGTCACACCCATCAACTGGACACTTAAACTCTATCTCTGCCATTTCATCGTCCGATGAATTAGTTTCGTTATCCAAAATACCGCATCCGGCGTTTGGTACACTTTGAACAATGTGGTGTTTTAAACAACAAAGACACACGTTATGTCCACACGATAATACTTTCGGGTGCACAAAAATCTTATGACACAAAGGACATGATAAGTTAATCATAAATGAATTTGATTCCATTTCTAAACGTCGATAATAGTCACTGAAACAAACCGAAAGTTGAACGATTGAAAACGAAACCGAAAGTAAAGAGGGAAACTCCTTCGAGAACTGTGTTTCAGGCACCTTGACCCTACATAACAATAAGTACTCGACGCAAGCAATTCTTTCAGGATTTTATTATAATTATGTTTGCGCTAGTGATTGGAATAAGCTTCTAAATTTAGCCGCGCAAAAATGATCTCCTACATGTGTACATTGTCAGGGGAAACACATATTTTTTGTATACATGCCTTACTGGGAAACCCATGGCGATTTTGAAACACGAATGTTTTATTTGAGAACTGGGAAATTGGGGTCATATTGTCTCCTAAAAATGACATAATCATATAAAAAGCATAACACGGAATGATGGCTTGAATGGGTTGTTCAGATCACTCGATCTGGTCGTAGCAAAAAGTTTGTTCCTTTACCTTGGAATTTTATCTATATTTCCTTAGAAATTTCCAAATACGCTGCATCACAGTATCGAATCTACATATCAAAAAGCTACATATCAAAACAAATGCTAAAATTGATTGAATTATTTTTGCTATTTAAATTAATTACACAGTCACGTAAATGATTCATACCCTGTCGAAAACTATTCACCAAAGTTGCTTCCTTATTAATAAACCATTCTAATTTGTTAAAATTGATGTTTCATAATAGGTTCATAATAATATACTATAGATCTAAATACAATTACAAAAAAATCAGTAAATGTACATTTACACATTATATATAGGCCTACAGTTATACTCAGAGTCAAGAATATGAAGAACAGATTTTTGTGAATGTAACTATAACTATTGCCCAACTTCTAACAATGATTTTTACATGGCGTTTCCCCATGTTTAGTAGTGGACTGTGGCAAATCCACATCAAAATTTGTCGCGGACGATTACATTCGGTTGTGCGTGCGCAAAAAAAGGGATAATTACCACTGCAATTAATATAGTCCGCATTACGCGTTAATAAGCAGACGATAAGAAGCACGTGTATACACGCAGGTGACTGACTCAATTTTTCCTTCTCTATATATACTATAATAAGGAAAAATTGAGTCAGTCACCTGTGTGTATACATGTATCTTATCTAGTTTATGTAAGGTAAATGTCCCTTGTATCACTTCCATGAGTTATATACAGCCATATACTCTGCCAAAACCCCATGTCTGACAGCGCTATCGGCGCTTTGATTATGTCTTGAATTTATGTTTAACCGTAAGAAAAACTTTCTTGGTTCACAGTATTAAACTTAAAAAAATTATGCATTGCGCGGATTCATACCTTTTAAACATTCGGAACTGCTCGTCCATTCGCTACGAATAACTTTTTTTCATTCATGAAAGGTCGATGTGTTCCGAATGACCTTTAAAATAGTTTAGTAAGGGAGACCACTTCGTAGATATAAAATAGAAATTATTACTGGTTACCTCCCTTAAAAATCATGAAGTTAATCAAATAACCATTATCCAACATTGATTGATGAGTTTTGAAATCTTTCTGTGTAAGGACAATTAAATCTTCATATTCTGTTGTCAGTTACAATTTGAAACTACTGAGTAGACAGGGATATGAACGTGCTATCGTCTTATCAAATTTCTCGTAAAATAACATTTACGTATGTGACGATGACGATGTCGGACATCTATTCGCACAATAATTATCTCAAGTGAACTTTTCGCGTGCTTGATTGGACTTTGAGCTTTAGCCTACTTTCGGTTTAACATTTCACGGTGTCATAACGCGCGGATACATGCACAATGGCGAACGTAGCGTTATTAGTGCAGATTTTGGTAGCTAATATTTTAGGTTATGCTATTGCTACATTTGCGTTAATGAAACTTTTATTTAAGTCATTATTTAGTCCAATTAAATTTGTGAAAAGTACTTTTTTCAATAATAGAAAAGTGATGCCAACATGTCTAAACGACCCAAGTTTAGGAAATCATGGATTTTTACAATTGGAGGTAATGTACACTTTTATATGAGTCTTTACTTATTTTGTTGAGTATTTAATCTTTTTAAAATGCCATCAATATTAATTTAGATTCTATTCTGAGAAATGATAGATCTATGTTTTTTATTTGATGCTTACCTGGACTAGCTCAGTAGCTGTACGTGTATTGTTAATGTTATAAAATTACATGAAGTATGTTCATGTGGGGACACCATGATCACTTCCTCCCTGAAAAATACTGGGATTTTCCAAACTTCTTGAACCCTTTTGGGATCTTAATGTATGTTCATTATTTTGGTAAATTATGGACTATAAACCATGGGGATTGCAAGCGACCATTAACCATATACCTATAATTTACATGTATATTATTATACCGGTAGTATATATTATAGGTATATATGGTTGGTGGACGCTTGGAATGCCTGTGGAATATACAGGCTTGTGGAATACTTCAAATGTTATAAGTAGCGCTGTTATAATATACATGTTCATTTGAACTAGGATGTTAACCCCTAGAATAAAGTTAAATTATTTAATTCAAAAGTTCTGCAATTTAGACTTAATCATATTAAGAAAATTATTGTCATCTTTCTCTCCAGACAAATCAGCTTTTCCCCAATTTAGCCTCCTCCCCACATCTGAGTTAATACAGTCAGATCTCGATACAACGACATCCGTTACAATGACATTCTCGTTATACTGACATATTTTATGGGAACCAATAACAACATGTACATGGTCAGAAGAATTTATTACACTGACATATGCATTATAACGACACATTTCCTGGAAACGGACGATGTCGTTGTATCGAGATCTGACTGTACTTCGTATAGTCTGGGCTTGACACTTATTTTCATACTAGGTTGCCCAAATGGACAGCTACTTGTAGCAAGCTTTATTTTTTACTTGCCCGAACTGTATGGTTTCTAGCAGTAACAGGTTGCATGAACCCAAATATGGGTTGTCAGGGGCAATAAGACAACCTTTGATTTTGAGCCCTGATGATCATGATATACTTGTGCGTGTATTCACATGTTGTAATTGTAACACCCTATGTATGTGTGGCTACTGTCTCTATGTGCAGAATAAAATAAGTCTCAAAGTATTAGTCTAATATGTCTAAACAAGCAATGTTCATAGGATCATATACTGAACTGAAGGGAGACCTGGATCCAACCTGAACTTAAAAAATAGAACATTAGACCTACAAAAATATCAAAACGTGTTCTGATAATCTAACACTCTATACCCATCCACTTATCTAGAACTAAACTTTAAAAGGGGAAATTTTGTTATCTCAAAATATTGACAATTATTAATGTCCTTGAAATGGTTTCACCTTGAAACTCTGGGGTCAATGTATAAATATAGTAAAACGGCTGAAAGTACAGTGATATTTAAGGCTATCATTGAACTTTTGATAACATTTCATACTATATAAGGCCTGAATAGCTAAGATCACACTTTGTGCATTCTTTATGCTAGTGAATACAGTTTTATGCTGTATCATACAATGTAGCACTTTACTCACCCATTAAACATTTCTTAATAATGTGGTAGAGCAAAACTACTCTAACTACTTGTATTAAAGAATGATGTAGACTAGTTTTACACTGACCCATTGTTATGTCAGAACAGTATTCCTTTAATAGAGGTTTAAAATAGTTTGTGTCTACAGCATGTTATCACATGTCTCTCTGACCTATATATCTCACTATAGTCTAAGTCTGCTAAAATACATAAGGGTTAAACCTATGTTCTATTTTATGATAAATCAGGACTTGAAATTAATTTTTAACTGGACAATCTGCTATATGCTTTATTTACCCAAACTAAATGTTTACTAGCAGTAACACGTCCAAACCCCCAAATATAGGTCATTAGGGGCAATCGGACAATCTTTAATGTTCCGCCCTGTAAATATAAGTCCTAAAGTCATATAAATTCTAAGCACTGATGTAATATAAAGATCAAGTATATGAAAACTTTCTGCATCTATACACAATGAAATGACTTATCGCTAAAGTTTATTAAACTGTCAGTTATGCATACATTAACCCCACTGATTTAAATGCCCTTAGTTTTTTCTATAATCCCTGTACATAGATATGGATAACTATTTTTTATAAATAGTGAGTACAGAAGTACTGTTCTGAGTATTTAAATCAGTGGGGTCAATGTATGCACCACTGTCAGTTGAATAAAATTTAACAATGCAATGTCGACAAAAAAGAGTGGTTACTGTGACTGTAATTTATAACCAATATTTTAACCTACATATAGTTGTTTCTTTTATTAAGTACGGGAATTATCGGGAAGTGGATTCCCACATGTGACTTAAGTAATTGTCTGAATTTTACTATTGAAGTTTCAGAATTATTTTTTGAACACAATAATTGATGAAACTTTTGTTTAACTGAAACAAATTTCATAATAATTGAAATTCAATGCACATATTTTGCAATACTTGTACATGAGTATTAGTGGTGCATGTAAATCTTTTGAATAAACTTGAAACTTGAAATCATAATTTTCCCGCTGTGCATAAACCTTGTAAATGTTTTATATTATATAACTTCCATAGGTTGTAAATATAGATAAAGGTTTTTGTCTTACAAGATTTGTTATTTGTGACAATTTCTTTGTCAGTTACATTGTAATATGTCAACTTATTTCTTATGTTAATGTATTTACCATTAAAATTCCTCATTGAGTCAGTCCACACCTGTTTTATACAGTATGTGATGTCTTCTTTATAATTTGTACCTACATTTACATATGATTTACCCATACAGTTGCACCTTATTACAAAACTCCTATATAAAACATCCTTACAGACATAGCCCGAAGCAAAGGACTAGTGACAAGTTAAAGGATTATTGGGTTGGGCTTCCAATGCTGTTAAAACTTGAGCTGTGCTACTATCTATTAGGGCTGTCACTTGCAATACGCTAGCACTGTAACGCGAAACATACTATGATATATTGCTTTGAAAACTGAAGACATGACTGCATAACCTGCCATGATTTTTACATCTAACTTCTTCTCAGTGAACAATTGGATACATGCATAATATGAAATCCAAGCGCCTGTGTAAACCAGGTGGGTTCGATTCACTGTGGCAAACTTTAACAATTGAGAATCAAATTATTGAATAACTAGGAACACTGTCCAGAACATTAATCGAATGAACTATTGAAAAACTGACATTTGGCTACTTTCATTTTGCGGAGGGAAGAATTTTCCAATGAAATAAAAAAATACTGCTACATACCAGTACATTTAATTCTAACCACGGTACATATTGCCACAGCTGCATATTATATCATGACAGCCCTACTTTCTATAATTATATATCATCCTTGATCTAACTGACCATTTCGTAAGCTTGCATTAAATATATATATATATACATTAGTAGCTACGAAGGTAAAACGTTAAAAACCTGGGTCGATAGCGCAGTTGGTAGCGTGCAGGGATTTGGATACTCGTGCACCAGGGGGTGCTGGTTCGAATCCCACCCGGGAAGGTTATACCCTTCAATGAAAATTTGACAATAATGTCGATTTTCCTCCATTGATTAGATAATATGGAGAAGTTTCCGGCCTTGTGGAAGGGTAGGTGAGTACTGGTTATAGACAATGGTCCAGGAAAGCTAGGTTAGGTGCGCTGGACGCCGTGAAATGACCTGAATTGTGTTGATACAGCGTTAACTCCAATAAATAAATAAATAAATAAGGTAAAACGTTATTTGTTTGTTATAGTATCATATATTGTAACCTGATCTAAGTCTAACATTTATGTCACATTTATTAAAATGAACATATTGAATGTGACATACTGATGATGTGGACAATATCTTATTCAAACACCATCACAGACCATCATTAAAGGTCACATACTAGCTTTGTATTGTTATAAACTGTATCATTAGTACTTATGTTGGTGTTGTTAACCAGAGACTAAACAACACACCAGTGTGGCAAGGTACTAACAGTACTTATTCACTACTCATTGATGCTGGTAATTTTGTCACCTTTTTTACATACACTATCTTTCAATGTGGCCCTGATTGTTTTCTTTCAAGATTTCATGGTAGATAATGAATAAAAATATGCATTTATGTAACTCTGTGAAGATAACAAGAGACAGGTAAATATCTAGAAACTTTAATTAGAGAAGTTTTATTTCCTACTCAGTCCTATAGGTCATAGACAACATTTGAAAATTCAAGAGGGGAAGTGTTCAGATTCAACTACATTGATATATTTCAATATTTTGTAATGTCTATGAAGTAAAATCTAGCAACACTTGCCTAAATTGTTGTTTATATAATTATTAATCAATTGCTATGTGGTATATTGGTTAACAAAATGGAAGTGAGCAGTGAAGAGTTATGAAATACATCTTTGCTATTTTATAAGAATTATATTTACCATATGCTTATCTATTGAGCCCCCCTCTCCTTATTCATGCCCACCGATAATTTTGGAAAGAATAACCACTTTCCTGAAGAATTTCAATTTTATTATAGATCTTAGTAAAATGAGCAACACAGTTAATATTTCCTGTAAAAATAAATTAACTGTACCATGCTAACTCTAGTAATTTCCACCTTTTTTGGAACTCTTATTAATGTCCCCCTTTTTGGAAAATGTAGCACCTTCAGGGGCATTTAACAGAGTAAATATGGTATGTATATGCTAAGTTATGCAATGTATGAATCAAATTGTTCAAGCTCATATATTTGATTGATTGAATTTTAAATGTAAGAAACCACACCTTAGACTATGAATAAAATTATTTTTATATATTAATTTGTACTGCAAAAAGTTACTTAAAATAAAATATTTCGTCATATTTGTGCATGTGTCACAATTACATTAAAGATCATATTCAATGCAATTGAACAAGGCAGATATTATTATTTGGTATGTTTAGTACAAAATATTGTGTCCCACTTACTTACTTACCCCAGAAATTAGGGTCCATACGTAAATTCTCTTATGTTTTTGGCAGTAGCCCTCCTCGGCATATTTTTATTTTATGAACTTAATTCTCTATAAGATTCTAGGAATGTGCAATCAAATAATAAAATTTTAATTATCTTAAGAATTTTGATAGTATTGCCTCTTGACTCAATAGATTCCTAATTTATTGAATAGTTATTCTACTTTAATATTTGCTGAAGAAAAACCATACCTGAATTTTAGTTTAAAGTACAATTAAACAAAGAAATGATTCAAACTAGCCTTTTTATTGTATTAAATAATGACATAATCTGTCGTAAATTCTAACTCTTACGTCACTTGTTTGTATTTTTAAGATTAGCTTAATAACTTAGGATAGTAAACTACATAATTACGTGATTATCAACATGTATCAGAGTACGTAAAGAAGTGATATGATTGATGTGATATTGTTTGTGACAACAGTAAAGTACCAATAATTGGACCACCAAAATTAATGGTCTTAATAGCAGCATTGTTTTAATACAGAAACCATTTTCTTCATAGATGAAGCATAATAAAATAGGAACTTTAAAATCATTATAGAATTTCATGATTTTGCAATAACCAAAGTGGTCGTCATAGTGACTATACTGTGTACAATAATACTTGATTATAATATTTGTAACCTCCCTCTGTGGACAAGGATGGTTAATACAATATGAGGAAGGTGGTATAATTTAGAGAAGTTGAAAGGAACGGCAACAACAAATATTTAGTGAGGTGAGATGCTGATGTTGTCATGTATACATAGATAAACATACTTTAGTCATCACTTTTTTATGACGTAGATCATAACTTGGTAGCTTCAACTAGCTTAGTTACAGTTATAATACATGTATTGTCCAAATTTACTGATGTGATTATCATAGTTTTTTTACTATCGGTAGATTGTCACTGAACACTTAATAAATGTTATTTAACTGTCAGTTGTGCATACAATAACCCCACTGATTTATATACTTGATTATCAATAGAGAGTATAGTAGAAATACTGTAGTTACCCAGGGTAACCTGGCTGCAGGGCCTCAAATTAACTCTTGCCTAATCACACATGGGAGCTAAAATTTCCAATTGATTACCAAAGATCTTAAAATATGGTCAAGATGGTGATCTAATTTAAAGTGAAAATACATGTACATTGTATAGTGATATTGGTCAGTAGCATTTAGATTAAGTGGTTCGTATTATCAACATTCGAACAACTGATTTTTGTCGTCGAACCTTCTATGTAAATGTATTGTAATAAACTTTAGTAATATTACCATAAAATATTTGATAATATTCTGCTACTGTTTAGAGTGTACTAGCCTGGATACAAAACTAAAACTTATTACATTAAAAAACTGTCTTAATGGCGTTAATTGGTAAGTACTTGACATAATCTGATTACAGAGGTCACATAGTCTCATGGCCGAGCCTATGTAAACATTACGATATCATAAACATATGGTTTCTAAATATAGACTAAACCATATTATCAACTGACTAAAATAATCCTTGTTTTTAACTTTAAAATAATCCTTGTTTTTAACTTACTACTAATTTAGGAGTGTCACACCCCTAGCCTTAATTTATGAGTGTCACACCCCTAGTGTTGTGTTATTATAAAAAATGCTGTTTGTAGCATCGGAATTTTATAATTTCTACTTTTAGATCAGGTTTTTCAAGCTATTTTGATATAGCATATTATTGGTTTATTTGTTGTGAGTTGCTTCATAAATATTACATTGACAAAGGTCAGCTGAATCTGACCTGTTTAGCAAGCATGTCAGATATAAAGATGTAAAATATCCTCAACAATAGTATATAATAGATAGAGCTGTCATTGACAGAAAATTTTGTATCAATATATCGAAAGGCAAATACCCATGATATATCCATATATCAAGTCAGACAAGGAGTGTAATAGAAGCCGCTAGAACTCCGGTACATATATATACTATATAATGCCCTCATGATGTTATGCATGATGTTAAAAGATGTTTCAGACATCAAACAAACTAAAACAAACTGTATTTTCTTGTTTTAAATACTTTACAGAAAACATGAAAACTCGGAAATATAAAAAAAGATAAATACAATGCAGGGATGTTAAATTAAACATCACTTCCATTTAGTTTATGGCTTTATAATATGCTAGATTTTATCGATATTGAAAATTGTGAATTGATATCAGATCTTCTCTCAAGAACCAGTGATACATTGATATCATGATATCCGATGACAGCCCTAATAAAAGAAGTTATATTTGTATATTTTCAGGATGTTAAAATACATTATGTTGCATGTGGTGATGAGGGTAAACCATTAATGTTATGTTTACATGGTTTCCCTGAATTCTGGTTCTCATGGAGATATCAAATGTGGGAATTCAAGAAAGATTATAGGTACCTATAGTTAGAAATTATCACTTTGGCTTAAATTGTTTCAAGCGCAAGCCTCATAATACCCAGATGGGCCTCTTTGGAGTTTTTTCCACTTTTGCCGTTTTCCCCCCCAGTTTTGCTGTTTTTTATCAGTTTTTGCCAGTGAAAAACAAAAAACTCTTTTTTGCCGTCAAAAACCCTACCCTGGCCCCATTGTTATATGTTATGTAGTAAAAGGCAAAAAATTAATATTAACTGACTTGTCTAAATGAAATAAGTAATTTTCACTAGTTCTAGTCTGGGCCTAGGCAATTACTGATACTTGTTATGGTACATTTTTGTTAGTATTGCAGTTAAAAAGTCTTTGATTTGAATAGTCTTCATCCAGAATTCAAATTGACAGGATTTTACGTGCAGTACAAACATGTCTCCCCAAGTAGTTAGTTAGTAGGATAAGTTTCTTTCTCAAGGAAACAAGGCGGTAGGTTTTGGATGGGATTTGAACTAAGTTCCACCAACAGCTGACTCCCCAATGATTATCAGTCTAACATTGTTACCACTCAGCCACGCCCCCTCAGAACACTAATGTTCCTATATTAAAGACAAAATATAAGATACCAATAGAAAAAGTCATGTTGGTGTAAAACATGAAGGCACTATTATAAATACCTTTCTTACAAATAAATCAAGGATTGCCTGCAAGACTTAACTTGTAGTAAGTGCATTAAAGAGTAGCTGCTAAAGTCTAGCAGGCAACCCTGGAAATGAAGATATGATTTATTTGTTTAACTGTGGAACCATTTATCACCCATTTTTCCAATTACCTGGTAAACATTTATTATTAGTGAACCGTTGCCATGTAAATGAAGATGTAAACAAGATTAATGTTTTTTTCATTATGATTGACATTGTCACACCTAGTTCATTACTACCTTCCTACTTCTAGCCAGGTGTACATGTAATACACTCGGAGGCTTTGATGTTATACTATTTTGTTTTCTTTCCAATTATATACTGTACCCTACAAAAGTTTATGTGCAAAAATGTTTTTATGGTTTTGGGTTTAATGCTATAGCAACACATTTTATAGGTCATATTACAGCGGTCAGCAGGAGCGAATCCAGGATTTTTTTCTGGGGGGGGTCCGAACTTTTTCTAGGGGGTCCAAATTTTTGAACCACAACCACATAATACTATTTCTGCTGAATAATGCAACATATTAATAATAAAAACTACATAACCGTTATATCTATGTTAAGCACCGAGAAAAATTGCTTCTTGCTACTTAAAAATGACTTAAAGTCAAGAAATACACTTATGAACAGGTACATTTTGGAAATTCTAGGGGAAGTCGGGACCCCCCTGACCCCCCCCCCCTGCTAGATCCGCCTATGGTCAGTCAACATACAGTTCATGGAAAGGCTAAATCTCTGAATGAAGCTGTTAACCAATTACTTTGCTCAAACTTCCATTAGTGACTGACAACTGCCCTGCATGATTTAGAATCAGTGGTAGGAGTGAAAATATCTGTAAAATTACTTCATGACCAAACTCCATGGAAGTATGCTTAGCATGTGAATCAATCCCACTGTCACTCGTCCAGTAGATTAGTGTACTGAGCTAGCCAGCAGGTGCGAATAAATATTTATCATTCATATTACAAGTATTATAATTTAAAAAAAATGAAAGTTGTTTCGTGTAAAATAGTTTGACTCATCTGTTAAAAAAAAATACTTATTTTCCATTTCATACATATTTTTCAATGAAAAATATGGCCTAAAGTTTGGCGAAACACGGGCGGGTGGTCGGACATCCGGTCTTGTTAACAATTGTGTTTAAGTTTTTCTTTACCATATATTTCTGTCATTGTCAGATCTTTATGAAACTTCATACAATGATAACATACCATGTGATGGACAGAATTAGAAAGTAACCACAACTCTGCCTGCCTTTATTATGAATTAATTCCTTTTGTAATTTTTGCGTTAAATTTTTTTAATCTGGCTTTAATGTGGTTTTCACATTACATTTCTTGTTGTTTCTTTTTTATGAGTAAATGTGAATTGATTTGCTCAAAAAACAGTATTTGGTCTTAAGACTTATGAAGGGCACTGTATGCTTTTATGATAGCTATTCTCTTCATACTTAATTAACAGTAAAAGAGAAACTTTTCACTTGATTACAAAGTTTAAGAATCTGTTTAATCAATGTTGTACTAGGGTTGTTAAGTTTATGTGTTTTAAAAGTTCATAATTAACTGGGGTCACCTTAGAGCATATATGTCATAAATGAAATACAATATGATATAAATATATGTAACATAATAAATAAACTGTATTACGGCATTGAACTAACAAAACTCAATTATGCTTTCACTTTAAAGTTTTTTAATGAGTAAGATAAGTACATTCTACCCCTGTATTGTTTATTTGTTTGAACACACCCTGATAGCTTCTTGAAGAGCATGTCTGACTACAAATTCACAGAGGTTGTGGGTTCAATTCCCAAGTGAGACCTAGATACCTTCATGGGTTTTGTTCTTCAGCCACTTTTGACCTTTTTCAAAATTAAACACTGAGTAATTGATGGTCTCATATCTGGAGTTTCACTGTACTTAATATTACCAAACTATTTATTATTTCTAGTATAATATACTAATTTATTTTAGCTCCATTGCAAACAAGTTCTCACAACTTAGATTTATCACTTTCAAGTCTGCTTCCTGGTCCCCCAGTACTGAGCTCGTAGGATAAAATTTCTTGCTCAAGGTAACAACAGGGCAGGTTTTGGATGGGATTCGAACCAACACAGAGCTGGCTATACAATGAATATCAATCCAACGTCGTAATCGCTCAGTCACTTTGGTATTTAGACATCTTTAAAATTAAACCATTGTTAAAAACACTAAATTATTGGTGGTCTTATTAATAAGGGTTTTACTGTACATAACATTTCCAAAATATTAATGATTTTGAGTCAAGCCAACAAGCATAAGAGGGTAAAGTAAGGACAACTTAATGTCTGCATGAAATATGATATACAATGTACAATGTTTTACATTTAGAAATTAATTATAAATTCATTACCTCAGGTTTTATAGATATGTATCTATATAATATAAAATGATATAAAATACAAAATTATTATGATGAATACATTGTACACATGATAAGTTTTACTTTTATTTTGATGCATTTTAGTCTAGGCCTTTATTACAAATAGGTATGAAATTGTACATCTAGTTAACTTTGACATTAAAATCTTCCAACTTTGTCATTTTGGTAAAGAAATTTAATCTAATTCCAAATCTCATTTTTTGTCATTTTATCATTATGCATGTTGCAGGAAATTTTAAATAAATGTATTATTAGTCACAGTGTTTTTTTTTCAGGCCATTTTGGGGCCGAAATTGGGCCCCATTCCCCTCTCCAAATAGTATATATTTTTCCCCTTCCCAGGATCCATGTTATCTCAAGTATTGAAAAAAAATTCCCCTAATTTTGTTTTTGTCGCTATTTTCCCCTCAAAAAGGGCCCTGCCACCTTTCCCCTATGAGTGAAAATAAACACTGAGTCAGATATGAACCCCAATGATTAAAACCCAATCTAAAATTTTCCGCTCGCCTCTCACTAATTTAGAACTAGCCTTTTTCAAACGAGGGTCGCCTTCAGGTGACCTTTTCTCATCATAATATTTATGACGAAATTGTTATGATACGTAACTTGTTTACATCGTCTACGTCACGCAATTTGAAATGATCAGTCCAATGGCAGACTGTGAATAATACCACTGTTAAATTAGCATGCAAATCTTGGTCTAGAAATAGAAATTACGAAATCAAAATGTTATTAATAGTGTTTCGTCTAGATGAAAGCTACGCATTGATTAGTCGACATGATGTGACCCTGCATTGAGAAAGTAGAGATCCTGTACGACAATGCTCTACAGGATATCTGTTTACGGAGATCGAATGAACCCTTGATTAGTGTGACAAGCTGCAGTCAGTGTAGTGGTGATATGCCCTTCTATAAGGATCTTGAAATAAGGGTTTGATTCCTGACCTTAGAAGTTCATATCCTTTCTCTAAAAATCTGCATAAGTAGTGATTTTTTAAGTGTAAGGAGACACAATTTGATAAAACCCAATCTTAAATTCTCTGCTCCCCTACTCTCTAGTTTAGTAGGACAGGCTCTTAAGGATACCTGTTTACAGAGATTGAGGGATACATTGTCATCTCCTTGTTTAAGAGTTACCAAAGTCTCGGGTAAAAATTGTGATCAACTTATGTTGTTATACATGAAAAGTTTAAAATGCCATTACTTTCCCTAGTTTGTGAAGGTGATCAATTTATCATTTCCTATATGACATTTTTATTGAAATATCAGCTCTTTTACCAACAAACATAACCATGTTCTTCTTTGTGGGATAAAATGTCTCTGTATACCTTTGATTAGTGTAACATACAAAAAAGTAAATTTATGGAAAGGTTCATTGATATTTCATCACAATATATAATACAATGTAAGTGTACTGTTAAAGGGACTGGGAACTTGTCACTTTTGATATCTATAATGATATTTCAGATGATCATATCCATTATTTTATATGTCAGTATTATCATTTAGTGATCTAATCTGACTACTGTTAAGTTTCACTATAAAGACCACCTTTAAGTTATAAAATCGTGATATTTTGATGATATCAGACAATTTGATATTGTCAATCTGATTAAAACCCGATCTAAAATTTTACCGCTCGCATACTCGCTAATTTAGATCTTGCCTTTTCCAAACGAAGGTCACGTTCAGGTGACCTTTTCTCATCATAATATTCATGACCAAATTGTTATGATACATAACTTGCTTACATTGTCTACGTCACGAAATTTGAAATGAGCCGCCCAATCGCAGACTGTGAATAATACTGCTGTTAAATTAGCATGCAAACATAGGTCTAAAAATAGAAATTACGAAAATCAAAATGTGATTAATAGTGTTTTCGTCTAGATGAAAGCTACACATTGATTGGTCGACACAAAGTTCATCTCGACGTGACCTTGCATTGACTAAGTAGAGATCCAGTACGACAACGACAACGCTCTACAGGATCTCTGTTTATGGAGATTGTGATATTGTATACTTTCTTTTCAAGCAGGCTTCATAGGAATTTAACATCATTATTAGCTGAGTGTAACACTATCTTAGTAAAAACATTAGCAGAATATTTTAGAATTATAATTACACCTGTATTGTCTGGAATTATCCCACCATAACACTGAAACAAATATCTGGCTAATTATAACAATGCTAAATTTCTTTTGTTTCCTAAGAAAACATTCTTGCTAGATTATGTACTAATTATTGTACAATAAAAACAAGACTTTATATTTAGTTACCATGACAACAAATGCAGTTAAATCACATAAGTTTATACTAATTACAGTCTAAGAAATTAGGATTATAATGAAAGTGGTTGCCCAAACAGATCATTTTTAAAGAGCAAGCACTATATCTCATTTGCTAGAATTTTGGTTGCCCAAAGAAATTGTTGGTTGCCAGAACTAAAAAGTGGTTGTCCCAGGCAACCAGACACCTACACTTAATGCGCATCTTGGATGATTCTCATTTGTTTAATCAATTAGAATCATGTAGCAGAGGTATAAAATGGCACTTGTACTCCCTTGCCTTCAAGTTAGCTTTTAATGGGGACATGGTAGAGTGTCTGCTTACAACTTGAGTGGTTGTGGGTTCAAATCTCAGTTCGGACTATGGATTTTTGTCGGGTTACAATTATTGGCATTTAAAACAAGGCCAGTGAACAAGACCAGTGACTTTGCAGTGTTTATTTTAATTCTAAGCATTATATTCAGTTTAAAGTAAATTGCGAGAAGACTTGGAAAAAGAAGGATATCAGAAATGGAAACATTGACAAACATTTGGTGATTTATCATGTGAATTATTCAGATGATATGAGTCAATTTTGATGCAAGATGCAGTCATTGCCTGAGCCCATTAGTTCAAAGCCCAGAATTGGTTGAAATTGATTCAGCCTATTGAAAATTGTTTTTTCATATAATTGGAATTTTTGATAATTTTCCCCTCCACTATGTAACAGCAATCAGCTTGTTCCACTAGCCCAAAGCCTATGACTTGTGAACATTGTGCTATTGAAAATTGCTTATAAATAAATGAGTATTGTTTGGCTAGTTGATGATTTTACTCCTTACTTCATGTGTTAAAAATTGGGCTGGTGCTAAAAAAATTAATATGATGACTGAAATCAAATTTTTAGCTCGAAAATAAGAGCTTATAAATGCTATCCCTTTTGCGTTGACTTGGTCTTGGTGTTGGCGTTGGCGTTAATAAGTTGATATTAATCATGCCACTAGTTCTATGCATGTATATCAAATTGTATATATTTACAGAGTGGTTGCCATAGATATGAGAGGATATGGTGATTCTGATAAACCATCTAAAAAACAAGATTATGCCTATCAGAAATTAAGTGGTGATGTTAAACAAGTCGTGGAAGCTTTAGGTAAGTTTGTTATATCATATACTATAAATAGTTCGTAATAATAGTAACAATCATTTTTATTGGCTGTTATTATCACTGAGATGTCCTTAATCATAAAATTAACCAATGAAACCTGTTCTATTAAAAAATTATTTTCACGTAAAAATTGGAGGCCAAACTTACAAAGTACAATATATTACACTTTTAAAGGGTTGATAATAGTATTAGATGGTTTGCTCTAACTATGGAAACAATGTGTGCTAGTAATTGTGTGCTATATGTAGGAGCAGTGGTCTGGTGGTAGGATGCAGACTTAGGGATCAAGAGATCCTGGGTTCGATCCCCTCTAGGGGCACTGCATATTTCCTTGAGCAATTAGTTATTCTCCAATTGTTCCACTCCTCCCAGGTGTAAATGAGTTCTCTGAGGGATCACCTACCTGAGGGTGATTTCAGCTATCAGAAGTTATCATACATGATTGTACAGTCAGCTGAACATGTATGTGCAAGCAGATTTTAAAAAACGCACTTAAATTTAAAAACTTTTTACTTTATTTATAATATTTTAAAACATTGTAAAATGTTCTTTTTGAGGAGAGACCACTTGACAGTGTGTCTGTAAGGCAACAACTTACCTTCGCTCTATGAATAGGTCAATGCATACGTAAAGACTAATGTAAAAAAAATTGTTATTCCCAACCCCAAAAAATTTTGGGGGAATATTGGAGTCAGCTTGTCAGTTGTAAGGTTGGTCAACCTTTAGCTTTTTCTTGTCTGCCCAATTTCTCAGCACCTATGGATTTGATTCTAACTTCACACATATACCTGATATCATGTGCATATCCTATTTTGGTAACAGTCTGTTAATTTTTTGCCAAGTTATGTCCCTTTGATGAAAAATCTTGTCTGCTCATTTTCTCAGCTCCCGATTTCTTGACAAACACCTGTTGATCACATTCAGTTTTCCTTGTGTGATAAGCATATGACCTTATGATACCATGACCATACTAATACCATATTGTGCATGGCTTTGTAGGCTGTAGGGCTAGAAGTCTAGAACAGTTTTACTCAGAACCTGAATTATTTTACTTCGGAGTCTGGGGTATGAGATTATTGGACCTAGGAATTTCTTGTTTCTGATTTTAAATGATTATGAAATGGCCATTATTATTTTTATGATACATTTTAGGTTATAGTACTTGTACACTGATGGCACATGACTGGGGTGGTGCTGTAGCCTGGCAAGTTGTGTCTCAGTATCCAGATATTATAGATAAATTGATTGTATGTAATTGTCCTCATCCTGCAACCTTCCAGAAATATCTGAGAACAAGTTGGACACAGTTCAAGAAGTCATGGTAGGTTATATACCAGGCACTGTTATACATGTATAGCCTCCTTGCTAGCTCAGTCTATAGTGCACAATTCTACTGATCGAGGGATCCTTCGTTCAATTTCTGGGCGGCCACACATTTGTAGTGCTTGGTCATGAAATAATTTTTATAGCCATTCTGTTTCAAATCATGTAAGGCAGTTGTCATTCACTGACTGAAGTATGCGCCTAGTTACTGGTTACATGTAACGGCTAAATCAGGAGATTTAGTCCTTCCAGGAACTGTGAGTAGGTTGACACTGCCATAATAATGACTTAAACAATGTGTTACTAGGATGCCAAACCCAACCCCCTAAAAATAAAAGGGAATTGTTATATGTACTGATACAATCCTAACTCTTTACAATTATTCTATTATTCTATAATGTGCTTGAAGTTGAAGTATGTATAACATCACCCAGTATAGTAGTGTATTGAAAGATTGAGCCCCAAATTAACATGTAGTAGTACAGTAAAGTTCCATAAAGTCTGTAAGTAAAGACCACCACCTGGCTACTGCAAAATCATGTGATTTTTTACAAATTTTATTATCCAAATTTGACAAGTCTGTTAATACTCTCTTCTCTAGGTAGTACACACAAAGAATTCTTTGAAATTCGAGGTTTTCAAGTTTTTTTTCTCTAGCTTACAAGAATAACATTAAATTATCTCTGATTACTTGCCTGTGTTCAGTGTTAATAGCTCAACTAATGCATAAGTTGTAATAAAGAAGGCTTCAAATTTTATAAAATTGAGTTTAGAAGCATAGATTTCTACTATAGTGAGATCTATAATTTTTAGACATTTTGGTTAGATTTCATGGAATGTTTATAAAAATATATTTTTAGTTAATTTCAACTTGTAAGTAAAGAAATTCTAAACTTCTGTATGTCTGGATTTTGTCTCTCTGGAATTGCTTATTGTGTCAGTCAGTTATTTTATAAACAGAATTTAAATGTTTACACCAATTCTGAGAATTTTGTAGATAAACCTAGCCAATATCATGTAAACAACACTAAAACCATACTTCAATGGTTAACAGATTACTGGTTCTAGGGTTTGATGATTAGCAGACAGACAGCTGGTTCCTGGATTTGACAAATGACAAAAACTTGAGACATTTGAAACAGAAAATATTTATCTATTGAAATTAAAATTTGTAGAACATTTTCAGAATGAAAAAGTTAAATAGTAATCTTCATTTTTTATTTAAAACTTTTTATAATGTATTTTTACTGTGCTACCCAAAAGTCATTTGGACAACTCTTGAGTCCACTTCCTGGTCCCACAGTATAGAGCTAGCAGTTTCTACCTCTAGCAAACATCTTCATCTTCTAGTATATGGACATGAGTTGATGTCTGACTGTAACTTTGACCAGCAGTAAAGGAAAGAGTCAATTATTTCATACAAATTAAAGCATCATTATTTACCGATTATAACTCGTACATTGTGCTGTTGTATTATGCATGGAAGATGAGGTGGGTTAAAGGTGTGATTTGAACCAATGCAGATATGCTATTTATGGCTATTCAAAGATTACCACTCCAACATTGTACAACTCGGCCACACCCATTCCTTTGATAGTTGCCTAATTTTGTACTGGGTTTAAAGACCCTTGTCTATAACCAGTACTCGCCTACCCTTCCACAATGCCGGAAACTTCTCCATATTCCTTATTGATGGAGGAAAATGGACATTATTGTCAAATTTTCCCCGTATGGGATTTGAACCTGCACCCACTAGATACAGAATCCAGGCGTGCAACCAACTGCGCTACTGACCCAGGTTTAAATTACCTAAATTTACAAATTGCCTGTAACTTATACATGTAATATTATTTAATTAAATGTTGCTGTTTTTATATTCCAGGTATATGTATTTCTTTCAAGTTCCATTTGTACCTGAACTTGTCTTCCGCTCTTATGACTTAGTATTCTTTGATAAATTAATGGGATCAATAAAAAATACTAAACAAACACAAGAAATTGTTGAAGCATATAAGTATGTTTTCTCCAAACCAGGTATGTATCCAACCTCCGCTTTCTTTCCCTCTTGATCCAGATTTTCATATAATCATTATATGAGTACTGTTAATATCCCAAGAGCCTACATATTATCAACAGGGTTCGACACTATCAGTACCCTGGGATTTCAAGGATCTCAAAAACTTGAAAGGAACCCCTGTAAATTTAGCTTGGAATTCCGTCAGTTTCTTTAAAATTGCCCCGTTCTGATGTGGATTTCAGTCTCCATTGTTTATCACATTTTTCCACTGAAGTATGCTTGTATCCAATACAAGCTCATGCCTTTATATTTTATTCGACTAAAATAATAGAAACATTTAAGTTATTTCTTATTGTTATCTAAGTATAAAATCTTCAGGTTTCCTGGCCGACCTTACCTTTTAATGCTAAAAATATTGTTTTGCCTGAACAATTGTGTGAATTATTTTAAAATACTACAAAAGACTAGAGTTTGACTCACTGAAAATCTTCATAAAAATTGATCCAATTTGTCTAGAAACTTGTCTTACTCAGGTAGCTGTTAACTGACACAAATAAGCAAAATGTAGTCTGAAAAAAATATCAGGAACAGCTACTGTAAAACTATCATAAACCTTCAACACAGCTAGTAACCAAGAATTTACTAATTTCCTAACTTAATTGTTTCAGTTTTCTTTACATTTTCGATTTATAGTTTGTCCTGAATATTGAATGGAAATATATCAATCTTATGTACATGGTATTAATCTACTTGCAGGTGCTCTGACTGGACCAATTAATTATTATAGAGCTGCCTTCAGTGCAGTGAATAGACCAAACCCTACAATGATAGATGTACCAACATTGATAGTATGGGGTGATCCAGATATGGCTTTAAATACAGAGTTAGCTTACCTGGCCAAGAAATATGTGTCCAATCTTACTGTTAAAGTCATTAAGAACTCTAATCATTTTGTTATTTTGGATAGACCTGCTGAAGTGAACGCAGCCATAAGAGAATTTCTACAAAATAAATAAGAAATGAAGGTCTAGAAATTGGGTTTAGAGCCAAACGGGCATAACTCAATGTAAGAAAAGAGTGAGTTACGTCCGTTTTGCGCTTAAACCCATTAAAATGTTTTGAAACAAATTTTTTCTTGCTGCAAAAATATTGTCATCTATGCAACTTTTTTATTGATTGAAATTTGAACATTATTTTACTAGTTGATACAAGTAGACTGTGCTTTAATTACTTGATGTTTTCATTTGTTTGTCATTGCTTTTGATTTCGTCTAAGGGTTTAATGGAAACAATTGTGTTTAGGGCAAGTAATGATCACAAAAAGCTAGGATTGTTTTCTTTGTTAAACTGGAGAGCAAAATCAAAAACAGTGACCACATTCACCTCAGCATTCAGCATTATGTTAAAATCAAAGTACTGAAAGTACTGTTGGAAGGGATTTTTGAACAATTTTAGGAGTTCAAGTTAATATTTCGATATCCTACATAATTTCTTTATCATTTATAACCAAATGTGTTTCATATTTCATTTTACATGCACATTATTCTACTGATCGAGAAGTTGTATGTTTTGATTCACAGGCAGGACATACTTTCGTTGAGCTATGTCATGGAATAATTTCTATGGTCATTCTCCCTCCTACCACTGATTCTAAATCATTTAAATACGGCAGTGTTCAGTCACTGAATTGCATCTAGTAGTAATCCAGAGATTGAGTCTTTTCAGGAACAGTGATAAGTGATTGATGGTCACGATGTAACCTAAACAATGTGTTGCCATGGAGTTAAGGTCACAACAAATTGATCACATGTTCTATGTATTTTGTTCCAAAGAATAGAGTTTAAGAGCAAATAATTTTTTCCATATTTTGAATTTTGAGAAGCGAGCAAAAGCGAAGAATAAAATTGTGCAGTTTCTAAGACATTTATTTACCATAAGTTAAAAAGAGCATACAAAGTATGGACTTTCTTATATAACATATATCTATAGACTATAGTGTAATCATGTAATAAGTAGTTCTATGCTATATAAAGCAAGTTAACAATTACTCCAGATGAAAATTCAATTGAATTTAAAACTAGTTAGATGTAGGGTAGAAGAGGTTTACACCTTCATGAGTTCATATGTAAAAGATAACTTCATTTTTCTTTGGTATTACTTTTATTAATACTAGATAACTAGGAAGCACAGATAACCAATTAACAGCGCCACACTAATCTTATAATGGATCAGCTCGGTTCACTTTTTGTGTATACAATGTAATTAGATTTTGGTAAATTATGCTAATGTCTAATAATACCACTAGAATTAAATCAAGCCTGATGTGTTATTTTGGGACATCAAAATTGTAGGAATGTAAAATTTTCTCCCTGTCCTACCTG
Organism: Mactra quadrangularis; assembly: GCA_025267735.1. Classification (NCBI taxonomy): domain Eukaryota; kingdom Metazoa; phylum Mollusca; class Bivalvia; order Venerida; family Mactridae; genus Mactra; species Mactra quadrangularis. The sequence goes on along the minus strand of CM046296.1, from coordinate 37,773,462 downwards.
CTCTCTATGGATCAATCTTCATATTTTACACTACAAAGACACGTATGACGTCACACATCAAGATAAGGTGTGTGGAGAGAGTAAATGTTCTGTTTACGGTCTAAGACAGAGTGCAGTTATCATATTTCTGAACAAAGGATTGTGTCATTGTAATTTCTAATGCCGTATGTTAGCAAGAATTCATTACTGCTTTACCGTAACAGTGAAATTATGCCAATTTATATTGCTATTTAGAACTCAAATTACTAATTTTCAGTTCATTTTTACTTGGCCGAGTGTCAAAACTTTTGATTTTACGATATTTATGATGCGTTAATTTCAATTTTTTTTTTTTCGGATTTTAAGGTGCGAGAAATCAGACGAACATAACGATTAATTTGTTGTGGTCTAATAAAATAATAATAAAAAAAAACATTTATGAAATTCGCTTCGCGCTGTCATTAAACCTCTACGGACACCCATCCAAAGATTAACCCTACATTTCGTTTCTTAACTTCGATAAATGTCCAGGGCTTTACGCTCTCAAAGTAAACTCCTGCTGTGAAAAACCGGTCGTTAAAATTTAACTTATATACAAGCGTGTGGTAGATACTAATGCGCAATAATACAATACAACTTCTCTCCGTGCACAGTTAGAATGTTGTTTGATTTATGTGTAAAAAACATTAAATATCATAATTTTAAGTATTTGTTTAAATTACTTTTTTTCAACTTATCTACTTTTGATAGTACACATATTTTTCTGCTGCACTATTTCTTGGTCGCATTGACTCATTGATTTCTATTGAGTTGAGGGTGTTGTTCGTTCTTTTTCAAATCTTGCAGAGCGCTGACATAGAAAGGAATTGTTTGAAAACAATTCCTTCCAAAAATGAAAGTCAAAATATTTTTGATATGGGAAGTTTTGGCTAGTAGGTTGGGGTTGCATGGAAAATAGAATATTTTGGAGGTTATTAAAGAAAGTTAACTGGAAATAAAATTTAAGATAAGTTCCGGAAACATTTACCAGAATTGTCATATGCAAACATGATGTATGCAAACATATTGTATATAGAGTATGTGTCAAAATATACAATTAAATCATAAGGCAGTATTACAATTGAACATATTATGCAACAGTTTAAATATCTATACAATGTAGAAATAAATTTTATATGTTATTGTATATAATGAAAATCTAACTTGTTTAATAATGTATGGCCATCCTTAAAAATGTTTGTTTTGCAGTTTTCTGACTAACTCATAAAATGACGATTTTTTTACTGTACATGTAACTGAAAAAATGCTATGGAGCATAAATGATAGGTGTGTAATGATACAATGAAGACTGTATTGCAATATTTATTGTTTTTTTGTCTAAACAGTAAACAAGAGAATCAGGAATTAATGCTCGTTCATTGTCCTCACGGCATTATCATTGTATACATGTATGTGTATTTTCAAAGGATTTCCTTTAAAGTTGTTTGAATGATTAATATAAGATAGACTATATGTGTGTTAGAAAATGTACAGTTTGAAACAGATTTTTTAGGACAATTACTCTCTTATATGAAGGAACTTTAAATCTCTGATTCTGATAAAAACAATCAGCATGGCAAAGACCAACAAAAACCAGTTTAGTCAAAATAGTGAACTGGTTAAAAGCCATCAGAATTTGTATTCCAACATTAATCAGTAAATTGGTTAACCCTTTACACTCCTAATAAATGTACATTAATTGTTTTGCAATAACATGCCTAGACTTGATTCATTAGATTTCATTTATTGCTTGAAAAAAGATTTCTACCTACCCAACAAAATTCTGTGTCATTAAACTGCAAACAAACACCTTTTAAGGATGGCCTAGTACAATGATTGTGATGTATTTTGAACAGTATTACCATTTATATTGAGAATATTTATGTGTTGTGACATTTTTTCTATATATTCAAACTTACAGCTGTATTATAATTATATATATCAGTAAAAGTTATTCTTTGTAGAGCTGTCATTGATGGGCTTTAAGTATATTGACGATATCGATATATCAAGAAATAATTATCAACGATATATTGATATACATTTGTATATAGATACATTCACTGCAGTACTATACCAACCATTTATGTTTTCATAAACTCATAATAAATGTATATTTGTCATGAAAGAAATGCAACAATGTACTATCTGTTGAATAGGGCTATTTTGTCAATGGGGTTGCTATCAATGTTTTAGACCTATTCATTTATTATTATTATTGTGCACCTGTTTCAGCTCACGATAGAAGGCTTGTTTCGCAAATTATGACGCTTTTAGTTATTTCCTATATAGACTTTATCATCAATATTTCAAAATGCATATTTATTAATAATAAAAAAAATATTGATGATACATCAATATCATTAGAATCGTTGACAGCTCTAAAAGATACAAACCAGCTTTAAAACTGATAGATAATGTACAGAAATTCTGTTTGTGACTTAAGAAATTATTGGTTGTCTGAGTGAATCTTTATAACTGTACTGTGAAGTTCTGCTTTATAGACCACTTTGGTCATTGCTATATTGTTCAATTTTTGATAATTGTTAAGTTATTTTAGAAGCAAAAACTTGGTCTTAATAGTGAAACTTTACTTTGTTTCCTTCATAAGATTTTGGTTGTTTAAATCAAGTTTTGGTTGTCCAAATTGAAAACTGATAAGCTAGGACAACAGCTTATTTCGCATTACTTTTTTCCCCCAGGAAAAATCTGGCTGTGAAAGAAATCCAGGAGAGCTTTTGACCAAAATATCACTTTCAATTATATTTTCAATTCAATGTATTATTTACAAATACCTTTTGAAATTCCATGGTAGGGAATGTGGGGGGAGCTGAACAGGGTTAAATTTGTTATTTTTATGAATATTTCTACTATTAAATGTTGATCTATATTTCAAAAACTTACCTATAATGTATGTATGTATATATTTATTAAAACCATAGGCGACAGGCACAATTAGGAGACAAAAACACTTTATGCAAAAGATATTGGTGTCATTCAGAAGAGCTAAGCCTTAACTATGCATGCATACATGTATATAAATCTGTGAAATGTAATAATTTATAGTTAAGAAACCAGGCCCTAATTGAACTTTGGTAAAATTGTATCACGTTTTGAGTAATATACCTTATATATATACTGTTTTTGTCTAGTAACTGTGCCAGTCACCTATGATTTAAACTGTATTAGTTAAGTTTGGTTGTGGGTTATCTAATCAGCCCAAAGTGGTTTTTTTGGCTACTTTGAGTTGAAAATAATTGTCCCTTATTTCAAATACAACATGAATACATAAAGACCTTATATACTTAACGAAACTTCTAAGTATACCGATTTCAATGTTGTCAGAAAATTTCAATTTTCATCATTTATGTCCTATTGTTATTGGAAATGCGTATAGGATTATACTGCCGTCTGCTTGCATGGTTTTTATGCTTCTTAATTGATGCAAAATTGGGTTTGTCGTGCATGTGCAGAAAAGCGGAAATGGGCATGTGCTTATCGTGCAAAAATTGCACGTTGTCAGTTTTAGTGAAAATCATTAGTGTGTTGATATGCATAACGAAAATTCAAGACATGGCTCGAATGTCGCTTCAAGAACGAGAAATTGTCATAGGTCTTTTGCCAGAGGGTGCGTCACCTGCAGAATAAGACTTCTATTTTGCTTAATTTCTGTTCGATCAAAACAATTAGGAAATCTTCCCATGTTCAACGCATGCGCGACAAAAATAGTTTCGCATTGATAATTTAAAGTAGCATGAAAACAATGAAAGCAAAGGTCAGTATGGTCCAAAACACATTTCCATCATCGATCAGACTTTAATGTTGAAAAATAAGACTTCCTACAATACTGAAATAGGAGTATATAAATGTTTAAAGGGTCCGTGGAGTACACAATAACAATAAATTATATCTATTGACTCACATATAGGTGATTATTCAAATTTTCCAAAATCCTGAATTTTCATTAGTTTGCCAACGAGGACAAGAATATCATCTAAGTTCATGATACCAGTATTCATGCAGCAGTCCTGAAATCATTCATACATGCTTATAAAATTTATTGTTTTATACTACGTTTGTTAACTTAATTCTTTGTGTTATTACATATCATTGTAAAATGGAACAAATTTCATTGTTCATGATTTGAGTTAAACCAAATATTGAGTACTACCTCTGGTATTTTTCATGAAACAAGAAATTTTATTTAAGTTGAAACTATTTTTATAAGAATGTAATCGGATGCATTTTGTTTGGTACTTTATTTTTTTGCCATTTTTGCATTGTTGTCAACATGTATATGTGTAAATTTGTTGCTATTTTATTGTTGAAAAGTATTGATTTGGCTACAATTATTTTCCATTTGAAAATCTTACAAGTTTATTAAAAATACTTGCCATTAATATGAAAATACATGTACCAAGATATTGGTTTTTAAACATTTAAAGCAATTTTACAAAGTGAGCATTGTGTATACATGTAGTTATAAATCAGGGCTTGAATTAAACCAAAAATTTGGATTTGCAAATATTTGTGTGTTGATTTTATTTCAACTCGCAAAATAAAAAATTCAGCGGCATTATTTACTCCAAATTTTTATAGCATACACAATTACTATTCATACGTATATGCAATAAAGAAACAACTTAGTTCTATATTAAACTGTAGATAGAACAAGTGCATTATTGTGGGATAGACAAAGAATATCGAGTAAAAATAGGGTGAGTTGGTAATTAATTCTATCGATCTATCTGACCGTTTCAATGCTGATTTTGGCCTCATTATTTTAGACAGTTGATTTCAACTCGGGAAAATTTGCGAGTTAAAATTAAATTTACTTGCAATTTTCAAACTTCACTCGCTTTTTGCGAGTATGCAAACTTTTACTAAGGATGAGAATATCGTCTAAGTTCATGATGGGTTATCTAATCAGCCCAAAGTGGCTTTTTTGGCTACAAGTATGCCAGCTTAGAATCGAGCCCTGATATAAATCTAGATCTAGGTAAACTTTCTAAAATGCCAGGTAAGTACTGATCAACAATAAAATGATGTAAAATTGTTATCATGTTATTACATAGTGTAATTGTTGTGTCTTGTATCATTACAATATTTCTAGAAATTAAATTTTGTGTTGTTTTTTCTACTACCCACTCTTCCAGTCTTCAAAATAAACTTTCATCAACATTAGACATTACGTCGAGCAAAATGGAATTTTTTACTGGACCGAATGAAAGTTTACTGGATAAAAAAACCCAAACAAAGCAATATATTAAAGTATACATAAAATGATATATCCTAAATTAAATAAACTGTATAATAATACATTAACAATTTTTTATTGAGAACGGGCATCGGACCTCTCAAATTCTAAAAGTCGCCAGACTGACAGGAAATTCGATGGACTCGGTCACGGTCCACTAACTAAATTCAAAGACTTGTTTAGTGTGTGGAATCAGAGATGTATCATGATCTGTCTGGAAAGAGAAGTTTTGATTTCCAAGCAGAAGCCTTTAGTGTAGCTTATGCCAGTTAGAAAGTTTGGCAAATCATTCACTTAGAGCAAGGGACACAGGGTACAAATTTTGATGCAATAAATCAGGTGAGTGAAATCTTGCAGAATTTAGTAGAATTGAGGACTCGTATATGTCAAAGAAGGTAACTTTTGGTTTAGTCTGCTTGCTTCCATTTTGTTTGCTAATTCATCTGTATAAACCTATATTATCCCACATCATTGGATTCTCCTTCAAGCAGGTTTAGTCTGCTTGCTTCCATTTTGTTTGCTAATTCATCTGTATAAACCTATATTATCCCACATCATTGGATTCTCCTTCAAGCAGAACACCCTCACTTGTATACTACTCTTTAAAGCAGAGTGGAAGTTGTTTCACACTTCTCGGGGTTCTGCGGTACTATTCTATATTTCCAACAAGATCCCTTAACTTTTAAAAACATTTCTTGAGAGAAAAGTCATATTTTTGGGAGATAATCACTTCACACCTAGCGGTGATTAAACATGCCCACATTGCTTACTTCCCATGCAAACAATGATTACCTAGAGTTACTGTTTTAGGAACTCTTCAGAAAGGGAAGTTACTTTGAAGACCTTGAAGCTTGTATGGAGTAAGCATACACTAGTTAGCTTCTTGCTTTACTGGTTCACTATAAGTAAAGTAGGAGCAGTGGTCCCGTGGCATACTTAGGGATCGAGAGGTCGCAGGTTTGAACCCCACTAGGGGCACTGCTAATGTCCTTGGGCAAGTAATTAAACTACAATTGTACCTGTCTATCCAGGCGTTAATGGGTACTGTAAGGGAACACCTGCCTGATGCCGATTTCAATGATTATAAGTTATGGTACAAGATTGTAAAGTCAGCTGAATATGTACATAGAAGCAGACTTTAAACTGCATTATAACTTTTTAAAAAGTATAGGATCAAGATACATGTATTTGTTTATAGTTCGTTTAGCCTAAAGTGCATATTATGGTGGCGTATTTCTTCCACCAGATAATTAACTAGCTAATTAGGTTGTTAACTAGTTATCCAGATAATTAGCTAGTTTATTACGTGATTATCTAACTAGTTAACTACTTACCAGTTAGGGATATTTTGGTTAAGGGGTAAGTGGTTCACTAGTTGAATAACTCCTCGACCTGTTATTACTTACATACATTGTATATCTATAAATACCATTGTTTTTCTCCCTTAGGCCACAACAAGTAGATCATATGTTCTACGAATTTTTTGGGGAAAAAATGGGTCGAGCGAGCGAAGAAAAAAAAAGTCATTATTCACTTGCTTTATATAGTGGTTTGACCAAATTTTTATGGGCGAGCGAGGAAATAATTTAAAAAAAAAAAACCGTCAAAATTAAGGTGCGAGCGAATCCATAGAACATATGATCAGTTTGTTGTGGCCTTATATTGATTAAGTAATCGCATACATTACATATTAGGCAATATCTATTCATAGATAAGTGGTTACTTAGTCATGTAATTCAATGTTTAATTTAATACATAATATAAAAAAAATTATATTATTTTACTCTATAAATTGGATTGGATAACAGGCATATAATGCCTGCACACATCCTCTTCATGGTCAAAGTAATACAACATAGTTTATAACTGTGAATAAATAAATAAGTAGAATAATAAAAGTATACAAACATGTACGTACGTTTGCAAACCAAAAATCATTATGAGATAATGTTATGAAATAAAGTATGTATTAAAATAGGGAAAAAAATTCAATGTTTAATCAACTAGTTAATTAAGTTGTTATCTATCAGTTAGTGATTCAGCTGTTTCAAGAAGATAAGTATGGATTACAAGCACCTTACCACCATCCCTATCGGATCAGACAAAGCGCAACAATGGCGACGCCCACCAGGGAATCTTCAGATTACAATATTTTCTCTTTATTTTGCATAATCATTTTCTGCCGACGGTAATTTTGTAGGATTTAGGTTCTATATAGGTCATTCGAAGTCGATTTTTCGTTTTGCACCTAAACATGTGACCAATGATTTACCAACCTGAAACTATGTCTAGAAAGTAAACACGATTCAAACTTTGACTATCCCTCGTTAGAATTTCGGATACTTTATTTAGCATGAATGTTTCATGACGACTAAAAACAAGGTACCTACTGTAACACTTGTATTCAGTTCGTTTGATTTAAGCCTGTCGGGCGCCGCCATTATTTTTCTTTGCCTGGCGTACTTTTACCCACCAAAGTACGACTGGGAAAAGGACAAAGAGGAGATAATCATGACTAAAAAGATAGGCAGTTAAATCATCGCCTCAATGTAACAATATTCTTCCACCATTTTCAAAAAAATGAGATAAACATTCCGAACAATTTGTATGACATTGTTTATCTTCTACATTTTGTATAAGGTTTCTTGACTCTATCATGTCAAACAGTCCAACCCGCCAATTGTATGTTTTTCATGTAAGATACATGTATATAACTTGAAAATTTAATTAAGACATAGTTAGATTGAGGCGACAAAATAATTAACTCATTTAACATTTAGAACAACCAGTTTAGTCGCATTATGTTCTGCTTCTAACTGAATGAAATCTTTAAATAAAACCAGGAAACAGAAGCTACAGGTAGACAAAATTTCTGTGAATATCTAGAGGTGAAATTCCCTGACACTTTCCCGATTTTTAGCAAATCAAATTCCTCGTTTTTCTTGCATTTTGCCCTATTTCCCCTGTTTTCTGAATCAGTGGCTACCATGGGTTAGTTTAATTCTGAATATTCTAAAAATTGTTGTCCGTTTTTTTCTCAACTGTCAAAGCTTGAATAATTTCACGGTGACTGAATGCATTGTTTTCGTACTGGCGGCCTAATTGTCATTAAAAATATATTGACTAAAACATATCATACGGCATAAGCAGCTTTACTCGACAATAATACACACTTTCGGAAACTCATGTGTGTATTACGACAAAATTTTAACAATCGCATTCACCGTGAAATTATTCATGTTTTGACAGTTGAGAAAAAACAAACAATGTCTGTGTGTTTTCCTTGTTTTTTTTAATATATATTTTTTGGTATACAAAGACCTTAGTCAATCTAAACGACCTGTATGGATACACTTAATACAACTTATATGTATTTCTCTGGCGGCATTTTTCCTTTTGGCGGTTTCTTGCCGACCAGATATGTTCTAAGTTATAACTTATGTACATATTTATTCGGTCGATTCGGTCTAGATAAGGGTATAGGGAAATGCACATTCGTAGGACACAGAGGTTCTAGCGTTGTGGATTATGTCATTGGGTCACGTGACTTATTTGATCATATTGAGTTATTCGAGGTTTCAGATCCCAATATTTTATCTGACCATTGTTTGATATCATTTACATTATGTTTTTATAATATTGATAATGTTACAAAAAATGTCGCCAATGAGTACGACAAAATTCACCATAAGTATATATGGAATAATGATCATAAAGCGGAATACGTTGAAAAAATATCATCTGAATTATTTTCTCAGAAATTAAACATTTTTAACGATAGTATCATATTGATAGAAACAGACGCACAAGTTGATGAATGCGTAGATAAGTTATCCAACTTGATATGTGATAGTGCATCACCATTATTTAAGAAAAATATTTTGTCAGATAAAGGGGAAATACTCTATCCCAATCAACCTTGGTATAATGAAGAATGCTACGAAAATAAGATTATATTCCATAGGCACTTAAAGGCATATAAAAATGATAATTGTGAATTTAATAGAATAAACATGGTACATGCAAGAAAACAATATAAATCATGCATACGAAAGTATAAATATGAATACGATAAGTTAGAAACATTAAAACTCACACAAGCCAAATTAAAGAATGCGAAACTTTATTGGAATATGTTGAAGAGAACTGCAGGCATAAGCAAGTCTACCATACCACTAAGTACATTTGAACAATATTTTAAAGCAGTTAATAACCCGTCTGACCCATTTTATTCACCAGACGAAGATGTTTTACATTTCATAAACAGATATGAAAAAAACGAACTTATGGTCATGTTTGAAGAATTGAATTATGAAATCAAAGAACAAGAAATCAAAACAGCTATTAATCAATTAAAACACGGCAAAAGCGGGGGACCGGACGATATACTTAATGAATTCATTATACACGGTAAACACGTGTTTCTAAAGTCACTATTGCTTTTATTCAATGTTGTTTTTAAAAGAGGTTATTTCCCTCAGAGTTGGACTGAAGGTTATATTATACCCCTTCATAAGAAACATAGCATAAATAATGTGGAACATTTTAGGGGGGTCACGTTACTGAGCGTCATAGGCAAATTATATTCAAGAATTATAAATAATAGACTATCAAACTGGGCCGAGCAATATAACGTTTATATCGAAGCTCAGGCCGGGTTTCGATCCGGTATGAGTACGACTGACAACATTTTCGTGCTACACGGACTCATTAATCATATGTTAAATCAAGGCAAGCAACTTTATTGCGCATTTATTGATTTCTCTAAAGCATTTGATTACGTAGTTCGTGAAAACTTGTGGTATAAATTAATTAAATTGGGAATAAGGGGTAATATTTTAAATACCATACAATCTATGTATAAGTCTGTTAAAAGCAGAATTAAATACTTAAATCAATTAAGCGACACTTTTACCTGCTCATTAGGTGTCAGACAAGGTGAATGTCTTTCACCTTTCTTATTTTCAATGTTCTTGAATGACCTAGAGGATTCTTTTATTCATAGTAATATTGAAGGCATCGATGTTAATTTATTTAAAGTTTTCCTCATACTGTACGCCGACGATATAATTGTATTTGCTAATTCCAGCGAAGAATTACAAACTGCCTTAAATAAACTGTCAGAATATTGCCAGCGGTGGAAATTAACTGTCAATTCTTCAAAAACTAAAATAATGATTTTTAGAAAGGGGGGTTTACTACCTGGGGATCTACATTTTTATTACAATAATGAAATATTAGAAATCGTTAAAAAGTTCACATATCTTGGGGTTGTATTCACATCCGGTGGGTCTTTTACTGAAGCACAAAATACGCTAGCTGGTCAAGCTCTCAAAGCTATCTTCGCCATGAATAAATATCTTTACAAATTTACTAATATATCGATCTCACATAGACTGGAATTATTCGATAAATTAATAAAACCCATCTTGAATTACGGAAGCCAAGTATGGGGATTTAACGCCGGCACTGCTATTGAGAGAGTTCACATACAATTTTGTAAAAATATCTTAGGTGTAAAGAAAACTACCCAAAACGATTTCATATACGGTGAGCTGGGTCGTGTATCATTTAAAACACTTCGTATGAATAACATCATTAAATATTGGCTAAAAATCATATACACTTCCGACAATAAATATATTAAAAAAGTATACACTATGCTCAAGAATGATTTAGAAACCATGCCGAATAAAGTTAATTGGTGTTCACTTGTTAAAGATTTACTAAGCTCACTCGGTTTCTATGAAGTATGGTATACACAAACAGTAGGGGATAAGGATCTATTTTTGAGCCTCGTAAAACAACGATTAAATGATAATTTTGTGCAAAACTGGTATGCGAGAATAAATAATTCGAGCAGAGCGTTATTTTACCGTGAAATAGCAGATTTCAAATTTCAAAAGTATTTAGATATCATTATATTAGATAAACATAGAATAGAGTTAACAAAACTAAGGGTGTCATCACATAGATTAAGTATAGAAACAGGTAGATGGTCTCAAAATAATATTGAACTCAGCGAGAGAAAATGTTTTTATTGTAATAATTTAGAGGACGAGTACCATTTTACTTTAGAATGTGATTTATATAAAGATTTGAGAAAACAGTATATACCATTTTTTTATAGAAACAGACCTAACATGTATAAATTTTTAGAACTGATCAAAACGGATAATAAAAGTCTATTAAACAAATTGAGTAATTATGTATATAAAGCGTTTAAAACTAGAAACGATTCTGTAATATTGTAATACCTTCATACAATTGATTATACTTACATAATATATAACCTGCCGTGTAAAAACATCTATAGAAATTTTCTTATTACCTTCTCCTTAGAAAAATATAAATTCATCAAGTTTGCTTTTATAATCGATAATAACCCACTGTAATGTCTTCGTTCATACATAAATTGTACTGCTTATTGCACACATACTTGAAATTGTATTGTTAATTGTTTATATATGTTGTCTCTTTGTATTGTAAAAATGTATTGATAATTGTATTTGTTTATTGTTGTATTGTATTGTAATTCGTATATGTATGTTAATGTACTGTTTTGTAAAATTTGTATGATAATTGTATAAGTACGAGTATATCATTGTATTGTATTGTACTGTATTGATTTGTAATTTGTATGCTGTATGTTTTGTACTGTATTGTTAAAGTAGCGATGATAATTGTGTATGCATGTTACGTATTGTATTGTATTGTAAAATCTGTAATGATAACTGTATATGTATGCCATTGTACTGTATTATTTGTAATGATAATTGTATGTCACATATTTATATAATGTACATTGTTCATGGGCCAAATGGTCTTAGAATATGAATAAAGTTACTTACTTTATTCATGTATTTTGTTATGTTTAATGTTTATGGCATTTAAATGAATGCCCCTTATCAATCAATCAATAATGTGTTTGTGTTATAACTTATCCCATACTAGTTCATCCCAGTCAGTGTTTTCTGTTTCAAATTTTGGACAATACATAAATATGTATACATGTATATTTGGGCTTATATCTAAGTAAATATATTTTAGTCAAATTTTCAACACATAGCTTATAGATGGATCAACATCGTTATGTTTATTTCATTACAAAGATCGAACGATTTAACATATAATAATAAAAAACATCACAGTGTGTGAAAAAGTCAAACTACAAAATGAGGATTGCGATCAGCGTGACAAAAATGAATGCTGTATAATGATAATGGTATTCGGGTGAATGTGTCTATAGTCCAAGAGCCGAGTCCGTTTATTTTCAATTTCGGGGCATGATTTGGTTTTGATATTCTGTGATGTGTTGTGTCTAAATTATTCAATTTTCAATGTACACATCACAGTATAGCTTTTCCAGATATTTTAGCGGCCATCTTGGACGCCATCTTGAATTTTACATAGCCTTGCCAGGATACGACAATTTTAATGCCTCACTTCGAAAACTACATTCAATGTAGAACAACATATATCAAAACCAGAGCATGTCCCGAAATTGAAAATAAACGGCCTCGGCTCTTGGACTATACTACGATTCTCTCTCTATTAACGAATGTGACCTCTATGGCTGTTTATAACCCCTTTGCATTGAGTTCTCGTGGATCTTACATACTGAAGAAAGTGAGTCTAACGTATACATGAACCCATCAACTCGCGTACAATCATTGCGCAATACTCAGCTAGGGGTTGGGTTGCAACACAACGGCGTAGTATATACGGCGATCCAATTTATCCAATACTAGTCAATACAGCTTTTGACCTAGACAAAATTGCAACAGAATATATAATTATACTATGCGAAAGGCCATCAATGAAATAACACACACCAAAAAGTTGCACTCCGAATAAAGAGGGGAAAGTGATGAAAAATGAATTTTAAATAATGCATTTTCTACTTATATTACAAGGCGCTGCAACGCTTCCGTACTTCTGTCCCGCAGTGAGTATAGCTTTTGGGTCACAAAAAGTAATGGATGCCGGTAGTATTTTGCTTCTGAGTTGACTTTCCGATGTGAACATATACACCTATATTTAAAATATTTCATATATGACAGTAAATTAATTAAAAATACCGTTTTTGGTGACGACCTTGACAAATAGAAATATTTTACTACGGTAGCGCGTTAGGACCAAAATTGATCATGTTTAGTGTTAAATTTGTGTCACGATATTTTTGTTGTCTGAGTGCTGAGAACGAAACTTTAAACTCCCCAAATTAATGTTATCGCATAAAATTGTTTAAAAAAAACAAGATGATAACCAAGTTAAGCTTAATTCACTTGATATATTATTTGTTTCATTTACTCATGAAAATAGCATCACACTATATATTTGAGCTTAAACGATTTTACTTTCATGTGTATGAGTTACGTATAGCTTTTCCTACGTCATTTTTTTAAAATTATAAACTGTTATTGGGTTTGTTGTGCCACCCTACTAATCTGTTTGACGAAAACATTGTCTTCAAGTCTGACAAAGTAAGGAAAGTCGAGAACGGGACTTGGCTAAATTTAAAAAAGCCCCATGCTGTGTTTACTTCTCTATCTTTCATGTATACCTTAATTGGATGCCTGACAGCTTTAACATCATTTACATTGTATAATCAGTAATTTTAAAACTTCCTAGAACTTACACAGAGTTCAAAGAAGCCGTTCAAATATATATAAACATCACAAAGGAAGTAGACATCAAAACTGGCGAGAGATCATAATGCTCTATTGTTCATCATGAATTGGCCACACGAACCTCCCTTTGCAATAGTTTGCTACTAAAGTAGTCAATGCAACATCGTGCGTGCAAAATTAAAAGCTTGTTTTAAACATTTGACGCAATATGAAAAGACAACACAGTATTAAATCCATGTGAGTAGGGATGTGAGTCTGTTAATGGAAATGTTCAGCCTGTAAAGACTAAGTTATAGTCTGTCCCTGAAGATATCTTAAAGTGATTCGATGACGGACTTGTGTGTTCAATCATTTGCACAGTGTTAAGATCTAGTTAAGCCTCTGATAGCGAAAATACCGACAGTGACAATGATCAAAAGCTAAACCTCAGGTTATAAAAAACAGAACGTAACTAAATCCATTCCGTAACAAATGTATACTGTTACAACATTTCATTTGTAAAAACAGTAACAAAAGTAAAAAATGATATTTTAATTTTTATTTATGTAATACCTATTATTCATCTGTATTACATACGCGTAGTAGCATGAACGACAACAATTGTTTGGAAGCATATGTTGACTATTAAATCTGCTTTTGTAATCGATACACGAGAAGCTGATTCCAAAAATTCATAGTTTCAGGTATTGTGTTGGTACTTAAATCACATTAGTTCATTAAATGATAATTAGATTCATATCAATGACATTTAAACACTTTTTAGACACATTTGCAGTAAACTAAAAGTTGTAATCAATTATGATTTTTGAAAATTGTCTACGATCTGATTCCAAAAATTCGCACTCTTAGATATTATTTTAGTACTTTTATCCCAAAACTGAACAATTATGTCTCTTATTTATTATTGTTATACTAATTATAGTTCAAGCACTAGTTTTAGTACAAACGCATGAAAGAAAAAAACCTCAAAAATGACCTTTTTGAATTTTGTATTCAAAAAAGAATTTGAAAAATAAGTTGTTTTTTTACAATTGTTTTCATTCGTAAATGATAATAGATAGTTATAAAGGGAGCTAATCCAAAATGGTTTTTCATTTGTATATGATAATAGATAGTTGTAAAGGGAGCTAATCCACATTTTTGTTCATGTTCAACGTTTTTGTCCAAAAAAGGACTTTCCCCTCGAATTTTTGAGTGCAACTTTTTTTTTGGATACTACTATGAATACGAACTTTCACATGGTACAAAAATAAATTCTGTTGCAATTTTGTCTAGGTTAGCCTATTTTTTTAGCTGTATTGACTGGACTATACCGGTTATATTTTATGTTAAGCTTCAGATTTCGGCGGTATGTACATCAGCGTGATGTTGTTGTCATATAGTTATTCTGTTGTCGCTATTGCTGTGAGGGCTGGTGCGTCATTCATTTTACAACGAAATAGCTATTCATGGCTGTTCTATCGTTAACCGGCCCATTTTGTGTTTTTTTATGTGTGGGTGGTAATACTGTCCCCAACGACCATTTGCAATTTTTAATTTCGCCAATCACGATTTCCTCGTGCATTTAATGAATTTCATCGATTCATGGTTCAACGCACCGGTTAGGTTATTTCCGATAAAGTGACTTCGCAGTAATAATCAATATATAGTCCACAGCAGATGTACAAAATTTCGTTAAAAAATATTGGTTCATAAAAAGTTATACGCAATTGACATATACTTATAAGTTTTGTTAAGTGTATACATTTGTACTAGATTGTGCGAACAAAGGCTGATCGTCAACATGGCACAGTCCATTCATATGCTGACCTGTCTAATATTTCCATTTTGCTTGTTAACTGTTTCAGTTCTGTATCAGACATTTTTATCTAAAATTATGACAAAATAAAAGTGATAGTATAGGTGAGTTTTTTTACCTGTCAATTTAACAAAGGAATAGTTTAATTGACAAAAAAAAACGGGATAAATGAATATATTTAGATTTTTTCTACTACCATCAAATTCAAAAAAAAAAAAAATCAGCATAAAATCAGATTATGTATAGCAGTGAATAATGCTGATGTACAAATGTAAGTGCAGTCAACACTCAACAGTCTCTGCACCAAATATTTACTTAACTTACCTTATTGTAATATGTGCTGCTGAATAAAATAATTACATTGTTTTTGGAGACTCTTTTATGCATGATAACGAACATACGTATCCCAAGATGTTATCCATAGAAAGTATACATATATCGTATGATAGATTGTGCGTACCGAGAGTTGATACAGAAGTAATGAGACAAGCTGCATAAATTCAAAACAGATGGTGGAACAAACTTAATAATTATGACAGTTGTATTAAAAGTTGTTTTCCTGTATGCGTTAGAAAAATCATGCATGATTTATAAATCAAAATTTATCATAAATACGCTTTTTATGTTTATGTTTTAATAAGATACATTTAAGACTCAACCCCAATTAATGCAGACAAATGGGCATATTTTTTTCTCATTTTTTCATGTCATCATATATGAGTTTTAAATCAATTATAGGCATTGTAGATATGATCTTATACGCAGTATTAAAATCTTTTCAGCTGGGCTAGTATACATTTTTGGAAGGAATTCTTTTTCAAAGAATTCCTTACTATGTCAGCGCTCTTGGAAATTTGAAAAAGAACGAACAACACATAATTGAACTCTGTTGCGACCCAGAAAATAGAGCAACAGAAAAATGTGTATACTATCAATTGCAGACGAGTTAAAAAATACAAATATAAACAAATACTAAAAATTACGATATTCAATGTTTTTTCACATTTATCAAACTTTGTTTTATCTGTGTACGGAGAAAAGTTATTTTGTATCATTGCGCATTTTCTATCTATGTATATGTATATAAATTTAGCAAATTATGTGGCGGCAGTGGTGTAGTGGTTGGCATTGCAGGTTACAAATCATGAGGTTGCGGGTTCGAATCCTAGTCGCGTGATATTAAATTCTTTTTTTTTAGGCTACAAAAATTTGATCATGTTCGTCAGATTTACGCACTTAAAATTCAGAAATGAAAAAAAATTGCTCTAGTTACTTTTCACTTATAAAATGAATACATCAATTATAAATGCAATGCACGTTAACCATAAACTATATATTAACACATGATCATCAGTTGAACACTGACGTAAACTTGATGTTTTAATCAACTCTACACAGCTCTGGTTATGTGACGTCATATGTCCCCCCTGCTGTGTAAAAATAATTCAAAATACTATTTACGACAAGCAGGTAAGACGGGGTAGAATATTTAACATTATAATTGTTAATACCCCAAAAAACTCAACCGACTTATTTTGAAATCAAGTTGTATTTTGCATAACATACCCCAAGACTGTACTTATTTCACGGCGTCTCAACGCCGTGATATTGTGATGGGTATATTTTGATAGCAATAGGCAAAAGTCACATGACATAAATCCTTTCGATTTCTATTGCCGACAAATTTATTGCTTTTTAATGCAGTTATAGTACAGCGCATTCCCGTTAAAAGTTACATAGAAAAAGCATTTTTGGTGGAAACCATTAACAATATTTCTATCAACATTGCAACAAACGAAAAATCAGCGTTTAACATCAACACATTTCCGCAAATCCTTTCGACTCACATGAAAAGGGGTAGGTATAATTTCCGGACCAACCGGACCAGCGGACCAGTTTAGTATACGGATACAGTATAACAAATATGCGTATCATAATGTGTGTATAGTCAATATATATTTGAGATTTGCCAATATTTTATTTGAAAAGATAAGATTGATAGAGTTTTGGGAAATTACAATTAATATTTATTCAAATGTAAATATATAAATACTAATATCGAAATTATTTTTTAAGAAATAAGTTTGCAGATTTCAACTATAAAAAGAATCGTCGATTGATTCATTACATATTGTTGTAAATATTATATATTTCAACTATCAGAGACATGATCATTTGAAAACAATTTTGATAGGATTCAAATGCAATATTTTAATGATATACCTTTTTGTCCTTTTTAGCGGACTGTATAAATCAAGAAGCCTAATCGTGTAACATTGACTTTTAATTCTTACTTTAATTGAGATAAATTGACGATCTTTTCAAACTATGATTAAGTGTAGCGGACCAGTTAATTTCAAGAGCGTAAGAGTTACGGACCAGGTTATAGATCGAGCAGTTGTAAAGATAAAATATTTTGTATAGCAAATCTACATCCTACTGCTTCTGGACAGTTCGGTATGGGCTAATCTGTGGACGAACTTTCTAATGATAATTATGACGCACCTTTACGTCTGAAACCGGTTACGTCATGTTTTGTTCTTGGGAAGTAGCCGTTGCGTTTAAAGGCCTCTTTTTATGTACTTTGATTTTCATTTTGCCCTGAGACCAACGATCGTCCCTTATTATACAGATCACTTTTGGGAACCAATAGTCACACGGATTGGTAAGGACAGATCCGCAATGTAAGGAGTACTTGACTGAACAGAAGCGATAAGTCATGTAAATAGCTTCTGTTCTGAAAGACTACGTTTTCCCTTTTGCCGATCTTTTTAAGCGCCATGCAAATATGAATTACTGGAAATAAATCCAACTGAAATCAAACATCCTGTCGGCATAAAGATGGTGTCTAGATCCAGACCATTCTCGTACCCCAAGGTTATCAAGATTCTCGATCTAACTAGTATCGAGAATCTTACTAGGCTCTTGGAACGAAAATAATACATATGAACAGGAAAACGTTTTATAACAAGTTACCTTTTTATTACTGAAAAACCATAACATGACAATTCAATATAATGCTTTTTGAGTTACCTTTAGATTATACTTTATAATTCTTTTTTTGTTTGCCGTGACAATCAATTTGCTGCATTTAGCAGCAACTTTTTACTTGTATACCTAAAGGTTTAGTCAATTTTTATTTTAGAAGGGTTCTGATGTAATTGTTTTCTTCCACATAATTTAGGTATATTAACACGTTGCAGTTGTTTCTTGTTTAGTCTATAGCATAGTTGGCATAAATGACAAGCCTGTATTTTTTCACTTTAAAGTTTACCAGTTTGGTCCATTTTTATTTTATAGGGATGCTGACTCTAAAATCCTCATACATGATGGCTTAAGTAATCTTAGTAGTTGTTTAGTCGTTCCCATATTATCCAAATAATATAACTTTATTTATACTCAAAAAGTCAACAAGACTCGTCCATTTATATTTACAGGGGTGCTCAGCTGGATTACTTAATTATATTGAGCAGTTGTATGTTGTTGAGTCAATCTCTTATTTACCCAATAACATTAAGACTTTACTTAAACATCAAAATCAACAGGTTTGATCTATCATGATGTTAGCCGAGCAGATTCTAAATTGTGCAGAAATATTGAAAGTATTTAATTAAAGGTTAATATTGAATGAATTCACTTAATTTATTAGTATAGTAAATGCAAATGGAACAAAATACAGTCATTTATGATGTATGTACCCTATTAAAAGCATTTACGCATGTTAACAGCAAATAATCTTTCTCACAACAACCTGCAAAATAATCAAAACTACATTTATATACCCTGTACCCCAATATCAAAATAATAAAGTTCAATTAAGAAAGATTTTGACATATTTTATCTTTAAATGTACATGATTGTATCACATCAATATGCTGAATAAATGACCAACTGGTATAAACACTAAAAAGTTACTTATAACAATTTTCTGAACTACACGTTATAATGTGGTTTTCTGTATAAAGTTCATATTTAACATGTATTTTTCCATTTGTATAAAAATGCTCATGAAAACATCACACATTTATTCCTCGCCTTTCACTCGCTTCTCAAAATGGATTTTTTTCGCTGGCTCGCTCCATTTTTTGAGACCGAATTCATAGAACATATGATTAGTTCGTTGTGGCCTTAACGCCATAGCAACACATATTGTATAGGTTATATCCCGGAGATCAGTCCATCCACGCACTGTTCCTGAAAAGGCAAAATCTCTGGATCTAGCTGTTATTATTTCATAACTAAGCTCCACGAAAGTATGCCCCGCCCGTGAATCAAACCTACGACCCCTCGATCAGTAGAATAATGGGCCAGTATAATGATATATGAAACGCAGTTGACTATGAATTGTAAGAAGGTAATGAGTGATATCGAAATAGTATCTTTGAGCTCTAAAATAATAAAATCCTTCAAAAATTCCTTCCGACAGTACTTTGAGTACTTTGGTTAGATATAGGCTGGTGTAATATATCACATCTAGCATTATTAAATGTGCTTTTTAAAATCGAATCTGTGCTGTAAATTTCACTTATTTAAAGTAGTAAAGGTAAAACTGTTGAGAAATTCAATTCCATCCAGCATTTCATTAATCCAAAAATGAATAACAACACTAAATATGAATTACTATTTGTAATTGTATGTAGCACTTGGGCAACCCATTTTTACAATCATACATCATCAGGGGCGTAGCGAGGGCTTTTTAATGTGTACGCAGTATCCTTGAGGGTCAAGGGCATTCCTCCCCCTGAATTTGTTTTTACCTAGAAATTTAAGCCTTAAACTAGATTCGCAAAAGATAAGTCCCATTGAAACGGAATTTTATTCTTCGTAAAATAATCGGAATTTAGTTATTTTTAGCAACATTAATTTTTTCATGCGTTTCTCGATGATAAGGAGGTTAACAAATCACACATACTTTTGATTAATAAGCCATATTTACTAAACTTAAGATCCTGTCCAATATGTTTAAAACAAAACTTAAATACTACAGAAAATGAAATACATTTCTTGATTGTCTGCCCCTTGTACAATGAACTAAGACAGCGCCATTTCAAAGATGACTGGCTAAACTGTACCGTTACAGATCAATTATTCATTTCTATAATGACCAATCAAAACAGTGATATCATATTTTCGATCTCAAAATACATATTTGAGGCATTCAAATTACGAGAAAGGACTCTAGAAACTCTATGACTAAAATTAATTTTGTGTATTATTATGTCAATTATACATAACTATTGAACTTGTATACTTGTAATACTACTGTATCTTCTTTTCTTTTTTTTCTTTTGTATTATATTTTCATGTTGTAATTATTATGTCACTATATTATGTAAAACATTGTGTGTGTATTATGGGCTGGAGGCCTTCTATTACAAATAAAATCATTCTCATTGTCATTGTCATTTATGGTCTGCGCTTTGCATCTATGAACCATCGTAGATTTAAAGAGGTATGATTAATCTCTTGTGGAGGTTACATGGGTTATAGTGCCATCAGAGTATCAGTGATGTGTGTAACATAAATGTACTTGAAGTGGTTTACCAAACGCGGTTGTAACCCTTGTATATATGTACATAAACGGTACATGTATGCTTGAACATCAAAGGAAGGTTTCATGACATATGTTGCAAAGGAAGTTCTAAAATGGCGCCTGAATTTGTCCGAGGTTATTCATAGTGAATGGCCGAGGAGTTCCGAATGTATAAATAGGCACTGACAAAAAATATTGTAACGTAACTGGAGCCTGGAGTAAGATGAGTGCCGTGACTCTAAACAACCCAAACTCCCCACAGCGGAAGCACCGCGTGACGTAACCGATGTGAGGAGTTTGTAAACAACAATATGTGTTGAGGTTAAAGTTACAGGATTTACATGGATGCATTGTTTGTTTGGTTTAACGCCGTAGCAACTCATTGTATATGTCATATAACGGCGGTCAGTCAATCTACTCAATTCTCCTAGAATGGCTAAATCTCTGGATTTAGCTGTTAACCAACTACTTAGCACATACTTTCGTCAGTGACTGACAACTGCCCAACATAATTAAAAAGCATCGGTAGGAGGAAGAATGGCCGTAAAAATAATTACATGACCAAGCTCCACGAAAGTATGCCCCAACCGGGAATCGAACCCACGACCCCTCGATCAGTAGACTTGCGTGCTACCAACTGAGCTAGCCGGGCGGTACACATGGATGTAGAGCCACTGCCTTAAAGAAGCATTATTTTAGTTATTTCTATAAAAATGATAACAAAAACACGTTTATATAGACTCGATCTGCATCCATAGGCGGATCCAGGATTTTAAGTTAGAGGGGGCGGATAATTTTAGTTAGAGGGGCATAAAATTAACAAGCAGAATAGAGTTTCGAGGGACCCTAAGGGCCCCGAATGGTCCAAGGCAAAGCCCTGATTAGAGGTCTTGGTGACCGGCGGCACCCGAAATTCCTGAGTTTTTGCTATTCTGAGGGATTCAGGCAAATTTCGAGAGCCTCAAATATCCTTTCCCAGGGTATATAATATGGAGCATTTAGATATATCATATAATTTTCATATAATTTTCTAACAGCCGTTGGATCATAATAAATTCATACAATAATGAGAAGGAATTGCTTTAAATTGTATGCTAGGTCATTGTATTTCTGTACTCCCAGTCTATAACGCATAACGAGTGAAATTATTTGGCAAATATATATATTTTCCTATAATTATCATATTCTTGATGAAAAACCCAACCTTAGCTTGGGCAATTTTAGGGGGGCGTACGCCGGGTCCACCCCCCCCCTTCTGCCTATGGCATCTGGGCAACATAAAATCAAAATTATTTTCATAATACATCAGAACAGTATAGAATGATTAAGGAATAAAATCTTTAGTAAAACGTATTATAATATGGACCCCTGGGACCACTTTCACAAAAAATCTTAAGTTTTTTCATAAGTCAAGACTTAAGCTTGGACTTAAGTTAAAAGTTGTGGTGAACTGAAGTTTTTACCAAGTCAGTTTCTCGGAAAAACTTAAGACAATCTTATCTGTTCCTGACTTAAGTTTGGTCTTAAGTTTTGACTATATCACTGTTTCATAGCTACGCTGTTAAATCTGTCAATTTTAAACCGGTAATGTGTAAATCGTCAATAGCATACTGTAATACATGTACAATCTTTTAGCAATGACTTATATACACAGCCCACAAACACATTAATTATCAATACACGATGTCCTCGTGTTATTCTTGAACAAACAGGAACGAAAGTAAAGCAAAAAGAGTTTGATGTAAGGTTATCATGTACAAGTCTAAATAAAACAAGAAATGTCTTTAAAAAAGACAAACGGCGTCGATTTAAAAACAAGAGGGCCCAAAGGGCCGTGGGTGCTCACCTGAGGAAAAAGTCAAAGGTCATAGAAGAGCCATTTACAGAGGACCACTAATGTTAAAACCTATTTTTTGACCCACTGACCTACTTATCCAACCAATCAGACCTATTTGAACAATTTTGGTAGGGAACCACCCACGGACCATTCCTGTTGAGTTTGGGCAAATTATCATAAGCGGTTCAAGAGAAGATGTTGTTTGAACTTTTCCTTATATAATTCAATGTAATATTGTGATTCATGGGGTGGGGTCAATTTTGACCCAGGGGCATAATTTGAACAACTGTGATGGAGGACCTCTAGATGATGTTATATACCAAATATGAAAGCTCTAGGCCTTGTAGTTTCAGACAAGAAGATTTTTGAAAATTGCATTGTGACTGGAATTAATTGCAATATATCTTTCTCTTGAAACCAGATTGCGTGCTGTATTCGTTTTTCATAAACAATACATGAAATTATACATCATAAATAACTCTACGGATTAATAAATATATGTGGAGCTGTGACTCTCAAAGTGTAAACCCCGGAAACTGGACGTAGTGAGGCTAACTTAATAATTATTGGGTAATATGTCAGACTTTTGACAAGAAACCGGTTCACATCTGGAGACGTAATTCATTTTACCCATAAAATATTGTGTTTGACACGTAACTTTTTATTGTTACAATATAAAAAAACACTTTACCCATAAAATATTGTGTTTGACACGTAACTTTTTATTGTTACAATATAAAAAAACACTTTACCCATAAAATATTGTGTTTGACACGTAACTTTTTATTGTTACAATATAAAAAAACACTTTGGAAAAACATAGTTTTCATTTACCGATCACGTGACCGGAAGTTCCGATTGTCCGCCATATTTGATGGCAAGCTTGATAAGATCAACACTGCATTACACAATCGATTTTTAACGGGGTTTTCTGTATTATTATTCGTTTTTATCACTATAAACTGTTCGTTTCAAGTCACAATGCGTGACAGAAATAAGAAACCATACAAGGATGGATTAGATTCGAAGGCAAGGGCAAGATATGATGAAAAGTTATTGACTATCGGAGGTGACGATCCGTACGAAATAGACAACAATGACTGTTCTACAAACCAGAATTCTTTCCCTCCCGTGGACTATATTGATATTGTGAACTATCTAGTGAACTCAAAAAGTGCATATACATTTGAAGAGCTAAGAGCTTACAAGTCACTGGAATCGTACAACCAGATGTGCTGTGGTTGGGTTCATGACGTAAAGAGTAAAGACTACGACAACTACATACTCGTAATTGGAAAGGTAAATATGATTTTCATGTAAAGTACTCTAAAGTAATACTGATCAACATGTATCAATTGTTTTGAAGGCTGTTTACAGAGTTGGGTTATCTAAAATTGAGCACTGGGCTAAACACTAATTTTTTTAGTAGGTTGCCTGGTAGGACAACAAGCTATACATTTCACTTGCCGAAAGTAAATGCTTATTTGCGCCAATAAGTAGCAGGGGTACCGTTTCAATGGGCAGTGTGACAACCTTTAATAGTTTAATTTTTAAAATAAAAGTTGCTTGGTAGACGTTTTCCTTCCGTGAAATAAATAAATAACTATGAGAATAACTGGGGCTACTGCACTTTACGGTATCTGGAGACTTCGGTAAATGACTATATCGGTAAATTGATTTTATATAGTAACTCGTTTGGAGAGATCGGTAAATTGATATTGTATAGTGTAAATTAAGTAGGTGTGAATAACAGTATATGTGCTTGTGGCTAATGATTAAATAAAAATGAATTAATAAAAATGTACTTACATTAAACAAAATATTTATAATCTAAGTTGTCCTATTTGACAATTTATACTTTGAAATTAAGAGGTTTTATTTATGATTTACTATTGTAAAAATTACAATTACTCGCTGTTGTTGTTTTTCATTTTACTATTACAGAAGACAATTAAGATACATTGGCAGTGACAGGAACAAAGTATAATAATATCATTTATTTATCGTTGTTTGTTCGCTTTTGAAGATGTTCATATATGAAGTAAAATATTGGATGAAAATGTTAAAGAATGTGTTTTGCTGATCTTATATTATCTTTTCTATGTATCTATTATTTATTGTATTAAAATAATTTCACGTTTGATAAAGTAAAGAAAGTGTATCATTGTGAATGTGTATTAACTTAGATGAAATAGTTAATAAAATTTATAAAGCAATTTTATTGTTGACTTTTTTATCAATTTAATGACTGATATGAAATAAAGAGGTACAACATATATTGTGCTAATTATGCGCACGCCTGATTGATTTGTGACCAAACTTTAATTGGCCAATTGATGACAGTTAAGTCAGTCGAACTATTTAAGTTTGAACAAAAATGAACAATCATGATTGTTTTAGACGCAGCGGTATTTCATTAGCTAATTGGCAGTCATCAATGGTAATTTATCTTCTGAGTGAACATAGTTTTTTCGACACAAGTTTTTTTACTGTTTTATGTTTCAGGCTCGATTCTGTGGATATATTGCATTTTAGAACAAATACATACGATGTAACTTTTTTTTAACACATGGTTTTGATTAATATATTTCTAAAAATGCTGTATTATCTTATACTTTTGATTCGGTTTTAAGGCTCGATTCCCGTGGATTAATTAAAAATATCATTAAACTATCTTTTGACTTCATTGATATTTAATAAAGAATTTGATTTTATTTACCTTTTTATCGTCATTTTTTTCAGGCATTGTTTGATTTCCGTCGATATACTGCAACAATTTTTAATTGATATATGTGTATATAATGTTCTTGTTATAATGACTTGAGTTAATGTATATTAAATGTATTATTTTATACTTTGATCTAAATTTGTTTCGTTTATTTCAGGTCTGGTAAGATTCCCGTCGAAAATATAGGAATAAATTATTTATCTTTATAATGTAATCTTTTAATAATTAATTGTTTCATGAAGTGCTTCAACTGTAATCTTTTTTTTTGTAAATATGACATATTAGTGCATGGTGTATTAGAATAAAACAGATGAATTCATGTTTGTTGTTTATATTCTTATATCTTTTATCAAAATATGCAATTTGATCTGAACTCCATGACTTGTATGAATCACTCGTATATACCAAGAAAAAAAGAAAAGATTATTCAATATTTAGAAATTATGATTCTATTAAAATATAAAAATATTTAACAAACAATTTCAAACAATAATATACGAACAAATCATAATGAACTTTGTTTATCACACATTCAGAATAATTACACTATACAATATCAATTTACCGATCTCTCCAAACGAGTTACTATATAAAATCAATTTACCGATATAGTCATTTACCGAAGTCTCCGTAATCCCACTTTACCGGTACATAGTAATTCACCGGAAGTAGAAATATAACCCTAACCATGTTTGAATAGAAAGGTTAGGGATTTTATTCTAATTTCATGATATTTTCTGTCTTTTATCAGGGGCTGCCACCCCGAACCCCTGATTTTAACGGTCACTGTCAGCCCTGACTCAATGAATAATGCAAAATGACACATGTGGATGATGTGCAGTAGGTGCGTATCGGTAAAGTGCATTCTAGCCGAGTAACTTAATATGCCCTGATTGGTACAGGAACTTGGTTCCCCGCGGATGGTTGGCAAGATACTTGACTGTCAATTGCTAAAGAGTTTAACCAACAGCAAGACTGGAAATACCACTCAATGGTAACAAAATGTCACTACTCAATCTTCCCATATATATTTTCCAGAGAGCTGGACTGACTTATGGTAAATGATCTGTAGGTTTGAGCACTGCACCTGTGTACGATATATATCGAATACTAGAATTGTAGGTTTAGATTGACTGTTTCTGAATTGAAAAAGTATCAATCAATGACTGTTGTACAAATGAAATCCATGAAGTCCTAACGAATCAATTTTGACAGCTAGGGCCGTTACGATAATTATATTGCAATATGCAGCTGCATCAACGTACCGCTGTATTAAAGCTTGGTCATTTCATTATTTCTGCAGCCATTCTCCCTCCTACCAATGATTGTTGATTATGTAGGGCAGTTGTCAGTCACTGACAGAAGTAAGCTCCTAGTAGGCGGTTATAAGCTAAATCCAGACATTCAGCCTTATCAGCAACAGCGAGTAGGTTGACTGAGCGCCATTTTATGTACAGTATCTTGTATCAATTGACTATCCAGAATTCAAATATTTTGGTAGCCCCTCAGGTACAAACATATTCTGAGTTTATAATTTGATGACAATGAAGAAACTTATGTTGTTGTTTTTCTATTTTCAGGTCAGACATTCTCAGAGGATGAATGAAGCCCCATTGAGACCCTGGCTTATATTGTCAAAGACTGGATATGTTGAGTCAGCACACTGTAACTGTATGGCTGGTTTAGGTGAAACTTGTTCACATGTTGGAGCTGTATTATTTTACTTAGACGCCTGCCACAGAATAAACTCTAATAAGACAGTGACACAGGAAAAGGCTTATTGGGCTTTACCAACAGGAGTTAAATCAGTGCCATATTCTGAGATTAAGGACATAGACTTTACATCTGCAGCTACCAAAAAGCGCAAATTAGAATGTGTTATAAATGGTGAGGAGCCTGATACTAGAATTTCAACTAAACTGCCTAACGTGCCAGAACCAACGTCATTAGAAAAGGACGAGTTACTAAGAAATTTATTTCAGTCAAAATCCAATGCAAGTGTATTAACTGTTTCAAGTTTATATCAGAAGAACTATTTACCAAAAATACTTCAGGAAGGGCAACTTACCACCCCATTAATTGACTTACATGATGAAAAGTATGTAAATATGACTGCAGATGAATTAAAGCAGGAATGTGTTTCAATTTTTAATAGTATAAGTATCACGGAACAGCAAGCTATGAATGTGGAGATTATTACCCGTGATCAATCAAAATGTCGAGACTGGCATCGCTTAAGAATGGGCAGGATTACTGCATCAATTATGAAAAGTGTTTGTGTGACATCATTAGAGAATCCATCTTTGACTACTGTGAATACTATTTGTGGTCGGAACAAATTTAAGAACAAGGCAACCGAGTATGGTTGTGCCCATGAAAAGGATGCTTTACAATCATACAAGAAAATAATGCAGACTGAACATGAAAATTTCTCATTGACACCATGTGGTCTATTTATTGACCCTAAACACCCATTTATTGGTGCTACTCCTGATGCATTAGTGAACTGTAATTGTTGTGGTCAAGGAGTTGTTGAAATTAAATGCCCCTTATGTGCCAAAGACACAACATTAGAAGAAGCCAACATTAAGTATTTAAGTGAGAAAAAACTTAACGGCTAAAACAAGGTATTCGGAACCAAAAAGTCCCACTTTTAAAAAAAAATGAACTTCATTTTTAGGTTCAATGATAGCATTTCCCTTCAAGCATAGAGTGTCCTGTAGCTAATTCAATGTTTGTTTTCAAAAAATATCGCGGCCAAAAAAAGACACATCACTTTTTATCAGTTGCTGTCATCATGGTTACGGACACTACAGTATTTGCATAACATATCGTAAAAAGTGGTAAATTACTTCAAATTTTTATTTATTAACTTATAAACATCAAGAACATTTTGTAAACTAATGAAACATGTCAAAAACTCCAAGTATTTAACACATTTTATAAAAAAATTAACTTGAGCAAAGAACCTGTATAAGTAGTTATCTAAAGTATGCATCAAACTTTAATTTCAATTATTCAAATCTCAGGTCAGGTGCATAATTTTGATTTTATCTAATGCTATAAACAACATGGCTAATGTAAATCCAAGACAAGCATGACTTGAGCATCAAAATTTGTTAATTGAGGCTTTTTTTTAACAAATGTGATTTGGTTACGGACGCTACAACATATATACCATTAAACATTATATTTAAAATCATTTAATCAGACATTGTTTCTGTACATAATTACACTCTTATGTACATTTTGACTAGAATTGATAAAAATAATATCATTGACACTTACAAAAAACTCATAATTATCAATTTTACTACTTTAATGCAAAAAATAGTCAGAACCATGTACAGAACAAACAAGAAATCAAACTCTCATCAAGTAAAGCTTAAAAACTTATTTTTTCTCACAGACAACTATAGTTGTCCTTATCAACCATCTACACTTGCAAAATTTATTTGGAATCTGATGAGAGACTGTCTCATAAAGCTCAGATCATTGGGTTAAAGCTTCTACAATACACATTTCTATTTCTTTATATAGTTATGCTTAGGTTTCATTTCTAGAGCAATCTTAACCTTAAAAGATGAAAACAATTTAATTTTTGAATCTTTATGTATCTAAATTTGATCATTGATTGCTGTTTTTTCTATATTTAGCTCAACTTTAGGAAGTATATGGAGAGCTCTCCTACCCACCCTGGCATGGGTGTCGACATCCATATTTATGGTTAATGTTTTTGTGCAATAAAATATTTTTACTTTGACTTTTATTTCTTTAGGTATCAACTTCAAATTTTAAAAGCATGTTCCTTATTATCAACTATATTTTATACATGTGACAAGGTTCATTACTCCAAATACATTTTATTTCTGAATTATCTTCCCTTGAACTTAAAATTTTCTTTAAAAAAATATTTTCTTTTAATGCCGCTGTTCAGTGTTCAACTTCTTAAGGTATCAACTTCAAACTTAGATACATTTCCTTATTATCAACAACATCTCATGTTACAAGTTTCATGACTTCAAATGTTTTTTTTCAGAATTTTCTTCCCTTGAACTTAAAATTTTCTTTAAAAAACATTATTGTTTACTTTTGCTTCTTTATTTCTTAAGGTATCAACTTTAAACTTTATATACATGTTCCTCATTACCAACCACATCTCATGTGACAAGGTTCATAACTCTAAATGCAATATTTTAGAATTATCTCCCCTTGAACTTAGAATGTACTTTTAAATAACATTATTTTTGCTGTTACCTCTTTATATCTTAAGGTTTTTACTTAAAACATCAAATATATGTTCCCACAAATATATCACCCACATGATGTATGATAAGATTCATAACTCTAGCACACATTTGTTACAAAATTATTCCCTCTTGCTACTTATAAATGTATGTTATTTAATATATTTTTGTTTACAGTTAAAGCATCCCGAATAGTCAAGCGTGCTGTCTGTGGGCGGCACATGATTAATACATGTCCAGTTGCAAATTAGTTTTTAGTGGCTTAAACATTTCAAAAGAAGTTTATGCTAGTGTCTGTTATTATCATTATTATCATTATTGTTAATACTATTATTATTATTATTATTAAAATAATTATTATTATAATAAATTTGTGTGTTGAACACATTTTAGCCATTTTAAGGTACTGAAGTACTCGTCTTTAAATTGTGTAGTGTCCGTAACCCATATAGATATATATTCAACTTTTCATTTTTAAAGAAACTTTGACAACTTAAGCTAAGATATCACTTCTGTTTTAGCATTAAGGTGTTTACTTTTAAAATGATACAAAATTCAGATTCTTTGAGTTTAGTTTTCAATAGATTTTACAGCCATAATTGATTTAATTCTGATGAAAATCCTGAACACCTATACTAGACATCATTTATAGACATAGAGCAAGATATTTTTGTGCATTCTAACGTAAAATCATTCCCAAATTTGCTTTAACAAGAATGTTTGATATGGTCACTTAAATAACATACTTGAAAATGTTGCAATAGAAATAGAGTAAAATGGTTACGGACACTACTCTGTGTATAGGTTATCATATAAAAGGGCTAAAACATATCTTGATCATCTGGAGACAGTTTTTCTTTCCATTATCTCATAGCTTAGTTATTTAGCTTGGGCTTAAATGTTATAATTTAACAATTCTTTGTTTCATGTTGCATTGTTGATAGACTTGCAGGATAGTGAAAAATGCTTGATTTAGGCATGTACATGGGATGATACAATATTTTATCATACTAAAGATAGCAGCATAAATATTGATGTAAATCATTGATAGAATGTCTAATGCAATAAGTCTTCATATTTTCTTGAAATTATCTTTTTATATTTAAAGAACATATGAGATATAAAAATGTGATTGTTTAAATTGCAATTTTTCAAGGGCTTTGTAGTGTCCGTAACCATCTTCAAAGCTGTCTAAAACAATAACATGCTAAGATAAGGGTTTTATATTTTGTACATTAATGAAAGGACTCTATACCAATATAAAAAGGCATGATAATGACTTCTCTCATGAATAATAACAGTGTGTGCATCCAATGAAGTTTCGGTGGTTACGGACACTACAGATTTTTTTATGAAAAAAATGTTTGGAAAATCTAGTTGCCTGACAAATTCTTAAAACCCTTTTGTAAATTTTAGTGTTTTTCTTGAACATAACTTCATCTTGCATTGAATGATGCATATTTATGATGAATTCAAGTTAATCTTGTTGTTACTTTTGTGATATAACATACCACCTATCTCTCAATTTAAGAACTCAGTGAAATTCCCCTCGATCAGCAAAATAGCTGTAACTTGGCCAAATCTTGGTAGATTTCCGTTCTGTTTTCGCCAAAATTTATGGGAAGGTTGTCATCCAACATGGAAGTTAATATGTGTGTCAGACAAATATGTGTTAACATTTTATACCATTGTAAAGTTTAGTGTTTTTTAAGTGGGACTGCATAACGCCAAAAAAAGGCCATTTTTGGAGTGCATATTCTAACATTTCTCAGTGATCTGAAAAGATAGACTAATGAAATTTTCTGGACATCAAAACATCTTATATTTTTATACAGAGAACATCTAGTTGGTTTATTGGTGGGTTTACTTTTTCAAAAAATAACATATAACATTAAAAAAGACCCTTTTGCCCGAATACCTTGTTTTAGCCGTAAGGAAAACCATAGTTACTTCTACCAAGTCCAAACACAGATGTTGGTGACTGGTAGAGATTATTGTGACTTTGTTGTATGGTGCAAAAAAGAAGTCAACATTGAAAGGATAGAGGTTAATACTGAAAAAGGGGAAGAGATTGTACAGAAATCCAAAGACTTTTTCATACAAGTAATTCTTCCTGAACTGACCGGCAGTCTAATCAGCAGACTGAAAATTACCAAAGAACCTGCAGTACAAGTTGAGCCAGTTGATCAAACTAATGATCAAAGGATAGAATTGCCACCCACACCAGCTGCCAATTGTTTAACTGCTCTGCCTATAGAAAACAAGAAACTCAAACATAAGGATATGAATCCCTTGAAGCAACATGAGTCAACAAAAATGGTATCAAGTTTGCAGGTGTGCCTTTGTGGTGAAGTTTGTTCCATTAAAGATAGATCAGTGTTGTGTGACAACGAGAACTGTAAATTTGGTAACTTACATTTTAGTTGTGTGGGTTTAAAAAGGAAACCAAAGCCCCCATATTACTGTCCTGAATGTAGGAAAAATATGTGGTGATAGACATTGTATATTTTTCATGCATTCTATTGAATGATTACTAGATCTTAGTATCAAATGGATTTTGCTGATTTGTTTCCCTTTTGTTATGATCATGTGCTGATTGATAATGTCAAAATAAACAACTGTCAGATGAATAGCTAATTAAATGAAAGATGTAAGAGGGTGCTTATAGTAAGGCCACAACAAATTGATCATATGTTCTATCATCTATGGATTCGCTCGAACCTTAATTTTGACAGCTTTTACAAAAAAATTTATTTCCTCGCTCACTCAAAAATTTTGTCAAACCGCTATATATAAAACAAGTGAATAATGACTTTCAAATTTTTTTCTTCGCTCGCTCGCCCCATTTTTTTTCCAGAAAAATCCATAGAACGTATGATCAACTTGTTGTGGCCTAATAGTAATAGGGATTGTTTATTTTATAATTGAATGTGCTGTAAATACTATGTTTAAATGTGCTAGTGCGAGTCCTTGTCGAAAATACATGTACATACTTTCTGAAAAATTTCGCATCTACTTTATTTTGAAAGATTTTGGAGGTCGATTTTCTTTCCTGTATTAAATTTAAAAATTAAAATGAGTTACAGCCGAGTCGGCCTTAATAACATTTTTTCCTAATGCAGTTTATTGCTATAATGAAATACAGTGCCATCCAATATAAACTTAAAAAAATAACAAGTTTTTGTTTTTCAGTAAACTTAAGGTTAATTTTAGATGCATTAAATTACTAAAAGACAGTCATTATAGATTGTGACATTTGAAAGGAGAGTGATGATTCGTTATATTTTTTCAAACATGACCTAACGATACGTGTTTAGATATGATTTAATTTTATTTTTCATGTTAAACGATTATAATTTATCACTTACTTGC
Source organism: Mactra quadrangularis (assembly GCA_025267735.1). Lineage (NCBI taxonomy): Eukaryota > Metazoa > Mollusca > Bivalvia > Venerida > Mactridae > Mactra > Mactra quadrangularis. The sequence continues at coordinate 37,740,039 of CM046296.1, read as the reverse complement.
TGAAGTGTGAAGGTAATTTTGGATAGCACTGTATGATAACTAAATCATTGCAAGTTTTTTTTCTTGGATTTGTCATTTTACTTGTGTTTATATTGATAAAATAAATTGTTAGAAGTCATAAAATGTGTTTCTATGATATATACTTGTTTGTTAACGGTTAATGAAGTGAATATAACATCTGTACAGGAAGCATAATCTAGTTAAAATCATGTCAAAGAGGTCATTGCCTGCCATATAATCCTAAACTGACCAAACTTCAATTACTTTCTGTTGAAGGTAGTACTATGTATTGTGTTCATGTTAATGAAAGTGACTTCACAAATTTTTTAGATCTTATGACACTGATCACTATGGCATGATTGTAATGAGAAAACAGGGTGCAAAACCTGGTTTGTTTCTTGTAACTGGTATTTTCGGTAGAACATGGTCTGACAGATAGACTTTTTTCATACAAGTATGAACATTTATTCTGTTGCAAGAAGACGACCATATTGAGTATTGCTTTTACAGAGTGATAATGCATTGATACTTTCGATGTAGCATAATTCTCTAACTGTAGTTCAGCAGTCTGATAGATTCTGTATTTGTATGTACTAATGTATTAATTTGAATATCATTGATGAATATCATTGATGTTTTATGTTTGGCTTAAATTTAGTCTTCACATCTTATACAGAATGGCATCAGATATCTGTATTACAGCAGAGAATGAAACATATTCAGAATTAACTTATGGTAATAACATACACAGTCTCTATACATCATACTTAAGACTTAAGACAAATTGCATTGGGGTAAATCTTCCATAACACTGTGTTAAGATCACCTTAAGTGTAGTCTAGCACATAGATGAGCAGTCCAGGGTCCTCGGGCCCTCTTGTTCATGATTAAGGCCACAAAAAGATGATCATGCGTTCTACAGATTTTTCTGGGGAAAAATGGGGCGTGCAAGGGAAGAAAGAAAAATAGCCTTTATTCACTTGCTTTATATAGTGGTTTGACAAAATTTTTATGAGCAAGCATGGAAATAAAAATATTTTTTGTAAAAACCATCAAAATTAATGTACGAGCAAATCTATAGAACATATGATCAATTTGTTGTGACCTAATACAATTATTATAAGAGAAAATATTGTCTTCATGATTTATTTATTTCTATCTGAAGCATAGTATACAAAATTGGAGGCTGCAAAGAAAACCTAATGAGGTCATTACTAAAAAAAGTCAGTAACAATATGAAAAATTTAACACCCAAGTAGGCATAGTAAGTCTTTTCTAAAGTGTTGATACCTGAATAATTTCACAGTGACTTCCTGTTATAGGCGTAGCACTCATGATATGGAAAAATGGACAATAAATAAATAAAGTATGAAAGACAAAGCAATGAAAGACTGATTAACAAAATGAGTAACACAACACATTCGGAAAAAATGGCACTATCTTAATTTGACAGTCAATATTACAGTAGAGATCAATATGGTTATGTAAGACAATTACATGTCAGACTAAGAGTACAGCTGTATATTCAGGGCTCGAATTTAAGCTCACTCGCAAAAAGCGAGTGGAATTTGAAAATGCCATCACGTAAGTGTCAAATTTTTGAAGTTTAAATTGTTGTTAAATTCGAGGCCTGATATTTGTTGCGATGTAAGTCAGAGCTAAAAACTTTGAAAGACATTACATAGTAGTATACAGTATAAATATTGCACAAAGTAGTGAAGGAAATTGTCTCATGCAAATTTGCAAAAAACATTGTTTGAAAGAAAAGCTAACTGCATGACAACACAATAATGGTTTTAAAGCCTGTTGGTTTGTTTTCAATTAAAACCAACGACAGACTCATTCATATTCACTAATGCACAACATACAGTAACAATCTTATCAATAGTAGGTATTTCCCCCTTTTCATGATGTAAAAAGTCAATAGGCAATTTTCCTTGCAGAATAGTATATTTGTTTCTTACTAGCCCAATAACTCGTTCTACATGAATCCGCACATGAGCAATTTTTCTTGTTGTCTCAACATCTGTGGCCGACAGCTGAGACTTGCCTCTAGTAAAGCTGGGTATGTTAACTTGAGCACAATAAACACCAACACTATCTGCTATGTCAAAACCACGATCTGCTAATACTAGATCCCCAGGAAGCAACTTGTCAAGAATACCACAGGACTCTGTAATACACTTATCACTGCTGCGACCACCCCATCCACAGGAAATGAATGATATTGAACCTTGTGGTGTAATACCAATTAAATATTTTACTGTATTGTGGTGTTTGTATTGAGACCAGGTTTGGGCACGGGCCATCAGTGACTTTGGCCTTTGTATAAATATTTCAAAACAGTCAATAATAACTGAAGTCTTTTTAGCAAAATGCTGTCTGAACTCAAGTGGCATTGTGAGGCGCAGCTCTTCTCGCTCTGGCCAGTAAATCAGATGTTTTAACCTGATATACATAATATGTATGACAGTTAAAAATGTTCTGGAAGCTGTTGCAGTGGATATCCTAAATCTGTAAGCCAAATCACGGAGAGGTAAATTTAACTTCAATCTCATCAGAGTCATAAGAAGGCGTTCAAATGGACCTAATTTTGCATTTGTTTTCCTAGGTAAGAACATAATGATAATGTCTAACACTAACATAAATGTCAAGTAGTTTGGAAGTCCTGTATAATACTTTACTTTGTCATCATTTAGTGCGAATGACTCTTGTGTTAGATTTGAGTCTTCCAGTTCAGATTTAAGACGAATATTCTCTGTTAATAAGCGCTGAAGCTCAGAATCTATCTGACTCTGAGTAACACTTGGTGTTGTTTTACCATCAACAGCACTCCCAGAAACCTTACAGTCAGTCTTATATGTTGAACTTTTCCACACAAAAGTACACAGTTGTTTTGGTTCTGACACCGATATAAGAGATTCACTATCAGGTACCGAGGTCGTTAATTCTGGTTCTCTGGTACTTTCTTGGAGCTCAATAAGGGCTCTGGCCACATGGTGTACTTCACGGGTCTGTTGACGTTTAGAAACACGTTCAAACCTGAAAAAAGTATGTGAATTATAGTGGTTAAAAGCCTGAGTCAATGGATTTTGTCTCCTCAGGGATAATAAGTAATGAGTTATGTCCATCTTCAACTAACAATCAACTTGTTACAGGGGTGCATAATTAATGCATAATGTATACATGTGTATCAACCAGAATAGCCTGTTTGTTACAGTATCTGAATAACAAGGAAGCTGAGTTCTAACACTTGTGCATTTCATCAAGAGCCTGTATCATGAAAGACATAAAGACAAATTTTCATAAACCTTGTATTTTACATAACCATGTTAACATGAGGTTGCTGATATTATGAGCTTGTGATCATAACTAGTCCTGTCTTCAAATAGGCAGCTTTTAACGTTTTATTTTTTCATCAGGTGTCGAATTAAACATATTCAGTGCAGACTTTAAGCTAGCTTGTTAATGTATTTATTAAATATACTTGTAAGAGATTGTAAGACAATACCTTTTCTTGTCCGACACAAGTTTTTGCTGTTTTCGAGCAGATTTTTTGGGGGTCTCCTTTTGAGAAAGCTTCAGAGTTGGTACCCAGTCTGGATTTGATTTGTCATACATACTTGCTGGCTTTCCTGTAAAAAAGATGTGAAATTCTTAACAACACATAAATGTAATTATAAGAAGAAGTAGCAATAAATAGTAAATTGACACAGCAGTACATATTTATAATACAAGCATTCTTGACGCACCCCTCTTGATACAAACAAGACCCGGGTCAATATTGTAGTTGGAAGACCGCATGCAGGGATTTGGAATTTTGTCCATGAGAGGGTGGGGTTTAGAAACCCACCCGGGTAGCTTATATCATTCCATTAAATTTGATAAATAATGGGGAGAATCCTCAAATTATTAGATAAGGAGAAGCTTCTGGCCTTGTGGAAGGGTAGGTGCATGAGCACTTGTTATATACAATGGCCCAGGAAATTGTGTTATCATGGTGTTAAACCAAGTGAAACATGATACAAACAAATGAATATTAAACTAAATTCTATATATCTACCTGAATTACGATGTCGAACATTAAGTTGAAACAAAACAAAATGGACCATGGCATGGACACTGTACAGTTAACAGTACAGGCCTATAGATTTGTAAATATGTGATGTATAGTCCCTGCTAGTCAGCCTAGTGATATATCATGTATGATGTATACATATTTAACTATGCTAAAACATAATTAATTAGAGAGACCATGTATCATATTATTCTTTAGTACATACCGGTGACGAAATGATCTGAGCATACTCTAGAATATTTTGACGGAGCATCTTTCCTATTGATATTACTGATCCACTTTCGTCGACGTTCTTCAGTCAGATTTTTCGTGAAGTCTCCCTCATTTTCTCTTACAGTTGGAATAGAAAAGAATCCACGTTTAATTGCTGGATCATTTCTATTTGTACACCCATTCACCCAACATGTCAAAACCATTTCGAATGCATGCAATGTTTACGTAGTTTAAAAATAGACTGAATGAACACAATAATTGGAGCATGAAGTCGACGATTTGTTTACCCTCAAAGATGGCGGACGGCAACGAGTTACCCGGATGTGATGACGTCATATTCCGAAATCCCAGACATACGTCATTATACAGAAATGTAGATCAAAATCCAGCTTAGACAGCTACGCCGAAAAAAATCTTATCTGTAATATATATGTAGAGTTTGAAAAACAAAACAAAATAACCGTGCAGGCAAAGCTTTCATGACTAATTAGAAAGAAGCCAAATAATTGGATTTGTGAGGCTATCACTGAAAAGGTAAATCAATATTTTCTTGTTTAAGTTCGGCATTTTGTTGCTTTTTAACATTCACTGATACATAATTTAATTTGTTTGCTTTTATTTTGCATTCAAACCTCAATTTTGTTGTCGGGTAGCTTTAATCGTCTTTACACGCATTTTTATTTGTTCGCCTCTTCATAGTAATAGTGGTACATATATGTATTTGAATGCCATTTATTCTATGAGTCATGCAATTTGAATTCTGTTATAATTGCCAGTGGCATAGAACTTTAATGCAACAAGAACTGTCATGTAAACTGGCAAACTATGTGACCTGCTTGTAGGTAACTTGCTGGTCTGGATAACCTATACATATTTATTAAGTATTGGTCGTCAAACACTTCTAAATGGTTAAATATATTCTAATTATTTGCGGCCTACTCAAATGACATATCCGAATTAAAACATTGGGCGCAGCCATATTGAAATTTCTGACTTAAGTCATCTGTTTTAGACTTAAGTCACCTCCCTAGGTGACTTAAGTTTTGTCTTAAGTTTATGCTCAAAATCGACTTAAGATTTTTTGTGAAACTTTGATAAGATAAAAACTAGACTTAAGCAACAACTTAAGTTTAAAAATGAACTTAAGTTTTTTTTGTGAAAGTGGCCCCTGCTGTAGACAGTACTGTAACTTCAAAAAACTTAATTCGGTTAAAAACAATTAACCGTCGTTATGTTTGTATCAAGTTTGGTAAATTTGTAATATATAAAGTATTGTTTTAGGATTATTTACATAAATGGGGTTGAATATTTATTTAGAAAAAAATGATATATGATATCGTAGAAGAATATAGTTTAACAATTCACAAAATAAGCTTATCTGAGATCTACTGTATTACATTTAAAATATATTATAGTTATTTAATCCATACATCGCAGGGGCGTAGCTAGACGAAAATTGAATGTACTCACCATTTATCTAGGGGGGTTTCGGGGGCATGTCCCCCGAAAAATTTTTGAATTCTACATCGCTGGAGATGCGTTTTAGAGCATTTCTGGCAACTATCAGACAGTTTTATGAGGTACATATTTACGAGAAAAAATTCTCAATTACCAATGAAAAGCTATAAAAATGTTAATATTTTTCTTTTGTTATATGCCTCTCTCTGATATCGGGTATTCCCCCTTGTTTTTTCTAGTGTGGAAAACGGAACCTAAGCATGACGGCATCCATTCTTTTGACGCGTTATTAGCTTTCCGATATGCCATCTGCTTAAAGAAAAACTAAATCCGATCAGATAAAATACGAAACAGCTTACGATCGGGCTAAGTTTATGTTCTAAAGTGTATTTTTAACTCTTAGATACAAAATAAAGACATGTAATAAACACATTACTCACTGACGGTGGGATAAATCGTGTATCGGACTTTCGTCGTACTTGGCGGAAACACCCGATCACATTCGCGGCACGCCTATTTTGAGAACTTGTGTTTCCGTCAAGTACGCATCGAGTCCGATTCAACGATTCGTATCCCATCGTCAGTTGGTAATGTGTATAGAGTGAAATGATTAATCGTCTGAAAACTGATATTCATAAATTGTTTCCAATGGACCACTCTTTAACAGGCCAGCAGACACTAAGTTTTACGAAGTTTAAACTTTAAACACAAACGCAAGCCTGCGTTTTTTTTTCGACAAACTTGTCAACAATGTTTTCCGAGCTGATCTGCATGTCGCGATAAATGTTCATCAGCCCCAATCCTGACATGCGCTCGGTACCCATGGTACTTCTGAGGTAGGTTTTCACTCTGCGCATAGTAGAGAAGGACCTCTCTGCGGTGGCCGTTGACACAGGCATTACTAATAATATAGCGCCGGACATTTGGGTACAGGATCTCGTTGGCCAAACGAACACTTTCACTAAGGGAGGCTGGTGCTTCCGGGCGGTCATTGGCCAGTGCGGGATCGGTCCACCATGTCTTCCACTTCGAGCACTCTCTTGCGAAAGTGGCTTGGTCTGTGTCGAGACATGCCTGAAAACCTCTATAGATCTCCACACAGTCTGCTGCCGGCAAGTTGGACTGTTGTACCTGTATAAATGAAACAAATAGTGTAACAATAACACGGTTTTACTAAGCCTCGCTGGGGATCTAAGATTTTCGGTGCTTTGTCTTGACATGGAAGCTAAGCGACGTTGACTAGGTGGGTACTGCTGGCCGATCCGCACGTTACAATTACTTCACGGCATCGGCAAACATAAATAGTATGATTCCCATATCCCGATTAGTATGTGTATGAACAATAAAACATAATCGTAGTCCATACTATTATATTAATCGCAACGTTCAATGCGGCAATTAAGGGTCATTGTGGTATTTCACTTTTAAAAGCAGCTGGACCATTTGCTAAGAACAATGACGTTTTGCAAAACAACGATGTATTTATAACCCATTTGAAAATGTTCATACTAATTATTCTTAATATTGCAAAGTTCTGTAAGAATCAACTGGATCCCGGAAAACAGGTACATGTGCAATGTTATATTATGTATCTCATCTTTGACGATAACTGAAAACTTTGTTGAATACGGAACATTTGCTCATAACGCGCAAATGCTCCGTTTCCTACAATTATTTCAATACAAATAAAACCTGTCATTTCACCTCTGCATATATATTCATATATTCAGATTATTTCCTCGTTTATTAGCATTTGGAAAAAGTGTTAATTAAAATTAAACGTGTTTACCACACATTCTTATTGGAAACTGCATCAAATGTGTCAGAATAATTTATTTAATACAATGATAGCTCGAAAATTCGAAGTTGTGGAAACTATTTTACAATGCTGAATCACCCTTTATGCGTGCGAAGGATCGAGTTTCGACTGTATGTTTAAATGTTTTACAGTATACAATCAAACTAACTTGGGCTGGAATTAGTCGTTGTGCCAAATAGCGGTCATTTGCCTGCAACAATCTGTCAGAAAGCTCCGTAGTCAGATGATCCATAAATGGCAGGTACATATTCACCCTCCAGAATGTAGAAGGGGTGTCAACCGGTGCGTTTGGACGGTTACGCTGGCGACCTACATTCCGCGGCACAGACGGCTGGACACCGACATCAGTTGCAAGGTCAACCGCTTTCTGATAGAGGTCAGCCCACACGGTTTCGTCGTTTCTTTCATTCTGAAACACAGCAAGCACACCATTATGTTCAGTTAGTAATTGGTCCAATCACTAACAGCGTAACTATTGATTTGAAAATGTCAACTGTTTACTGTATAAATGATACATATTATGTATACTATTCTATACACATTCAATAAGACGTTATAGATGACGCCACGAAATCTACACTATACGTCTGGTCGTCTAAGCACCGATTAGCCCCAGAGTATGGAAATTAAATTGCAAAATAAGCCCTTGATTTGAGAATCGGTTCCCGATCTGAGAATCGATCCCCGATCTTGGCGCGGCCCTCAAACTGAGTCTTACAAGTATATTAATTTATAACGCGTTTTATTACCTGTAGCATTGTCTGTACAACCTTTGCCTCACGTGCTGCTCTAATAAGGTCACATGTTTTCGACTGCAACATCTCTGACAGTTGGACGAGTGATGCTAAAATATGCTCGGCGGATACCAGCGTAATTATGAAGTCAAACGTCAATACGGCAAGCTTGTGACCGGCTGCTTTGGTGTCACCCTCGTCAGCCAACTGCTCAAGGGAAGAGACCACAGTTCTGCAAAGTAAATAAATTTACCAACATCAACATACCGTTTTAGTTTATATATAAACAATATTTTCTTTAAATAACACTGCAATGTTATATTACTACATTTAAGTCTCGATAAATCGAAATCTGATTACTCGAATTCTCGATTTGTCGAATTTATTGTCTTAATATATTATAACAGTGTTATTGCTTTCAGTACTTATTTCATGACTGTGGGTTCTACTTTTACAAGCTCAAATCACCGAAGTGCGAAATAGTTCCATCATCTTCGAATAATCGAGACTCGACTGTATAATGATTATCCAAATGACACATCTTAAGAAGTGTAGGCCTATTAAACTAATGTATGTTAACATGTGATTGTAGTGAAGTAACATCATTGGCTACGGTAGGCCCTACTTGATTATGATTAACCACAGTGCCGAATAGTCATTACCTACCTGAAAGCACTTAGGAAGGTGTGAAGAGAGTTCGCCCTCGCTGCCCATCTCGTTTCACATAGGTTCTGCAGCTTCTGTTTCTCCTCCATTTCATCTCGGCGGATTGGGTCGTTCTCAAGTGTATCCTGAAACCTGAGGAGTCGCTTGGCGGAATAATTGAAAGCGAAGGCAATAGTCTGTACCGTCGACATCATGTTACGGACATATATCTCTGTACATGCATGCACGATGAAGAGGTTCAAACAGTGGGCACGGCAATGTGTGTACACTGCGTTTGGAATGATCTGCCGAATCCGCGCCTGCACACCCTTATGTTTCTCCGACATGTTTCCGGCGCCATCGTAGCCTTGACCCACCATGTTGTCGATATTCACTCCTGAAACAACCATTTGGCAAAATTGGCAAATGTTTCATGCCCAAGTGATTTTTCACAAATGGCACAAACGTGGATTTGGAAAAAAATCTTGCTTTTGAAATAATTTCGGAATTCGTCTATATTAAGATCACATAAATAGAGGATCTTACATGAGTGTTTATTCCATATCATTTTTATGGAAAGAGTTAACTAAATTCATATGACACGAGCCTATGCCGTACAATATTTATGCAACGTGTTCAGAGGGTCAGTTAATATGTGATACACATCTATATGGCTCTCTTGAAAAAAAGGCACACATGTAGTTTAAGAATAAAATCGAGTACAAACAAACAACTTTTGCAAGGATAAGTTACAGTTATAACACCGGACAGACATAATATTATGGACAGTCATAGTGTGTGCAAATAGTGCCAACACGGTCGGAAGTGAAGTATAGACCTTTGTCAATATTAATTATATTGACATCAACAATTAATTGCATTTTATCAGCCCATGAATTCCAAGAGTGAACTAACAGGTGTAATATATTACCCAATTTCGTAAGGTTGTCCAGGAAAGCGTTGGCTAGAGACTCCCCAGTCGTACTTGCGCATACCGCAAATCCCAAGAAATCTTCTCTGACTTCGTCTTTCTTTAGATACCGGACACATATAGTGCCATCTGCTCCATGGTAGCAGCGTCCGTAGCCTCATCTGCGATCAGAGAAAATATTCCAGATGTGTTGCACATTTGCACCAGCTTCTCCGAGATTGATTGTCCGCATAGATCGATTATCTCATTTTGAATCGAGGGAGAGGTGTATTTTGTTCTGGGATCCGCATCCCGAAGGTATTGCCGCAATATGTCATCATGCTTTGCTTGATAGTGTAGAAGAGCCTGAAAGTTTCCACGCCCTTCCTCCTCGCGGTGACCCCTAAGAGCTATATTCTGTCGTCCACAGAATATAACTGCATCAACTAGGCTCATCATAATTTTACGATTTTTCTCTACAAGGGAGTTGTACTGAGAGTTGATTGTGCTCTCGATGTCTTTAGATGCCCCATTCTGTATTGCAGTAAAGTTTGATGCAGCATGGCAACAACCCGTGTGGTGTTCCGACTTTTCATGCCTTTCCAGTATCTTTTTCATGTTGCACCAGTCTGTTGCTGTGGACTTGACCAGGGTTTTGGCTCTCGGATCATTCTCCCCGAACAAACAGCATGGGGCACAAAATACACCATCAGTTGCCATTGAATAGCGTAACCACTTGTATTGTGAAAACCATGCCGCCTGTGCTTTGCGGAACTTTCCACCATTGTACCTGAAATTGCAAAGAAAATACAAAAAAAAATGTCCGTGTGTTTTAAAAGGGTTACAGTCATACATGTCTTTAGCAAAAAAGCGACCCCGTATTGAAAAGACAGGTGTCTGCGTCAATTCAGGCTGAAAGTTATATATCTTCAGAAAGCTCATACATGGGCTTTCTGCATTACTTTCAAACTGCATTAATCAACAGCCTGGTTTTGTAGCAATATTATTCTTCACCTGTTTAATGAATGGCCGCTTTGTACAGGTTTTACTGGTATAATAGATCTCTAAAGATTTAGAGCGTCTATTTCTTTATTTTTGTATTAAAAGCAGAAAGTAATTAATTCCAACTCTGATAACATCAGATCTAGATCTTAATGCTAATCATTTTGTGTCGTATCCTTGGAAGAAAATGTGAACTAATTTTATATTTATCAAACAGGTTAACCGGACGTCGCGCTGATCTCTAGGTCTACTGTAATTCATATTTAATTAAAATTAAACAATTTATCTGCTCTTAAAAGAAACATTACATATACTGAAAAACAACAACAGTTTAAATAAGTACCACTTCTAGATATAGATGTTTGTATCTGAATGACAAACTATGTAGACGTACAAAAAAACAAATACAGTCAACACATCGTTTACAATTTGGAGCAACATTTGTTTCATATACACATCGTCAAACAACCAATTTTCTCAAATTAAATATTGACTTTTAATAAATGGGACTCATGTACTGAGCATAAATAGATACATAAATAATACTAGTAAGTGGGTACGCTTTGACCAGAGGTGTGCGTTCGTTATGACTTGGGTACGTATTGACTTTGGTACGTTTTGACCTGGATGTGGGACGTGTGGATTTGAGTACGTTTTGACTTGGGTTCGTTGTGACATTTTGAACTAGATTTACCTCGTGGGGAAATTAAACGAATGAACGTTTTCCCACTGTTGGGTCAGCAGGGTCAACTTTTGACTGTCATTAACAGGATTTGCTGATGATTGGTCAGCAAAAACATCGATGTGTGATGGGTGATGACCACTGGCCATGTTTACGGTTTAAATTTGGGAAGTTCCCGCCGAGTCAGCTTTTGTAAACATCATTCGGATCAAGTGTTGAACCAGCGATAAAGTCCTCCTTCCGGGGAAACCACCGACACGCATGCTATACGTCATAGCCTAATGATGTCGTTCCGGGAAAACAGTCGACAGTGATATACGTCATAGATGACTGACGTATCAAAAGAACGTAATAGATTATCTCGCGACATAAACTTACCTTCGCAAACTGTGGTTAAAAAATAACGTAGATCTACACAAGTTTTACTGAAACTTTTTGTGTGTGTCTGTGTTGCACTTCCTAAAGAAGCGAAGGTCTGAAAAAACAACCCTTACCCGGGTGAGGCAGTATTTTATTGCATTTTTCTCATTTTAAGCCTTTTCTATTTTTGAGGTTTAATTTCGATTTGTACGCCCGGTCGTACAGGGAGTATGCCTGGATACGCCACTGCATCGTATCTGTCAAGGATGATTGGTGTACAACCCCAATATAAAATATTGAATTCAAATCTTAATTTCAGAATAGTTAGAAGATCCCCTATTAAGGATTTGATTGTTGATTAATAAATCAATCAATAGATCAATAATATAATTCAGATATGAAAATCTACAAAGCTGCCAATCCCTATTTGTTTGTTTTTAGAATTCAACAAGGAAGGGTCGTGAAATACTATAATTTATCATGTATACTCGATCCACATCTGGGCAGCATATCATCAAAATTGGTTTTATAATTTAACAAAACAATAGAGAATAATTAAGGACAAAATCTTTATTAAATGCTTCATAATACGGATCATTGTAGCGTAACCTTAAAACTTAATGATAATAGAAGACGTTATTATTAGCCATTATCTTTGTATCAAGTTGAGTTTAATGAAGAAGTAGAATGATAGGTTATTATACAGTTTACTGTACAACATGGAAATATATTTGGACGAGTACACGGGAAAAGCCATATTGGACGAGCCGATAGGTGAGTCCAATATGACTTTTCAAGCTGTGTACGAGTCTGTATAATATTGTATCACATCCATTCTTATCACCACCACCATCAACATAACCACCAAAAACACTTTCACAACCATCATTTTCTATAAAAGCTCGGTCATTTTCAGAAGAAAATGTATTATTAATTCATGAATGTAGCGGCGAATAAATATCATTGCGTTTTGAGCGCTCGCTTTGGTCGAATGTATTTATAGTACATTTCGATTTACCAATCTGTTTCAAGAATAACGCTGCTATATAGTTTTATGTATTAAAATTGACAAAAAGCGTCATACTAGCTGTTGTTTTAATAGAATATATCCGGAATTCAAATATTTGGGTTTTTCCATGTAGGTACAAACAAACTTTCACTGTTACAATGAAAACACGTGTACAAAGAACAATAGGATTTAAACCCTAGGGGCCCGTATTATCAAGCGTCTTACGACCAATTTTAGTCCTAAATCCTTCTATATTGTATTGTTAAATTATCGTAAGATTTTTGATAATATGCTGCCCCGGTGTCTAGCTATTTTTGAATATTTTTCTCCGTTCAGATATTTATTTACAATTAGATTTTTAACACTGTTGGTTAAATCTTTGGATTTCCCCATTACTAAAGTAAATACAAACAGAAACCAAAACAAAAACTTTTTCTTGGAAAAATAAGTAATGACGTCATTGGTATGACGTTGTACTATGACATCATTATCAATTATTTTCAAGTAAACTCTTGAGCAATATGTTAACAGACCCTAAACGTCATCATCTTATAAAGCGCATGTCGTTGACGGCATTTTGTTTATAATATATGATCCGCCGCTGTAGAACCTGTCCAAGGGGTCTCAAATCTTAGTTGAAGTTATACAGTGAGAACTAACGAAAAATCTCTGCATTTTGTTAAAATATGGCTGTAGGATCTAAATCGACCCAATTTATGGGCTTTGTTCCTGTAAGGTACAAAACTGGCTTCCTGTAACAGGCAAGTTCCCCCCCCCCCCCCCCAGTTCAAAGCAGTTCAAAGACGCTAAAAACTGTTTTTTGTTACATAAATCATTGATACAAGTATTTGTTTAGAAAGCTAGAAAAAATATGTGGAGAAAATCTTAACTACTTGGGTAGGGGGAAGCACTGACTAGGGGGGAGGAACTAACTAGTCATAACATAATACAGCTAAGACACTATATCAATATATTTACCATTTCATTTCTCTTACTTTGGAAAATATAACAGAATGAAAATGCAAATTGGGGGTTGAAAAAGAGCAAAAATTGTATTTGTATTTGTAACTGGAGATAGAACTCTGTTGCATTCAATTTTAGATTTAATTTCTTGTGTTTTAGTGGGCATATAGTTGTAATTCTTAATTATTTTTATTAATTAAGCACATTTTAAATTCAAATTTGTAAATTATATCAATTACGGTAAAAAAAATAAAAAATATATAGCTCAATTGAGTTGAATTTGTGTCAAAAGCTGTTGCATTAAATCGACGATATATAATATAAACTTAACTGTCAAAAAGTTCTGACTTCTCACCCAACATTATTGTTTTTTGAGAAAATTGATCATGCTTTAGAATTGGCTTCGTCCAATTACTATTTCGTTTGTCAATTACTATGCAGGCGCGTAGAAACGATCTGAATATTGGGGCCGCAGATTAGGTGGATACCTGCTTGTCGATTTTTTGTGATTGTAAGCCTCTGAAACTCAATTTTCAGCTCTTTCAGCACCCCATGTTTAAGAACAAATCTTTGTGTTAGACCTCAAGATTTCCAATATGTATCATAAAAAATTAACTCGCGGCCCCATTGCCGCTGCTTGTCAGAATATTGGGACCCCAGCTCCAACGCGCCTGCTATGTATTCACGTCATTAGTAGTAATCATTACATACATGGTTTTGTTCTTTGTATTACGATATAAAAACAATTGTCATGGAATGTAATTAGCATTGTTTGGCCAATTGTTCGACTAATAGCTTAAATAAAAAAGCTATAAACACGCCTTTTAAAAACTGGAGTTATACAATTATTTTAACTAAACTATATATAAAGTGATTTGATGATAGTTTAAATACTTGTTATTGAATGTTATTTTATGTCTGTCTCTTGTTACTTTGTTTTTGTGGGATTTTTTTAAACAAGTGATAAAATAGAAAATGATAATTTAGAATAAAAAAAGTTTTAATCAAAATAAATCTTTTAGATATTTACATTTAATTTATCTACTCAATCATATTCCCTTTTCTCTTTGTGTAATAACTGGATCAGTGAAATATGATCAACATTTATTAATTGATGTAAAAATATAAGTTTCAAATATCATCTGTGACATATGGAAGCTTGCAGAGGAATGATTTGTTCTAGCCTAAGAAAGGATTGGTGAGCCACTAAACCAATAAACATAATTTGTTTTCTACACTATCATCAACCAAAGAGAGGTATTATTTTCTCATTACATATTAACATAAATAATTGTTAATTGAATAAAAAATATCTCCCTTATGCAAAATGTGTTTGTATTCATAAATTTAATTTAACATAATGTCGTCAATTATAAAAAGTGTACCATAAATACTGCCCAATTTATTTCAGAAAGTCTTTAAAACGTAAATATATATAGCGATTAATTTCATAAATATACATATAACAGGTAAACTTGTATTAACATTCAATTAAGGCTTCATGAAACTAATCGCTAACGGAGGTAACTAGTGAAAACTAATATTACAAAATTTATTAGTTGTCTCTCTTGTACATAATGACGAGTTTAACACAACCTGTATTACGAAGATATCAAAAGGGAATAATTCGCTGGGAAAGTAGTTTAAATATATTTATACATAAGGTGGCACACCACAGTTTCAGAGCCGCATTGTCGAAGTGGCCAGGGTCAAATTTTTAAATAATAGAAACTTTGGCAGTTGGATTGCATTTTTGAGGTTTAAAATATTTTTGATGGCTATATTTGAAGTTTCAACAGCTAGTATTGCACTTTAGTTATTAGGCACAATGGGTTTTAAGGGTATTGCCCGAGGTATTGCGAAAAATTACTGTCAGATGCGAATGCATGGATTTACGGAGCTAGCACAGAAATCAGCTGTTTATTTTCAAGGTACGTCAGAAATTGGAAAATTAGAGCCATAAAGTCATGGTTGACACCCTATTTCCTTGTTATTTTCTGATTGTGCAGTGTTAAGGGTACATGAAACAGTGTAGTATATATTGCTATCATTGGAATTAAGAATTCTGTGGGACTTTGCGTATAGCGAAAATTCGCCATTTTGTCACCTATTTTCGCGACCATCAAAACAAAGAATTAAAGGCCCCTCAGGCAGAAAAGTTTGTTTTGATCATGTTTATTTTATTGTTTTTACTGAGAAACATATATTCATGCTAATTTTGAAAATCATTTGTTTCAGGTGTGTGACTACTGACTAGTGTGAGAGCTTTTCATTGTGTGGCCGTGTATTTTCAGCCGAGAAGCCGAGGAAACTGTGGTGTGCCACCTTAAGGTAAATGAGCTGAAATTTTAATTTCACTTTTTGCTGACAAATTGTGCTTTTTTATGTTCTTTCTTCTTGTAGTAGTCAGAATCTGGATGTTTTGCATCAAAATAATGCACATCTTACATGGTACATCTTTTCTAAGGGAGGTAACTCAAAACATGGAATTTGACCAAAATTTTCAAAATTTCTGATGATCATTTGTTTATTAGTCAACACACTCCTTAGACTTTTCTGCATCTATTCACAGTACCTTTAGGTGTAAAAAGTAGTTTGAAACCCTGAGCACTTAGAATTTACATCATTTCTCTTAGATGATAGTTTTTCATTGGGAACCTACATTCCTATTCGGCATCATGTGAATGCTAGGCTACAATTTTTTCTCAACTTGCTGTTGAGTTGTTGTTGTTTTTATTGTTGTTTTTGTTGTTATTTTCTCAGATTTTTGTCTAAGTAAGCTCAGCTTAAATATTTGATGTAGAAATAGTGGTAGGAAACAGTGGAAGACTTGCTACTGAGTTCTGCTTGTTATACTCAGCCGAGAGGAATATCAGGACCATTTGGGGCTTTGTTGGCTTCTCTGTTGGTGAGCGGTAGTATTTTAGTTAGCCATTTTCATTGACATGAATGATATCTGGCTTTGTTTTTAACCTTTATTATACTATTTTCCTTAAGTAAAACTGTTTCCTTGTCTTTTCCAAACTCTATCTTACTGTTTTTAGTGACATTAAGTCACTGCTTATGAAGGTTATAGCTGTTGCATCCTATTTCAGGTGTTTTTTCTGCACACTGAAGTGTGTAATCTGGCTTGAATGTTGGTATTGTACTGTCTTAGCAGCCCCTGCAGGCCCCTCACATTGATGAATCTGTTTATATCTCCTGTTTTTTAGTATATTCAGCACTATTGCTTGCAGATGAACCTTTAAAGACTGGAATTTAGTGCTGTAATTGTCTGTACATGGTGTAGGCTTGTTTTCCTTTGCCATAGGCTGAAACTGCAGTGCCGCTTGGACTATGTGTCTTATGCTTGATAGCTTAACAGTCTACATTTACAAAATCATGTCCATTTTGGTCGTGAGATTTTGCATATCTAGCCAAACCCTGGTCCTGAACACTGATCTGCATCAAAGTATATACTTTGATTTGGTTTATGTCTCGGTTATACAGTATGTTTGTCAGTTTCAGGGGCCCCGTGTCCTTTTTTTAAGTTTTACAGCTTGTTTTTTGCAGTTACTCGGCCATCCGTTTACTTCTTTGGGAACTTGTTTATGATTGCCTCAGTGATTTTGTACTTTTTCAGGTGCTATAGATAATCTTTAACAGTTTTTTTAGTGTTTTTACACTTTTCCAGGCAATATCATCAGAATTTCAGTGAAATTTTTGAATTACCTCCCTTTGATCAAACAGTGATGTACTGATATTATTGAATGCACTTGCTTATGAAAGTCATGTGGAAAACATTTGCACTGTTTTTCTGAGTTGAAATATCACTTGGAATTCTTCAGCACATGTTTTATATAGAAACTTACCTGTTTCGCATTGAAGATGTACTGCGGTGTGTTGAAATGTCCGAGAAACCTGCTATGACTTCAGGTTTTTTATATTTTCTGACCCAAAAATATATGTACTTGTGGTTCCGATGACAGTTTTAAGTCCAAATGGTAGTAAAATGAAATATTGAATAGCTTTCCACCCATGGTTTAAGTTATACTTATGAGCTGCACCATTAAAGATTGAATCCAATTTCAGGCAGTTATTTGGTCAAAAAGGGCCTAAATTTGCTGAAATTACTGTGTTAGGAAAACACCTGGCATTCAGTGGTAACCTGACAAAGAGTATAATTTTTGCATTGGTTTTACTTGAAATGGACTTATATACATAAAAATGGCATATTTTGGGTATCTGGAGAACTTTATCTGCCTTCTTAAGGTGGCACACCACAGTTTCAGAGCCGCATTGTCGAAGTGGCCAGGGTCAAATTTTTAAATAATAGAAACTTTGGCAGTTGGATTGCATTTTTGAGGTTTAAAATATTTTTGATGGCTATATTTGAAGTTTCAACAGCTAGTATTGCACTTTAGTTATTAGGCACAATGGGTTTTAAGGGTATTGCCCGAGGTATTGCGAAAAATTACTGTCAGATGCGAATGCATGGATTTACGGAGCTAGCACAGAAATCAGCTGTTTATTTTCAAGGTACGTCAGAAATTGGAAAATTAGAGCCATAAAGTCATGGTTGACACCCTATTTCCTTGTTATTTTCTGATTGTGCAGTGTTAAGGGTACATGAAACAGTGTAGTATATATTGCTATCATTGGAATTAAGAATTCTGTGGGACTTTGCGTATAGCGAAAATTCGCCATTTTGTCACCTATTTTCGCGACCATCAAAACAAAGAATTAAAGGCCCCTCAGGCAGAAAAGTTTGTTTTGATCATGTTTATTTTATTGTTTTTACTGAGAAACATATATTCATGCTAATTTTGAAAATCATTTGTTTCAGGTGTGTGACTACTGACTAGTGTGAGAGCTTTTCATTGTGTGGCCGTGTATTTTCAGCCGAGAAGCCGAGGAAACTGTGGTGTGCCACCTTAAGGTAAATGAGCTGAAATTTTAATTTCACTTTTTGCTGACAAATTGTGCTTTTTTATGTTCTTTCTTCTTGTAGTAGTCAGAATCTGGATGTTTTGCATCAAAATAATGCACATCTTACATGGTACATCTTTTCTAAGGGAGGTAACTCAAAACATGGAATTTGACCAAAATTTTCAAAATTTCTGATGATCATTTGTTTATTAGTCAACACACTCCTTAGACTTTTCTGCATCTATTCACAGTACCTTTAGGTGTAAAAAGTAGTTTGAAACCCTGAGCACTTAGAATTTACATCATTTCTCTTAGATGATAGTTTTTCATTGGGAACCTACATTCCTATTCGGCATCATGTGAATGCTAGGCTACAATTTTTTCTCAACTTGCTGTTGAGTTGTTGTTGTTTTTATTGTTGTTTTTGTTGTTATTTTCTCAGATTTTTGTCTAAGTAAGCTCAGCTTAAATATTTGATGTAGAAATAGTGGTAGGAAACAGTGGAAGACTTGCTACTGAGTTCTGCTTGTTATACTCAGCCGAGAGGAATATCAGGACCATTTGGGGCTTTGTTGGCTTCTTTGTTGGTGAGCGGTAGTATTTCAGTTAGCCATTTTCATTGACATGAATGATATCTGGCTTTGTTTTTAACCTTTATTATACTATTTTCCTTAAGTAAAACTGTTTCCTTGTCTTTTCCAAACTCTATCTTACTGTTTTTAGTGACATTAAGTCACTGCTTATGAAGGTTATAGCTGTTGCATCCTATTTCAGGTGTTTTTTCTGCACACTGAAGTGTGTAATCTGGCTTGAATGTTGGTATTGTACTGTCTTAGCAGCCCCTGCAGGCCCCTCACATTGATGAATCTGTTTATATCTCCTGTTTTTTAGTATATTCAGCACTATTGCTTGCAGATGAACCTTTAAAGACTGGAATTTAGTGCTGTAATTGTCTGTACATGGTGTAGGCTTGTTTTCCTTTGCCATAGGCTGAAACTGCAGTGCCGCTTGGACTATGTGTCTTATGCTTGATAGCTTAACAGTCTACATTTACAAAATCATGTCCATTTTGGTCGTGAGATTTTGCATATCTAGCCAAACCCTGGTCCTGAACACCGATCCGCATCAAAGTATATACTTTGATTTGGTTTATGTCTCGGTTATACAGTATGTTTGTCAGTTTAAGGGACCCCGTGTCCTTTTTTTAAGTTTCACAGCTTGTTTTTTGCAGTTACTCGGCCATCCGTTTACTTCTTTGGGAACTTGTTTATGATTGCCTTAGTGATTTTGTACTTTTTCAGGTGCTATAGATAATCTTTAACAGTTTTTTTTAGTGTTTTTACACTTTTCCAGGCAATATCATCAGAATTTCAGTGAAATTTTTGAATTACCTCCCTTTGATCAAACAGTGATGTACTGATATTATTGAATGCACTTGCTTATGAAAGTCATGTGGAAAACATTTGCACTGTTTTTCTGAGTTGAAATATCACTTGGAATTCTTCAGCACATGTTTTATATAGAAACTTACCTGTTTCGCATTGAAGATGTACTGCGGTGTGTTGAAATGTCCGAGAAACCTGCTATGACTTCAGGTTTTTTATATTTTCTGACCCAAAAATATATGTACTTGTGGTTCCGATGACAGTTTTAAGTCCAAATGGTAGTAAAATGAAATATTGAATAGCTTTCCACCCATGGTTTAAGTTATACTTATGAGCTGCACCATTAAAGATTGAATCCAATTTCAGGCAGTTATTTGGTCAAAAAGGGCCTAAATTTGCTGAAATTACTGTGTTAGGAAAACACCTGGCATTCAGTGGTAACCTGACAAAGAGTATAATTTTTGCATTGGTTTTACTTGAAATGGACTTATATACATAAAAATGGCATATTTTGGGTATCTGGAGAACTTTATCTGCCTTCTTAAGGTGGCACACCACAGTTTCATAGCCGCATTGTCGAAGTGGCCAGGGTCAAATTTTTAAATAATAGAAACTTTGGCAGTTGGATTGCATTTTTGAGGTTTAAAATATTTTTGATGGCTATATTTGAAGTTTCAACAGCTAGTATTGCACTTTAGTTATTAGGCACAATGGGTTTTAAGGGTATTGCCCGAGGTATTGCGAAAAATTACTGTCAGATGCGAATGCATGGATTTACGGAGCTAGCACAGAAATCAGCTGTTCATTTTCAAGGTACGTCAGAAATTGGAAAATTAGAGCCATAAAGTCATGGTTGACACCCTATTTCCTTGTTATTTTCTGATTGTGCAGTGTTAAGGGTACATGAAACAGTGTAGTATATATTGCTATCATTGGAATTAAGAATTCTGTGGGACTTTGCGTATAGCGAAAATTCGCCATTTTGTCACCTATTTTCGCGACCATCAAAACAAAGAATTAAAGGCCCCTCAGGCAGAAAAGTTTGTTTTGATCATGTTTATTTTATTGTTTTTACTGAGAAACATATATTCATGCTAATTTTGAAAATCATTTGTTTCAGGTGTGTGACTACTGACTAGTGTGAGAGCTTTTCATTGTGTGGCCGTGTATTTTCAGCCGAGAAGCCGAGGAAACTGTGGTGTGCCACCTTAATGTAAATGAGCTGAAATTTTAATTTCACTTTTTGCTGACAAATTGTGCTTTTTTATGTTCTTTCTTCTTGTAGTAGTCAGAATCTGGATGTTTTGCATCAAAATAATGCACATCTTACATGGTACATCTTTTCTAAGGGAGGTAACTCAAAACATGGAATTTGACCAAAATTTTCAAAATTTCTGATGATCATTTGTTTATTAGTCAACACACTCCTTAGACTTTTCTGCATCTATTCACAGTACCTTTAGGTGTAAAAAGTAGTTTGAAACCCTGAGCACTTAGAATTTACATCATTTCTCTTAGATGATAGTTTTTCATTGGGAACCTACATTCCTATTCGGCATCATGTGAATGCTAGGCTACAATTTTTTCTCAACTTGCTGTTGAGTTGTTGTTGTTTTTATTGTTGTTTTTGTTGTTATTTTCTCAGATTTTTGTCTAAGTAAGCTCAGCTTAAATATTTGATGTAGAAATAGTGGTAGGAAACAGTGGAAGACTTGCTACTGAGTTCTGCTTGTTATACTCAGCCGAGAGGAATATCAGGACCATTTGGGGCTTTGTTGGCTTCTTTGTTGGTGAGCGGTAGTATTTCAGTTAGCCATTTTCATTGACATGAATGATATCTGGCTTTGTTTTTAACCTTTATTATACTATTTTCCTTAAGTAAAACTGTTTCCTTGTCTTTTCCAAACTCTATCTTACTGTTTTTAGTGACATTAAGTCACTGCTTATGAAGGTTATAGCTGTTGCATCCTATTTCAGGTGTTTTTTCTGCACACTGAAGTGTGTAATCTGGCTTGAATGTTGGTATTGTACTGTCTTAGCAGCCCCTGCAGGCCCCTCACATTGATGAATCTGTTTATATCTCCTGTTTTTTAGTATATTCAGCACTATTGCTTGCAGATGAACCTTTAAAGACTGGAATTTAGTGCTGTAATTGTCTGTACATGGTGTAGGCTTGTTTTCCTTTGCCATAGGCTGAAACTGCAGTGCCGCTTGGACTATGTGTCTTATGCTTGATAGCTTAACAGTCTACATTTACAAAATCATGTCCATTTTGGTCGTGAGATTTTGCATATCTAGCCAAACCCTGGTCCTGAACACTGATCTGCATCAAAGTATATACTTTGATTTGGTTTATGTCTCGGTTATACAGTATGTTTGTCAGTTTCAGGGGCCCCGTGTCCTTTTTTTAAGTTTTACAGCTTGTTTTTTGCAGTTACTCGGCCATCCGTTTACTTCTTTGGGAACTTGTTTATGATTGCCTCAGTGATTTTGTACTTTTTCAGGTGCTATAGATAATCTTTAACAGTTTTTTTAGTGTTTTTACACTTTTCCAGGCAATATCATCAGAATTTCAGTGAAATTTTTGAATTACCTCCCTTTGATCAAACAGTGATGTACTGATATTATTGAATGCACTTGCTTATGAAAGTCATGTGGAAAACATTTGCACTGTTTTTCTGAGTTGACATATCACTTGGAATTCTTCAGCACATGTTTTATATAGAAACTTACCTGTTTCGCATTGAAGATGTACTGCGGTGTGTTGAAATGTCCGAGAAACCTGCTATGACTTCAGGTTTTTTATATTTTCTGACCCAAAAATATATGTACTTGTGGTTCCGATGACAGTTTTAAGTCCAAATGGTAGTAAAATGAAATATTGAATAGCTTTCCACCCATGGTTTAAGTTATACTTATGAGCTGCACCATTAAAGATTGAATCCAATTTCAGGCAGTTATTTGGTCAAAAAGGGCCTAAATTTGCTGAAATTACTGTGTTAGGAAAACACCTGGCATTCAGTGGTAACCTGACAAAGAGTATAATTTTTGCATTGGTTTTACTTGAAATGGACTTATATACATAAAAATGGCATATTTTGGGTATCTGGAGAACTTTATCTGCCTTCTTAAGGTGGCACACCACAGTTTCAGAGCCGCATTGTCGAAGTGGCCAGGGTCAAATTTTTAAATAATAGAAACTTTGGCAGTTGGATTGCATTTTTGAGGTTTAAAATATTTTTGATGGCTATATTTGAAGTTTCAACAGCTAGTATTGCACTTTAGTTATTAGGCACAATGGGTTTTAAGGGTATTGCCCGAGGTATTGCGAAAAATTACTGTCAGATGCGAATGCATGGATTTACGGAGCTAGCACAGAAATCAGCTGTTCATTTTCAAGGTACGTCAGAAATTGGAAAATTAGAGCCATAAAGTCATGGTTGACACCCTATTTCCTTGTTATTTTCTGATTGTAGAGTGTTAAGGGTACATGAAACAGTGTAGTATATATTGCTATCATTGGAATTAAGAATTCTGTGGGACTTTGCGTATAGCGAAAATTCGCCATTTTGTCACCTATTTTCGCGACCATCAAAACAAAGAATTAAAGGCCCCTCAGGCAGAAAAGTTTGTTTTGATCATGTTTATTTTATTGTTTTTACTGAGAAACATATATTCATGCTAATTTTGAAAATCATTTGTTTCAGGTGTGTGACTACTGACTAGTGTGAGAGCTTTTCATTGTGTGGCCGTGTATTTTCAGCCGAGAAGCCGAGGAAACTGTGGTGTGCCACCTTAAGGTAAATGAGCTGAAATTTTAATTTCACTTTTTGCTGACAAATTGTGCTTTTTTATGTTCTTTCTTCTTGTAGTAGTCAGAATCTGGATGTTTTGCATCAAAATAATGCACATCTTACATGGTACATCTTTTCTAAGGGAGGTAACTCAAAACATGGAATTTGACCAAAATTTTCAAAATTTCTGATGATCATTTGTTTATTAGTCAACACACTCCTTAGACTTTTCTGCATCTATTCACAGTACCTTTAGGTGTAAAAAGTAGTTTGAAACCCTGAGCACTTAGAATTTACATCATTTCTCTTAGATGATAGTTTTTCATTGGGAACCTACATTCCTATTCGGCATCATGTGAATGCTAGGCTACAATTTTTTCTCAACTTGCTGTTGAGTTGTTGTTGTTTTTATTGTTGTTTTTGTTGTTATTTTCTCAGATTTTTGTCTAAGTAAGCTCAGCTTAAATATTTGATGTAGAAATAGTGGTAGGAAACAGTGGAAGACTTGCTACTGAGTTCTGCTTGTTATACTCAGCCGAGAGGAATATCAGGACCATTTGGGGCTTTGTTGGCTTCTTTGTTGGTGAGCGGTAGTATTTCAGTTAGCCATTTTCATTGACATGAATGATATCTGGCTTTGTTTTTAACCTTTATTATACTATTTTCCTTAAGTAAAACTGTTTCCTTGTCTTTTCCAAACTCTATCTTACTGTTTTTAGTGACATTAAGTCACTGCTTATGAAGGTTATAGCTGTTGCATCCTATTTCAGGTGTTTTTTCTGCACACTGAAGTGTGTAATCTGGCTTGAATGTTGGTATTGTACTGTCTTAGCAGCCCCTGCAGGCCCCTCACATTGATGAATCTGTTTATATCTCCTGTTTTTTAGTATATTCAGCACTATTGCTTGCAGATGAACCTTTAAAGACTGGAATTTAGTGCTGTAATTGTCTGTACATGGTGTAGGCTTGTTTTCCTTTGCCATAGGCTGAAACTGCAGTGCCGCTTGGACTATGTGTCTTATGCTTGATAGCTTAACAGTCTACATTTACAAAATCATGTCCATTTTGGTCGTGAGATTTTGCATATCTAGCCAAACCCTGGTCCTGAACACTGATCTGCATCAAAGTATATACTTTGATTTGGTTTATGTCTCGGTTATACAGTATGTTTGTCAGTTTCAGGGGCCCCGTGTCCTTTTTTTAAGTTTTACAGCTTGTTTTTTGCAGTTACTCGGCCATCCGTTTACTTCTTTGGGAACTTGTTTATGATTGCCTCAGTGATTTTGTACTTTTTCAGGTGCTATAGATAATCTTTAACAGTTTTTTTAGTGTTTTTACACTTTTCCAGGCAATATCATCAGAATTTCAGTGAAATTTTTGAATTACCTCCCTTTGATCAAACAGTGATGTACTGATATTATTGAATGCACTTGCTTATGAAAGTCATGTGGAAAACATTTGCACTGTTTTTCTGAGTTGAAATATCACTTGGAATTCTTCAGCACATGTTTTATATAGAAACTTACCTGTTTCGCATTGAAGATGTACTGCGGTGTGTTGAAATGTCCGAGAAACCTGCTATGACTTCAGGTTTTTTATATTTTCTGACCCAAAAATATATGTACTTGTGGTTCCGATGACAGTTTTAAGTCCAAATGGTAGTAAAATGAAATATTGAATAGCTTTCCACCCATGGTTTAAGTTATACTTATGAGCTGCACCATTAAAGATTGAATCCAATTTCAGGCAGTTATTTGGTCAAAAAGGGCCTAAATTTGCTGAAATTACTGTGTTAGGAAAACACCTGGCATTCAGTGGTAACCTGACAAAGAGTATAATTTTTGCATTGGTTTTACTTGAAATGGACTTATATACATAAAAATGGCATATTTTGGGTATCTGGAGAACTTTATCTGCCTTCTTAAGGTGGCACACCACAGTTTCAGAGCCGCATTGTCGAAGTGGCCAGGGTCAAATTTTTAAATAATAGAAACTTTGGCAGTTGGATTGCATTTTTGAGGTTTAAAATATTTTTGATGGCTATATTTGAAGTTTCAACAGCTAGTATTGCACTTTAGTTATTAGGCACAATGGGTTTTAAGGGTATTGCCCGAGGTATTGCGAAAAATTACTGTCAGATGCGAATGCATGGATTTACGGAGCTAGCACAGAAATCAGCTGTTCATTTTCAAGGTACGTCAGAAATTGGAAAATTAGAGCCATAAAGTCATGGTTGACACCATATTTCCTTGTTATTTTCTGATTGTGCAGTGTTAAGGGTACATGAAACAGTGTAGTATATATTGCTATCATTGGAATTAAGAATTCTGTGGGACTTTGCGTATAGAGAAAATTCGCCATTTTGTCACCTATTTTCGCGACCATCAAAACAAAGAATTAAAGGCCCCTCAGGCAGAAAAGTTTGTTTTGATCATGTTTATTTTATTGTTTTTACTGAGAAACATATATTCATGCTAATTTTGAAAATCATTTGTTTCAGGTGTGTGACTACTGACTAGTGTGAGAGCTTTTCATTGTGTGGCCGTGTATTTTCAGCCGAGAAGCTGAGGAAACTGTGGTGTGCCACCTAAACATATAAAGCCAATATTAACTAATTAGCTGCAACAGCATTTCAAATGAAGTCTAAATTATAGCTAATGACCATGATGGATTATCTAGACATGTTTGCGCATACGTCGGGACTGTAAACGGTCTTACTCCGCAAGAAGGAGTCCTAAAACGAAAACACAAAATGGTGATGGAAAAACTAATTTTGGTGAAAATATATTTTTGTGTCACATACAGAGTCACAGCCACCCAAATGCAGTCAAACTAAATTTTCAGAACTACTTTCATGACCCACTTCCTCACAAGACCGAAACCAAACTCGAATTCTAGAAGAATCATCGTCGTTTTCTATTTTTCAACATGCGTATCCTGTTATTACTCATAGTTTTGCTGTTGGTGGTAGCTGGTATGACATTTTACAAACACGCTTACTGTCTTCAACCTTACAATCCTCATTTTTATGCATTTAGCCGATTTCTCTGGTATCGGTAGTTTTTCTCTCACGACGTCGGCCATTTTCTTTTTCTTTCGGTTCAAACTTGAACGATAATTCACCCAAAGATAAATTGAGAATTACTTTGCTGGCCTTTTATACGTTCATTATTGAAAGCCAAATTATTTTAAATAGGGACGATTCTAGCTAAGAACATAATCCTATAACGTTTTTGCATTATTCAAGTGTCAAATCAAATCAGGTTATATACATGCAAAACAAAATAAAGATAAAACATCCCTACATAGATGGCTGCATTCATAATCCTAGTTGATATTTATGTATTGCATGCTAATGACCAAAGCATCGGATGTAGAACAAAAAGACCCTCAATGCCTCTGTGGTACATTTTGACAAAGTAGTCACATGGAAACAAAAGGGTTTATTATGTGACTCCTGTGACTTCTTGTACCATACAGACTGCAAGGGCATAGGAGACACAACATACTTCAGTATTTCAGATTCCAGATTAATATGACATTCTACCAAAATGTGGTACAATAAAAACTCTAAAAACCGGACCCTCTGAAAACCGGACGATTTTTAAAGTCCAATATTTTTACCTATTAAATGCATTGAAAAGTATCCTCTGAAAACCGGAAACTCTGAATTCCGAATACCGGACCTTTTGCCATGGCTTCTAATGATAAATATGCATAAAAAATCCTCTGAAAACCGGACACCAAGTGTCAACTTTCTGTGTATTATAACAGTTAGTTAATCATAATCCCTGGCATATGTCAATTGTTAATTAAATATCCAATCATTTTATCTATACAGGTGTGAAAAACACATGTCAGTCATTGTCTACAATTCTTATAATGTTTGTTTTGTATAAATATGTATTGTTGTACAGATATGATTTGTGAAATTATTTTAATTTCAAATATTGTTTTTATACAAATAAAGAGGCTACATCCTTGTTTTCAAAATTACTAAAGTTTGTTAATTATAAGGAAATAATGATCTCATCTTTTTTATTTTGAGTGAGATATTGGAAAAATGTTAATATAATAATATAATATGATATTGTTATTGTTGTAATGTGTTAATATGCATTCATTTAAAATGAGAATAGCATCCATATTTATCAATTATTTATTTGAATGCATTTCAAGTCCATTGATAACATGAACATGTAACTAAAGAAAAGTTATAATATTTTAATTTTCTCTTTTCTCAGTAAATTTACACTTACCAAACCAAAATTCTTCAAACTTTAATTAAAAATAAATTAAGATATAGCTAAACCATCCATTTAATGTAGGAAAATGTCCCAACAAACCCATGGCTATTTTTAATTAGTGATTCTACATAAACCTCTGAAAACCGGAATCCTCTGAAAACCGGACTGTTTGGTCAGTCCGGGCCAGGTCCGGTTTTCAGAGTTTTTACTGTAATACAAATTACTCCTTCTATCTTGTTGAATCTCTGAACTCTCTCAGTGAGATCATTTTTTCACCTCTGGAAGCCTTATGAGATGAAGCTCCAAACCTCAATGGCCAAAAGCTTGACTCTACAAACCATAGTTCCAGGTAAGAGCCCATCACAGCATCAACCCCTAACGTCAAATTAAAACCCAAGGTTAAATCCCATAAGAGCCCAAGGCTTAAGTCTGCGGAAAGACTATTACTCAGGTGTGTAAGGGACAAATTATGGTCGAATTGTGCAAATTGTAAATAAAGCACCAAACTTTCAGGGAATCAACTCAAAGTTGAACCTCGGAAAAACAGAGGCCCAACTTGGGCTAATGTACTAATAACAGTTAAATATTTATGTTTTTGAATATACAAATACATGTGTATTATGTAATGGACCGCCCCTTCTTCTTTAACTATAGCATTATCACTTGTAAATATACATTTCATTTACATAAATTCCTGTAAACATAACACACGTTGGAGACATCAAATGTTCACTTTTTTGTAGGAATGAGTCCTGAGCTTTCTTCAATATAATATAAATCTTCCAGGCTTCAATAAATCAAGGCATCATCCCAGATGATCGGAAATCGGCAATTGTTGTCCCGATCATCAAAAAAAGCGAGAAAAGCAAAGCCGAAAATTACAGACCGGTATCGCTGACCTCAATCACCTGCAAGATCTTGGAGGATATAGTCACCACCTCTATCATGAAACACCTAGATCAACATAACATTCTTACTGATGCTCAGCATTGCTTTCGAAAAAGTAGATCCTGTGAAATACAACTAGTACAAACAGTCCAGGATCTTGCCAGTAATATTGACAATTCTGGTCAAGAAGATCTAATTTTGCTAGACTTTTCGAAATCCTTAGACAAGGTTCCACACTAACGTCTGTGACCGAACTGAACTTCTATGTTAGCAGAGGAAACATTAACAAGTGGATTGGTAGCTTCCTGAGTGAACGCACACAGACCGTATTACTAAATGGCTGCGAGTCATCACAGGCGCAAGTACAATCAAGTGTCCCAAGGGACAAGAACTATCTTGCACCATTCTGCAGGACTCATGATCATGCCAAATATACTTGCTGTCTCTAGAAACATTAACTATCATATACCATTCTCTAGGACTCATTATCATGCCAACTCATCTTTCTGTCCCTAGAAACCTAAACTATCTTATACCATTCTGCAGGACTCATTTTCATGCCAACTCATCTTTCTGTCCCTAGAAACATTAACTATCTTATACCATTCTGCCGGACTCATTATCACGCCAACTCATCTGACTGTCCCTAGAAACCTTAACTATCTTATTCCATTTGCAGGACTCATTATCATACCAATCATCATGCTGTCCGTAGAAACCTTCATTTTCTTATACCATTCTGCAGGACTCATTATCATGCCAACTTATCTTACTGTCCCAATAATTTTAACTATCTTACACCATTCTCTAGGACTTATTTTCATGCCAACTCATTTTACTGTCCCTTGAAGCATTAACTATCTTATACCATTCTCTAGGATTTATTTAATGCCAACTCTACTTGCTGTCTCTAGAAACATTAACTATCATATACCATTCTCTAGGACTCATTATCATGCCAACTCATCTTACTGTCCCTAGAAACTTTAATTATCTTATACCATTCTGCAGGACTCATTATCATGCCAACTCATCTTACTGTCCCTAGAAACCAAAACTATCGTTTACCATTCTGCAGGACTCATTATCATGCCAAATCATTTTACTGTCCCTAGAAACCTTAACTATCTTATACCATTCTGCAGGAATCATTATCATGACAACTAATCTTACTGTCCCTATAATCCTAACTATCTTATACCATTCTGAAGGACTCATTATCATGACAACTAATCTTACTGTCCCTATAATCCTAACTATCTTATACCATTCTGAAGGACTCATTATCATGACAACTAATCTTACTGTCCCTATAATCCTTAACTATCTTATACCATTCTGCAGGAATCATTATCATGACAACTAATCTTACTGTCCCTATAATCCTTAACTATCTTATACCATTCTGAAGGACTCATTATCATGACAACTAATCTTACTGTCCCTATAATCCTTAACTATCTTATACCATTCTGAAGGACTCATTATCATGCCTTTTTTACTGTCCCTAGAGATCGTAACTATCTTATACCATTCTATAGGACTCATTATCATACACTCATTTTACTGTCCTTAGAAACCTTAACTATCTGATACTATTCTGCAGGACGCATTATCATGAAAACACATCTTACTGTCCTTAGAAAACTTAAATATCTTATACCATTCTGCAGGAAGCATTATCATGCCAACTCATCTTACTGTCCCTAGAATCCTTAACTATCTTATACCATTCTGCAGGAGTCATTATCATGCCAACTCATCTGACTGTCTCTAGAAATCATAACTATCTTATATCATTCTTTAAGACTCATTATCATGCCAACTCATCTTACTGTCCTTAGAAACCTTAATTATCTTATACTGTTCTGCAGGACTCATTATCATGCCATCTCATCTTACTGTCCTTAGAATCCTTAAATATTATATTCCCTTCTGAAG
Organism: Mactra quadrangularis; assembly: GCA_025267735.1. NCBI lineage: Eukaryota > Metazoa > Mollusca > Bivalvia > Venerida > Mactridae > Mactra > Mactra quadrangularis. The sequence continues at coordinate 37,709,003 of CM046296.1, read as the reverse complement.
GACGCATTATCATGCCAACTTATCTTACTGTACCTAGAAACCCTTATTATCTTATACCATTCTGCATGACTCATTACCATGTCAACTCATCTCAATGTCCCTAGAAACATAAACTATCTTATACCATTCTCTAGGACTCATTATCATGCCAACTCATCTTTCTGTCCCTAGAAACCTGAACTATCTTATACCATTCTGCAGGAATCATAATCATGCCAACACATCTTACTGTCCCTAGAAACCTTAACTATCATATACCATTCTGCAGGACACATTTTCATGCCAACTCTACTTGCTGTCCCCGTTAACCTTAACTATCTTATACCATTCTCTAAGACTCATTATCATGCCAACTCATCTTTCTGTCCCTAGAAACCTAAGCTATGTTATACCATTCTGCAGGACTCATTATCATGCCAAATATGCTTGCTGTCTCTAGAAACATAAACTATCATATACCATTCTCAAGGACTCATTATCATGCTAACTCATCTTACTGTCCCTAGAAACCTTTAACTACCTCATACCAATCTCCAGCACTCATTATCAACTCATCTTACTGCCCTAGGAACTTAAACTATCTCATACCATTCTCAAGGACAGGACTCATTATCATGCCAACTCATCATACGCTCCCTAGAAACTTTAACTATCTTATACAATTCTCTAGGACCCATTATTTTGCCAACTCATATTACATTCCCTGAAAACTTTATCTATCTCAGACAATTCTCCTCTCAAGGACTCATTATCATGCTAACTCATCTTACTGCTCCTAGAAACTTTAACCCTATACCATTCTCAGGGACTCATTATCATGACAACTCATGTTTTCCTAGAAGTATTCGAGTGCGGAATAGTCATAATAGTCTTGTTCAGTCATGCCCCAGCATAACTATTTTCCTGAACGGCTAGCTTACCATCTCTTCTAAACAATAAATACTATTTTATCCTTTTAAACGTTTTCCTAGTTTTACCTTTGTCATTTGTAACAGCTAATCGGCTTCTAGTTATGATCATTCAACAAGTGTAAGCACTTGAAATTTTAAAGCCTTTGACTGCCTACCATTTGACATTCTTTTATCTAAATTATCTGCATATGGTTTGTCAGAATCTGCTTCAGGCTTACTTTGATAATATTTGCCTGATAGAAAACAACAAATAAAGATAGGTCAAATGGTTAGTTCTTGGGCTTCTATAACTAAAGGTGTACCCCAAATATCTATCCTGGGACCCCTGCTTTTTAATGCTTTTATCAATGATATTTTTATTTTAATAAAACGTCTGCTTCGTATTATTATGCAGATGACAATACCATTTCATTCTTTTCTTCTAATTTTAATGAACTTATTGATGTTTTACAATCAGAGCTCAAATATAAAGTAAAAATTTAAATTAAACAACTTAATATGGCGGAATATTCAAAATGGCTGCCAAAATGATCAAAATTTTGACATATTTGGGTTTTATATTTACTTGGCATTAAATATGTTGAATCAAGCCTGCAATATATCAATCTAAATGTGTTTTATGTTACTGAGTTCAAATATTAACCAAAAGCTAAATTAAACAAACAAATATGGCATAAAATTCAAAATGGCCGCCAAAATAAATCATATTTCAGTTATAAACGGCACACTTTAAACATGTTACACAATTTATAAATTAACTCTATTTAATATAATCTTAAGTTATGACACTTGATTATATGTGTGTAAATATATTTTATTAATTATGTAGCTAAGGTAGATCTCTAGAGATTTTTTTAGAGGTTTAGGTCTGAGAAGTCATTCTTTCCAACCTCACCTGCGGCACAAAAGATGTCTTAATTGAAAAATGTGTCTTTGATTGCTTTACTTCATTTAGATGTTGATGAGTACTTGCATAGAAAAAATTCTTGGCACTTTGGTTGCAAAGTAGAGTTAAAATTCCAAGACAATTTTAAAGATATCTGTAACTAAATGATCATCATGGGTGATGGCTGTATGCTATCATGTAAGCATCTAAGCTACAATATAGATTGCAACTATTTTTTAACAAGACTGTCGTGTTGTTAAATTCTGAAAATATAGTAAAGTAATTTTGTTGGTAAATAATGACTTTATAGCTTATCAGATTTCTATATGCAGTTCTTTTACTTTCTCTGTTTCTTATTTTTATTAAGCTTGGCTTATGTATGTATCAAAATCTTCACAAAAAGTAAATGACCCAACAATTGCTTTCAGAGATTCAAAGAATTGTATTCTCCAATTTTCCAATATCACAATAGCAGTTGTGTCATTCCCTTTAATTCTTATTTGCAATTTTGGTTACATCTCTATTAATTTGTATATACTTGCCCTTAAAACTAATGATTGAGATTCATAATATTCAATTATTTGGCCAACTGTGCACGGTTGAAACAAATGCAAAACATTCCATGATTAGAAAATGAGATAGCTTATATGACAACCGAGTAAAAGAAAAGTAAAGAAAACAATAATTGGCAATTACTTTTTTTGAGGGGTGGTTGATACAATCACAGCCAAACCAAACAAAATGCAATGTGTTAATTGATTAAACCTTTGAATCTATCATGAATGCTAAAACAGACAGGAAAACTTTTTAGCTCACATTTCATCCACTTTGTAACAATCAGAATTTATATATAAAGAAATAAACTTATAAATACAAACAGGTATAGAATGGTTTCTCCATAAAACTGAGGATGAGCAGAAAACATTTGGTACATTTTCTACAGAAACAATACTACAAGAACTTAAACAAAAACTCTTTAAGCTTACATATTTAACAAAATTTGCAGCTATTTTCCCTAGTCATTTGACTACTACATGTAGTATAATTATACATATATAAGTTACCTGATGATGTATAATTTAACATTACACTATTGGACTATGGAAAATACGTAAATTAAAGACACCAATTGGCGATTCATCCCTTCATAAATTGAACAATTGCAAGTATATTTCTTGTGCAAGGAAATTGGTCGTGACTCTTGTGGGTTTGAACCAAAAATCCCTCTATCCATTAGTATTTTTATTTTTGAAAGTGTAGCCTTTGAAAGTGTAGGCCACAAATCTGAAAATTCATTTGATCAATGTCAGGTCTGACCTTTGTGTTGAACTGACATACCTCATTAAACAATTAATTAAATTATATGAGTTTATACCATATTAAGATAAAAGTTCTTGCAAAACAGATTATTATACTGCAATATATGATTTTTTTGCTTCATTATTTAAAAAATCAAAACAATTGCATTAAGAGTGATAACAAACCATGATTCAACATATAGATATCATGTACCGTTGATTACCAGTATACGTAGAAAATGTGTTATTTTGGTGGCCATTTTGAACTTTTGGCCATATTGGGTTGTTTAAATTAGTTTTGACCTTATATTTGAACTAATTACCTTAACAAACTTATAAATTGACATAATGTTAGCATGATTCAACACATTAAATACCAGGATAAATAATTGCCCGAATAAACTCAAACAAACTGGGTTTAATTTGGTAGCCATTTTGAATTTCTCGCCATATTGGTTTCTTAAATTATGCTTTTTGAATTCATCACCTTAGGAAGCCTATTTCTGGACATATTGCATGTATGATTCAACTAATTGAATGTCCGGGATAAATAATTACCCTAAAATGCTCAAAATGGGTTTAATTTGGCAGCCATTATGAATTTATGGTTTTTTTAAGACTCTAGTTTATCATTTTCATAATAATGTACATAGTTGAATATCATCTGGAATGCATTAGTGCTACTTGTGTTTTGCTGTAGCAAGTAATTGTTTCATAAGATGTTTACTAAAGAACTAATAATAATTAGATCGAAACAAAATATCATTAGCGAGTAATTAAAAGTACTTAAAATATGGGTGTCTCAGGTTAATAATTGTTCGTACATAATAACAAAACGTGTGGGTGAAAATATTGTAAATGAACCAATCCATTCCAGAGGTAAGCTATATAGAAAATAAAAGTTGTATAATTCATTTTAACAAAATTTGTGATGCAGATAAAACACCACTCCTTGGTCAATCTTGCTTGTAATGGTAGACCCATGAACCATAACACCAACAGGACACTGCTAAAACATTTTGAATTTCTCGCCATATTGGTTTCTTAAATTATGCTTTTTGAATTCATCACCTTAGGAAGCCTATTTCTGGACATATTGCATGTATGACTCAACTTATTGAATGTCCGGGATAAATAATTACCCTAAAATGCTCAAAATGGGTTTAATTTGGCAGCCATTATGAATTTCTCGCCATAGTAGTTTCTTAAGTTTTTTGACTTCATATTTGAATTCAGCACCTTAAGAAACCTATTGCTAGACATATTGCTGGCATGATTCAACATACTGATTGTCCAGGATAAGTAAACTCCTGAATATGCTCGTACTATGGTTATTTTGGCGGCCATTTTGAAGTTTTAGCCATATTGGTTTGATTTATTTTGTTTTTGACTTCATATTTGAACTCAGCACCTTAATAAACCTGTAAATTGACATATTGTAGTTCAATACCATTCAGCTTATTGCAATTAGATGTAAAAACTGGTAATTTATGTGAAAATGGGCGTGGCCAACCTTCAGAGGGTATGTACAGGGGGGTAAATGCGGTCAGAAATCAAAAAGATATGCTTTTCCTTACATGTCAGTACATGTAACATGTTTTAAACAGGGTCTAATAAAAAAAGTCAAATTAACACCCCACCCCTAACATAAAATTTTGTTTATTGTTATATTATCTTGCCGACTTAAAATAAAATTTATCTTATCTTATCCTTAATATACGAGAAATTGATATACTATATGCAAAATGTTTTTAGTTTCAGTAGGAAATAGACTGAATAATCAGCATAACCCAAATAATCAGCATGTCCCAAATGAGCGAAATAATCAGCTGTTGCCTTTACCAGGTGAGCAATCATTATCTTGCAATATGAGTTTGTGTGACGCATTACATCGTTTATGCTGTTATTTCAAATAAGACTCTAGTTTATCATTTTCATAATAATGTACATAGTTGGATATCATCTGGAATGCATTAGTGCTACTTGTGTTTTGCTGTAGCAAGTAATTGTTTCATAAGATTTTACTAAAGAACTAATAATAATTAGATCGAAACAAAATATCATTAGCGAGTAATTAAAAGTACTTAAAATATGGGTGTCTCAGGTTAATAATTGTTCGTACATAATAACAAAACGTGTGGGTGAAAATATTATAAATGAACCAATCCATTCCAGAGGTAAGCTATATAGAAAATAAAAGTTGTATAATTCATTTTAACAAAATTTGTGAGGCAGATAAAACACCACTCCTTTGTCAATCTTGCTTGTAATGGTAGACCTATGAATAATTACACTAACAGGACACTGCTAAAACATAGTAAAATTATATATTTTATTGTCATCCTGAGCATCCCCTTTCGTGGATGAGTTTATTGTATTTTTTTAAAAAACGGTAGTTTATTGTTCGAACTTTAGTAATACAGGTGGCCACATAAAACCTCACAGAGGGTCAAAATAATCGACTATAAATATTAGAATGATGAAATCATTTTTGTTGACGGAACAATTGAAAGTCATTAACGTTATTTAATAGCTTGTCCGTAAGACATATATGCAAGTTTTACAAATTGTTAATACATATTATGATTCTCAATTTAAAATAATCAAACGCTGGTACTGCTGTTGCTTAGTCTTTCTACACAATAATATCGCATAAAGTCGTTTTCTCATTTAGTACGACTACATTTTAAAGTGATTATTATAGATGCATGACAAAATTGTAGGAACCATTTATCTTTATAAACAAAAATGGTGGACTAAAATCCTAAAATCATAAGTCGTTTTTTTTCGCAACTTCAACACACGCTATACATGTATATATACATGACTTCTTTCAAGAGCTAACAATACTCATTCGGGGATAAATACAATCTTATGTTTGGATTTACATTTTATTTGTACTTGCATGTTTTGGCCTTGATTTTAGACAAAGGATTCATAAAACATTGCATAACATTCTGAAACCTGAGATGTTCACCAGCCAATACACTTAACAAATTGCAAACAAACCCCGAAAAAATCCAATCTTTTGCTCTTAGTAAACCTTTCACAAAAAATACTTCTTTTAAAGAAGGAGACGCCACAATAACTTGTGAAAGGGTAGAAAACTACTTGGGATTGAAATTAGTCATAAGCTGAATTTTGACATACATAATTAGGGTTTATGAAAAAAGCTGGCAGTTTTTAGGCCAGCATGTGCATATTTTATTAATTGTTATATAACATTTTAATTGTCTATGTATTTATATATTTATTCATTTCGATGACAATGCTTTCCATCTATATCATTTATTGTACATGATCTTCAAATTATTTTAATTGTAACGTAGCATTTTAATTTATCCATATTTAAATTTGTGTAACTTGTATTTATTCTGTTTAACTTATAAAGATATGCTATAGTCGATTATAAAAGCTTACATAAACTTATGTTTATTGTTATAATATCATGTCGGCTTAAAATGATCTTATTTTATCTTGAATATACGATTAATTGATATACTGTATGCAAAAAATCACTTATTTTTCAGAACTAAATAATCAGCATGACCCAGATGAGGCAATCAATCAGCATGAACCAGTTGAGCCAAATAATCAGCTGTTGCCTTTACCAGGTGAGACACTTATTATATTGCAATATGATTTGTGTGACGCATAACATCGTTAATGCTGTTATTTCAAATAAGACTCTAGTTTACCATTTTCATAATAATGTACATAGTTTAATAGCAGCTGGAATATATCCCTATTTAGTCTGTGCAATGTATACTGTATGAATTACTGTTCGTCATGGGTATTAAGGAACAGCTTAAGTTTCAAATTAAGACATATGTGTTTCAGACCCTCTGTCTATATAATATGGGGCAGTTAATCTGGATTAAATAGGTTAAGCTAAGGCATTTGTTGCTTAAAATTTGTTGAATGTAGTTATGGTTTATGACAAATAAATTGTTCATAGCAGAATCCACGGATGGATAAACATTACATTTTCAAGTTCAATTAAATTAAATTCAATCTTTGGAGAATGATTCCCCTGGAGTATTTTATACAGTCTTATCAAAAGTGCTACTTGTGTTTTGCTGTAGCAGGTAATTGTTTCATTTTACTTAAGAACTTATAATAATTAGATCGAAATAAAAAACATTACTAGCGAGTAATTAAAATTATTTAAGATATGAGTGTCACAGGTTTATAATTGTTCGTACAAAATAACAAAACGTGTGGGTGTAAACATTACAAATGAACCAATCCATTCCAGAGGTAAGCTATATAGAAAATAAAAGTTGTATAATTCATTCTAGCAAAATTTGTGTTTCCGATAAAACACCACTCCTTTATCAATCTTGCTTGTAATGGTAGTCCCATGAATAATTACACTAACAGGACACTGCTAAAACATAGTAAAATTATATATTTTATTGTCATCCTGAGCATCCCCTTTCGTGGATGAGTTTATTGTATTTTTTTAAAAAACAGTAGTTTATTGTTCAAACTTTAGTAATACAGGTGGCCACATAAAACCACACAGAGGGTCAAAATAGTCGACTATAGATATATGTATGTTGAAATCATTTTTGTTTACGGAACAATTGAAAGTCATTAACATTATTTAATAGCTTGTCCGTAAGACATATATGCAAGTTTTACAAATTCATATTGTTATTGCATATTTTGATTCTCAATTCAAAATAATCAAACGCCGGTACTGCTGTTGCTTAGTCTTTCTACACAAGTACATCATATAAAGTCGTTTTCTCATTTAGTACGACCATGGATCCTATATTAGAAGGATATGTAACGCTAATATAAACCCCATCGCTTAACTAGATTCTATCGATTTTCACTGTCGTTTCAGTTTCGTCTGCTAATTTATCGTAAAGTGTATTAATTGGGGGGAAAGAGCCGTTTTTTTAAAATCCAAAGTGGCGGTAATCGGCGAAAGGTTCAATTAATTGCGCGATCGCGTTAGATTTGGAGTTGTCTTTTTATTTGAAATTCTTCCCGCTCAATTACGACTAAATTTAATTGTAAAAAAATCTTAATAGTAATTGATCTTTTTGAGTACAGTGCACTCGACAGTTCCGAGTCATCGACAATTCCGGGTCACTTTTTATAGTAGTACAGATGATTCCTTAATAATGCAATATTTTGATTATATGATAGTTAAGTCATGTACACTAACCACTTTGTTTCTGTTACACAAACTTTCCATGTTAAAATTTCTCTACCAGAAGTCATAGTCATGAAACACCGAACAGTGTCTTTTCCAACCAAGGCGAAAGTACGAGAACGTTTCGCCCATACTACAAAATCAAAAACTACAACTTCATCTATACGAAACTACTGTCAACAACTGACCATTATGTTTCGGTGTAAGTGGCAAAATAAGATAGGGTAGAGTGAAAATTGAACAGATAGAGGAAGATAATTAAAAGTTGAAAATAGTAAAAGGCTTTGGATGACTGCTTTCCGTACCTCTGGCTAGACCTCTCCGGCTACCCAACCGGCACAGCCCCAACCTTCATTTGTTGTATCAGCAGTCAATCCGGGCATTAGTATGTAAGAAAGGATAGCCCCTGTGTTAAAGATGCCAGATCAGAGGCCTCAGCAATAGATGCTGGTAGGTTATTCCAGACTATGGTGGTGCGAGAAAAAAGCTGTACTTGTAGAAGTCTGTGTGAGCCATGACTTGTCTGAATGCTCTAGCATGCTTCTTCCTGGCTCTTTTGACATGCAAATATTACTATGACACGGGTATACAAGATTATACAAAGACAATGACAAACAGAGACATAAAATCAGAGAAATGTCTGATTATACTACATGTAAATCAAAAGACAGAAACATAATGATAGGTTTATTAAGTTAATAAATACAGCATAGACAATATAAAATAAGTATATTCACTATAAAGTATTTAACACTTAATAGAACAACAACAAAAATATTTAACTTAATTAAGTGGTCATTTAGTTACTATAACTAGTTAACCACTTAACCAACTATAGTTAATTCAGAGGTTAATTAGGTACGGTAACTAGTTAACCACTTAACTTATGAGGTAAACTAGTTACCGTAACGAGTTAACCTCTTAATTAACTAGTTAGTTATACGTGGTTATCTGAAATATGCCACCAGAAAATGTAGATCAAAATGGAAAAATAAAACAAATAATAGAAATTATCAAACCTGACCAGTAGTCCAGTGATCTACTTACTTAGCTAGCAGGATGGGACTTTCAATGACATAACCTTTGTTTATGAGGTTTACTAGCATATAGGACTCAACCCCAGATAACGACTTAACACTTCATACAAGTCAGTATGCTCTCACAACAACAAAAACACTGACTTATTAATAGAGAAAAATACCATATCCAAGGCAATGTACTGATCAAAATCTATCAAGAGTGGCGAATAATTGAAATAATAGTCTTATTGGCTAGTTCCCAGTCGTTTTTTTTGTCAGGTAAAGTACGTTAGGCTAAGCATGATAATGGCCGCGCCCTATGTAGTGAATAAGGTATTGGATAAAAAAAATTCAATGAACATTTCTCACAACACAGGTTTAAATCAAAGGATCATTGTACTAGAATTACAGTTAGTACCTTCTACAGTTGCTCGGTTTCATTTTTACTAAATAAAGTATCCGAAATTCTAACGAGACTAATCCACGTCCGAATTGTGTTCAAGTGAGACTTGTTTGTGTAAATCGTTCGATAAATATACGTGTAATCAGAAAAATTGAAATCGAATGACCTAAATAGTATCAAACTCTTCTAAAGTAACTATCGTCAGCAAATGATCATGCAAAATCAAGAAAACGTTAAACCTGAATAATAACTGAGGAGGCCGCCATAATTACGACTAGCCTTACCCGATAACGATAGTAGTAAGGGGAAAGTAATACAGACTACTAGTCATTCTCCTTTAATGCACAATAAACCGGTCGCTTTTTTTAAATAAAATAAGGCAATACATTACCTTTAATTGAGGATACAACATTAACTGGGTCCATGATTAAGTTCAATAGTTCTAAAATCTATGTAAAAATCAGCCAGGAAATGGGGTGTTTTTAAAGTTGCGTTTTAGGTTTAATCATGCATATGCAAGGAAAAGGTTTATTGGATACCATTTTTCAATGTATTTTTTTCCATTTCCACATTAGTAAAAACAAAATGCTGTTTAAACGCGCGTTGAATGTGAACACTGCTAAATAAAAATGCCCGTAAAGGACTTCAATCCATGAAAATCGTTGTTTTTAGCCGAAAATGGCCATATTTGAAGATGAAATTGATTATCAAAGCTAGCTAATTTCGATTTTTTAAGTTACCAAATCAATTCATACATCACAGATCTATCGACACTTCCAACTTTAACACATATTTAGTGACCATTTCACTCATATTCTGCGCAAGAGTGCAGCCTACATTTTCGATTGGTCGCCATTTCACACATGTGTCGTGCTTGGGTCGATAATTAATGTCTTAGAATAAACATGAAATTTACCAAAGTTGGACAATTTAGTCATAAACGACCAACTTATTTATGACTGTTGGACATAAATTTCTTAATGAGTACATAAAACATCTTTCGATGGATTAGTTTAAAGTGGATATTCGTGGATAGAAATAGCTCGCCTTTTCGTGAAAATGGTGAATGAGACGGAAAAGCGATCTCGCTTCGTCTCGCAACGACCGTGAACTTCCGCGAGTTTCCTTCCGTTACGAATCCTTCTAATATAGGATCCTTGGTACGACTGCATTTTAAAGTGATTATTATAAATTCATGACAAAATTGTAAGGACCATTTATCTTTCTAAACAAAAATGATGGACTAAAATCATAAGTCGTGATTTTTTTTCGAAACTTCAACACACGCTATACATGTATATATACATGACTTCTTCCTAGAGCTAACAATACTCATTTGGGGATAAATACAATCTGATGTTTGGATTTGCATTGTATTTGTACTCGCACGTATAGGCCTTGATTTTAGACAAAGGGTTCATAAAATATTGTTATTACGCTTTGAAGCCTGAGATGTTGACCAGCCAATATATTTTGTTTTATTTACAGCAATATTTGGTCAAATAAGAGTATCCAGAACGATTGTTGCAGGTAAATTTTGTCCATTTTTATATCTCACTTTAAATACAATTATTATTAGGCTTGAAATGAAGAAATAATAACATATGGTATAGTAAAATATTTCAGGACTATGGTGAAACTGATAACATTTTCCTAAATGAAATTTGATATCATATTTGACAAGCCTAAATACGATCGCGCAGATGAAAAGAACGTTATTTGAAGTACATTTAGCACTAAATGTGTTTTAAACACAATGGTAATGTATTTTATCATTGTTTTATAACAACAGTTCTTATCTGTTGATACCTATATCTCGTTACCACTCGTTGTACAATCGAGGCAACGCATGCGAGTTGAATTGTGTCAATGAAAAATGTATATGTTCCTATATGTCATTGGTATTGTATTTAGGGATATCTTAAGTTTAAAATCAGGGCACTTACCTTCAAATAATCCGACATACCGACTTCGAAAAAATATTTCTGGAAGGCCATAAACACTTGCTGTGCTTTAGATTTAATGGTTACGCACGAATTCTTACACACTATATGTGTGTTTAGCAATTGTTTTGTTAATTCTTCCCTTATATATTGCATGGTATCAACAATATGTACGCAGCATATGGTTCCAAACAAATGTCAACCTTTGTTCATAATATCTTACAGTTAGTCCTCGTCCCGTGGTAGCCAGACAAAATGCAAACCAAGGTAATGTATGAGGCTTAACACGTTTAACTCGATTAATTGTGCTGATTAAATTAATTATATATTAAATGTCATAATAAATAATTATACATAATTTTACATACATGTAAATTTTTATTACAAAATAGAAACTGGTCAAGAATTAAAAATTATTTTGAAGAATATATTAAAATAAAGACACTTTTGTTATTAAATTATCAATATCCCTGCCATCGTCGTACAATTAAAGCTGTAAGTTGTCTTGGTATTCTAAAAGAAGAGCAATATCTCTTTCATAGCAATATAAAAGCTAACCAGAATCAAGAGATAACACAATTTGTACATATAAGGATGGCAACTACTTCGGTAACAAAATTGATACAATTATAATGTAGAAAAAACAGTGTTTTTGTAAAATATTGACGCGTTTATTATGGATGAATTTAGTAAGAACCACCTGTAAAATTGCTTGAGTTCTAAAAATCTTGATTTTTGTCAAAACTTTATCTATGCTTTTAACATGCTAAGATGAAAAACAAATAGCCTTGCCGAGGTAAAGGCAATCCGTATATGATATGTTACTGTCTGTGTTGACCACTCAGTAGACAGTAGGGTGGTATGATAGTGTAGCACATGAGGTCGCATTACGAATTTTTGATATACATTTACTTACTTATTGTAACTATGAGTATATCATTCTCATACACAGAGATCATCATGATTCTGAAGTTGGTATTGAGAATCCAAGTAACCTCTGGGTATGAGAATCTGAGAATATGTATGTATGAGGCATTGCTGTAGACAAAGCTTTCATAAACTTAAAATCTATTTTGATTTGTTACATGTTGGTGTATGAAATGTTTGACTTATATTCTAGGCAATGTAATGTACGGACAGGTTAATTATGTAAGACTATCTAGAACTGTTACTCCAGGTAAGGTTCGTTGTTGTTAATTAATAAATATTAATTATAAACAACCTTGAAAACAATTTCATTAAGCTTGGAAAAGAAAATGTTTTTTAATTGCAGCATATTAGAAACAAATGAATAGGACTCGGATTGAACAGAAATAAATTATTTTATATTGTATTTACTTTTTAAATTATTATAACAATCATAAATTAGACGAACCTTTCATCCACTAGACTCCTGTAAATTTCAGTTAGTTTACACTTTTTATACCATTGTCTTACAAATGATATTCATAGACATCAAAAGATGAAATATGTTAGTAAGTAATGGTCACAATATGGTTAAGGACAGTTGGACAAACAAATCTTTGTTGAAATCTACAATAAACCCAAAAACTATTGTTGAATTCAGTTTTAAAATCCTATCGCATTTGTACTGAAATCACTTGTAAAGATGATATGACATAAATGGATTTGTTTGGTGACCGGCACAAAAAAAAATCAGAATCGAAGTGCGGAAGCACCTGTCTCATTTCTGTTGTTACGTCGATATGATGTTTGTTTATAGATAGAACATTGTTTTAGATTATCATAATTAAAGGGATTGATTTAAACCATTTATCATCATGGGTAACTATACGTTTATTCTAAATAAATTCGTAAACACTGCGGCAACAAGCAGTCAATTAGAGTGTGTTTGTTTGGATTATCTTGTGCTTCGTTTAATTTGGAAATGCATTATATTTCTTAAATATTGTAACGTGCATAGTTTTCTTTTATTTCAGAATAATGGTCAGATATGAATACTTACGATATTGTCATATGCTAGTGTTTAGTGTGTGTGTGTGTGTGTGTGTGTGTGTGTGAATGTATTATAAATAATTATGGCTTTGTATTGAAGTAACCTTGAAGAAGGAAGATTAACATTTAATGTTGTTCACAACGAATGTTCTAAAAAATTATGGACATTGTAAAATACATAAAAATGTAACAAAAAACATTCTAGCAAAATGTCAACAGGATACATTTTATTATTACCACATATGTGAATGATAAAAAATGCAATTTTTGGCAAAAGTAATATCAACAAATGTGTAATAAATTGTTAACATATTATGGCACAACTAAATTTAAGAACCGTTTAATGTTGGTTAACATAATATTTATATAGGATTTCCTAAACTAAAGTGACATTACTATTTCTAATTGCCAGTATTTCGTATAATTTTTGCATTTCATAATATGCATCTTACAATCTCAAACTTTTAGGTAAAAAAAGGATGGCCTGCTTGCAAATTGGTCTAGAACTAACTTCAATTATGTATGTTAATGTTCAAATGACAAGGCGATGTAAGATAGATATCATGATAAAGCTATGTCACAAAGGAATTTAAAGTATATTGTGTGAAAATTTATATGCATAATATATCTATATTAATCTTGTTTTATATATGTGTTTATTGTAATCATAGTCGAAACTAATGTTTTTCACAGGTTAAATACCAATTTCTATTGTTGCTTTGTTGACAAAATTCTTTTTATCATTAGACTTAAGTATTATAATGATTGTTCTTTAATACTGTATATCTTACTGAGAATTTATAAGTGTTGCCATTTATAAGTTTCATTATTTTTATAAAGAAAATCTGATTGAAAACTATGTTGAAGCTTTAAGTAAAACAAGCTGATCACTGTCTGTGACAAGTTCGTTCAACACGCAAGAAAGTTGCTAGGTAATCTAACTTAGCAACCAGGCTGGCAACCTGAGAGTATATAAGAAAACGCGCCCAATGCTTCGTTACATATGCTCTTTTCTTGTAAAATAAATTCGTTACTAACGTTGAACAACTTTGTTACAGGTAAGAATTTTATATAATAGTTTATGTTTCTTTTTGTACTTTTCGTAATGTTTCGCTATTTATTAAGTATCATCTTTTAAAGCGTAATGTTTCGCTGTTTATTAAGTATCATATTTTAAAGATGTTTTACTTTAATTTGTACAAATTTTGATGTAAATACTTGACTTACTGCATTTGTAATTTCCTTTAAATATCATAGATCTTCTTAATTAAGTTATGATAGTTTGTTCTCATACCGGTACCCTCACCGGAAGCGAGTTTGTTTAATTCCCGTCATTGTCAAAATATATTGTAACGTAAAATTTAAAATGTTAACTCTAGTGTTTCAAACCATATTTCATGTTTTCAATTTATTATGTTTTATTTAATTTTCACATTCTTATATATATACACATATGCTCTTTTCTTGTAAAATGAATTCGTTACTAACGTTGAACAACTTTGTTACAGTGTTGTTTTTGACTCAGCCGAGTTCAGCTATAATCAATTGAGATCAATCTCAGAAAACGAACTAGAAGAATTGATAGAACGAATAAATTGGTGAGAAACGCTCACTTTAGTACAACTTAGAGGAAATTACACAGCCAAAAGACATATTGTCAAAATTTACTCACGCAAGAACAACTTGGTGAAAACTGGTGGAGTAGGTGCATGAGAACATTAACTAAACATTATCAACTGAGATCACAAGGACCAATAGAAGAAAACATGAGCAGAAGAGAGGAACCAGCCGCAAGACAAGGTAGGCCTCCATTTAAAATTGATCAAGTAGGCAAATTTGAACCTGGCACGGTTGAACCGAAGAGGTGGCTTAGGAAATACGAGTATATTGGAAGGTCATGTGATACATCCAACGATGATTTAGCAAAATATTTTGGTTTATTTTTGAATATGGGTATGGCTTTCGATTGGTTTTCTTCACTTGACGTAGGAATTTTCGAAAATTTTGATAAAAAAAAAACAAACTCATTTTTTACAGCGGTTTACGAAACGAATTGACTCTTTTTAAGTTTTTTCAGAACTTTTTCCAATGAAACAAAAGTCAAATGAAACGGTGCGAAAGTCTGATGAAAGAATGAACATATTAAGGTTGGGCAATCTAAGAAACTGTCAAAGAAATATAACGGTCCGTTCGAAATAATTGAAATATGGCCGAATTTTAAGTTTAAGTTAAAATGCCTCGAGAGTGGTAAAATGCTTAATTCATTAGTGAACGCTAGTCGACTTAAACCTTATTATGATTCTGAGCATCCATCTCTGGACAGTGGAATATTTACAATTCCACTGATAAAAGGTCTCAAGATAATCATGAAAATGGTATTGATGAAGTTCGCAATAATAACAATATAAATACAGACAATAACCAAATAAAAATCGTAAAAATTCTTAGATTCAATAGGTCTAAGGGTTATAGGGTAAAATTGTCTAACAATATATTTGAATGGGTCGAACATTCTATTGTACGTGTGTACCAGAAGATGAAAACCAGTTATCACAATTTATATACAAATAAAAATCGCAAGCGTAAACAGAAAAAAAAATGTCTGTATACAAAAAGCAATAACATGCGATATTTATAAAATAGTATAAAATAATATTTAAATGGAGATAATCAGTTAGTGAATATTAAAGGGAGATAACTAGGTTGTAAATTTATAATCATGTACTTTTGATTTTATATACATGTATGTTATAGTAAATAAGTTACTACTTTAACCAATATACTGGAAATATTCACGGTTGAATAGTCATAATTTTCTACTTAGTCTAGCCGAATTAAAACGTTACATGTTATGTATAGAAAGGATATGCGACGAATTGATGGTCCAATAAGATTGATAAAAATTAAGTAATGATCATTTATGTTTCATGAAACTAGTGCTATGGGTTATTCCTAGGGCTCAGGAATACCCAACATCATGGTTATGGAGGAAATCTTTTCTAAACATTGTCCGTTTCTTATACTTACAGGATTATTCCTGTGCATGGTTATAATCACGTTGGCAGACATAGTGGATGGCTATCCAATTCTCCATATTAAATTATGACAATTGTTTGTTCAATTATTGATGTTATTATTTGTTTTAGATTCATATATTTGTCTATAAAATACAAACAATTAGCTGGTATAGTATTAGGTGCACAAGTCCTGCCTACAGCACAGGCAGCTGTAGTGCCAAGTTTTAAATTTACTACTGTTGCACCATCTACATTGTCTACAACCCCGTATTATGTCAATCCCTTCATTGTACTACAAGATAATACAACGATTATGTTAACGTCCTTAATAGCACTTATTTTATTTTATAAGATATCGAAGCTTTTTCTCGGTAAGCTCAGCTCGAATAAGCTAATTCTCGAACTTACCGACGGAACAAATTCTGTTCAGTTAAACTGCATGAATTTACCGACATGTGTCCGTCATTTAAATTTCAATGGAAATAATTGACTTGAAGGAGTTGATGTTAAATTTTCATTTGTTTCTCATATCACTATTAATTATGGAGACCTGACAATAACTAATAAGCTTAACGACGATTCGTTAAAACCGTTGAAAAAAATAAGTATTAACCCAATTCAATATTATCGGTTAAACAAAATTACTAAAAATAAATTTTCAATGTTCATTTGGATAAAACAACATAATACTTGTATTCCGGTCAATGTTCAGTACGTCGAAAATTCGAGTAAACCAAACGAGCTATACCCTGACCTTGATACACAAGCATTATTTCTTCAATAACAAAATTTGCCATCCTACTTGATCTACGGAGGCCTAGCCATGACATTGTTTTACGTATATATTCATATCTGATGCTGTATTTATATTATAGACTTATCATTAGAATTCTTGTGAAATTATGATGATAAAAATACTATTGCATGAAATTCAAGAAGTTATGTATTAATAGAAGATACCGTAATTATCAACTTTACATGGTGGATAAACATATAGACATACATCTCAAATGTAGTCAATAAATGCAATATCATCAATTAACAATACTGCTGGATATATTATTTTCATCAAACAAAGAAATGAAAGTGACACTTAATTGTATATAGTGGAATGAATTGTGATTTATTTTTTTGTTTTTACTTTTTTATGTATTATTTGTATTGTGACATATAAGTTTCAAATTTTGACGCGTATTATTAATTGTTTGTTATTTGTAAATATATATGTATATGTATATATATATATATATATATATATATATATATATATATATATATATATATATATATATATATATATATATATATATATATATATATATATATATATATATATATATATATATATATATATATATATATATATATATATATATATATATATATATATATATATATATATATATGTTTTAAGGGGATGTTGTCACAAAGGAATTTAAAGTATATTGTGTGAAAATTTATATGTATAACAGTTTCCTCCAGAAATCGTTGAGAAGCGGAAGAAACTCATTCCACAAATGAAAGAAGCTTTAAAGAAAAATAAGTCTGCTTGGTTATCCTACGACACCCTGTATATTGACGGTGTTCCTATATAGAGTGGATATGAGTGCGTCGAGGATGGACTTAAGGTATTAGTGTGGAACTGTAACGGTTTAAGTAATGATAAGTTCAATGATGATGATTTCATACGTACTTTAATTGCAAATGACGTCATCATTCTTACTGAATCATGGACTAACTCTGATAGCCAAATCGAGTTGGCAAACTTTTATTGTTATAACTTTTATAGGAAGTTTAAACATAAGCGTGCAAAACGCAATAGTGGTGGCTTAGTTATATACATTAACTCTAATATTAATCCTGGTGTTAAAATAGTCAGGAATCATTATGATACCATTATATGGTTGAAATTTGACAAAACATATTTTACTGTTTCTTCAGATATATATTTATGTTGTACATATATGTGGACTGACGACAGTCCGGCAACCAGAATACACGATTCCAATTTGTTTGATATCTTGCAAAATGATATTTTTGATTTTGAGCAGTTAGGTAGAGTTTTATTGGCGGGTGATTTCAACGCTAGAATAGGTTTATGTCCTGACTACATAGTATGTGATAATTTTGTGTCCGAAATCGACCCTGAATATTATTGTCCTGATGAAACTATGTCCCGGGCCTCAAAAGATTTAACCTGTAATCAACGTGGTACACAATTATTAGATTTATGTAAAGCTACTACATTTAGAATAGTGAACGGCCGTTTAGGTAACGATTTTAACACAGGGAATTTCACATATTTTAGTCACAATACATGTAGTACGATTGATTATGTGTTGTCACGTGAATTAGATTTTTGCATAATCAAAGATTTTACCGTTGGCAATTTTAATATATATAGCGATCACGCGCCTTTAAGTTTCACAATTTGTTGCAATTACGCAAGCGATGATTTTGTCGACCCTAATATTAATTACTCGTACGTCCGTTGGAATGTTGATTTAAAAGATAATTTTAGAAGCGGTTTAATTGCTAGAGTGTCGGATTTAAACGATATTTGTTTAAATAGCTGTAACCATGAAATATACTCAGTTGATGAATTGGTTTCTAAATTCACCAATATTATTTGCGAGGTCGCAAATCCATTATTCAAACAAGTTCGTAGTAGTAACAAATCATTAAACTCTAATTATACGCATAAAGATTGGTTTGACTATGAATGTCGTTTACACAAATCAAAGTACTGTGAAGCATTGAACAATTTTAACAGAAATAAAACCTTAGAAAATCATATAGCACTGAATATCGCAAAAACAAAATACAAAAAAAATAAAACGAAAGAAACGTCAACATAAACAAAAAATGTGCGCTAAGTTAGCTAAACTTAAGCATGGACGCCCATGTGACTTTTGGAGGCTTTTTAGAGGTCATGACAACACTAAGTCCGATCTGTCTATCGATGATTTTAAACAGTATTTTTCTTCTATGTTCGATCAAATTCAAACTAATGACATTGACGAAGTTGAAAGCCTTTTTTCCTCCAATGAAATAAACACATGTCTCAACGACAATGTATCATTAGATTTAAATAAACCTATATGTATATCTGAGGTGAAAAATGCAGTTAAACGCTTGAAACGTAACAAAGCATCTTGTCCTTCTGATGATCTGTTGAACGAATATTTTATAGACACTATCGATATTTTAGCTAGTCATTTAACTGATATATTTAATGTTGTTTTTAACTCAGGCATTTTTCCTAAAAAGTGGGCGCAAGGTTTCATAATACCCCTTCACAAAAAGAATAATATTAACGATGTTAATAACTATCGAGGAATCACATTGTTAAGTAATTTAGGCAAATTGTTCACCAGTATTCTTGATGCACGAGTTGAAAAATGGTATAACGAACAAAATATTCTTTCGGATGCACAATTTGGTTTTCGGAAAGATCATAGTACTGTTGACGCAGTTTTTGTTCTGCAAAACTTAATTGATCAGCATATTCACGATAAAAAACGCTTATATTGCGCATTTGTTGACTTGAAGAAAGCGTTCGATTCGGTAAATAGAAATTCACTTTGGTTCAAATTATTTAAACAAGGCTTAGATGGTAAAATCTTGACTATGTTTAGAAGTATGTATAACATTGTAAAATCTAGCGTCAAATACTGCGGTAAATATTCCGACTTTTTTGAAATAGCGATCGGCTTAAGACAAGGCCAAACCAATTCTCCGGCATTTTTCTCATTATTCATCAATGATATAGAACTATTTATGCAACGTGATATTCATTCTGGTTTAACTATTGATGAAATTTGTATTATATTATTGTTATTTGCTGATGATATGGTAATATGTGGTAACTCTGTTGAAGACTTACAATCAAGCATTGTGTCCCTATACGAATATTGTAATAAATGGGGTTTAGAAGTCAACACATCCAAAACTAAAATTGTAATATTTAGAAAAAGAGGATCTTTAAGAATTAATGAAGTTGGGTATTATAATCATGAAAAACTAGAAGTAGTTGACAACTTCAATTATCTTGGTGTAACTCTTAACTATACTGGTAACTTAGTCTTAAATATTAAATGTATTAAAGGTAAAGCGCTACGTGCTATGTACACATTGCTTAATAATGTAAAAAAAATCAAGCTTCGTCCAGATACTGCATTGCAACTTTTTGATGCGTTTGTTGGGTCTATATTGAATTATGGCTGTCCTATATGGGGTGTAACTAAATCTTCTGAATTAGAGCGTGTCCATCTACAATTTTGCAAATCGATCTTGGGGGTAAAACAATCAACTAGCAATGTCGCAATATATGCAGAATTAGGTCGGCATCCCCTGTATGTTTTGTCCAAGTCATCAAATACTGGTTTAAAGTCATTAATTCTGATAATGTATTGTTAAAATCTGTTTACACGCATTCTTTGTCTCAGTATAGATCTGGTAAAAAGAACTGGCTAAGTAATGTTAAGAAACTGCTTGACGATTACGGATTTAGTCACGTATTTGAAGATCCATATAATACTGAAATTAAATCTTTTATATACTTGTTCAAGAAAGCCGTGATCGATTGTTCGATTCAGAAACTTTTTAGTGATATCGAAAGAAACGAAATTCTAAAATCTTTATATATCAATTTAAAGCTTACCTTTGGTATGTCCAAATATTTAGTTGTTTTAAATTCATTTAAATTGAGAAACTGTATTACAAGATTAAGAACTTCATCACATAGTCTTTTTATTGAAACTCTAAGATACGGCAGAAATAGAAAACATAGGAGTGAAAGAATTTGTTACTTTTGTAAAGATGATATTGAAGATGAATACCACTTCATTATGGTATGTAGTCAATATACCGACATTCGCGATAAGCACATCCCTAAAAAGTATTTAAAAAACCAAGCATGTACAAATTCATTGAATTACTTCAATCCACGAATAGAAAATTAATGTTAAATTTAGGCAACTTTATAAACCTTGCTTTCAAAAGAAGAAAATCCCTAGAACCAAATTTTAACATGTAATGACGTTATTTACATATATTTACATATATTTTAAAAAATAAGTATCTCATACCAAAGCATCACTGTTGTTTTGATTAAAGTCATTTGAAACTAATTGTAATTATTTGTATTGCAATATGGTATACATATATAGTATTTTGTCAATTGTATTGTAATATGGATATATATATATATATATATATATATATATATTTAGACATACGACCACCTACGGGGCCCATATATAAGACCGACTTGTGTGGCAATATTTCACATAGTCAGTTTCGATATATGCCACTAAGTACGCAAAAAATGAACATTATCAAAACATAGACCTAAGGGGTACTAACTGATATATATCAAATATATATTCAATTTTTAGATAGGTGACTTCAATATGACAAGAAATGTAGTACCCCATAAAAATTATACACTTTAATGGGGCATATACCATTCACTATTAAAACCGCCTTATGCACACTATTTTAGAAGGGTACCCTACACCCCCCTACATCATTTAAAAGGTGCTAGAATTGCGAGGCTTGATATATGCCCCTTACGAAATATCGACCCCACAAGTATGGTTTCAAATAGACCAATACCCCGTAGATGGACATATGTATTAGTATATATATATATATATATATATATATATATATATATATATATATATATATATATATATATATGGTGTCTTGACAGCTGTATTGTAATATTTTATCAATTCATGGTATTTTGACTGCTGTATTGCAATGATATTTTGTCAGCTGTATTGTCATATTTAATACTTACATGGTATTTTGACAGCTGTATAGTAATGATATTTTGTCAGCTGTATAGTAATGATATTTTGACATCTGTATTGCCATAGTTAATACTTACATGGTATTTTGCCAGCTGTATAGTAATGACATTTTGTCAGATGTATTGTCATATTTAATGCTTACATGGTATTTTGCCAGCTGTATAGTAATGATATTTTGACAACTGTATTGCCATAGTTAATACTTACATGGTATTTTGCCAGCTGTATAGTAATGATATTTTGACATCTGTACTGTCATATTCAATACTTACATGGTATTTTGACAGCTGTATAGTAATGATATTTTGACAACTGTATTGTCATATTTAATACTTACATGGTATTTTGACAGCTGTATAGTAATGATATTTTGACATATGTATTGTCTTATCTAATACTTACATGGTATTTTGACAGCTGTATAGTAATGATATTTTGACATCTGTACTGTCATATTTAATACTTACATGGTATTTTGACTGATGTATAGTAATGATATTTTGACAACTGTACTGTCATATTTAATACGTACATGGTATTTTGACTGATGTATAGTAATGATATTTGGACAACTGTATTGTCATATTTAATACTTACATGATATTTTGACTGCTGTATAGTAATGATATTTTAACATCTGTACTGTCATATCTAATACTTACATGGTATTTTGACAGCTGTATATTAATGTTATAATGTCAGCTGTATTGTAATACATGTGTAACATGTATGTTATACATATTTGTTTTGACATCAGTATTGCTATAATTTTACAAATAGGCATTTTGTAATATTCTTTAACATCCTCGAATAATACAAAACATTTATCGTTTTTCATTCACCATTTATACTTAATTTGTATGTATTGTATCATTATGATAATTGTAATAAATATATGTGTAAGAGTGTGCGTGTGTGTGGTGTGTGTGTGTGTGTGTGTGTGTGAGTGAGTGTTGTATGAATATGTGCGAGTGGAAGTGCACGAGTGAGCGAGAGCGTATTTCACTTTTGTATTGTATTATCAAATTGCGACAATGTACTTTATCATGTACAAGTCTAAATAAAATCTTATCTTATCTTATCTATAATATATCTATATTAATCTTGTTTTATATATGTGTTTATTGTAATCATAGTCGAAACTAATGTTTTTCACAGGTTAAATACCAATTTCTATTGTTGCTTTGTTGACAAAATTCTTTTTATCATTAGACTTAAGTATTATAATGATTGTTCTTTAATACTGTATATCTTACTGAGAATTTATAAGTGTTGCCATTTATAAGTTTCATTATTTTTATAAAGAAAATCTGATTGAAAAATATGTTGAAGCTTTAAGTAAAACAAGCTGATCACTGTCTGTGACAAGTTCGTTCAAACCACAAGAAAGTTGCTAGGTAATCTAACTTAGCAACCAGGCTGGCAACCTGAGAGTATATAAGAAAACGCGCCCAATGCTTCGTTACATATGCTCTTTTCTTGTAAAATAAATTCGTTACTAACGTTGAACAACTTTGTTACAGGTAAGAATTTTATATAATAGTTTATGTTTCTTTTTGTACTTTTCGTAATGTTTCGCTATTTATTAAGTATCATCTTTTAAAGCGTAATGTTTCGCTATTTATTAAGTATCATATTTTAAAGATGTTTTACTTTAATTTGTACAAATTTTGATGTAAATACTTGACTTACTGCATTTGTAATTTCCTTTAAATATCATAGATCTTCTTAATTAAGTTATGATAGTTTGTTCTCATACCGGTACCCTCACCGGAAGCGAGTTTGTTTAATTCCCGTCATTGTCAAAATATATTGTAACGTAAAATTTAAAATGTTAACTCTAGTGTTTCAAACCATATTTCATGTTTTCAATTTATTATGTTTTATTTAATTTTCACATTCTTATATATATATATATATATATATATATACACATATGCTCTTTTCTTGTAAAATAAATTCGTTACTAACGTTGAACAACT
The DNA here is from genome assembly GCA_025267735.1 of Mactra quadrangularis. NCBI lineage: Eukaryota > Metazoa > Mollusca > Bivalvia > Venerida > Mactridae > Mactra > Mactra quadrangularis. The sequence goes on along the minus strand of CM046296.1, from coordinate 37,684,596 downwards.
TTGTTACAGTGTTGTTTTTGACTCAGCCGAGTTCAGCTATAATCAATTGAGATCAATCTCAGAAAACGAACTAGAAGAATTGATAGAACGAATAAATTGGTGAGAAACGCTCACTTTAGTACAACTTAGAGGAAATTACACAGCCAAAAGACATATTGTCAAAATTTACTCACGCAAGAACAACTTGGTGAAAGCTAAGCAAACCAACTAGATTTGTAATTTACTGATCTTAATATTGTTTTGGATAAAAACGTATTGTTAAAAGCAGAAACACACCGTTTAAAGGGAGATAAAAAGCTTTTAAATTACTAAACTTGTAAATTTGAATAATATGTTTGTTGATTGTATAGACTTTAAAATGGAGAGGAAATTGTTTTATCATTTAGACACGAGTTTTGCATCTTTTAGACATGTATTTTGCATGACGTCAGTTTTTTTATAATCGTTCATCTGTGCATTTACAAGTTCAAAATAGTTTACCTTTCCATTTTCACTATATTATTTTTAAGACAAAATACTTATTTACTCAACATTGACATATTTTTACATAGTAGTATCTTAACAAAAACAATTTTACCAATACTTAATGTCAAATTCAAGTTCAAACTTTTATTGCACAGAAAGGCCTCCGGCCTATACACAAATATATAATCAAATACATACATATACATATATTAACAATACATGGCTTAATACTTAATGTCAGTTTTGCGTATCTTGAAATATAAAAACGGATATTATTTACTTAATTGACGAAACGAATTATGAGTTTGTACTAAGAGTTTGTCATACTGTAATTGTACGATATGCACGTGTATTGGTTAATTTAAATATTTGCGTATTTGTGTTGGGGAATTTCCTCAAAAAATGTATAAATAAAGTCGGTACCTTTTAAAAAGAAAGGACGTAACTGATAGGTATTAAGTGTGTTGTACATTTACGTTAATAAAAGTATGAATATTTATGTTCCATACGACATTGGCGAAGGTAACTTTTAGATAAAAAGGAATGGTCTGCTTGCATATCAATCTATAACCAACATGTAAGATTAATATGATGATAAAGCTAAGCAAACCAGCTAGATTTGCCATTTACAGGTCTTAAAATTGTTTTTGGTAAAATGTATCGCTAAAAGCAGAAAAATACTGTTTAAAGGGAGACAAATAGAGCTTTAAAATGACTAAATTTGTACATTTGAATCATCAGTTTGTTGGTTGTTTTGTACTAAAATGAGGATTTTTTTTTCTATCTTTTAAACAAATATTTCGCATGGCGTTAGTTTTTTTTTGATAATCGTTCATCTTTGTATTTACTTGTTCAAAATAATGTACCTTTCAATTCTTGACTTAAATGTTTTTTTAAGAATAAATACGTATTTACACTGTATTGACTACAGATGGCATTACAAAGGAATTGAACTTTGAAAAGCAAGTTGACATTGCAATCCTTGATTTCGCAAAAACGTTCGATAAGGTCTCACATAAGCGTTTATCACAAAAGTTAGAATACTATGTATTATCTGAACTATTTTATTTATCTTTAGTTATGCATTTCATATGACAGCATTTGTTATGTTCTCTTTACATGAATCAAGATATGTTACTATACTTAACTCAACTATTTTCTGATTAACTATTTACAGAACCCCTTAATTGAAGTGACAGAAGCAATACGCATTGTCAGTATTTCGTTTTGTAAACGTATTATGAATTCATACAACGAACAATTTTGAAAGTGCTTCAAATGTCAATTTATGGGGTTCGCACTTAATAGTGTTCAAAGCATTTATAATACAATATATTATAAGCTTTATTTAGTGAGCGTACAGTTTAGTATGTTTATACAATAATAACAAGAAATGTCTTTAAAAAAGACAAACGGCGTCGATTTAAAAACAAGAGGGCCCAAAGGGCCCTGGGTGCTCACCTGAGGAAAAGGTCAAAGGTCACAGAAGAGCCATTTACAGAGGATCACTAATGTTAAAACCTATTTTTTGACGTGGTGATGGATTGCCAGATTCCGTTAGTATTTGCTCATACAAGTTGTGACCACGCATCATCACTTCATCAACAACATTTGCAGACCAGTTTCGCAGACTTGGCACATGATTGCCTACCGTAAACAATATGACAGCCAATGCAATTGCCGTACACTGATAACCTGCAGCTTGTGAGCATATCTGACCTTGGTGAAATCGACCGTTAATAATCCTTGCCATTGTTTTGATCTCCGTTGCCCGTTCAATGTTGTTTACTTCTAACCGCCTTCTAACCGCATTGCAACGCATTCTTTCCCAGTTTACACTATTACTCTAAAAGTAACTAACCCTAACCCTAAGCAGAACAGACAACAGGTGTATTAATAAGATAAATGACCAGTGTCAGGGTAACTGGTTTGCTGAAATCCGGATTTTAATCACCCAATCACTCACTCAATTAGAATATGGGAACAGCTGGCAATACTTTCATTGTATGAACTCAGAGACTTGTCATCTAAAATTCACCTTTTTACATAGAGAAACATGTAAAGATATGTTAAATGCTTCACACTAACATCTTGAATTAAAGCCACTATATGAAGATATATTCTTAAACAGTAGACTTTAAAATTGTTTTACAACCATGAATTTATCAAAATATAATATGCATTAATTAAAGACACAATTACCAGTTCAGACCATTCTGCTTTCTAATTTGAGTTTGAAAAAGTTTCCAATTCTTAAAAAAGTAGGGTACTTTTATAAGAGCGCATTATATTCATTTATACACTGATGTTTAATATACCTGATCCAAAATAGTTTAAAAGCTTAGTTATGTAATTTGGGGTAAGTTTTTTTTTCTTATAAGACTTCATGTTTAATATACTGTGATCAAAACTAGTGTTTCAAGTATTGACAACCGAAATCTACTGTCGGTTTCGATCTACTTTCACTTTGAAATACAATAAATAATATGAACATATCTAGGCAAAATTTGCATTTAATTAAAAATCATGTTCATTAAAGGTGTTTAAATAGATAAATGTCCGTTTTCTTTGCAGTAAAAAAAAACAAAGTTACTTTTGATATAGGGGCTTTAAAACATTTGTCGACCATCAGCATTTGAGCAGGAACACATTTCAGATAGCCACAGTCACAGTAAGTTCTTTATCTGAAGGATAAGCAGGGGAGAAATTATAAATAAATTGTAAATAAATTACAATTATACTGTTTGGCAAACAAGCCATTAATAGTTTTAGGGTGTAATGTTTGTAATTTGAACTTTTTCTTGCAAATTTACACATTCTCATTGCACAAGCTCATCTTCTTTTCACAAAAGGCACAGTCAAAGAATGTAACAAATCCAAAAGCAAATTTACACATTCTCATTGCACAAGCTCATCTTTTTTTCACAAAAGGCACAGTCAAAGAATGTAACAAATCCAAATCTCCATGGTTAGGTAATCTTAAAAAAAATCATGTCCTTTTCACATATCAGAATATGTTCTGTGTAATGATATGACTTCAGCTTCGCAATGGTTGGATAATATGTTAACCAAAAATAGCCATACTGGGATGATAGGAAGGAAGAATTGACATCTCTGGATCTGGAAGAATGCTTATATTTTCTATGTGATCTTGTCAGTATGAATTTCCTGAAACAATAAAGTATACAACACCTTAGAAACCAATTAAAGATGTAAATACTGGCACTTCTAATACATAATCACATGTAATTTGTATGATAATTTATATGATATCAGCTAATATTAGAAAATGGAGAATATGATTTCATTATTTTCAACACTTTCAACTATGCATTTGTTATTATAACAGAGTACAAAAAATAACTACAATAGATCCGCTTATAAGACCAGCAAAACCATAGGTCTTAATGGCGAAATGGTCTTATTATAGAGACCCCTTTGGGTCTTAATAATGGTCAAATCGCATGATTTTGACATTACAGGAGTGGTCTTAATAGCAGAACTTTACTGTATGTAGCTAGAACATACAGAACTAAAATTAGTTCCCATCAATGAGTTTTGAATGTGTGTATAATTGTTGATAGTTTGCCAGTGGGCGTCAGATGGGTACAGCTCATCGAGTCTAATACAAATCAATAGAATATTGATAAGTCATCGTTGTACATGGCTGTATATAGGATATATTTAGATAAATATCATGTGATATTTATCAGCTCCATGTTCTCATATGGTAAAACAACTGACTAACACACAAGAGGAAGCATATTCAATCTTATTGCCGGTTACTTTTCTGCATCCTGATAGGATGTTAGGTTCAGTTCTAGTAAAATGTTCTGCTTTTTAATGCAGTGAATAACACAAACCTTAAGTTTCATCTTCCGAGTTCCACTTTCAAAGAACTGAATTATAAAGACTCCTTTTGCATCATGCCCAATGGTTCGAAAGTGTTCAGCAAAGTTAGTTCCCCATCCACAAAATAGATTTTTCTTTGTTATTTGAAATGCAATCAATCTGAAAAAAAGTTAAATCAATAAGCTGTCACAGACTTACTCTTTTTGATGCTTTAAGTCACAGCACATACCTGTTCACATTATGAAAAGACGGGTAAGTAAGTGGCCGGATAGCTCAGTCGGGAGAGCAATCACCCTGTAAGCAAGAGGTTCTGGGTTCAATCCCGGTCAGGCTGCATATTTTTATTACCCTGTGACATTTGGCGCCCAACATAAAACACCCTCTTAGAATTGTGTGAATTCATCGTTAGATAGCCCCACAGACAACCAAAATCCAAGAATTTGAGGACAAATTCCATTAAGGAGGAAGTTTTTGAAGCCAAGGCATAACACAGCACTTATACACCCTTGCCTTCAAGCTAGCTAATATGGCAATAAGGTAGAGCGTCCGCATATGACTCCAGAGTTTGTGGGTCCTTATCTCAGATTGGACCATGGATTTTTATTGGGTTACATTTTGTTCCCCACGTTTGGCTCAAAATGTCACAGTGTAAGAAAAATATTCAGCCTGACCGGCACTCAAGCACAGAACCTTTAGCTAACAGGGCGAGTACACTCCTAAATGAGCTATCCAGCCGCTTAAATACCCTTCTTTCTTAATTTTAACAGGTAAGTGCAGTGACATTTACACCACAGATTTTCATTTATAAATATTAATCTGAATGTACACACTGCAGTGCAGGACCTTCAGATATTAATCTTTTTACAACAAAATCCAACATTAAGTCTTTAACAGGATATTTCATTTCATATTCCAATTTTCAAAAATTATAACCTCAATATATGTTGATACAAAACTGAGATTAATAAAAAAACGAAAGTGAAAGTAAAAATCGAGTCGCGAAAACACATCACTCTTGCACTTGTCAAAACGTTGTTTAATTGCCTTAGAATTAGGTCTATACCACACGAAATACAATCGATCTAAGTGACGAGTCGAGTTAATTTGTTATTTTGAAAATGTGTGTATTGTTACACCGGCAGTACTTACAATGAAAACATCTCACGATTTACACAAATGATCAAATATAATCTAAGCTGCTCTTTCCACATTTTTGGACTGTTCACAAGCGCATAAGTTTGTACACTTCGCAATATAAATTAGTCCATATCAAACCATGGACATGCTTATCATTGTAAAATAATAACATTTATTTAGATTCGCGTTAATAACGACAAATACATTCATGTACTTACTGTATCGATATGCGTGTGGTTCCGACATGATGAATGTTATGACTGATGCGTCACATGAGTCACGTGATAAATAACGTCCGCCCACTAGTGGAGAAATCCCTGGCTATAAATAGATCAGACAGATATTATTCTCCCAACTGATTAGACAGAATATGCGGTAATTGCAAGCGTTTAGGACATGATTCGGGTTATTTCTTTATTTGTTATTTACGTCAAATAGCATCATTTAAAAAAACGTCACTTATCTGGTTGCGAGTGTCTTTAAAAGTTACGTACCAATAACTCTGCGGATTAATAAATATATGTGGAGCTGTGACTCTCAAAGTGTAAACCCCGGAAACTGGACATAGTGAGGCTAACTTAATAATTATTGGGTAATATGTCAGACTTTTTACTAGAAACCGGTTCACATCTGGAGACGTTATTCATTTTACCCATAAAATATTGTGTTTGACACGTAACTTTTTATTGTTACAATATAAAAAAACACTTTGGAAAGCAATAGAAGTCTACCCCAAAAAAAAAAATCTACGAACGAAGCAAAATTTCGTAAAACACTGCATTACAATAGTGTGGCCTTTATTTTTTCGCGCGTGTCAGGGCCATCCAATCGAAGAGGGGATTTTCTCTGTTTCCCCCGTACGTCATTTTCAGTGCTTATAAAATCATCCAATAGAACGGCGGATTTCCGAAATCCCCAGACAGACGTCATTATACAGAAATGTAGGTCAAAATCCAGCTTAGACAGCTACGCCGAAAAAAGAATACAATTAGTTAAGAATATAGTTATTTTTATGAAACAGGAACGACTAGTATCTCATAGTAATGATATACATGTACATGCATGTTCATTATCATTAATACCTATAAAGATGTGTGAAGAAACTTGGAGCTTCAAACGATGTACCTGAGAGTGCTAGTCTCCTTTTTCAAAGCGCTATACAACATTATCAATCAGCTGATCTTTGTCAGAATGCACATACGAAAAAGTAAACATTTAAATAGGGTTATAAATCAACCTGTTTACTAAAATAGGAAGAAGTTGACTAAGTTAAATAAGAATTGTGTTGCAACAGCCGGTCCTTAAGACATCAATTGTGTTAGATGACGTTATGTTTGCTGAAGAGGTAGGTTCCAATTCCTGTTAGCGGAAAAGAATGAATGCTAGTTGTACTGTGTCCTGCATGACGAAACGTTGAATGAGTATATATATATATATATATATATATACACATGTATATATATATATATATTTATTATTTATATTTCATGACATTGACATGGTACGTGTATGGTGAGCAAAATGATGGTACAATATAAAGATAAATAAAGATTTATGCATAAAATATTTCTTAATATATATAAAAACAGTCTATAAAATTACATGTACAGTAAGATGAGAATGGATAAAACAGGAAAGGGAATTTAAATGGGGGAAATTCCTAGCTTTTGTAACGTGTTGTGGCTTTTCATTCCACAGAAAACACCCATTAAAAGTAAAAGACTTTTTGCCAAATCCTTTGACCTTAGGTGGGCTGAACCTGCCTGTTTCTGAGAAAGTAGTTCATTACTCATCACAAAAAAAAACTCTTTACCTTGTGGAATAGCTGTAAATAGAACTAGTAGGAATGAACTGCTTTTCGAGGTAATCTGGTGCTATCCCACTTTGAATCTTAAATACATGACCTATGATTATTTGATCTTTTGATACGGGTAACAAGTTGAGTTTAACGAAAAGATTCTGGTCAAGGTGAGTTCTTGCATCCAGTCCTAACACAAATCGTTTCATTTTGTTCTGAGTGACCTGTAACTTATTCCTAAGTTCCTGAGACAAACTATTGTACCATACTGCAGAACCATAATCAAAATAACACTGAATGAGAGATGGTGTTAGTAACTTTTTGGTGTGAAGATTCAAGAACTTCCTTTCTCTATACAAGACCATAAGTCTAGAATAAGCTTTCGATATTATTGACCTGACCATTGAATCAAAAGAAAGATTCTGATCAAGAGTAGCACCAAGATATTTGACAGATTCTTTGGCTTCAATATGTTGACCATTGTAACTTGCATTTAGATTTGTTTGTAATTTTAACCTATGCTTGGAACCAAATAAAACCGATTCAGTCTAACATACATGGTGAGATAACTTGTTACAAATTAACCATTTACGGAGAACTTTTGTATCGGGAACAACTTAAAAAGTAACACACCCCCTCGGCGCTTTTGTAGACAATAATATTACTATTAGTTAATAAATCCTCAATTCGCCCGTAAAAAACATTACACCATACAATATTAGCTCAGATATATATATATGTACATATACTTCTAAGCTTGCTAAATGTAAACAATTCATAAAACAAACATTTTTTTCAAGTGTATAAATACACTTTCTCATGTGTATCATCCACTAATAAGAACTTAAGTTTTTCATTGGTCAAGAACGCTAGTTCTAAATTTCATTAACCTCTCACTTAAGTTCATATTCTTATTTATGTATTTTTTGCGCTCTTTGATGCTTGAAGTTTCGCATCAATTTTCTCTAGTTGTGCTCTGTTCGTAGTCAGTTTTGATGATGCCGCTGCATGCGGTACTTCTGGGTTTTTACTGCTTTTTACACATTACTCTCAGATAATCATGTGAGCCGCCATATTGGCTAGACTAAAACTTAAACTTATTTTTGTGATGATACAGCTAGACACAAACCATCTCGTACCCGTTCTCGTACCCAGAGTGTACCAAGATTCTCGATCGAGAATCTTGGTAAACTCTGGGTACGAGAATGACACAAACGGTCTTCATCGTTTATTAATACTATGTACGCTTGCACAGATACTTTCTGGAGCACGGTCTAAATCATGGACTGATACACTGACGCCATATATCCGCTACATACAGTTTATCATAAAGCTTCGACTACGGTCAAACAATATACAAAGAAGGATCATCAGAATATGACTGATTATATTCCTGTTATATATTTATATGGAAGCTTATGTTTTAGTAAACATAGATATATTGCTTTTAGCAACGGCCAATAAGCAATGTTTTTTAAAGATTATAAAACGAAGCAAATTTATTAAAATTAAGTGAAGATTTATAAACTTTGCCACTTAAACATGGAATGTTTTACATATTCTGTATTATACCTCACATAATGCTAAAAAACTATTGGGCTCTTATTTGCGCTCTTTGATGCTTTGCGTCTATTTTTTGTTGTTGACACATTGTATTACAGCTATACTACTGTGACGAAGAACAGTCAAATCAAATACACAAAGCACTAAAAACCAAGGAATTCATTAATCGCGCATGCGATTTGCTTTCACACACATTGTTCCAAATAGCTGATGAAAACGCTTCCTGATACCTGTTACAGTCATGTTGATATTTGCAAATCAATTTAATCTGATAGTTCTAGTATAGAAATCAGCCATTCCGATCGGAGTTTAAATACAAGGTATATGTTGATAAGTGATACCGTTTTGATTTAGTGTAACGTGTCCGCTGGGCGCTCGACCGTCAAGCCGGCGCTCGCGTACGTGTTTTAAGTCGGTGCTCGTCTTAGCACCGACTGACTAGGCGTCCGAGCTTGCTGTAGGGACGGAGACAGAAGCAACCCCAGGACACTGACTCGTGTTCTGGGCTTAACAACAATGTTAAGTATATATAGACAGATTTTTCTCAAGCTTTTTAGCTTTATGATTAGAAAACAACTAAAATAAAAGCGTATAGAAATATGTACAGGCACAAAGCATAAAACAAAAACACACTCCTGAGACAAGACCTCAGAATGAAAAACCAATAGAAACAACAAAAGTTATAGACACGATAGAATAAAACTACAGTATAAAGCAATGTACAACCTTAATGTTCCAGACACAGTCTGGAGCAGAGACAAAAGCGTTAACAAAAACTATAACTCCGAACACAACCTCGGGTTATAAAACGTGTGTTGAAACCAACAGACCCCGAATCCGGACAAGCTAATGTCTCAGGAACACCTCGGAACTAAAGCAAAACCAAAACTAAAACTAAAACTCCGAACAAAACCTCGGGTTCTAAAACGTATGTTGAAACCAGCAGATCCCGAGTCCGGACAAGCAATGTTCCAGACGCAACTCGGAACTGAAGCAAAACCAAAACTAAAAACTAAAACCCCGAACAAAACCTCGGGTTCTAAAACGTATGTTGAAACCAACAGATCCCGAGTCCGGACAAGCAATGTCTCAGGAACGACTCGGAACTAAAGCAAAACCAAAACTAAAACTAAAACCTCGAACAAAACCTCGAGTTCTAAAACGTATGTTGAAACCAACAGATTCCGAGTCCGGACAAGCAATGTTCCAGACGCAACTCGGAACTGAAGCAAAACCAAAACTAAAACTAAAACCCCGAACAAAACCTCGGGTTCTTAAACGTATGTTGAAACCAACAGACTTCTAACTCCGACACTGCGATGTTTCAAACACGACCAAGAGCAGAAACAAAACCACCAATCTTATTCCTTGGAGCGGAAACAGTCTACCTACTATTACAACCTCGGGTACGAAACAAGGGATAGCCCAGGATAAGCACGATTTACCCCGCAGGTTCTGCCATCAACGACACGAGCAAGAAGGTGCTTCCACATCGAACAACGTACAAATCGCAATGATGTTCTGTTGTATGAACAGTGGAAGCACACATCTTGTTCCGGGCGTCTACAATTAAACAGTAGACCCGCGACTATCTTCCACTCCAACCATCACCACGAGCAGTCACCAACTTTCTGCTACCAAATGAAGTCAACACGCATTTATATACTATTGGACGAGTCAATTTTACAGAACAGTCCATTTCCAATCCAGAAGGTAAAACAAGTTAATTTTCAAAAAGGGAGGTAATTTATATATCATCCTTAGCTGACGTTACACAATACTATACCTAGTTTTAAATTGATAAAACAAAGGTATGGATTTCCCTTAAAGTTCCAAATAAATAGTTAAAAAGGTTTAATACTATACAGTTTTAGATTATCAGAACGTATCACAATTCTAAACATGACAGAGAAAGAAGAAAATTCACAAAAACATTCAATTTTAATAAAGGGAGATAATTTGTCAAAACTATTAAACAAAGTAATTGTTCAAAGGCGATCTTGCATACGAAAAAAAATGCTTTCAACAAAGTCGCTGAACTAAACGACAATGCCAGTTCGTTTCATTAGTTGTATAACTTTATATGACTGAATAGTTCGTTTGTTTATTTTCGATCTAAAATTTTCGCTTGTCTACTCGCACTCTCCGTAAACAGATATCCTGTAGAGCGTTGTCGTACAGGCTCTCTACTTTCACCGTAGAAGGTCACGTCGAGATGAACTTTGTGTCGACCAATCAATGCGTAGCTTTCATCAGGCGAAAACACTAATAATCACATTTTGATTTCGTAATTTCTATTTTTAGACCAAGGTTTGCATGCTTATCTAACAGCAGTATTATTCACAGTCTGCGATTGGGCGGCTCATTTCAAATTGTGTGACGTAGACGATGTAAACAAGTTACGTATCATAACAATTTCGTCATGAATATTATGATGAGAAAAGGTCACCTGAACGTGACATTCGTTTGGAAAAGGCCAGATCTAAATTAGCGAGTACATGTATGCGAGTGTAAAATTTTAGATCGGGTTTTAATCAGGTTGGTTTACTCGCTAATTTAGCTGTACGACAGCGCTCTACAGGATATCTGTAGACGGAGATTGGTTTACGATTTGTAGGCCTGCTCCACAATATTGATATTAGAGGGGTATAATACTGTATGTATATTGACTTTTATGGAAATGTAACCAGTTTTCCTGAGAGTATTGTATTCTAATACTGTGGTACTGGTGTGGTGGAACAAATAATGTCTAGCTATCACATTTGAACTGTATGAATAGACGGATAAATTGCGCTCCATTTAGATAAGCTTATTTTAAAAGTACCTTTATAATATTATATATTGTTTAATTTACTAACTGTAGTGAATACATTTTAACATGTCATTTACAATGATGCTAAAAGTGATAGTTTTTATATTACTATTGTTAGATTTGACATCGTGTCAAAGTTATAATCAAATGAATGATCTTTTTACCTACCTGACAAATACTTCAAGATACAACACTCATCTTAGACCATTGTATAACCAAAGTGATACTCTGCAGGTAAGTCTAAAAGTTACTCATTCACAGATTTCAACTTAAATATCAACTTTTTCTTAAACTATCAAAATTGTATGAAAATATATTTGTAAGCAGGAAAGTAGTGTTATTATAATGGCAATTTTAGTGCAATTAACATACAACTACAAATGATGGTGCTTCATGTAGTAAATATCGACCCCGTATATCACGGTATAAAAGTTTTTAGTGCGTTTGTGTGACTTTAATTGTATATTTCTTGCAACACATAGGTCAAGTTTGTTTCAAAATAATAAGACTTTTTGTTGACACAATTACATACACTGTATGGTATTTTGAAATTATAGAAAATTCAAACCAAATCAGTGAACTAGTACTTTTAAATACTCACGTGCCTATTTAGTAACTAGTTAACAGCTGAATCCAAAGATGTAGCCTTTCCAGGAATGGTTAGTATAGGTTGACCGACCGCCGTGTGCTTAGTCACGGTTTAAAATAATCTTTTTTATCACTTGAGGTAATTCAAAACTTATTTGTTTTTCTTTGAAATTAAGTACATATATCAATTTCATTTATTTAACAAAAGGGAACACAACTGTGTACATGAAACAAACGCATTTTTAACAATATGCGAGAACACAAAAACTATAAAATCATGTAAACTTTGATTCTACAAGTATACAGTTTTGAAATATTCAAAATGACTAATTTTAAGAAGTTTGCAAAAGTTTTCTATCATATTTATGTTTTTTTTTTTAAATATTGAATATGTTTTAACTTTCGGGAGTAAACATATTTTGCGGTCGCATCATTTGGCCATAGAAAGCATTCGAAAGTCGCAATTGGCAAATGTTTTTGTACCTTGATGAATTGCTGATCAGATTTTGTGCTGGTGTCATGTAGGATAAAATATAGATCATAGATCAGTAGATAAAATGTATTTTTTCAAGTCACAGCTTACAATTTCTGACCCAAATTTGCCAGAAATAATTGTACTCATATTAATTACGACGTTTAGCGTTGATTGCGACGTTAAGCGGAATTGTCACGTTCAACAGCGCTACACTTACCGCTAAACGTCGCAACATCGCAAATGCGAAGATAAGGCCGCTTTAGTACCTGCATACCTAGATCTTACCCAACTTGACCAAGTTTGAAAGTTGATCTTAAGATTATCAAAATAGACACTAAGATAAAGTTTATGGTAGCGAGAGTTGTTGCATTGGACACTTAAGTTGATTTTAAAGGTTCAATAACTATGAAACTGAAATCGGTTGCTATGGACGGTAAGGTAGATGCTTTGGGCCTTAAGACGATTTGCATAGGGTGTAAGAATGGTTGCTATGGACCTAAGGGTACTTGCTAAGGATATGTTGATGGTTGCTATGGGTCTAAGAGTGGTTGCTTTGAATTCATATTTGTCCTATGTGAAACCTTTGTGTTATTTAGGCTCAAGACTATACCTTCCTACTAAGTGCGAAAAAAGGTTGTGACGTCTACTGTAACGTTAGTCGATTTTTATGCGACGTTTATCGTCAGGACGATTGCGAAGTTATGCGGCGGTTACGAAATTTAGCGTTAGTGTTGCGACGTTTATCAGCGCTACAGCTACAGCGCCTACCTTTGTTCAGAGTATAACCACTTATGTTTCCATATATTGATAATTAGATGTGTTCAACTATACCATGTTGCCATGTCCAAAACTACAATGTGAAATGTTCATTTCCATTCCATTGTTGTCTATATGAATAAGTTAAATGTTCTAAATGATGAAGTCATATGAAAGTCTGAGCTTGTTAGTTATCGTATGGACGACTACGATGCTTTTTTATTCGTCAGTGTTTTAGTATTAAAATTTATACATTCGGAACAATTCGACCATTCATTGAATGAATAGTCTTGGAAGGATTCGTGGGGGTCCACCAATATTTTTTTACACTACTACGCGAGGCGAAGAACATGCGAAGCACGTAACGGTTCTGCACAATAGTTCTTGTCGTAAACACTTAAGGTTTTGTAAATACATTTCTTAAGCTATATATGTAACTTTAGACTCAATCCCAATTAATGTGGACATATGGGCATATTGTTTTCATTTTTTTCATGTCATCAAATATGAGTTTTAAATCAATTATAGGCATTGTAGACATGTTCTGTACGCAGCATAAAAATCTTTTCAGCTGGGCTAGTATACTTTTTTAGATATAGGCTGGTGAAAGGTCACACCTAGCATTATTAAATGTGCTTTTGAAAAACGAACATGTGCTGTAAATTTCACTTATTTAAAAGTAGTAATGGTCAAACTGTTCAAAAATTCAATACGGTTGCATTCTATAAGGTATTATGTTTCGAAAGAAATGAAAAACACTGAAGAGTTTGCCAGATATTTTCAGAAAAACATAAATATTGAATACGCTATTTTCATTAGTTTTATTTGTTTTAAAAATATCATTCATATCAATTATTTATTATCATTATTATTATTATTATTATTATTATTATTATTATTATTATTATTATTTATAGCGCTCTTTTTATATTGAATATATGTTCAAAAGCGCTTCACAATCATATGCATAATTAGGAAAAACGAGCTTAAATGAAAACGAAAATGATTAAGACATGATAAGATATAAAAACATAAACTGAACAGTAATATAAAACTAAGAATTTGTGCTCATAGTAGTTTAAAAACGACCACAACAACAAAACAAGTGGATTTTAAACTGTAAAAGATAGCGAATGAGTGATAATGGATTGTTGGTAGAACGGCAGCCAAATGGTCGAAGGGGAATCAGGCCAAATGCCCCGAAAATCCATGATTGCAAGGTGCAAAGTTGGATTCTTATCCAAGGCTCCTACCCGAACATCTACCAGCATCAGTGCCCGCGCGTCCCCCAACCATGCATTTTATTGTAATAATGTAAAAGTGATAAAAGTTATGATTAGATTATGAGAAAGGCAGCCACCGACCAATAGAGAATCCAGCCAGATGCCTTGAAAAATCCACGATTGCAAGGTGCAAAGTCGGATTCCAATCCAAGGATCTTGTCAGAACATCCATCAGTGCCAGGGCCTAATTGGTTAGATAAAGTATTAATCTTAAAGGTAATGAGTATATAATCGGTGGAAAAGCAACCCCCAGCCAATGGGGGAAACTGGCTAGTTGCCCTGGAAAATTCATAATTACAAGATGCAAAGTTGGATTCTTATCCAAGGATCCCACCAAAACATCCATCATTCGGCCGCACATTATTTTGTAATAAACCTAGTGCATAATTATGTTTTTTGTTAATCTTTGGTGTTATATTTTCGTAATTTGGGAATATTTTAAGATCATTTAGCCAGATAGTTTATATTGAATTTTTACTGTAGTATTAACATCAGAACTGGACATATTAATAAACAATTTTAAGTAGTCTAAGATTGGTTCATTTTAATACTGGTCTATAATATTGTCCCAGGGTGATTGATTTAGTGACCATAGTAATTGACAAACAAGTAGGTCTTTAACTTTTTCTTAAAAGTATTAAGAGACGGGCACACTTGACAGAGTCTGGAAATGAAATTCCACAAGTTTGGCGCCGCATGGCTGAAACTACGATTACCAGAATTGCTAGATCGGAGGTCTCTGTTGGGTTTATAAACATGTATTAGGTCTTGGATATATATGGGACATTAGTTGTTAAGTGCTTTATATGTATATATCAAGAGCTTGTAGCTGATCCACTGACAAACAGGAAGCCAATGAAGTTCCCTGAGCACAATGATCATGACGATGGGTTCTGGTGATGATTCTTGCTGCTGTTTTTTGTAGACGTTGAAGTTTATTCAGATTTGACTTTGAAGTATTTGCATGAAGGGCGTTGCAGTAGTCCAATCTTGATGTAACCAGCGAATTTACTAACGTCCTTGTAGCATCCACAGTAAGAAACTTTCTTATGCGACCGATGTTTCTTAGCTGATAATAAGACGATCTGCATACAATATTGACATGCTTCTCCATATCCATGTGTGGTGTGAAGTAAGCGCCAATATTTCTAATTAAGTCTTTAGAGTTTATGATGGAATCACCAACTCTAATGGACATGTCTTCAACATGTTTACGATTATGTTTTGATGAGAACAACATCACTTCCGTCTTGTCTGCATTCAATTTCAGCATGTTGGTATTCATCCATGAAATAATTTCAGTCAAACATTTTTCAATACGACTTAATGCTTCTGATCTTGAAATATTATCAATTGGTTTAAAGGATATGTATAGTTGAGAATCATCAGCATAGAAATGATGTAACAATCCATGTTGCAAGCAGATGGCACCAACAGGTTTAGTTTACATGGTGTAATACTTAGGCCCTAAGACAGATCCTTGAGGAACACTGTACAGGGTCGGAGAGTTATCCACTAACACAGACTGTTTGGTATCGATCATTCAGATATGAATTTATCCAATTTAGAGCACCATCAGCAAGACCATAGTGATCATGCAGTCTGCTTAACAATGTATGATGATCTATGGTGTCAAAAGCAGCCGATAGGTCTAGTAACACCAGGATTGTTACACAATTATTGTCTAAAGACTGAAGAATGTCATTTTGCACCTTAAGAAGTGTCGTTTCGGTGGAATGAAATTCTCTGTAGGCGGATTGAAAAGGTTCATGCAGATTGTTCTCTTTAAGATGGTTCTCAAGTCTAACATTGACAACTTTTTCTAAAATCTTTGACAGAAATGGAAGATTTTAAACCGGTCTGTAGTTCTTAAGTACATTTGAATCCATATCTGACTTTTTCAGCAATAGTCTAATAATAGCGCTTTTAAATGCTTTTGGTACACTCCCAGCATTGGGTGATGTATTGATTAGATTTGTGATTACAGGCAGGAGTTCGGGTAAATATGATTTAAGAAGCCATGTTGGAATAGGATCTGACTTGCAAGATTTATTTGGTGACTTCTCGATGATTTTCTTTACTTCTTCTTGCGAAACACTAGCCAGACTTTTGAGTTTAATGCCTTGGTCTTGCTCGGTCACAGATTCAGTGGGTGTATCACCTTGACTCATCATGATCTCATTTCTTATGCCTTCTATTTTTGATGAGAAAAAATCGCTAAAATTCTGAGCAGTGTCTTTCGGTGAGGTTCCAGATGGTAAAAGAGGACCACACTTTTCTCCTCTCCATTTAACAAATTATTAACAATAAACTTTTGCTATCTCTGCCAGCAGCTTTAACTTTGTCTGAGTCTGTACGGGCTTCAATCAGCAGTTTGTTATACACAGCACATTGATTCCTGTAAATCTGATGATGGATCGAAAGTTTTGTTTCCCTCCGTTTGCGTTCTAATTTAGCTGCTCATTAAACCATGGACATTGAGGACGAACTGTAATTGTCTTTGTGCGTAAAGGTGCATGTTTATCTATCAATTTTGTTAGCTCACTATTATAAGTATCAAGAAGTTCTTCAACATCCAAATTTTGAGAATTTATTTGACTGGAAATGAACAAGTCCTGTTTGAACAACCCAATGTCAAAAGCTCTTAACTTTCTGTATGTAACAGTTTTGTTTATTGGCTTTGGTTTAGTTGCATCAATGTTAAAAGTAATAGCAGAATGGTTCTGTTTCATATTCCCCTGATGATCACACAATCCAGGGTCGGTTACCACAATATTGGAAACAATCGTGCAATTGTCGCGTGTTATTACAACATCAAGTGTGTGACCCTTCACATGAGTTGGTTCTTTACCCACTGCTTCATACCACAAGAGTCTAGTATATTGGAGAAAATAATAGTATCTCTGTGTGTTCTAGTATCAAGATGAAAGTTCAAATCACCAACAATTAGAATTTCATTTGATTCTGTGACATATTCACTCAAAAAAGAGGGCCATTCACTTTCAAGAAATTTTAAAGTTTTTAAACCATTTGCTTTTGATAGGGGTGGCCTATAGACAATAGCCAGACACAGATTGAATCCACCTATGTCTAGAGGACAGTCAAATAGTTCTAACTGTGACAGTTGTCTACATGACAGCTTTTTTAATGTTATTGAGCTCTTGTAGATCAAGGCGACGCCCCCACCACGTTGGGAGCTGCTTCTCATAATCTGTTTCATAGTGTATCCGGTAGGTAAAAATTCATTTATACAGGAGTCATCGTTACTTGTCAGCCAGGTTTCTGTTAAGGCGACACTGTCAAAATTGTTTGAAACTATGAAAGTACACAGGGATTCGGCTTTAATTTTGACATATCTAACGTTCATACTACAAACACTCAATTGTTTTGTTCTAATTTGATAAGGAACAGTATTTGTAAAGATTTTATTTATTTCGACAAGACTATTTAAATCATTATGCTTCAGTTTTTCAATATCAGTGTTTTCTGCTACTCTCATGGAAATAACTGGTTCTATAACTTGGTGGTACAGGTACTATATTGTTTAAATTGACCACATTGTTTGAACTGATTTTACTTTTCAATTTTCCTCCCCGTTTTGTCCTGTAACTTAACACACCTAGGTTCTTCAATCTATTTACAGTTAACTCAGATACTTAGTATTTGCCCCGGGCAGATTTACCAATATTTATCAGATCAGTACGATTATACTTTTAAATAGAATTAGCGTCAATGGTCGTTATGATTATACTCAAATGGCAATTATTACATTGGTGAGCTCAAATTTATTGTATTTATGCACTATTGAATTGAAAATCCTATAGGCCTATAGGCAATACAATATCATGTGTTGATAACCATAGATTATAAATCCCTGGTTTATCAAAACTTCTCTATTATTCAATAGCAAAGTGACTGTAAGTCCCTATAACTATTCAATGTATTATGTCTTATAACAATTAGATTGTAAACCTTATGTTACGGTTGAATAGTTTTATATCACTAAGTAATAATATTTTGTAATATTTTTAAATTTTAAGCATTAAATATCTCCAAAATAAAGTTAATTTTCCAAAATTGAATTTCACTAATGCACAAATCACACTTTAATAATCCACTTTGACAAAAATCACTTTAATCAATCCACTAGAAATTGCAAAATCACAAAAAAATAACAGAGCAGGTTTTCATGCAGTCACACTTGGCTCAAACCTATTATATATATCAACTGTTAGTGTTATAACAAAACTTTGTGTGAATGTGAACCACCACAAAACAACCAATAAAGAATATAATTGTTGTCCCGTACGTTAGCAAAATTGGCTTGTACGTTACATACTTCATTTTGGTCATCTAAACTATTGATAACTAAGTTAAACTGCAAGAATGCAACTTACATTGTTGTGTTATTTGTTTCAAAATTCAATGTACTTGTGTTTTACATATAAAACTACAATAATACCTCTCAATTACAATAATTACGCGAACCATTTTCATTTTTCAAAGAGTTCAACATTCAACAATATTGTAACAAGTTTAACAAAGAAACATAGCAAACTAACGCATAAACTAATACAAGCTATTTAGTATTGGGGTAAATATGATTTACAACCATCAAATTATCCGGCAAATGCATGTTTAGACAATGCTATATTGTCCCGTACGTTGTTGAATAAGTAAAATAATGTATGCAACTGATCAAATTAATGCAGTGTGTGCTAACATGATTCTAAAGTTATAATTTGATCAAACGAAGAATTCAATGAAGAATTTATATATCTATTTGAAAAGGTTTGTTAGAAAATTTGATTTTACTTTGTCCCGTTCGTTACGTAGTGAAAATTACGATTCATTTTTTATAAATGAACTCATAATTTACCAATACCAATAAAATGTCAGCTAAAATCAAGATATTATCATTATAATATAACTTTATGGACTTCACTTACGCAAAAAAATTTTGTAAAGAGTGCAATGCTGTGAGATTAATGCAGCCTTTAAATAAATGTCCCGTACGTTATCGGAGTTTGGAGACAACGTTTGTTGTATGAGGTGTGAAAAAATATTTTTGAATTTACATTATAATATGTGTTTTTCTTGAGGATTTAATAAAAATTGACATATTAAAGATATATTTAATTGGAAATCTGTCTGAATTTTTTAACAATTTGAAGCTAACTGTAAGAATTTGTCATTGGAGACAAAGGGATTTTCTACACCCTAGCTTAATTAAGAGACAATATTTTGAAAAAAATATCGAAGTTTTCTTCACGAAATATGTCGTTTATACTTTTACAATAGCATTATTACTTGTAAATATGCATTTCATTTACATAAATTCTGTAAGTTAAATTCCTAGAAACATAATAAACGTTGGAGACATCAAATGTGCACTTTAAGTGGGAATGAGCCTTTATATTGTTCATTTTTATGGATATCATTAAATCATGTATTTCAAATTTATGGACAAAATACGAAACATTTATCACCCCTTAAACGATCGTGGATTTGTTTAATTCAACACCGGTTAAAGTATTTAGTTTTGGCATGTGACGCAAAGGTTTTTCCAAAATGGCGCCTTAATATGTCCGAGGTTATTCCTAGTAAATGGCCGAGGAGTTCCGAATGTAAAATTTGTAGTAGATAGTTATCTGCTCTTAGGTGTCTTCTGCAACATGGCAAATGCTTTGAAATTGTTTGAAAATGAAATCTATAAGAATATGTTATTTTGCGTCGCCATCTTTGTCACGATTGATAATTATTTTTCTCTCCAGGTGGTTATTGCCCAAACTATTTTCTCAGTTCAACAATTTGACATACAAAATGGCGAGGTCCACGTGTTGGCAGTGTTCTACGTCTCGTGGAAAGATGAGTATCTAACATGGAACCCTGAAGACTATGGAAACATCACAATGTTATCAATACAAAAGGAGCATTTTTGGAAACCTAGAATCGTGTTAACTCGAAGTTATTCAAACACTGATATTTCCTTAGAAAGTAGTGACTTCTCTCCTGCATGGCTTACACACACTGGCGTGATCCAAATGTTCCCAGCTGGAAGTTTCCATACCAAATGTACCATAGATACACGATTTTATCCTTTTGATAGCCATGAGTGTACCTATGACTTTTTGTTAAGTGATCACACAATAGAGGAAGTGAATTTCGTTGTTCCTTACATTGATTTATTAAGTGACAAATTTGAAGAGAACGCAGAATGGGCTGTTGATTCTACACGTTTCCAGGCTACGTCCGAGTCTTCAGGTCCGCTTACGATACCTGGTGTTAGAACTACTATGAAATTGAAACGTCGGCCATTATTTGAACTGGTGACATACACCACACCTTTGGTTTTACTAGAAAGTTTGATGTCCGTAAGCTGTTTTCTTCCACCGACTTGTGGAGAAAGACTAACTTATGTTGTTACAATAAACTTAGCATTTGTGTTTTTGATACTTGCAACGATTGCTCGAACACCGGTTAATTCTTTAAAACTACCCCTCCTGTGTTACTTTACCATGGTTGCCCACGTAATGAATACCTTCTCCATTCTGTATAATATTTATGTATTATACCTAACTGCTGTTCCAAGCAAGGACGTCCGGGCATTCAAGTTTCTTAGAAAACTAGCTTTGCAACACAAGCTTGCAAAGTCAAAGCACAGAGAGCCTAATGTATTTAAACAGAATGAAGTGCGACCTATTACTACCGATGGAATTGAAGACGAGAAAAAAGATAGAAGTGAAAACATTGAAAACATCGAGATGGCAATAGATCACACAGATTTGTACACATTAGAAGGACACAACATTGTTGCTGTGTGCGATATATACTTTTTTCGTATCTCAGTTACTTATAGTATCGTATCTCTTCTTTCTAATTCAATATTATATGCGACTGTTTACTACACTCGCTGAGGTAAACATTTAGAAGCAAGAGCGACAAAACACACGCATTTAATACAAGATATGAAACTTTATTTCAAGTCGGAACATTACATGAACAAATAAACATGACATTTGAATAGCTATTGTCTGACGAATATTATAATGACCGATACGCCACCTTAAATTAGTGTCACAGTAGATTTGAAACAGTTCGTACATGTTCTTAACAGACTTGGCTAAAATCTAACGATTCCCTCCAAAATTTTATTGGACAAAAGCTTTGTTTTATGATATACATGTATATACAAGAACTACTTAAGCTTTTCTATTTATCAAAATTTACTTTTTTTAACACAGAAAATAAAAATGTGTGTATTTCAACACCTCTAATAAACATTTTTTTAATGAAATGAAAATACTGTTTGAATATGATTGTTGTCAATACTTTAACAATAATTGTATTTATCACAGTACGTTTAAGTTATAAATCAGTTAGTATAAGTAAATGTAAATATAATACAAAGTAACATATTATAATAGTTATGTTTCCTTACTATTTTATTACATCAAAACTTGATGTATATTGTCATTGTCTATGTTGTATTTATTTACTTTATATACCTATCATTATGTTTTCTGTCTTTTGATTTACATTTAGTATAATCAGACATTTCTCTGATATTATGTCTCTATGTTTGTCATTGTGATTGTATAATCTTGCCCACCTGTGTCATTGTAATTCTTGATGTTGTCTTCATCATATTATGATCATATTGATTGTGATGTAATCATTGCATTGTTATAATTGTTAATCACTAGAAACTGAATAGTTTTTGTGAATAAATGTATGTTCTGTTCTGTTCTGTTCATTAAAATTTGTCGCAGACGATTACATTCGGCTGCGCCTGCGCAACTGAAGGGGCAATTGCTACTTCAATTAATATAGTCCACAATACGCGTTAACAAGCAGACGATATGTGAAATTGAAGTATGTTTAATCCTGTTTATGTAAGGGTAAGATCCCTTGTATTGCTTCCGTTTGTTATATAATCACGTGTTTATTACATACATATATGTTCTATCAAAACTCCATGTCCAACAGCACTAATAGCGCTTTGATTAAATCATGCTTGCATAAATAAAACGTCAAACAAAAAATTCTCATTTAAACACGTTTGTTAATGATGATTTAACGTCAATAGGTTTTCCACAATCTTTTTACTACTCGGCAAAGACTCATACCATTATTGTGACATGGAATAATAAGACTGTGACAGGATATCAAGACTATTGACACTGTCACCTGTGGTTTATCCAGTTTGATAATTAAATGACTTAAACCACGGAAGAGAATCACGTGACTAAGGTGAATACCAACTGTAAAGATCTGTGGACAATTCCTCTACTCCAACACCAAAATAGTTCGTTGGCCTGTTCCACTTCAAAAACATTTATATTGTATGTAATATGCCCATGACGTAAGCTATTAGTTCGTTCCGATTTGTGTACTTATTATATCAATGACTTTCCTGCTGAATAATAAAACGATTAAACATACTGTCGGTTAAGGTATCAATTTTATAATGTATCCATTAAAAGCCATTAGCCCATTGGCAATACAAGGTTTGTAGAATAAAGTGCCTTTACCATAAACAATAGAAGTCGTATACTCGAACATTGAATACTTTGGAGTAATATTGTCATTGTTTAACAATGATCCCACTATACTATTGGAGTGTAATTACTTGCAAAGTAAATAAATTATTGACAATTAAAGTGAATATTTAAAACAAGTATTCTAGGAAACGGAAAACCATCAAGAGAACAGACCGATTTGAATAGATATAATTATTATTATTGGTACATGTCAGTTTGCCACACGTTTTAGGGAAAAGGTGAAGTGACATTTAAAAAAATCAATTTGTTTAGTTAAATATTCAATAGAACAAGTCCGACTATCGTGCTAGTTGATGTAGATATACACTGCTAAAAAGTTCTAAACCGTCACTAAATAAAAATTTAATTATTTGAACACCGATTAATTTGCAAGTTTGAAATTTTGCATGGTAGTCAATTTCAAGTGTTGCATAAAAGGTATGAAATTGCAAACTATACTAATGGACAAAAGTCTTGTTCGGTCTACAAAAACCATAATATCTTTTTTGTTTGTTATTGCACACTCATACACTTGGTATCGTTAGAAAGAGAATGTTATTATGCATTGAATAAAAAAAGAATTGTGAAATTTGAGCCAGTTCTGTCGGTACAGTAATGTGTTGAAAATTGACATTGAGGATTTGCAAGTTACAAATGATAGCGTTGAGTCAGTTTTAAATGAATTTTTTTTCAATAGTGTGTGTGACCCCCATTAACCTGAATGAGTTTTCTGGTCTTCCGGCTAGATTCCTTTGCAAACTTGTAGCATCGATGCGTAAAAGCAGCATCGAACTCATACTTTTGTCCATTAGTATACTTAGCTCTCAAACAACTTTGCAATAACTAACACTAGGACATGGTACCATGATTTAAGGTGATATTCATTTTATTATACAGAACAACAAAATCCGAAAATGCTCACAATTTAATTGGCACAAACCGTTTAATATTATCTGTTTTATTTGCTTCTGAACTTGAAGACATTTTTACACCGTTAATTTTGTTGTTTCGTAAAAAGCAAGCGTCTGCGCAAGGGAGGTAACTCAAATTGAATAGCTTAATACTCGGCTCCCAATATTAGGAAACTCCAACACAGTAGTTTCCCATCGCTTTAAGCAGGCCGATTTGTGATGTCAAGCGGGCCGATAGGTGATGTCCAGAGGGTAACATAACGGATTTCCACTCGGTTACGGCACATTAGGCTATGAACGTAGTACACAGATCACGTGAGGTATGATAATAATTAATACATGTTTCACAATGAATGGCTTACATTATTTCTATTTTTCAGTCTTTTAATACTTGTCAAGCTCATGGTAAACAAAAAGAGGCATTGACACAAAAATAGATGAATAAACCTTTTGAAACAAGTTAACATTAATTCATTCCCTTTAAATAATGGATCTGAATGTTATTGCTTTGAGTAACAATAGTCGCTCCTCTGAAGCTTAACTTTGCCTAATGGATTTTGTGATTCAACCAATATTTAGTCAGAAAATATATGTTTGATCGTAAGCTTGTATTTAAAACATATTCTCATTTATTACAGCAGCACTTAAACTATTTGTTTTCGTAAAAAAAGCTTATAATACTTAAAAGCGATAGAAATGTAGGTTAAAAGACGCATTTTTTTCAGTTTATTCTGGTTATGTGCGCATAGCCTTTTCTGAATCGAGCTCCATCAGTGTTTTGATTAACAATGGAGAAATAGCACCAAGTGAACAATTCTATAAGGTTAAGCGGCGATAAAATATTTCATGTTGGTACAACAGCTAATGACTATTTTCATTTAGTTCTGTCGATGGGTATTTATCATTTTTATATTGAGTTCCATATGTGACTGGACAATGGTAAAAATAGGAGATTGTGTGAAATAGTAAATTTTGTTATTTTTGTTGAACATTGATGATGTATAGCTATATCTTGTGGGTGATTGTATTTAATTGGTGGATAATAGGTAGAAGTGTAAATGGACAAACATATGAGGAAATGGACCAACTATACAAGAATCTATTTAATGACACATACAATATCAACGTTAGGCCATTGATCAGCCAAAGCGATAAAATACAGGTATTAGATTGTAAATTTTGATTCATTATCTTATGTTATTATTATATTAATACCTTGTGGTATTATCATTATCATCGTTATCATTCTTATCATTAGTGTCATGCTTGAACATTAATCATTTTAACTTGCAAAAAATGAAAACAAGCAGTTACTAGAATAAAAATCGCATCAACAATCTTTTACTTTGTTATAGAATGTTTCAATTCGTTTGTATTGCAATATATACTAACATTTAGCTATGGTTCGTACATTCCAGAATTGCCTCGCTTAACAGCGATTCTTGGTAAGCTGAGTTGATGCTAGAAGTATATTCATGTTCATAAAAATGTATAATGATTTTTGTCATTAAATATATAAAAAGAGTTTAGTCCAGGAATTGCTACAGCATTTTATATATAGACGGTGAAGATATCCCCTCTATTCTAAGACGCACTATTCATCGCAGTACTCTGCGATTTGGTACGCAGCAACAAAAATTCCTTGCGGCTTATAAAGACAAAGTTGTTGTATTTTGTCTTGTTTTTATAAAATCAGTATTTAATCATAAAATGAACGATGGCTAATAACTCCAGGAATATCAATCCATAGATACAAAGTACTTTTAAATCTCAATGAGTATAGATGCATAGCAACACCATATATTCTACTTTCGTTTTTAAATGAATATGTAGGGAATGACAGATGAAAAAACATTAAGATGGAGGTTTAACTACCTCTTCAAAGTTTTATTTAATGAGCTTAATGTTTTGGATAGGTAAATTTTATTGAGTAGCCACAAAAGCCATACTTAATTTGTTCAGTTCCGTTGAACGGGAACTTATTAGAATGTAAAAATTGTTACGTGTTTTCAGGCAAATACATATTTTACCCATGATGCTCAGCGTCTCCGTAGGAAGGTCATTACGACTGTTTGTGTACTAAACGTTGGTACAGGGACAGTGCGTATGACGTCTGACCGCCTCAATATGTTTGGATACAAATGTGACATGCGGCGTGCACCATACATAACTCCACATTTTCAAAAAAATCCTCAACAAATTACGAAACAAAAATCGGAATCAGATATTCATCAATGTGCGTAGCTGCGTGTAAACATTTTCAAAAATTTGATCGATTATTTAAATCATTTTTTTTCAGATTGCAGTATCTCATTCGTTATTATCTATGGAACACTTTGTAATCCAAACTGGCGTTTTGAGTATAGCTGGACATTTCGTGATTTCGTGGAAAGACGAGTTTTTGTCGTGGAATCCTAGTGACTATGGTAATAGATCAATGATACACGTGCGGAAGGAACAAATCTGGGTACCAAAGATCACGTGCAGTAATGGTCCAACAAGAGAAACTGTTATTTTAAGTAATCAAAGTTTCTCTCCTGTCTGGGTCTCACATACTGGTGATGTAATCATGACAGTTGATGGCGTGTATGAAACAATTTGCTATGTTGACGTATCAATCTACCCTTTTGACAGTCAAAATTGTACTTTTGCACTCTTTTCCTCAGCTTATATGTCTTCAGAACTTAGTTTTCACTTACCTTTGAAAAACATACAAATGGATAAATTCGAGCCACACCATGAATGGTCAGTAGAGAAAACAGATATTTCCTCCACGGTGGAGTCAGTGAGTGCCAGTTCAATTTCAGTCCCTAAAGTGAGCTTATCGATAGTGTTAAAACGTAGAGTTTCGTTCTACGCCATCAATATCCAAGTGCCACTGTTCCTACTAGCAATTCTACAAATTTCTGGTGTTTTTGTTCCAGTTTCATCTGGGGAAAGAATTTCGTACAGTATGACTATTTACATTGGTGTTGTTTTTATGATGATATCAGTTTGGGAATCTATACCGAATCACTCTTTAAGGATGCCAATGATATGTATGTTTGTTATATCATATTTTATTGTCTTTACATTGGAGGTGATATCTCATCTGTTTGTAATACGTCTTTCAAACATGTCATCTGAAGATTTTGAAGTAAATGTACCAAACATGATGAAAACGTACGCACGGTTCCTGAAAAGAAAAAAACAGACAAAACGCACTCCTCCTCCGGCCAGTTCTTTTTCGACGAAAGTAGAGCCTATTGACGATACTGAATGTGACTCTGACTCAATATCTATACAGGACGCCAATACTGATGATGAAAACTCGGACACAAATGAAGAAGTTACCGGTTTGGATGTTGCCATAGCCGTTGATAAATCGTGTTTTGTTCTAGTTGTCCTCTATAGCATTATTTCAGTATCTTTGTTCTTGATAATTACTTTACATCGTGCTTGAAAAGAAATTTATCAAGTTTAGATCCTTTATTAAAATGCCAGTAAACAGGAATCGATACGAAGAGGTCATAAATGTGAAAAGGCGGCTGCAAAATTGTATGTTTTGGGTAAACTACGAACTACACAATAAATGCCCATTACTTTTCCGTTTGTTATGACTATAAGTCTATGTGCTTTTGATAAATAAATAAATGTCTGGTCTGTTCTGTTATGAAATGTTTTATTCATATTATTAAGACCGGCAGTCATTTTAAGCTGCTAATTTTCTTGAGCAAGAACTTTACCTGCGATTGCTTCACTCCATCTAGGTGTAAGTGGGTACAATCTGCGCCGTTATCTGTGCATGACTAAATGATCAGGGAAGTTAATGTCAAGAGTCGACTGAATAGTGATACTGATAGTAGACTTCAAAATCCCTTGCTTAAACTTTAACTCAATTATTTGATAGCATTTGATCCAAGAATCCAAGCTTTTTATATAATACTGAGCACAAAGTCTCGACATTTGCTTTCAACTGCCTTCTTTTACACAGAGGTAGGCAGGACAATTCGCGGATAAATATTTCATGACTCAACTCGACAATGTTATTCTTGAAATCGAAACTTCACAGTGATTAAAATGCATTTGAAGTTTATATGCAGTGATGGAAACTGGAAAACTGTAAATGCACGCACACTAAATGAGTTACAATTTTGCACCTTTGCCATTACAATATGCGATATCATACTCACCCAGACATTCAACTATAACGACATTTGTATTCCTAAACTATCTTGTAATATGTTTGTCCTTGACTTCACTGCATTTTTATGATAATCAATGGGCCGACTTGATTTGCCAGTGTGGCTTAAGCCGGCGTACGCCGAATCCTAAACGGGCACCGGCAAATTACTTTGGGCCGACTTGATTTGCCACGGCGGCTCAAGCCGGCGTACGGCGATTCCTAAACGGGCATGGCAAATCACTTTTTGTATCGAGATTAAGCCGGAATCACGCGCCGGTGTACACCGAATACGCCGGTAACGTTTGAGCGGCTAGCGGCGAGCATGTGACAAATATTGCTGAAAATAGCTACAAGGTGAGCCGTTATTATAAAAATTTACTTTGCTAAATACTAATTTATGTTGTGTTTAACTCCCCTTGTTCGACATTTATGTAAGAGTAAAAGACACGAATTTGAAAATATTGACGACTAAAAGATTATTCATTATACACACTGCTTGAAATGCGACCGTCTGCAACAATAATTTATCGTCATTCTCGTCATCACTCATTACTCTGCTAATTATTTGTGACACAACCCCAGCCATAGCTATTGATGCCATTTTAGTAAGCCTGAACGCTTGATTCATATTTCACACTAGGGCGAGCCGATCGGTGATAGGTTAACGCCAGTTCGTAAGCCACCCTGACAAATCAAGTCGGCATCATGTGTATTTGTGTAATATTTTTTATTGCAATTGTTATATGTATAATTTAATCTGATGTGATGGTATTTATGTGTATTTGTGTATTATTAATGTAATTTTATTATGTATAATTAAATCTGATCTGATGTGATGGTATTTATGTGTATTTGTGTACTATCAATTAATAGTCATTGTAATATGTACGTATGAGTTGATGACTATTTCATGTTTTTCTTCTTTTGTTCATATTTCTTTTCCTCGTATGTTTTTTTCATTTATCTATGTTTAAATTGTATTATATGCCTATGTATATGGTTTGTGTCAAAGACATGTAAATGTCGACTTTTCACAATAAACTGAAAAAAGTTGTAATTTAAGTTCTACAGATATGGAGCGTCATCCACATTTTTCAAATGACAGAAATTGAGAGACACCTTTATTATATTATTATTTGAATACGCAACAAACCAACATCAAATACGATACTGGTCCATTAGATGTGGGAAGTCAAGACGATGAATTTTTTTTATCTTGGTCAAGTACAGAATTGTCGCAGATAACTTTTAATACCAATTGAATATAGAAAAAATATTCAAGTTAAATATCAAATGGATATTTTATAAATTATGAACTTATACCTTGTTTTTCTCGATTTATAGAAAAACTTTTTGCTATAAAATCATCGTTATATCATCGTTTTGTTGTTTTTTATTGGATTTAACGCCGTATCAACACAATTTATCATTTGACGGCGTCCAGTGCACCTAACCTAGCTTTCATAGACCCTTGTCTATAACCAGTACTCACCCACTCTTCCACAAGATCGGAAACTTCTCCATATATCTTATTAATTGTCAAGTTTTCATGGAAGAGTATAACCTCTCCGGGTAAGATTGGAACCCGTACCCCCTTCGGGATATGAGATTCCAAAACCAAGCGCGCTATCAACTGCGCCACCGACCCGGGTGTAATGCAGATTATCACTGTGTATAATTCGTATTTGCCAAGGTGCTTTGTAAATGCTATTCGCGTCAAGCATTCCTAAATGGTTCTGTTTAGTTTCATGGTACTGAAAGAATGTGAGCTTCGTGTATCATTTTCCTGGCTTAATCGTAGATAGTGCAGCTTTGTTGAACCTCATTTTTCACAACCCGTGTGTTTCACAACTTGTGAAAAACGCGTACGCATTTTTCACAACTTGTGTGAAAAACACGTTAGCATATAAATTTCATACGAGCATAGAAACGCATTTTTCACAACTTCAAATGTGACGAAAAAAGTGTTTGAAAAATTTGAGATTTTTGGTACTAACGCATTTTTCACACATGTAAATTTTTTAGTTGCCAGCTGTAAGTAAGTAAGTAAATTATTTATTTTCGTGACATGTGTTATGGCAATATTACAAACATGAAAACAACATGAAGTAAAAAGTGGTCTCTGATTCTATAGATCCTTGAACACATAGAATACATAGTCTCTCATATTGTGAGCTGTGTTTCTCTAGATTCGGAATTTTAGGTTGCCCTCTTTGATGTATACACCAAGGATGGATTAAGAGGGGCGGTACAGAAGCGGAGTACCCTTCCCCTCGTCAAAGGTTAGAGCTTTTGTCCATTAAATCGAAGATTTTCAAGTATAATAACAAATACCTTTGTTGTACAATTGATACTTATATATCGTTTAACTACCTTGGAAACATTGTATGCTTTAGAAAGAAAATATAATAATTTAAAGATTTCATGAACAAAACCTAACAGAAGTTCTTTTCTGTTCTATAATAATAGTAAAACCATACAGTCTGGTTTTTTGTGAAAGTGACATAATTTTAGCAAACTTTTAAAAAAAGAGGAACATTAAACTATGATATTGATTAAATACCAAATCTCTAGGCTCAGCGGTTTCAGACGAGAAAATTTGTTCAACGTAAAACCTCATTTTCACAAAACGTGTTTTTCACAATGTTACAACCCATTTTGTAATAAAAACCCGAAATGTAATAAAGTGTCTAGTTGTATTAATTTTAGTATAAAATATAGTTAGATACTTTAAATTATTGGTAAAGAAAGAAAATAATGTTAAACAAGCAAACATAAAATGTTCAATTAGACAAATTACTTACATTTCGCCATGTTAATTTCAAGATTTCGACAGAAAAACAATTTGTCATATTTTCTTGCAAAACGAGTTTTTACAAAAATGGTTGAACATACCAACCCGTTAATGATAAATTATTATTACAATCAGGTTTTTATTACAAAACGGGTTGTCAGAAACGTTGAAAAAACACGTGCGTAATTTTTACAGGTTGTGAAAAATGCGTACGCATTTATCACATGTTGTAAAAAACACGATTTGTGAAAAATGAGGTTCAACGTTGAACCTCATTTTTCACAGAACGCGTTTTTCACAACCTGTTCAACATGGCAAACTTGCTCAATACTGGAATATATATAGCTCGCCTCGAGGCTTTATCGATACACTTTCACAGCAATTTTGCTACTATTCATACAACATATGAATTGCAGTATCGAGCGACGGTAAAAAAAATTGACAATGAAATCTGTACCTCTGAAATTGACCACTGTGTTACAATTCACAAAATATAACCCACAATTGACAAATGTTTGTATTAATAAAAATGCAATGACCTTTAATTTTATATATCAATAATATAAGCTATAATCATATTTATTTAAGTTTAATATGCATGCATCTTCCCAGCGTGTAAAACTTTTTTACCAACGGTATATCTTACCAAAATATGAAATACTGTAGAATCTTCATGTTGCCATCTATGCATAATAAATAAAAAATAGTGTCAGGGCGGATAATGGGTTATGTGCTTCATGATTCATGTCCCAAGAGTCGCTAGTTTGAATCCCTCTCCTCCACTTAAACGACTAAGGCTTGATAGAAGTTGCTATGGACATAAATGTTACCATGGATATTCGTGCTGTTGCTAGGGAGCGTAACGTAGGATTCTAGGACCTAAGTGTTTGCTAGAAGCATTAGAGTAATGGGGGCAATAAAACTGTTGCTAAGTGTTTTTGAGCAGCTGCTATGGCCTTGAGGCGGTTGCTTTGGATGCGAAACTTGTTAATACGGGCATTATAACAGTACCATGGGACATGTGTGCTTACTATGTACCTTAAGATGGCTTCTCTATGTGCTAAAGTAGTTGCTTGTACGTAAAGGTGGATAAATAAGGCACAATACTGGCTTGTTGAGGACCTTAGGTTGGTTGCGACATCTTGCGTCCATGTTGCGACGTTAACCATCTAAATAAAATATTTGGGGAAAAAAATGAAACATTAATTTTGTTTATCATATACATGTACTTTGAAATATACTATGATATTGACCCATGTTGTGAAAATTGCGTTGGGGCTTTAAATCGAAAAATATGTCTAACGTAATTTTCACATTGCTCATTTGTGAAAAACGCGTACGCAATTTTCACAACTTGTGAAAATTACTAACGTGTTTTTCACAACTTGTGAAAATTGCGTACGCGTTTTTCACAACTTGTGAAAAACACGGGTTGTGAAAAATGTGGTTCAACAAAGCCTCTTATTTAAAAAAAGTATCATAAACCGGCTTTTTTGGATGTTAAATCGGAGAATTTTCTCATTGCATGCGGTGATTTTATACAAGTTACCAAGTGTATTTTTTATAAATTCTCGGCATTTACATGATGAAATCGCTGAATTTTTTGTAAATCAGGATTTTATCCATTCTCGTTCCTTGAAAACTTCGGGGTACGAGAATGGGATTTAATAAGCCAACAAATTAAATCTAAACGAACAAAACGGGCACATGCATGAAGGATACCTCAATTATAGCGCTCAATATTTCCTAGGTAATACCCAAAAGTGCTTAAAATGTAATGATAATTTACCAAATTCTAGCTTCATTTTATCCTTTTAAAGTGTATTTAAAAGTGCTCAGATTTACACCTTTGACATGCAAAAATTCAAAATTTTTCCACATCTTCACTTACCCACCCCAACCTTACTCTGTAAAAAATGATAATTAACCTAGTTTTAGCTTCATTCAATTTGTTTTAAAAAAGCATTTTAAAGTGCTCACACTTGCACCTTTGACATGTGAAAAACTGAAAAATTTCTATACCGTCGGGATGGGGTACCCCTCCCGAACCCACCCCCTGTGCCCCCCCCCCCCACTACGACCCTTCTGGATCCGGCCCTGGACACGGTCTAAATTTTGCAATTCTAATGTGTTGCCACTTGACATTTGTTCAATGAGAGTTTTACTTAACCAGTATGAACTGCTAGTTTATCCTTTCCAACTGATTTCTAAATTTCATCAAGACATCCATGACATTTGTATCAGTGCTGTATGAACCCTATATTGGGATCTTGATATAGCACAATACTACTTAGCCAAACGACATTGATTGCGCTACTTTAAATGAACCTATCCTAGAATCCGAAATAGCTAAATGTATCATAAAATCAAAAAATGGCAAAGCCGCGTCTGAGCTTGATAATATTACAAATGAGTATCTCAAATCAACATTAAACATTATGCTTCCAATATATACCTTATTGTTCAATGTTATTCTTAATACTGGTGTTATCCCAGATTCATGGCTAACAGGGTCCATAAAGCCTATTTATAAGAATAAAGGATCGTCCCTAGACCCGGCGAGCTACCGCCCGATAACAATTCTTAGTTGCCTAGGTAAAATATTTACAGCCGTCTTAAATAATAGAATAAACGCATTTATTGAAAATAATAGTCTTCTTAACGAAAATCAGGCAGGATTTCGCGCGAAGTATTATACTACTGATCATATATTTTCGCTATATTTTTTGATTGAAAAGCTTAGATCCAAACGTAAAAAATTATATTGTTCGTTTATAGACTTTTCGTCTGCTTTTGATTCACTGTGGCGGGTAGGACTATGGCGAAAACTTACTGACATTGGAATCAATGGTAAAATTTTAGACATCATCAAAAATATGTATTCAAATATTAAATCATGTATCTCATTAAATGGACAGAGTTCTGAATTATTTTCTAGTATATCCGGTGTACGTCAAGGTGAAAACTTATCACCTATACTTTTCTCAATTTATTTAAATGACCTAGAATGTTTTCTAAACAAAACAAATAATGGTATTACTCTAGAATTGGATGACAATGGCGTCACAAGGTATCTTAAAATTTTAATCTTACTTTATGCAGACGACACTGTTATACTGGGTGACAACGAACTATCTTTTCAAACATGTCTTGATAACTTTTATCAGTCAATTATCACACAATTATCATCGCTACTTTAACAATACAGTACAAAAACATACAACATACAAATTACAAATCAATACAGTACAATACAATACAATGATATACTCGTACATATACAATTATCATACAAATTTTACAAAACAGTACATTAACATACATATACGAATTACAATATAATACAACAATAAACAAATACAATTATCAATACATTTTTACAATACAAAGAGACAACATATATAAACAATTAACAATACAATTTCAAGTATGTGTGCAATAAGCAGTACAATTTATGTATGAACGAAGACATTACAGTGGGTTATTATCGATTATAAAAGCAAACTTGATGAATTTATATTTTTCTAAGGAGAAGGTAATAAGAAAATTTCTATAGATGTTTTTACACGGCAGGTTATATATTATGTAAGTATAATCAATTGTATGAAGGTATTACAATATTACAGAATCGTTTCTAGTTTTAAACGCTTTATATACATAATTACTCAATTTGTTTAATAGACTTTTATTATCCGTTTTGATCAGTTCTATTTCACGGTAAAATAACGCTCTGCTCGAATTATTTATTCTCGCATACCAGTTTTGCACAAAATTATCATTTAATCGTTGTTTTACGAGGCTCAAAAATAGATCCTTATCCCCTACTGTTTGTGTAGACCATACTTCATAGAAACCGAGTGAGCTCAGTAAATCTTTAACAAGAGAACACCAATTAACTTTATTCGGCATGGTTTCTAAATCATTCTTGAGCATAGTGTATACTTTTTTAATATATTTATTGTCGGAAGTGTATATGATTTTTAGCCAATATTTAATGATGTTATTCATACGAAGTGTTTTAAATGATACACGACCCAGCTCACCGTATATGAAATCGTTTTGGGTAGTTTTCTTTACACCTAAGATATTTTTACAAAATTGTATGTGAACTCTCTCAATAGCAGTGCCGGCGTTAAATCCCCATACTTGGCTTCCGTAATTCAAGATGGGTTTTATTAATTTATCGAATAATTCCAGTCTATGTGAGATCGATATATTAGTAAATTTGTAAAGATATTTATTCATGGCGAAGATAGCTTTGAGAGCTTGACCAGCTAGCGTATTTTGTGCTTCAGTAAAAGACCCACCGGATGTGAATACAACCCCAAGATATGTGAACTTTTTAACGATTTCTAATATTTCATTATTGTAATAAAAATGTAGATCCCCAGGTAGTAAACCCCCCTTTCTAAAAATCATTATTTTAGTTTTTGAAGAATTGACAGTTAATTTCCACCGCTGGCAATATTCTGACAGTTTATTTAAGGCAGTTTGTAATTCTTCGCTGGAATTAGCAAATACAATTATATCGTCGGCGTACAGAATGAGGAAAACTTTAAATAAATTAACATCGATGCCTCCAATATTACTATGAATAAAAGAATCCTCTAGGTCATTCAAGAACATTGAAAATAAGAAAGGTGAAAGACACTCACCTTGTCTGACACCTAATGAGCAGGTAAAAGTGTCGCTTAATTGATTTAAGTATTTAATTCTGCTTTTTAACAGACTTATACATAGATTGTATGGTATTTAAGATATTACCCCTTATTCCCAATTTAATTAATTTATACCACAAGTTTTCACGAACTACGTAATCAAATGCTTTAGAGAAATCAATAAATGCGCAATAAAGTTGCTTGCCTTGATTTAACATATGATTAATGAGTCCGTGTAGCACGAAAATGTTGTCAGTCGTACTCATACCGGATCGAAACCCGGCCTGAGCTTCGATATAAACGTTATATTGCTCGGCCCAGTTTGATAGTCTATTATTTATAATTCTTGAATATAATTTGCCTATGAGGCTCAGTAACGTGACCCCCCTAAAATGTTCCACATTATTTATGCTATGTTTCTTATGAAGGGGTATAATATAACCTTCAGTCCAACTCTGAGGGAAATAACCTCTTTTAAAAACAACATTGAATAAAAGCAATAGTGACTTTAGAAACACGTGTTTACCGTGTATAATGAATTCATTAAGTATATCGTCCGGTCCCCCGCTTTTGCCGTGTTTTAATTGATTAATAGCTGTTTTGATTTCTTGTTCTTTGATTTCATAATTCAATTCTTCAAACATGACCATAAGTTCGTTTTTTTCATATCTGTTTATGAAATGTAAAACATCTTCGTCTGGTGAATAAAATGGGTCAGACGGGTTATTAACTGCTTTAAAATATTGTTCAAATGTACTTAGTGGTATGGTAGACTTGCCTATACCTGCAGTTTTCTTCAACATATTCCAATAAAGTTTCGCATTCTTTAATTTGGCTTGTGTGAGTTTTAATGTTTCTAACTTATCGTATTCATATTTATACTTTCGTATGCATGATTTATATTGTTTTCTTGCATGTACCATGTTTATTCTATTAAATTCACAATTATCATTTTTATATGCCTTTAAGTGCATATGGAATATAATCTTATTTTCGTAGCATTCTTCATTATACCAAGGTTGATTGGGATAGAGTATTTCCCCTTTATCTGACAAAATATTTTTCTTAAATAATGGTGATGCACTATCACATATCAAGTTGGATAACTTATCTACGCATTCATCAACTTGTGCGTCTGTTTCTATCAATATGATACTATCGTTAAAGCTGTTTAATTTCTGAGAAAATAATTCAGATGATATTTTTTCAACGTATTCCGCTTTATGATCATTATTCCATATATACTTATGGTGAATTTTGTCGTACTCATTGGCGACATTTTTTGTAACATTATCAATATTATAAAAACATAATTTAAATGATATCAAACAATGGTCAGATAAAATATTGGGATCTGAAACCTCGAATAACTCAATATGATCAAATAAGGCACGTGACCCAATGACATAATCCACAATATGTATTGCAAACCCACATGCAAAGGTTAGGATGACTGAATTATAAGTTAGTTATTTGTAGGTCAAGAATTAGACAATAATTCAACAATTGCAGCAATAAATGACATTTTATAATTATACTGAACCAAACAATGAACACACCACTTAATTGATCTTTTCATAGGCGGCAGCAGGTGGGGTGGGGGTCAGGTGGGTTCGGACCCCCTCCCCCCTAGAATTTGGAAAATGTACCTGTCCATTAGTGTATTTCTTGCCTGTGAGTCATTTTTAAGTAGCATGAAGTAATTTTTCTTGGTGCTTAACATAATGGTTATGTAGCTTTTATTATCAATATGTTGCATTTTTTTCTGCAAAATGTGTATAATGTGGTTGTGGTTCGAGGTTCTGACCTCACCTAGACAAGTTCGGGACCCCCCCCCCTAGAAAAATCCTGGATCCGCCCTGCCTTATATTTATCAAACATATCAGGTCTAACAGACAATAGATTGTACAACATTTAAATCAATTATACTTCAACAATTTCTCAAAAATGTTGCACATTCATTTAATCATTATTTAAAAAAAAAAAAACGTTTACTAACGTGGGTGTGCAAAATTTAAATCTATGAATCAGTAGCACGAGTGTCCAGCTCCGTTTGCAATAATGGAAGCACAGCAGCCTCTCATTTATAATAATTTATTTTACATGGCATACTATAGTTTGCGATTTTAAATCCATG
The DNA here is from genome assembly GCA_025267735.1 of Mactra quadrangularis. Classification (NCBI taxonomy): domain Eukaryota; kingdom Metazoa; phylum Mollusca; class Bivalvia; order Venerida; family Mactridae; genus Mactra; species Mactra quadrangularis. Next base: position 37,646,659 of record CM046296.1, on the reverse strand, counting down.
GATTTCACGTGCACTTACTACAACTTTAACTAGACGCACCCTTATACAGGTCGTATTCTAGGTCATGCGTGTTATTGTACTTAAAAGAATGGACTTGCTTACCAAATAGGTGAATAAGCTAATGCATGAACAGCATTTTAATTATATGAACATACCACTTTGATATTTAACATTTAGTTTAGAAAGTGAATAGGCACACTATAAATTTTATATAACCATGTGTTTTAAAATAGTGTAAACTGACTAAACTATAAATTTGTAAAAATAAATCACCCCTAAATATTAGTGTGTAATGAAACAGGCAATGTTTATATACGCAATGTTTACATGGACGACCTGTAGTGCGTATTTTTAAATTGTTGGCTTACTCATTTTACATGACAGTAGTTTACGGTATCCCCCGAATAGTTTCCGCCCATTGACGGACGAATGCACTGACTTGACCTCACCCAATGAATCTATCAATATTCTTCATGGAAAAGTTAAGGCGTTATGGAAATCTAGCAGACGATTTTAGTTGACTTTTGTTTTGTTTAGATCTGATATTTGCTGTTGCTTTCATCAACTTTTTCAGCAACATGTTCGCGACCAGTTCAACGGACTACTAGCCACTAGTTTTTTTTCTGTTAACTGACCAACACTAACTAGCACATACAATAAAATAAAATCTACAGTTAAGTCAAAGTGAAATGGTAACGTATCGCGATCAGGATTTGAAGCCAGGTCGACACGTAAAAGGAATTGGAACCAATAACTAACAATTTGACCAGGACCACGACGTCTTAATTGGAATTAAGATGCAGCAAGAAAAATCATCTTAGGTTAAAACTAACCGATCATAAAATGTACGATACGTTTATATGCCTATCTATTCCTACTGAGTGTATATAATGCAAAATGTTGTTTACTATCTGAATATCTTATCATAAATATGTATTTTGATCTTACGACCTTCTATGGTAAATGAATTTACGATGAAGGTTGTCTTAAATTTGTTCGTAAACCCGGATCTGTAGCGCAGTTGGCAATGCGCCGTGGATTCGAAGTACCGGAGCCAGGTTTAGACACTGGTCCAGGAAAACAAGGCTGGATGCGCTGGACATCGTAAAATAACTAATATTGTGTTGACACGACTTTAAAATAATCCCATACTTCAAACAGTCGATGAAGATGAAAATATAACTTGTTAGGGAAGATATCAAGTGTGATGGACATTTCCAGATTAGAAAAAAACAAGATGCATATCTTTTTCAAACAGTATACAAAACAAATTAATTCTAAATCGAGGCTCTGCACGTGAAAACCGTTCTATGCGTATTGAAGGCCCTTACCGGTAAAACCGGTTTTATTACACAACTGTTTGATATTTTAATATAAGTTAAAATAAGAATGGATTTTGATATTTAAATAAAAGTGACAGTTTGAGGCAAATTAATGAATTAATTAATATTTTTTATTTGTTATTGAAAAAATTAATTTAAGGCTCGCAGCGGAAAATACCGGAACATTCCGATCGTTCTACTAATGGTCTAATCGTTTTTACTCGGTTATATCCGTGCATTCCCGAAAAAAAAATGTTATTTATAGCTTGAATTTGATTGGCTGAACAATGGGCTGAACCTGCTAAATTTCTCAAGCGCGACGGGCCTTTCGAATTTCTGCGGCGTCCTCGCCATGACCGCGTGGATAGTTCAGCTCGTTTTTCCTGTATTTGGACGGATTTAATGATTCTCGGTAAGTTTTTATACCCATTTTTATCACATATTGCATAATTTCTTAATTTGACATGCTTGAATTCTTTACTCGAACTGATTGTTTGTGATATTTGAAGAGTTTTATGCTAGGCCTGGCCTGCTGACGTACTGTTCGAATAATCATCCAGTACTGTTATTTGGCATTGTAATTTGTACTTTTTCATTTGATGTTTTTATTTGATTGAAACATTTACCTTGAATGAACATATACGAATTATTACGTTCATAGACCAGCCCAGCGAGTGGGAAGGAAAGCATAGGCGGATCCAGCGGGGGGGGGGGGGTCTTAAGTAACATAAAGCAATTTTTCTCAGTGCATAGATTTAATGGTTTTCGTTTTATATTAATATGTTGCATTATTCTGCAAGCAGTGTATAATGTGGCTGTGGTTCCAAAGTTTGGAACCCCCCCCTAGAAAAACAAATTCGGCCCCCCTAGAAAAAAACGATCTGCCCCAGGCTGTTGCTATTAAAATTTAGAGGTCCTCCCGATAAGTTCGGACCCATTAGAAAAAATCCTGGATCGGCCCATGGTTGCTGATGCTAATCCTGACATTTTCAGGTACAAGTTTTCAGTTTTAGCTAACCTAAGCACAAAGTAGATGTAACCAGATGCAAGTGCATAGGCTGATCTAAAAGGGATCAGGAGGTTCCAACCAGGGTCAATAGCACAGTTGGTAATGCACCAGGATTTGAATCTAATGACCTGAAGGGGGTATGGGTTTGGATCTCACCCCGAGAGGTTATAACCTTCCATGAAAATTTGACATTGATATCAATTTTCCTCCATTAACAAGGTATATGGAGAAGTTTCTGGCCGTGTGGAAGGGTAGGCGAGTACTGGTTATAGACAGGGTCCAGGAAAGCTAGGTTAGGAGCGCTGGACATCGTAAAATGACCAAAAAGTGTTAACTGTAAGATATTTTAAGTAGCTTGAAGCAATTTTTCTTGAGCTCACTTCCTTTACCTTTGTGTTTAACATATATCTTATGGTTATGTACATAGGTGGTTCTAGCAGGGGGAGGTCAGGTGGGGGTCTGAAATTTCCTGAATGTACCTTTCTGGAGTGTATCTTTTATCTGTAAGCCATTTTAAGTAAGCATGAAGGAATTTTTGAGTACGTTCGGCTTACCTTTGGGTTTAACATAAATTTCTGGACCTGCCCCTGTGTGTGCATGTGTGTGTGTGCATCACTTGAAGGCCTTTTACAAATTATGGTCCCGGGATCAATTCTGACCCCCTAGTCCTACAATGTATATATAAGACCTGCCCTAACTCGTTTCACAATGTCCAAATGTGAAACGAGTTATGGCGGGTCTTATATATAGGATTCTACTGACCCTGTCCTAGGGGTCAACAGATTAAAAATTTAAAAGTTAGAATTTAAGGCCTAAGAGCTTCGTATTTGGTATGCGGCATCTTCTCTAGGTACTTTACACAGATTGTTTATATCAAGCCCCCAGGGGTCAATATTGGCTCTGACCCTTAGATCACAAGTTTTACATAACAGTTATATAAGGAGATATTGATAAAACCTTTTCTCAAATACTAATTGGCCTATAGCTTTCACTTTTGGATTGTGACCTTTAATAATGTTGTGTCAGATGCCCTTAGACTCTAGCAGGTCAGGGGTTTCAGGACCCTCTTGTTTACAATGATGGGTCCAAATTTGAAAGTATATGGAGTCTGATGTTTATTGTTATTTATTATCTTTTCAGTTGTTGATGTAGATTTAGTCAGTTGAATTTGGGGAGAATGATTACCCAGTGTTTGACATCTAGATATTGTTAGCTTGATAGAACTTGAGTCTTTTGTTTATAATCAACCTTTCTATTGAGTTTCAACTATGATGTGATACAGACAAGAACACTGGTAAGCATTTTGATTTATCCAACATTTATCTTTTTAAGACTGATTTGATATATAGTTACACAAATATTAAAAAACAAGAGGTCATTTGAAATTGTCATCAATGTTTAACATAAGTTTTGACAAAACAATTACAGTAAAGTTCTGCTAATCGGTGATCTTAATGTAGTGACCTTTTTCTTCTCATTAAACATTTGTGCTAAAATATTGTTCAAAAACAACAAGATTATGCAAAAGCCAAGGTGGTCTATTAGTGTAATAGTGGTCAAAATCGAAGATTTTAATACCCTATTACTTTTTGGTATAAAAAAGGTGCACACATTGAGTTTGGTCCATTTAGATTGCTAAAATAATTTTGTATATTATTGTGGTACTTAGTTATTCTAGGTGATTCTATGTTTAAAGTATATAATGCTATCATCTAATAATTAAAATCTTATTATTTCTATATTTATTAGAATCATTTTAGATGATCTAAATCAATTTGTGCACAATTTTGTACACACTTTTATATTCTGACTTAGTCTAGATTACCTGCCCCTTACCACTATCATTATCGGGTCAGGCAAATTGTAATAATGGCTGCCCCCTCTGTTATTTTTGAGGTAACAAAGTTTTCGCTTACGTTTTCTTAATGTTGCAAGATTGCGTCGATAGTATCTTTATATCTTTAGTAGGAGTTCAGTACTATATAGGTATTTTGATTCCTATTTTTCTGATTGCATGTATATTTAGCAAATGATTAACAAAAAACATGTCTTGACGTGAACACAATTTGAACGTGCATTAGTGTCAGTTTTTCGGATTCTTTATTTAGCATAAATGTAACTGAACAACTAAAAAAGGTATCCACTGTAATTCTTGTACAATGATCCTTTGATTTAAGCCTGTGTAGTGAGAAATGTTCATTTGAAAACATAATTATCCAGTACCTAATTTATTACATCGGGCACAGCCATTATCACACTTTGCCTGACATACTGTTACCTATCAAAGTATGACTGGGATCCAGACAAATTCTGACTTTACTACTGGAACATTTTTACCATGTTGCATTTTTATGTCATTCTAGATTTATTTAAAGTCAAAGTTTCTATAATAATTTTATTAATTATTGAACTGGCACTGAATTAGGGACTTAGTCAGTTATCTTTCCCTGATAGAATCTAAAGCAATCCAATTGGTAAGTAGATCCTTACAGTTGGAATCCTCGGATTTTATCATTGAATTCTAATGTAAGGATAACAAAAAATTTCATCTAGTATCATGGTAAAGAATATTTACATAAGTCATTCATTTTCAATAAGCGGGTGCAAGTAGTGTCGCCGATCTATTCTCTCTGTCCCTTACGATATAAAGTTTGGATAATCAGCCAGAAATATGCTATTGCAGTAGACCTTCAACTACATGGATGCAAAATGCTAGTTATGATCACATACAAAATTTGAGTTAATTCCATCCGATAGTTATTGAGATATTTCATGATTTTAGGGGTCCAGCTTTACCGCAAACGACCTTTACAAAGAAACAAACTTTCATCATCACAATGAAAACATGTATACAAAGAACAATTGGTTTTAAACCGTATTTCATGCTAAACAGCAATCGTGTATAACAAACAATGTTTGTACCACCTGCACACAGATTGAAAAACTCAAATTTGAGTATCATATTATGTCTTTTACAGAAACATGTTTTTAAAAGATTCTTTATGCTAAAATTATTAGCATGTGAAACCACAAGAGTTTAATACATTTTGAAATTTATGTGACATAACCCATCAGTTTTACTTTTAAACCCTTAGCAACAATTTTTGTTGCAGGTATGGCTAAGTGGTTACAATGTTAAGTAAGTAAGAACTTGTTTCACAATCGAGTTTGCAATTTTTTTTCATTCTAATATCATACTGCATACTTTAGAATAAAAAAAACATCTTTTCATTAACTCAATACATTTGTAATTGAAACACAAGCAGGTGAATTTGAATTAAAAAAATAATTTATCAAAATTGTTTTAAAAATGTAAATATTATATTGAAATAATCGGTTTCAACCTGATGTTAGATTAAAAAAATAACTCTAGTGTGTATGTTGACTAAATTATCTCCCTTTTTACATAGATAATGCTAGTTTAATGTCAAGTCTATTTCCTTATTCTCAAAAAACGTTCTCAAACATGGTACATTAATGATACTGAATGCTTTTGTTTATTTAATCTTCTGAATTTTATTTATTTATTGGAGTTAACGCCGTATCAACACAATTTAGGTCATTTCACGGCGTCCAGCGCACCTAACCTAGCTTTTCTGGACCATTGTCTATAACCAGTACTCACCTACCCTTCCACAAGGCCGGAAACTTCTCCATATTATCTAATCAATGGAGGAAAATTGACATTATTGTCAAATTTTCATGGAAGGGTATAACCTCCCCGGGAAGGATTCGAACCCGCACCCCCTCGGGCACGAGTATCCAAATCCCGTCGCGCTACCAACTGCGCTATCGACCCGGGTTAAATCTTCTGAATAGTTCTTCACTGTTCTTTAAAGTGCTAGAGCAATGTCAACTTGATGTCAGCTCGACTATCCAGAGAATACAGGGGCTATGCTACTCAGTTGTATGTCCATGCATTGGCATTGACGCAACACCTTGGTTAAGTTATCAGGTGTGACATTTTTATCTTTTGAAACCACTGAAGCGATTGAGTTGAAACTTCAAACTTTTTTACGGGTTACAATTGAAGGTCAAATATCAAATTGCATGACTTTTACTTAATTATGGCCCTTTTATACTTAGAAATTTCTTCATTACCAGTAAGCTTTTTGATGCAACATAGTATATTTGAAACCATTGACGAGATTGAAAACATACATTTGAAATCTAACTCATCTCAACAGGTTTGCTCACAATACTTGCTGTTGTTTACACACATGTCATACCTGAATAGTCAAGCACACTGTCTGTGGACTCATCTCATCTGCCTCATGGCGAATGCCGTTGCCGTTGGGGTGCTATAGATGACCTGTCAACCAGTCCTCTCCATCCATCCCTGTGACCTTTGCACATTTTGACCACCTTTCTTAACTTCAATCCTGTCCATTCTTTGTCTTCCCATTTCTACTTCTGTCTTCCTCTCTTTCTTCCTCCTCTAACGGCCTGGAGTACTCTCTAGGCAAGCTCCTCTCCTCTTCTTACATGACCAAACCATTTTAGTTTGTGTCACTTGATGGTGGTGAGAAGATTTTCATGGGGACCAATGGTTTTTCTTATTCTTTTTTTGACTTTCTCATTGGTCATATGGTTTTGGTTTTTTCTTATTCTGTTGTAAGGGTGCATGTTTCACACATGCATACAGGCAAACTGAGTAGACAAGTGAATACATGAGTTTTTGAACTGAGCTTGATTGCTTTGTCCTTCCAAATGCTGTTTAACTTGGCTAGTGTTGATGCTGTCATTGCAATCCTGGCTAGCTATTCAGGCTTGAAACTATCATCTCAAACTATTACTTCAAGGTATTAGAAATTCTTCACAATTGCAAGTTTTTTTTCTGTTGGCAGTGATGTCAGTTAGAATGCCATTGCCATTGTTCATCATTAATTTAGTTTTGTTTGCACTGAATTACGGCTTGGAAATCAGTGCAAACTGAACTGTTATTGTTTAAAGTGGATTTATGTATAGTTGCTTTGTCCTCATTATTTCTTTGTTAATATTGTGAATTATGCTCATCTGTTTTATTGTAAACATATTACTGTGTAAATTATGTTTTTAGACTAGATCTGCTAAATTAAGAATGATACATCACCAAGTGGGTCTATGCAAAGACTGTTAATATTATGGACTTGAGATCTAAAGTAAGCCTTATTGGTAATTTGGAAATCTTAAAATGCTAGTATTTGTCAAAAATGAATAGTCTTGATGCTGTCATATTTGGCAGATTGAATTTCTAAATGGCCATGTACAACAATATTGCCTTCATGTTTTGTGTATGATTTGTTTGTTTCACTTCTCCACCTCCATTTTAGGCCTCCTAGTCTAGGTTGCAAAACTTACTTAGTTTCTATTTGGTTAACAAGAACCTCAAACTTGATATGTCTTTGCACTTACTGAAATATTAAATGATACTGGACTAGACACATTTATGAACAACAGTAGCCACACCAATCTATCACTACAAGACAAGGTTAACTAAGTTTTGGTTATCTCCCATGTATCAGGTTTATAAAACATTTTAACCATTTACTTAATATCATTATATGGTTGGCCATTATTTTGTGGTGCATAAGCACATGAAATATTATATCATATATCTATTTATACAAATACAAGCATGTCAATAATATATGCATGGTAAAATATGAACTATTTAACAGAAAAGTAACATGTATCTGATCTTTTCTGTTGCAAATGTTGTTGTTTTATTGTAGAAATACTAAGATTTTGTTTTGTGATTGACACCATCCATTGTTTTGTACACTTAGTGATTTTGTTTGCCTGATGTGCAATGTCAAAATTTCCATTTTTTATATGCCAAAACTCGGAAAAGCACTATTAAAATGCTTCTAAGCAGCGAACTGTTTTTGCTAATCAAATATTTTGACTTGACACAGTCGCCATTTAAGGTTACAGATACTGGTATAGGGTATCAATAATGTAACCTTCCCACACCAATAACATTGTGGGTTCTAGCACATCAAATGGATGATTTCAGTGGGTGTACAATAAGTCTTATACCTCCATGGAGGTACAAGGCTGGTCATACAATGGCTTAGAGTTTTCTATCTACTGTATAACAATGTTGTACAGTTAACGCCGTTAACTCTGTTGTGTCTTTTACTTATGAAGTCAATGTATAATACTATATGAACAAGCAACACTTGATCCAGTCATACCTGATACATTGTAGCAAAATATTTCATTATTATAGACTTACACTGCCAAACAATGGACTCTCTTTGGTTTTTATCAAACACTTATTCTCAAACCACCTTTGTACTTTAACATAACACCAAAAAGTCTAATAGTAAGTGCACAATAATTTAACTAGTCAGCTATAATAGAACCATTACATCTCTCAAAACAACATGCTTAACCAGCCAGGATATAGCCCTGTACACCTTACAGAATTACATGCTTAACACCCAGCCAGGATCCAGCCCTGTACAATTCAGAGTTACATGCTTAACACCAAGCCAGGATCTAGCCCTGTAAATCTCTCAGAGTTACATGCTTAACACCCAGCAAGGATCTAGCCCTGTACAACTCTTAGAGTTACATGCTTAACACCCAGCCAGGATCTAGCCCTGTACAATTCAGAGTTACATGCTTAACACCAAGCCAGGATCTAGACCTGTACATCTCTCAGAGTTACATGCTAAACACCCAGCCAGGATCTAGCCCTGTACATCTTTCAGAGTTACATGCATAACACCCAACCAGGATCCAACCTTGTTCATCTCTCAGAGTTACATGCTTAGCACCCAGCCAGGATCCAACCTTGTTCATCTCTGAGTTACATGCTTAGCACCCAGCCAGGATCCAACTATGTTCATCTCTCAGAGTTACATGCTTAGCAACCAGCCAGGATCTAGCCATGTACATCTCTCAGAGTTGCTTGCTTAACACCCAGCCAGGATCCAGCCATGTACATCTCTCAGAGTTACATGCTTAACACCCAGCCAGGATCGAGCCCTGTACACTTCTCAAAGTTACATGTTTAACACCCAGCCAGGTTCTAGCCCTGTACATCTCTCAGAGTTACATGCTTAACAAGCAGCCAATATCAGGTCCTATACACCTCACAGTTACACCTAGCTAAGACTATTATATCTTCTTTGGTGACAATTTCTTGCCTTTCCTTTGTTTGTAGTCTTTATGCATGTATTAATATTACATAGGACCTCTTGAAGCCACCACATTTGGCAGTACTATATGAACAAGCAACACTTGATCCAGTCATACCTGATACATTGTAGCAAAATATTTCATTATTATAGACTTACACTGCCAAACAATGGACTCTGTTTGGTTTTTATCAAACACTTATTCTCAAACCATCTTTGTACTTTAACATAACACCAAAAAGTCTAAAAGTAAGTGCACAATAGTTTAACTAGTCAGCTTTAATTGAACCATTACATCTCTCAAAACAACATGCTTAACCAGCCAAGATATAGCCCTGTACACCTTACAGAATTACATGCTTAACACCCAGCCAGGATCCAGCCCTGTACAATTCAGAGTTACATGCTTAACACCAAGCCAGGATCTAGCCCTGTAAATCTCTCAGAGTTACATGCTTAACACCAAGCCAGGATCTAGCCCTGTTAATCTCTCAGAGTTACATGCTTAACACCAAGCCAGGATCTAGCCCTGTAAATCTCTCAGAGTTACATGCTTAACACCAAGCCAGGATCTAGCCCTGTAAATCTCTCAGAGTAACATGTTTAACACCCAGCCAGGATCTAGCCCTGTACATCTCTCCGAGTTACATGCTTAACACCCAGCCAGGATCTAGCCCTGTAAATCTCTCAGAGTTACATGCTTAACACCCAGCCAGGATCTAGCCCTGTACAACTCTCAAAATTACATGCTTAACACCCAGCCAGGATCTAGCCCTGTACAATTCAGAGTTACATGCTTAACACCAAGCCAGGATCTAGCCCTGTAAATCTCTCAGAGTTACATGCTTAACACCAAGCCAGGATCTAGCCCTGTAAATCTCTCAGAGTAACATGTTTAACACCCAGCCATGATCTAGCCCTGTACATCTCTCCGAGTTACATGCTTAACACCCAGCCAGGATCTAGCCCTGTAAATCTCTCAGAGTTACATGCTTAACACCCAGCCAGGATCTAGCCCTGTACAACTCTCAAAATTACATGCTTAACACCCAGCCAGGATCTAGCCCTGTAAATCTCTCACAGTTACATGCTTGACACCAAGCCAGGATCTAGCCATGTAAATCTCTCAGAGTTACATGCTTAACACCAAGCCAGGATCTAGCCCTGTACATCTCTCAGAGTTACATGCTTAACACTCAGCGAGGATCTAGCCCTGTACATCTCTCAGAGTTCATGCTTAGCAACCAGCCAGGATCCAACCTTGTTCATTTCTCAGAGTTACATGCTTAGCAACCAGCCAGGATCTAGCCATGTTCATCTCTCAGAGTTACATGCTTAACACCCAGCCAGGATCTAACCTTGTTCATCTCTCAGAGTTACATGCTTAACACCCAGCCAGGATCCAGCCCTGTACACCTCTCAATGTTACATGCTTAACACCCAGCCAGGATCCAGCCCTGTACACTTCTCAGAGTTACATGCTTAACACCCAGCCAGGATTCAGCCCTGTACACCTCTCAATGTTACATACTTAACAACCAGCCAGGATCCAGCCCTGTACACTTCTAAGAGTTACATACTTAACAACCAGCCAGGATCCAGCCCTGTACACTTCTCAGAGTTACATACTTAACACCCAGCCAGGATCCAGCCCTGTACACTTCTCAAAGTTACATACTTAACACCCAGCCAGGATCTAACCCTGTACATCTCTCAGAGTGACATGCTTAGCACCCAGCCAGGATCCGGCCCTGTACATCTCTCAGAGTTACATGCTTAACAAGCAGCCAATATCAGGTCCTATACACCTCACAGTTTCACCTTGACAAGACTAGGGCTGCAACGATTGGATCCGATACATCGAAACTCGATTGCAAGGGCGCCGATTCGATTTCGATTCGGGACCTGCGAGTTTCGATTCGATACTGACTTTTAACATGTTTACATAAGTTATAACGATAAAAGCAAAGGCTCACCTAAAAGACAAAGTACGCTGACAGTGAAACTGGGGTTAACTTTGTTACATTTCTCTAAAGTTTCCATTACGATTTAAGTAGCATGGAAACTCTGTTCCAAATATTTATTTACAGTACGCAAATTGGGTCGGTGTAATTGAATTTTATCGGTCAAGTTTTGATGTTAGTTAATTCAAATTTCAATATATTTGCCTACAAAGCGTAGGTTTATGTTAAATGTACAGTAGTATATCAAGAACGGCATCTTTCTCCAATTTATGTTCCATGCTGTTTATACTTTTTTAGTCGAAATTACAATTATAATACATTTTCGCAAACTTTACATTCGTACCCAAACCATTTCGTACTTGAAAAAAGCAAATATTAATTTAGCAGATTTTCGAGTTTCGTGTTATCAAATTTCAGTAACACTTTTAGTTAGTCCATATTATTTAGTTTTAAGCTCAAATTGATGTATAAATGCATATTTGAAGTAAATTATATTAATAAATGAATCGAATCGAAAAAAATCAAATCGAAAGAAAAAGTATCGAATCGCATCGAATTGACTTTCCTGTGAATCGTTGCAGCACTAGCCAAGACTATTATATCTTCTTTGGTGACAATTTCTTGCCTTTCCTTTGTTTGTAGTCATTATGCATGTATTAATATTACATGGGACCTCTTGAAGCCACCACATTTGGCAGTTAGAGTCTCTAAATGGCCATGTACAACAATACTGCCTTCATGTTTTGTGTATGATTTGTTTCACATCTCCATTTTCCTCTTAGCCAAAATTGTCTGCCTCACTGCCAAAACCTACAGTTTCAATTTGGGTAACAATAGTCAGGAACTTGATATGTCTTGGCACTTGCTGAAATCTTCCATGATACTTGGCTAGACTTAATTATGAACAACAGCAGCTAGAACAATCTCTATTAGACAAGGTTAACTAAGTTTTGGTTATCTCCCATGTATCAGGTTTATAAAACATTATAACCATTTACTTCATAACATTATATGGTTGGCCATTATTTTGTGGTGCATAAGCACATGAAATATTATATCAGTTAGCAATATATACAAATACAAGCAGGTCAATAATGATTTTATGGTAAAATTCGAACTATTTACCAGAAAAGTAACATATATACATGCAACTGATCTTTTCTGTTGCAAATGTTGTTGTTTTATTGTAGAAATACTAAGATTTTGTTTTGTGATTGACACCATCCATTGTTTTGTACACTTAGTGATTTTGTTTGCCTGATGTGCAATGTCAAAATTTCCATTTTTTATATGCCAAAACTCGGAAAAGCACCATTAAAATGCTTCTAAGCAGCAAACTGTTTTTGCTAATCAAATATTTTGACTTGACACAGTCACCATTTAAGGTTACAGATACTGGTATAGGGTATCAATAATGTAACCTTCCCACACCAATAACATTGTGGGTTCTAGCACATCAAATGGTTGATTTCAGTGGGTGTACAATAAGTCTTATACCTCCATGGAGGTACAAGGCTGGTCATACAATGGCTTAGAGTTTTCTATCTACTGTATAACAATGTTGTACAGTTAACGCCGTTAACTCTGTTGTGTCTTTTACTTATGAAGTCAATGTATAATACTATATTAACAAACAACACTTGATCCAGTCATACCTGATACATTATAGCAAAATATTTCATTATTATGGACTTACACTGCCAAACAATGGATTCTGTTAGGCTGTAATCAAACACTTATTCTCAAACCATCTTTGTAATTTCACAAACACCATTAAGTATAAATGTAAGTGCACAATAATTTAACTAGTCAGCCAGGATTGAACCATTACATCTCTCAAAACAACATGCTTAACCAGCCAGGATATAGCCCTGTACACCTTACAGAATTACATGCTTAACACCCAGCCAGGATCCAGCCCTGTACAATTCAGAGTTACATGCTTAACACCAAGCCAGGATCTAGCCCTGTAAATCTCTCAGAATTACATGCTTAACACCCAGCCTAAGGATCTAGCCCTGTACATCTCTCAGAGTTGCTTGCTTAACAACCAGCCAGGATCCAACCTTGTTCATCTCTCAGAGTTACATGCTTAACACCCAGCCAGGATCTAGCCCTGTACACCTCAGGGTTACATGCTTAACACCCAGCCAGGATCCAGCCCTGTACACCTCTCAGAGTTGCTTGCTTAACACCCAGCCAGGATCTAGCCCTGTATATCTCTCAGAGTTACATGCTTAACACCCAGCCAAGATCCAGCCCTGTACAATTCAGAGTTACATGCTTAACACCAAGCCAGGATCTAACCCTGTAAATCTCTCAGTTACATGCTTAGCACCCAGCCAGGATCCAGTCCTGTACATCTCTCAGAGTTACATGCTTAGCACCCAGCCAAGATCTAGCCCTGTACATCTCTCAGAGTTGCTTGCTTAACACCCAGCCAGGATCTAGCCCTGTGCATCTCTCAGAGTTACATGCTTAACACCAAGCCAGGATCTAGCCCAGTACACCTCTCAGTTACACTTAGCCAAGGCTATTTATTCTTCTCTGATGACAAGTACTTGACCTGCCTTTTTCTTGTGTCTATGCATATTCTAATATTACATCTTTGACCCCATGGGGACAAAATGGTTAAAACAATATATCAGTTTAACTGGGTTTTGATTATCTCCCTCGTTAAAGGTTTAAAGATAAGGCATTATATACCAATTTCCTTGATAAGATACTGGAAATATGCTTGATCATTAATTTGTGGTGCATAAAACTTGTACTATCTACCACTGACAGTTAAATTATTTTTTGTTTGGTTAACACCATAGCCACACATTGTATAGGTCATATAACATTTAATATTTGAAACCCAGGTTGATAGGGCACTTGGTAGCGCGTTGGGATTTGGATACTCGTGCCCGAGGGGGTGCGGGTTCGAATCCCACCCTGGGAGGTTATACCCTTCCATGAAAATTTGACAATAATGTGGATTTTCCTCCATTGATTAGACAATATGGAGAAGTTTCCGGCCTTGTGGAAGGGTAGGTGAGTACTGGTTATAGACAATGGTCCAGGAAAGCTAGGTTAGGTGCGCTGGACGCCGTGAAATGACCTAAATTGTGTTGATACGGCATTAACTCCAATAAATAAATAAATAAATCATTTATTTGAAAACCAAATATAAGCACAGGGATATCTGTGGTATATCGTTGTTTTCTATTTTTGTATTTTTATTTTTTATACCCCCGCTTCGAAGAAGGGGGGGTATACTGTTTTACCCTTGTCCGTGCGTGCGTGTGTCCGTTACGAAATTTCCGTCGCACTTTTCTCAGCAACTATATCATGCAGCAGTCTAATACTTTGCATATTGCTTCATCCCATAGTCCCATGTGGTGTAAAGCGATTTCATGCTCCTTGCTCATCTACTTCCTGTTTGTCGCATATTTTTAGATTTTGGCGGGGGTATCACTAGTGAGCATTAGCTCACAGATTTACTTGTTATTTTTAATGTCGTATTCAACGCATATTTAGGTCATATATACAACGGCCAGCTCTTCTTACTATAGGTTTCCTGGAAACTTTTCTATGATAAGTACTAACTAACCCTACCAGGAGGCCAACAACTCATGTATAGGGTATGACCTACCATGACCGGGCTCGAACCCGCGATCTCCGGATTCAAAGTTAGACATGCAAACCACTATGCCACGGCCGCAGCTAATATTTTTTGTTGCTGTACTGAAGCATTTCATTTTCACTTTACTTTACTTTTGAAAATGCTTCTCGAGTATTTACGAGTGTTAATCAATTACTGATTTACTATGTCACATAAATTCAGAATGTGTAAGTCCTTATTGGAACCTGGGTCTATAGTACATTTGGTAAGGTGCCAGGATCCTCAAAGGGAGTGCGAATTTAAATTCCACCCTTGGTAGTTATACCCTCTAATGTTTAATTTACAATTTTCCTCTACTAATAAGGTATATGGAGAAGTTGCCAACCTTGTAAAGGGAGAGTACTGGTTATAGACAATGGCCATTATAAAATAACCTAAATTGTGTTAAATTGTGTGACACTGCTTTAAACCCAGGAAGTCCACAAAATTGGTCTCATATTGTAATTTTCACTGTGCAAAGACTTATTGTGAATCTGTCTCTGTGATTTTAAAGATATACTTGATTGAAGCAAAAATAAAACCAGCACCAACAGAAATTTAGCTGTTTATATAGATTGATACAAAAATACTAAAATGTTTGCATTGTAAAGTTGTAATCCATGGTACATGGTGCATTAAAATTGAATATGTCTCAAATCAATTTCTTTGCTTGAAAAGGTTAAAGTGATAGAGTAAAAATCACAGGGAATTGTCTTGTTATCTCCCTTTGATTTTCAAACATACCATTTATATAAAGAAAATCAAAGGGAGGAAACTTGACAATTCCCTGTAGTAAAGATACTTGATGCAGTCTTTATGACAATTTCATCAGCACCGGACATTTGGACGAGCAAATAATTTTTCCGGACAGAATGAAAGTTTACTGGACAGATGTAGTCTTACTGATATGTTTAAATATGCCGTCAATTATGATTTAGCATAATATATCCTAAAATAAAATAAACAATAGCTGATAACAATTTATTGAATAAGGTAAATGTTGGCCGTAAAAAGTTGATGGGATGTACGTGGGACCATGCAGTCACATTCTAAAAATCACTGGACTGAAGGTGATTTTTGCAGATTCCGTCCACAGTCCACTGGCTAAATTTAAAGACTTTGGGCTAAATTGTTTTAAATAATTGCTTTTTAATTTTTATTTTTGTTTTGTTTTGCAGTGCTACAACGTGTACTATTAGTCCTGGGTATGACTTTAAACTGCATCCATCTGTGGCATCCCAATGTGGATGTGGGAACGTGAGGCTGCCCTTTACCACAGTTGTCTCCAGGCTCCTCTTAGGCAAGGGTCAGCACCTGAAATTGCCTCCCTTCTCAGGGTTACGAGCTGCTTCGACCAGAAAGTATCACATCAGTGGAAGTAGTCAGTATTGACCAATGTATCTTGATGCGGTAGCCTTAATGGATTGGTGGATGAACTTTGTAGTCAACAACAACATGGCCTAAGTATGAGCCCATTTACTCAACACTCGTTTTATAATGATATCACTGGATACTGCAATGAAATTGATATTTTTCTTTAAAAATAGATCACAAGGCAAATGGAATCAAGATTTAGATCAATCTGATTAAAACCCGATCTAAAATTTTACCGCTCGCATACTCGCTAATTTAGATTTGCATTTTCCAAACGAAGGTCACATTCAGGTGACCTTTTCTCATCATAATATTCATGACGAAATTGTTATGATACGTAACTTGTTTACATCGTCTACGTCACGCAATTTGAAATCCGCCACCCAATCGCAGACTGTGAATAATACCGCTGTTAAAGCATGCAAACCTTGGTCTAAAAATAGAAATTACGAAATCAAAATGTGATTAATAGTGTTTTTGTCTAGATGAAAGCAACGCATTGATTGGTCGACACAAAGTTCATCTCGACGTGACCTTGCATTGACTAAGTAGAGATCCAGTACGACAACGCGAGTAGAACAGGATCTCTGTTTACGGAGATTGGATTTAGATTTTTTGTAAACTTGATTATACTAAGGTGATTTATTATAAAAGATGCTTTAAACATTCTTAAAAAGTTAAGTCAGTCTTTACTTATGTTGTCTACTATTGTATTGTCTTATACATTCTAATTGACTGACTCGGTTGATATGTGTGCCATAAAAAACACCATTAAGGTTCTCTTCAGATTAGAATATTTAACAGTTGGTTTCTTTTTCAGTAAAAGAATACAACTTGAAATCAGCTTGGAATCCTGGAACCATCCCTTGGTAAAGGAAGAGTGCATGACTAATAAGATAAGTTATTTTTTCATGTATAATTATTCAAATATCTATCTTGGTTTCTTCAAATCAAAGTAAAAGTTGCCACATAAGATGCAATACACATTATACCGTTCAAACATTTTAATTATTTTAGTTTGATGTTGTAGCAACTCATTATATAGGTCATATAATGGAGGTCAGTCAACCTACGCACTGTTCCTGGAATCATTGGTAGGAGGGAGAATGGCCTTCGAAATAATTTCATGATCAAGTTTCATGAAAGTATACCCCAGGAATCAAACGACCTACCCCTTAATCAGTAGACTTGCTATACAAACATTTTAATATACATGTGTAATTATAAATGTATTAAATGTTCCATGACAAACAAGTTTTTTAGACATTGCATTTTTTGTTTTGTTTTTTTAATGTTCAGTTGTTTTCAGCATGTTTAAAGTAATAAACAGATTACATAAGAAAAATATTTCAATCAGTAAATAAATAAAGATGACAATGTCAATGTTGCAGAGTATCAATGAAATAGTAAGTATACGATTTTTCAGAGACATATAGATACTAGGGATGTGGATTGTTGAACAAGACTTAGTGGCGATCCGATCCGAACCACGATTCATGTGTTAATGGAAAAGCATACAGAAATTCTGTAATAACAAAATAAGTATATATTACAGGATCTTTTACTATATGGGAAACCATGTACTCGAAACACTACTATCAAACGTTTTATGGACATTTTCAGCGATAACATTTTTATTCAAATGTGTATTAATCAAAATTTTGAAACTGGATAATTCAGCCCCTAAATAAACTAAAGTTTTCATTAGTCGTGCAACTCGTTTTTAGTGGTAATTAAGCTGAAAATATTCTTTCATGTTTTTCAAAAGTAGATCCCAATCCGACGATTTCGGACGTGACGAATATTTGTACGCTTGATCGCTAATACCCGAGTACTCGGATACTTGCCGCAGCCCTAATAGATACCCCATGTCTCTGGATTTTTGTATTATTTGTAAGGGAGATAACTTTGTATAGAATTTTAAATTTTGACAATGTGTGCCTGGTAGTGTTCTTGTAGAGTTCAGTCCCTTAAATATCTTATGTCTTCTGAAGTTTGATTCAATTTTAAGTGCATTTACAATCCTATGCTTTGCTTGGCAAACTTTGTAAATCATGTACTAAGTTTATTTACTCAATAAATATACTCTTAGGTTTGTTCGTTTTGGTAACCAATATTAAAGTTAGTTGAGAGCAAGTTCAACATTGTTGACTTATAAGTATGATTTCTTTTACATTCCAAAACTTTTTTTGATATTTTGTTGTTGTTGTTTTTTTCAGATAATTTCAGGATTCTAAAGATATACACTCTTCAAGACATTCAAATATTTGAATCCAACCTGGTAATCATGTTATGTTGTATTTTTACCTGTTTACTGTACAAGATTTTACAGATGGTTAAAAGGTGAGAATTTTTTATGACGCAACTGTTTAGGCCAACTTTTGTCCTATTTTTTATCCAATACAATTTGCTTTACCATACCTGTTTTTCTAATGAATTTATCTTTATCAATATAGAGAAATTGATAAAAGATATGGTACCATGTTTATTTGTGATAAACAGATGCGTAGCACAGACTGTTTTTATTGACTATTTTATCTGTGTATTATGGGTGGCTTTGTTAATTTATTTTGCATTTGTGGTGGTATGCTCCTGGCAGTATGACTGAACAGGGAACATGTCTAGATATACTTCAAACAAACTAACCTGGGGCATGGTGGTATGCTCCTAGCAGTATGACTGAACAGGGAACATGTCTAGATATACTTCAAACAAACTAACCTGGGGCATGGTGGTATGCTCCTAGCAGTATGACTGAACAGGGAACATGTCTAGATATACTTCAAACAAACTAACCTGGGGCATGGTGGTATGCTCCTAGCAGTATGACTGAACAGGGAACATGTCTAGATATACTTCAAACAAACTAACCTGGGGCATGGTGGTATGCTCCTAGCAGTATGACTGAACAGGGAACATGTCTAGATATACTTCAAACAAACTAACCTGGGGCATGGTGGTATGCTCCTAGCAGTATGACTGAACAGGGAACATGTCTAGATATACTTCAAACAAACTAACCTGGGGCATGGTGGTATGCTCCTAGCAGTATGACTGAACAGGGAACATGTCTAGATATACTTCAAACAAACTAACCTGGGGCATGGTGGTATGCTCCTAGCAGTATGACTGAACAGGGAACATGTCTAGATATACTTCAAACAAACTAACCTGGGGCATGGTGGTATGCTCCTAGCAGTATGACTGAACAGGGAACATGTCTAGATATACTTCAAACAAACTAACCTGGGGCATGGTGGTATGCTCCTGGCAGTATGACTGAACAGGGAACATGTCTAGATATACTTCAAACAAACTAACCTGGGGCACGGTGGTATGCTCCTAGCAGTATGACTGAACAGGGAACATGTCTAGATATACTTCAAACAAACTAACCTGGGGCAGCATAGTGCCGAATTTCTTTTTAAACTTTTTTTTACTAGTATGCACTTACATGTATGTAAAGGGAAACAAAACATGTTGTGGTTGTAACCAATGTATGCATATTATGTACATAATGAGTACTAGGCTGTGTAACATATTGCCTAGAAAACCTTATTAATAATTATGAAACTAGAATGAAATGCTTTATAATGCTCCAGTCACCTTGCGATTGAATATATTATAGTGTATAGTAATATATTTTAGCTTGATTGTTAAAAAAAGTTCTGACAACTTAAATTTATCACTTTTGAGTCTGCTTTCTGGTCTTCCAGAACTGAGCTAGTATGATAAAGGTTTCTTGCACTAGGAAACAACAGATTTTGGATGGAATTGAACCAAAGCCGAGCTGGCTAGCCAATGATTACCAGTCCAATGTTAAAACCAATTGGCCATGCCCACTCCTTTGATATTATGTGTATTTATCACAGGTTGCTAGCTTGATGATACAACCCAAATTTTGTTTATAATATACATTATATATAATATAATCACTGGCACTGGAGTCCTAATATAGGATAAACTATTTATATATTTATGATTAAAAATAACATTAATGAAGAAACATAGAAAAAAAACGGTTTCTGTTTGACTGTCGCTTTAGAGTCGTTCCACAGCTTATTATAATATACACATGGTATTGAACCGTTTTGGAGTGTTCCACCATCGAACTGAATTTTTCATGTTTCGGAAAATGACTCGACATAAAACGGGTTCTGATTTAAAGCTGGCACATATTTTTACAAAACTGGTAAGTATCAACTTCATATCTTATATAATTATTATAGAACTAAACGTTATTTCAGTTATTTCACTTTTCAGCGATTGAGAGACACTGCTGATTTCCGGTATAATTTACAGTTTTGTAACATGCGTTCTGATTGGTCTAAAACTCCGCGAAACTTTTCCCGTAATCTGTCATTGAAACGAAGCCAGTGCAAACATCAACAAAGCGTCATGCTGAATTTTGATCAATCTGCGTCTCTTTGTGTCGCTGCATGTGGACATTAAATTTTGATTTGTGGTCAGGCAGGCACTGGCACTGGCAAATATTGAAATCCATTTATGAACAAATGAAATACAACGCAGAAATGGCATGTTTACAATACCAAGATCTAAACGCTTATACATAACACAGGCAATTTTTCTTCAACTCGCATTATCGTTTGGCCGTCAATACACCAATCGTGTAACTAATACAATGTCTGTGTAATAGACCAATCGCATCGTTTCAATGACAGATAACGGGAAAAATTTCGCGGAGTTTTAGACCAATCAGAACGCATGTTTCAAAACTGTAAATTATACCGGAAGTCAGCAGTGTCTCTCAATCGCTGAAAAGTAAAATTTCTGAAATAACGCTTAATTCTATAAAAATTATATAAGGTATGAAGTTGATACTTACCAGTTTTGTAAAAATATGTGTCAGCTTTCAATTACAACCGGTTTTAATGTCCAGTCATTTTCCGAAATGTAAAAAATCAGTTTGACCGTGGATCAATTCCATAACTGTTCAATACCATATAAATATATACATTATAATAAGCTGTGTCACGATTCAAAGGCGATAATTAAAAATGGACCGTTTTTATGGTGCTTTTTTTCAACAATGTTATTTTTAATCATTAGTATGAATATTTTATTGAATGTGAGAACTCCAGTGCCAGTGAATATAATGGGGGTAATTATGACATTTCACTTGATCTATCTTTCATTTAATTATTTGTTTCCAGGATGATAACATTAACTTATGTCATTCCAAGCTGGAAGAAAGAACTCAAGACAAGTTTTGTTCGGACCAGCTCATCAACAGAAGAAAAAGCTGAGAACTTAACATTTACTTATAGTTTTACAGTTTTTTGCCAAGTCAATACTGTCATTACATAGTGATATATGTTGACCCCCTTATATCAAAATGTTTACTTTACTATATCCAAAGAATAGTTTGGATATCTAAAGTGATCATTTTTCCACAAATCTGACTTCATTGAAATATCTGATTGCCATTTTTTACCAATCCAATATATGGTGAATTTGCAGGTTAATTAGTACTGGAATTGTTGTCTACTCATGTAAATCTATATGCAAATGTATAGGTTTAAGGTAATGACACGGTTGTATTCATTAATGTTGCAAGTTCTCATGGTTTGATGTAAAACTGGCAAGCATTTTATTTTTATTGTAGTCTGGTAGTTGGCTAGATTAGTTAGCAATAGTTATAGTTTAGTAATAGTTTGGACTTTTTATCTACTCATTGCATATCTAATGAGTGTCAACCATTTAAAATATGTATTCTAATTAATAATACCATAATTGCCTTGACATTTGAATCGAAAGAAGTAAAATGTTTCTTCATTTATTTTACATGTCATGCAACATATACACTCTTTTTTGACTTATAATTTTAAATTCTGAGCTAACTTTCAACAATAATGATTAAAAAAGACAGAAAAAGTCCTTCCTATAGTCATTTTCTTTTCCTCCATAGCTGTTATTTTTTTGTACTACAAAGTCATATGAACACTGGCTTTGATTTTGCTTGATCAAAACACTTGCAAACATTTTTTCATTAGTCTCTTTCTGTTAAAAACAGTTTATTTCATCGTAGAAATGAAATCTTATCTTTGGTTATTTTGTGAGTTGCTTTCTGTAATAATTGATCATGAACTACCATCTTTTACATTCATGATTATATAACACACCAAAATTATTTATTTTAGTGTAACCTTAATCTCGTATAGTTCACTCACATTGACCTGAGACTAGGTTTACAATTTCAATATTAACATATATCTAAATAACTTAAAGTTAGTATTGTTTGTTTTTTTCTCAACTGTCTAAACATGAATAATTTCACGGTGACTTCCTGCTCTTTGTTTAATGCTTGCGATATTGAGGTAGTGTGTAATCATCCACTGTGAAATTATTCAAACTTTGACAGTTGACAAAAAAGGACAATAGCAGACTTGTTACTGAAATGTTAACTGTATTCATTTGTTTCTGGTCAATATGAACAAGCTATATTCACAAAAAATGGAGGAAAAGTTAGATGTAATTAAGGAAGGGGTGTGGAATGCCTACCATATTTTCAACTTGTCATAACTCTGTCACTGATGCAAATTGATACAATAATGCATCTGCTATTTTTAACTTTAGTTGAAAATGTATTCACATGTCATTATGCAATGACATTGATGTTAATTATGACAATATAAGTTTGTATTAGAAATAGAAATTCAAAACAAACTCTGCTACACTGCCGACAAATAAATGTTTGATAAATTCTCTTGTTTGTGGACTTAGTTGAACATATTGGTATTTCCACATCCTTGGTTCAGTTCTATGACTTCTAACCCAGTGTACAATGTATAGGCATAAAATTATATAATAATATTCAGTCTTCTTGTCATTTTAAAGTCTTCACTTTAATCAACTAGCCTGATTCCTGTGGCTGGTAAATTTATTTAGGCTAGTAAAAATAATTACTTCATTATAGTCTGGCTAGTTGATAATTCAACTTGTTTCCATAAATTATGATGAATTAAACAAGTGTTTGTAAGAATTTAAAGGTGAAGACTTTACATCAGATCATAGGTTGTAAATCACAAAATTATTTAGGAAAAATCAGTATTTTTGAGGTATATCATTTTACCATTGATACAACAGTATCTGTTTTGATAATTTATTCTTTATACTGCTTGATAGTTAGGTTCTAAAGTTCAAAAATAATAACTCCTAATTTCTTTATTT
The DNA here is from genome assembly GCA_025267735.1 of Mactra quadrangularis. Classification (NCBI taxonomy): domain Eukaryota; kingdom Metazoa; phylum Mollusca; class Bivalvia; order Venerida; family Mactridae; genus Mactra; species Mactra quadrangularis. The sequence continues at coordinate 37,623,023 of CM046296.1, read as the reverse complement.
GGTATGCAACAAATCATTTCCAGTAAAACATTTCAGTGAAAGAAAATATTGGGTCAGGAGTTTTAGACTTTGGTTCAATCTAATCCAGAAGAAAAACATGTCAAGAGCTTGATTGAAAACTGTTCTATCCTACACTTTTTTAAGAAAATGACTGTTTTATACTTCCCTTTAGAAATACTTAGTATAAATACTAGTTATCCAGTTTAACTGTGTAAAGTTACTGAGAAAGTTTTAACGATCTAAAACTTGTGAAAGTTTTGACAGTTTTCTGTTAAACCCTTGGTATGTAGTTCATTTAAAATAACCTGTCTAAATGAGTACATTCACATCATATTTGATCCTAGAGGTAATCAAAATACTCCTGTATGTTGTATTCAGAATCTTTTTTTTTCTGGGTTGAAAAATGGTTTATCTTCATTCACAGGTGCCTAGTACAATTTTTCCTTCTTACTAGATACATAGCACTATAACCGAGACTGTAGTGCCAAGATTTCATCCTCAAAGAAGATACTGTTTTGAATCCTATCCGTGGTATTTACACTATTGCATGAAAATTTGACAAACATGTCTATTTTACTCCCATTAATGTTTTAAGAGAAGTTGCAGGTCTTCTGTTAGGGTTGGTGAGAACTGGTAATAGATAGTGTTCCAGGAAAAGCTAGGTAATGTGTGCTGGCCGTCAGAAAATAAACTAGTTTGTGTACACATCAATTAATCCAGTATTATTAGCACTTGATATAGAAAGAAAATTGTCCTAAGCACCATTTATGATACCCCCGCTTCGAAGAAGAGGGGGGTATACTGTTTTACCCTTGTCCGTGCGTCCGTCCGTCCGTTACAAACTTTCGGTCGCAGTTTTCTCAGCAACTATAACATGCAGCAGCCTAATACTTTGCATATTGCTTCATCCCATAGTCCCATGTGGTGTAAAGCAATTTCATGCTCCTTGCTCATCTACTTCCTGTTTGTCGCATATTTTTAGATTTTTGCGGGGGTATCACTAGTGAGCATTAGCATACAGATTTACTTGTTTATTATTATTAACTGATAGTTAGTGTCTTCCAAACGTTTTTGGGTAAAAGAAATTTTGAGAAAAACTGATCATGTATGATGCAAGTGAATTTTAGTATTAGGTTATATGCTTTTCTATGTTGCACAATTTGAATAATACATTTGTATGTTTATTAACTAATATAGCCCGATTTTGCAATGTGCTCAGAAGAATCTTTGCTTCTTATTTCATTGGTAAATAGGAACTGGTTATCACAAAAAAACAGGATTTTATCTAAGTTGGAGGGCACTGTAAAATATGCAATTTGATAAAACTTAGGTGGAATTCTCATTAAACAAAACATTTTTATGTTCACAGAATATTCCTCTGAAAAGTGGTGTCTAATTGTACATTGTATTTCTAATGTTTTTACCATGTCAGATTTTTCAATTAAATTATCTTTTATTTTGTACATAGTTTATAATCATATCAAAGGGAGATAATTGTGTACATAGTTTATAGTCATATCAAAGGGAGATAATTACTCATTAAATTTTTGCATTAAATATTTTCAATAGAAAGATGTTTTAGTCCATGCAATAGGAATTCTACCTTAAACAATGGCTTCACCATTGCCACTTAACAATGTACCACTTGATTGTAGTGTCAGTTTTTTTCTCAACTGTCAAAGCTTGAATAATGTCACTATGACTGAATGCATTATAGTTATACTTGAGGCATCATCATTACTGAAATATCATGACTAAAGATCTATCATATGACATAATCAACTCAACTTATCTTATAGGTTATACACACTTTAGGAAAATCATGAATGTAAGACGACAATAATTTTAACATACAAAATCAATGTAAAATTATTTGTTTTGACAGTTGAGAAAAATTGAACTATTCTTTGGCACATTTCATTGTCATTGATCATCAACTGAATAGATCAATCGTTTGAATAACAATAAGGAATATTAGTCAGTTGTTTCCCCTTGTATACTATTAAATTAGGCTGGTCCAATTATTTGGATTACTCAGACTTTTCCCTTTCTTACTTATCAATGCCAATTTCCCCAAGTCAATCTTGAAGAACTTTTTTTGTAAATTCTTAAATTTGTTTGAAAATTATTCATCTTGACAATGTTCGTGTGAAAAACTATCTAAATTGCGTTATACTGATTCATATCCTGATTTCGTATAGATATTTGGTAAATTGTTTTATCATCTTAACTAAAATTATCAAAGAAATTCAATAATAAAATCTTAGGATTCTAACTGATAGGACCTACTTACCAAGTAGATCACCTCAAACTTTATCAAGGGAAGATAACTGGCAAATATCCCTCATTGTTATGACAAATGACTGTATATTAAACCACTCTACCAATCTGACGAGTAAGTTTGAATCTTCCACTGGAATAAGAATGAGAATCTGGTATTCAGGTATGAGTTTTAGAAAACTAACACTGTTTTTGGCTACAGTATTTGAAGTGTATAAATCTATAAGATCTGACAAATATTAATTTAAAATTATCAAAACATTGAAATTGTTCACATGTATTTATTTCTATTCTTTTGCCCAAATTATCTTTAATAGTAAATAAAGTTTGTCACCATTTGATATTCACAATTGTGAGCATTTTAATAACTGCTATTTTCAAATCATTGCTTGTGAACTCATTTCAAATTTAAAACCGAAAATATATAATTTCACTGGTTCCATTCAGTAGCTATTGTACTTATTTGGGCATTTTAGAATACATTTTCATATGATATTATGAATTAGTGAAAGGCTAAAGCTTCGCAGGATATGTTATATTTACCATTTGTCAGAGAAGATTTATACACTTACAAGTTCTGCTATGTGGACTACCTAACGTGAAATGCTCTAGTATGAAGCCTTAAAAAATAAAAAATAAATAAAAAAAATCTTGTATGATGTACCTTGTCTTTCAAAATTTTATCTTGTTTATTTCATGTAATTTTTATATATGATAAATTTCTTAACATTTCATTAGGTAGTCAGTTAGTTGAACAATACTGTAGTTAAAGTCATGTAAGAGGATTTGTGATGCATGTGAATCACATACAGTAGAAGACGAGAATACAGCACATCGTCAGGACTGCCAACACTGTCCAGTTTTCTCAACTGTCCAGTTTCCTCAATTGGACATTATTATAAACTTAGCAATATTTTCTGCTCTTCAAAGCTTGTGAAATTCTCAGCTTCTACTGTTTAACCTTTCATGACATCTAACCTTAGTTAAACAGCCAACTACCAACTTTTTAGATACACATTTATCATTATGTAATAGACAGTATTTGACTTGTATGTTTTTTTTTGTATTTATTTGATTGCATCAATGTTTTATATCATAGTATCTTGTAACCTTGTAGACTGGTTCTTTATACTTGTATTAGTATATTTTTGGTTTTTCAAACATATTTATTTATGCCTCTGAAGAAAGTTGGGATAGATTTCAAAACTCTAAATTCGTAGCTACAATATATGACCAATAGGGGGGAAGGGGGGTGGGAAGTTTCGGTGGCAGTAGTGTTGATGAATCAGATGACTAGTCAGTTATATATAAAGTTCTGGCAAGTTGTATGTTGAGAAATACTTACCTGTCCCAATCTGTGTTGGTAAAACTTCAATTCTGTTTGGGGGATGTGTGGGGAACTGGCTCACAGTTTTAGCCTACCCGAGTTGTATTCCAATCTCATTGAAATCAGATCTTGTTCAAGTTACTGTGTAAGCTAGTGTCCCACCATCTGACCTGAGACTGTCGAAATTGATTTGTCATGTGAGATCATAGACTTGAAAACTCTTAAGAATGTTTATTAAGGCTTCTATGACATTGAGTGATGTATGGAGAAAATCGCAGACAATTAAGTTCCCATAATATAGTCCAACAATATTAACTTGAGCTTGAACTACCTATTATCATAATGATATAATTACATGCTTCACTTACATTAAATGGTGAGTTTCCTCTAAGATATGTATGACCATATTGTAGTCATAATTGTGATTTAGGCAGGTACATAATATAAGAGGCTTCTGAAACCTTAAGGTCAGTGGTGCAGTTGGTAGTGGGCCTGGATTTAGAATCTTTTGTCCCGAAGGGGGTACAGGTTCGAATCCCACCCAGGGAGGTTACACACACCTTCTATGAAAAAAAGAAGCCTTATTATAGATAGCATGTGTCCTTGTGATTGAAAATTCAGAACTTTCTCGACTGATGAACGAAACCAAAAATGAACAAATTTTCAGTGTATAATAATTAAATTCATGCATAAAGGTCAATCTCAGGTTAATATTGTTGGACTACACAAGAGTTTTAGCTAGGAACTTGGCTGCATGTCATTGAGATACACATAATCTGATTTCAATGTGATTGGTAGAATTCTGTTGAACTTTGCTGTGAGCTAGATAAGGAATTGTTTCATGATTTCATCACCAGCTCAATTTTTGGTTTTTCCTTTGCAAGGCATTAGTTCTTATGATTGTTTCTCTGTTTTGTTTGGCTCCTTGTGTGGGATTGTTGCTAGTGCTGTCACAATAAACTTTTAGATTGATTAAGTTTTATATTTCAACGAGAGATTAATTTCAAATGTATTAAGTAAGCCTGTTGTATTTCCGTAAAATCACTGGATAATTTGAGTAAAAAAGTATAATGTCAAATTGCTGGCATTCATCACTCAACAATTCAAAAGTGAAGTGTTACGAGGAATTATTATGTCACTGGGGCTGTAAAATAGTTAATATCACACACACACGCACGCACGCACGCACGCACGCACGCACGCACGCACGCACGCACGCACGCACGCACGCACGCACGCACGCACGCACGCACGCACGCACGCACGCACGCACGCACGCACGCACGCACGCACGCACGCACGCACGCACGCACGCACGCACGCACGCACGCACGCACGCACGCACGCACGCACGCACGCACGCACGCACGCACGCACGCACGCACGCACGCACGCACGCACGCACGCACGCACGCACGCACGCACGCACGCACGCACGCACGCACGCACGCACGCACGCACGCACGCACGCACGCACGCACGCACGCACGCACGCACGCACGCACGCACGCACGCACACACACACACACACACACACACACACACACACACACACACACACACACACACACACACACACACACACACACACACACACACACACACACACACACACACACACACACACACACACACCTTTAATATATGGGTACCTGAATCTATTTCTCATATTTCCTCATTGTGATGTAGATACACAATGTATTTATCTGCTTAGATCAATGGTCATATATATAGAGAGTTGCCCGCAAGACTGTAGTAACTGGCTCATTTAGGAAATGCACTTAGTACATTATTTCAGGCAACACTTGATACATATGAATCATAATGAATGCTAAATTACCAATTCACTCAGATTCCAAGTAAATGATTGCACCAATATCATTGCTTTTGTAATTGTGACAGCTCTTAGTAACTTGTTTCATATCCTGATTATAATAGGATTCCCTTCTAGTCTTAATATTGGGTATCCCCCTTGTTGACAAGTTAACCTTTTATGAAAATTTGATGATAAAGTCAATTTTCCTTCACCAATAAGGTTTATGGAGAAGTTTCCGACCTTGTGGAAGGGTAGGTAACTCAGGTTAATAGCGCAGTTGGTAGCGCCGGGATTTGGAATCTCGTGCCCGTGGAGTGCGGGTTCGAATCCCACCCGGGGAGGTTGAACCCTGCAATGAAAATTTGACAATAATGTCAATTTTCCTCCATTGATTAGATAATATGGAGAAGTTTCCGGCCTTGTGGAAGGGTAGGTGAGTACTGGTTATAGACAAAGGTCCAGGAAAGCTAGGTTAGGTGCGCTGGACGCCGTGAAATGACCTAAATTATGTTGACACGGCGTTTACTCCAGTAGATAAATAAATAGATAAGGAAGGGTAGGTGAGCACTAGTTATAGACAAGGGTCCAGGAAAGCCAAGTTAGGTGGGCTGGACAGCTTTCTAGGATTCCTTATAAATATGATTCCTTTCTAGTCTTAATATTTGGTATCTACTTTGTTGACAAATAAGAAAGAGTGTCTCCTGACATCATGTAGCCCTGATGTTTTCGGTCAAGGTTGTTCTATTCCATTGTTGGGAGAGTGTCTCTTCTGTTATCTGGTGATAAAATCATGAAATTATTCTTTTTCCCTTCAGTTTGAAATGTTTAAAATGCAGGATTCCATTGATTACATAGTCCAGGTTTTTAACCTGTTAACATAGCTAAAGACAGCATCAGCGTCTTATTATAAAATATAGTGGTGAAATTTAGACCATTCAAAATTGATAGTGGATGATATATTCAGCCATTGTGAGGGGTAGGTTTTGGACCATTTGATAAAAAAACAAGCATTTAATAAAGCTAACTTATGCAAAATACATGGGGTGTCCCAGTAAATCGTGAACTCTGTTTGTTGCGAAAAAAGTATGCGCAACTTTAGCTCCAACTTTTAACTGCCATTGAATGCATGTGTTGTGAGTACGTATGCTAATTTTTTAGACGGTTAATTAAAAACTAAATGTTTTGCTTCAATTTATAAGACACTAGGTATGAAATCGCGGCACAAGGCAACGTCATATTAAGACGTCAGGTCTATGAAATCATTTTTATTCACTCTACAAATTCGCCTTGTTGTGAATGGTAACATATACAAACAATGTATTTACTTCATATTTACTTTACAAAAGTTTGTCTTAATTTTGTTACAAAATTGTTACACCAGTCTCAAAATAATAGTATGGTCAATGATATAATGGTCCACGGGTTAAGTATCCAACTTAATTTTGAATAACACTTTCATTAATTTTGGCAAGATAAATTAAATGGCTATATTACACTATGAATAATTTTTCTACCATTATGTAGTATGCACAAGGTATACTTAATGATCCCTTTCATCTGTCTATGTTGTTTAATTCAAATTTATACCCATGCATGTTGTGCCAGGCTGATAATGAAACGTAGTTGCAATAACATAGACTCAATCTTGTCCTGACGTCACCTTATCTCGTTTTTATACGCCCGTTTTGAACAACCAATCTACCTAGGTTCACCAAATTTTATGTGAGAGTAGCCCATGTGTCAAGGATGTTCCCAATCGGTTTTGGGGCCCCTGGGTCAAAGGTCAAGGTCACAGGGACATCATATTGAAAAACCTTGTCTGGACCATAACTCAACAACGACTGTACCTAGGTTCACCAAATTTTATGTGAAGGTAGCCCATGTGTCAAGGATGTGCCCTATAGGTTTATGGGGCCCCAGGTTTAAAGGTCAAGGTCACAGTGGCATAATATGGAAAAACTTTGTCTGGACAATAACTGAACCACCAATGTACCTAGGTTCACCAAATTTTATGTGAGAGTAGCCCATGTGTCAAGGATATGCCCTATTGATTTTGGGGCCCCTGGGTCAAAGGTCAAGGTCACAGTGGCATCATATTGAAAAACATTGTCTGTGTAGTAACTCACCAATGACTGTACCTAGGTTCACCAAATTTCATGTGAGAGTAGCCCATGTGTCAAGGATGTGCCTTATCAGTTTTGGGGAAACAGGGTCAAGTTTAAACCTTCAACCAGAAGATATCAAATTACCAAGCAGTGACTTCAAATGTTCAATTAATATGTTAATAAAGTCAAAGTCAAAATGGCAAACAATGAAACACTTGTCCAGACAATAACTGAACCACCAATGTACCTAGGTTCACTAAATTTTATGTGAGAGTAGCCCATGTGTCAAGGTTATGCGCTATTGGTTTTGAGGCCCCTGGGTCAAAGATCAAGGTCACAGGGGCATCATTGAAAAACATTGTCCGGGTAATTACTCAACAATGACTGTACCTAGGTTCACCAAATTTCATGTGAGAGTTGCCCATGTGTCAAGGATGTGCCTTATCAGCTTTGGGGAAACAGGGTCAAGTTTAAACCTTTAACCCGAAGATATAAAATTACCAAGCAGTGACTTCAAATGTTCAATTAATATGTTAATTAAGTCAAAATGGCAAACAATGAAACACTTGTCCAGACAATAACTGAACCACCAATGTACCTAGGTTCACCAAATTTTATGTGAGGGTAGCCCTTGTGTCAAGGATATGCCCTATTGGTTTTGGGGCTCCTGGGTCAAAGGTCAAGGTCACAGGGGCATCATATTGAAAAACCTGTTCGGACAATGACTCTTCAACGACTGTACCTAGGTTAACAAAATTTTATGTGAATGTAGCCCTTGTGTCAAGGATGTTCCCAATAGGTTTTGGAGCCCCAGGCCCAAAGGTCAAGGTCACAGAGGCATCATATAGATAAACCTAGTCTAGACAATAACTGAACCACAAATGTACCTAGGTTCACTAAATTTTATGTGACAGTAGCCCATGTGTCAAGGTTATCTCCTATTGGTTTTGGGGCCCCTGGGTCAAAGGTCAAGGTCGCAGTGGCATCATATTGAAAAACATTGTCTGTGTAGTAACTCAACAATGACTGCACCTAGGTTCACCAAATTTCATGTGAGAGTAGCCCATGTGTCAAGGATGTTCCCTATTGGTTTTGGGGCCTCTGGGTCAAGTTTAAACCATCATCCAGAAGATATCAAATTACCAAGCAGTGACTTCAAATGTTCAATCAATATGTTAATAAAGTCAAAATGGCAAACAATGGAAATAATGCTATATTTAATAAGTAACATGAATTTAGTTCACCAAATTTTATGTGAGGGTAGCCCATGTGTCAAGGATGTTCCCAATTGGTTTTGGGTCAAAACTGGGTCAAAGGTCAAGGTCACAGGGCTATCATATGGAAAACCCATGTCCGGACAATAACTAAACAATGATTGTACCTAGGTTAACCAAATTTTGTGTGGATCAGCCCATTTGTCAAGATGTAATGTGTTGATAGCTCTTTGGTATTGGATGTTCTCTTTTGATTAGGAGACCCCAGGGTCAAAAGTCAAAGTCACAGGGACTTAATTTATATTGAAACATTTTCCGGACAGTAACTTAGTAATGATTGTACCTAGGTTTACCAAATTTTATTTAAGGGTAGCCTAAATGTCTAGCATATGCCCCTTTGGTTTTAGGCCCCTGGGTTAAAGGTCAAAGTCACAAGAAAAATCATGAGGAAAAACCTTGTCCAACAACCAACTTTACCTAAGATCACCAAATTTTATGTATCAATACTCTTTTAATCTTTTGGTCAAGGGCGAGAATTTTTGGTTCTGAGGCCCCAGGGTCAAGGTGACTGGAAGTTGGTATGGGAAAACTTTGTGTCGGTGATAACTCAACCATGTTTGTACCTAGGTTCTCAAAATCTTTGCTTTGGATAGCCCTCCAGTTAAGGATGGGACCTATTCTTAGATCCCTGGGTCATTGGTCAAGGTAACAGGGACTTCATATGAGATAGAACACAGCATGGACTGCACACGGGCGTATAATGCCCCGCCCAGCGGAGCTCTTGTTGTGTTTCAGTTCAAATTCGTATTGCACTCCTCTTTGATCTGAGATTTGGTGTGATAATATACTAACAATTTCTGCAAATGTCTATGTAAAAATAAAATGCAATTTAAAAAAAATAAGTTTAAATTTTGCTGTTCTTTTGAACTCAGTATGAACGAATATTCAAGTGTAAAAGTGGTTGCGCCACATGCAGTTGGTTGTAGAAAATTCATTCAGAGGATAATTAAGAGGATAATTAAGTTCAATTTTTTTTTTCACTAGAATTTTATCTGATGTTAATAAATGCATAGCATTGTCTCATACTCCTTGGTATTTGGTCATAATAGTATGAATAAACTGCTTTTCCATTTGGGCTTGACATTAAGGTAATCTGATTGCCCCTGACCAGCTATGTTTGAGATCAGGCTACCTGTAACTGCTAGTAAACATTTGATATGGGCAATAAAATCATATCTAGGTGGTTGTCCAGCTGGAAAACCTGTTTTAAAAGTTATAAATTAGTTCAGAGTGTTTTTTATGCAGTGTGTTAATAGCCATTTTAATAGAATTACATGTATGTAATATTATCACGGCGCAATATGACCTTTCTGTGTTGGTGCACTGTAAAACCCAAACAAACAAAGTATTATTATCATGGTAAATGGGAATAAGTAAGTTTAAATAGGTCTGATAGTTTGATGTGTTCTAATGCCTATAGTTCACACTGCCTAGTGCATCCTGGTAATTTATAGTCAGCGGACAGGGAAGACTTGTGAAGAAAAGGAAGTTGCTAGACCAGGAGTCACTACATCTCCATCTTGAACATGGACTATACTGGTTTAATATGGTTTTACCCAGGAATCTTAAAGTGGAGAACTAGATTATGCCAGAAGAGCTACTGTGATGTCCCTGGTCTCCCATTAATAATGCTGTATTGATTTCGCTTCCTGATGAATCCTGGTTGTATTTAGATTTTAAACACCATCCAGGTCCCTCCCTAGTGATTACCAATTCAACGAGGTTTATTCTGATTAAATGTGATTTTCAATGGGGCCAATACGGTGTTAATGATGTTTGCCTCAGTGTCCTAGCGAGATGTACCGGGTTTTTACACCAGTACAGTGTGAAGTAGGAATAAATAATACCTGTATTAAAGATTTCAACTGATAATACTTCACATTCCATAATAGTTCATTTGTAGAGAATAAAAATATGGATAGTTTATGAACAAGTTTTGTTAATTTTAAGAAAATCATTTGAACAATATGGTATCATATTTCTGCCACCAGTTAACTACATGATTAACATGTTAGTTAAGCAGCTAACTAGTTATGTAACTATTTTTTTATACAATAAATTAATGATTATAAATAAATGCAAGTTAGTGCCTGCAACTGCCATTTTTGTAAATTTTACCAAAATTCAATTCAATATATTAATATACAGTAGAGGCTAAGATTATTATTGGAGCTGTTAAAATAATTACATCAAAATTAAGTATTTACTTCAATGTCATTCAGTCTGAGCATTCATCTTAAGTACCAAATTATTTCAATCTTATTTTAAAGTAAAATTTAGTAACCTAAGTCTGGCTGTGTAAAATCATTGTTCATAAAGAATGTTACATATTAAAATGAATGATAGTCATGCCTTTACTGAATGTATATCACAAATGAAGTTATTATACATCATTAAATGTTGGACATTTTGACTCTGAAAAACACCAATAGCAAAAATAATTCAAAGTAATTTCAAAATATATGTAGTTGTCACTAATGATGCTAGAAATATATTAGATATAAAAGAAATTTTGATCCAAGCAATCTAGCAGTATTTGACCATGTTTTCAAGGGTGGCTTTACTGTTTAGACTGCTGGATTGAATATAAGATGTGTTCTTGTACAACAAAAAACTCAAGATATAAATGGAATTTTGTTCCAGGCAGTCTTGCGGTATTTGACCATGTTTTCCAGGGTGGCTTTACTGTTTAGACTGCTAGATTGAGTATAAAACGTATACATGTACAATAAAAAACTCAGATATAAATGGAATGTTGTTCCAGGTAGTCTTGCGGTATTTGACCATGTTTTCCAGGATGGCTTTACTGTTTAGACTGCTAGATTGAGTATAAAACGTATACATGTACAATAAAAAACTCAAGATATAAATGGAATGTTGTTCCAGGTAGTCTTGCGGTATTTGACCATGTTTTCCAGGGTGGCTATACTGTTTAGACTGCTAGATTGAGTATAAAACATATACATGTACAATGAACAACAGTTGAACATAGAATGTGAATATAGCTAGGGTGCTCTTACATATATTATATACGGTACTGTACATATAAGTACAAATTGATGAAATTTAAACAAACTCTAGAGATATGATAATTTACATGGTTAGGTCATCATTTTATTATTACATTTCTGTATAGGTAATGGTGTATGATAACTTATTTTGTTGTGTTACTGGTAGTTGAGGGTATTGAGTATTATTCATTAAGCTATTGAGTAATAGTTATAATAGGCAATATAGCTTTATTTATCATATGAAAGTGATTTTTACGCATGCTCATGGCTTTGTGTACTGTAACTTACTCTAGATTAAGTTTGATAATTGGTATAACAGTTTATGACTGGATGATTTGTATTTATTTTACTTAATTGTGATGTAATTATGTATTTTAACCCAGGGAAGTTAAATTATAAGTTATACTTTTACTTAGTTCTAAGTGCTTAGAATTTTTACTTCAATATGTTTAATAGATTTGGTTGTTACTAAGATTATTCACAAAATCATGGCAGAAATATGTTACAATGGCTTTTGTAATAATAATTAAATAAATCAAAAGAAAACAAAGAAACAGATAATTAATTCATTTACCATTTACAATCTATCCTGTGTTTATTCTCTACAATAATCAGTACAACAGTAACTTCAGAAGTACAGCAGTAAACATTTACTGCTAAACATTCAGCAGTAAACTTTTGAAAATGTCTGTATAGCTTTAGTAAGTCTTCACTCCTGAAATGTCTAGCTGTAAAAGTTTACTGTTGTATTGCTGAAATTTCTAGTAGGTAGTAGGTTACTTCTGTACTGCTGAAGTTACTGCTGTACTGGTGAAGTTACTGCTGTACTGCTGAAGTTACTGTTGTACTGCTGAAGTTACTGCTGTACTGCTGAAGTTACTGCTGTACTGCTGAAGTTACTGCTGTATTGCTGAAGTTACTGCTGTACTGCTGAAGTTACTGCTGTACTGCTGAAGTTACTTCTGTATTGCTATAGTTACTGCTGTACTTCTGACTTCACATACATACATTTAGGATTCTCTTTACCTAACTACATGTGATACTAGTTAAGTTTATAAAATCATAATTGCTACCCTTCTTTATATAAATAATTGATTCAAACATTAGTAATTGTAATATAATAGTTAAGTTGTACCCTAAATAGTACCACTAGTATTGTAAATGCAGCTATGACAATATTACATGTTCTGTATAACTTTTGTAGGTCCTCTACAGACCAAATCCTCTACACAACGACAGTTTTGTATTTTTCCCTTAGGTGTTGTTTTAAATGAATTTATCCTCTACAGAACTTCAACACACTCGTTCTTATCTGTGGATGCTTTTCAAGCAATGTTGTACTGTTTTGTTAATTGTTTGTTTGGGGTTACAGCACATAGGATATTTTTTATCAAACTTTGATTAAAGCCCCTAAAAATTGACACCTATTCTACCATGCAGAATAAGAGCTTATTGAACTTAATTTTCCTCTGAATGAATTTACTGCACCATTCTTTCTTAGCTCATATAATCATTATGCTCATTGTGAGCTTTATTTGTGATCACTTTAATTTGTCTGTTCGTTCATCTGTTAGTTCTCTTCTATTTTGTCTTTTACTCCCTTCTTTTCTGCATTTTAAACATTTCAAACTGCATCCTCCAAACTTAATTTGTATAAGACTGACACAGATTGGTATTGTACATTGTACACTCCAGCATACAACTTTAAGGAAATTTATATATAACTGGCCAGGATATTTCCGGTTATACTGCATTGACATTCGAGACCACCGAAACATTATGAACGGGGTATTGGTCATATGGCGTGGCTGGGGGGGGGGGCTTTGGTATTATTTTGAAATCTATTCTGACTTTTCATGTATCATATTAAAATCTTACTTTACAAGTGTTATAAGATGCTATGATATGAAATACAGTATTAAATTTGTATTTTTTGTGTTGTATTGTAAGTTTCATGATTCTTCTATTTGTTGATAGTTGTAAGATTATACATTACTTGTTTAATTTACTCCATTTATTTTTCTTGTTTTTCAGATGAACAGTGATGTAACCCTGGCAACCAGTACCAAGATTATCGTAACATCAATGTAAGTAAAATATTTTTTATCATTATTTCTCGAATTTGTTAAATGATGTCACTAGTTAATTAGATTGTGATTGCTAATTAATCAAACTTCACGCAGCGGTTATTTCCCTTTATTGTTAGCAATATGTGATGTAGCTGCTGTGAGGAGTTTGATAAAAAATTTGTTAAAACTGTCATCTGGAGTAATTAATTACCTCCCTTATAAAAAGAGCTACATTTTGTATTTTAAATACCAGCTAGCTCAGTTGGTAGCACGCAAGTCTACTAATCGAGGGGTCGTTTGATTCCTGGGCGGGGCACACTTTCGTGGAGCTTGGTCATGTAATTATTTCTCTTGCCATTCTCCTTCCTACTAATGATTTTTAATTATGTAGGACAGTTGTCAGCCACTGACGAAAGTATGCGCTTAGTAGTTGGTTAACAGCTAAATCCAGAGATTTAGCTTTTCCAGGAGGAGTGGGTAGGTTGACTGACCTCCGATATATGACCTATATAATGTTTCTAATGTATTTTCTGTTTCAATATTTTTATATGCATGTTTAAAAAACAGTCGTATGTTATGGCGCTGGTTGTCCATTCATCCGTCTGTCTGTCTGTCTGTCTTTCTGAAACATCTTGTGCATGCAACTCCTCCTTTACTATTCAACCTATTTTCTGACTGATAATAGTTATTGATGTCTAGTTATTAAGGGGATATAATTCAGTATTTCTTCATTTACTTTTAAATTATTACTCTTTTATATATACTTATAAGGTATTTCTTGAACAAGCAACTCGATCTTTACTACTTGACTTATTTTCTTAAAACTCTCACTGATAGATATTGATATCTAGTTGTGCATAAAGGGACGTAATTCAAATTTTTTCATTTACTTTTTATTTCCCTTAAATTATATATACATAAGCAAATTCTTTTGTGGACAATTCTCCTTTATTACATGACCTATGTTCTTGAAAGTCCCATTGATGACAGAAATTGATGACAAATTTTGCATAAAGGGGACATAATTTAAACTATCATTTACTTTTGAAATTAGTTTTCTTTTATATAATTATTAATATTTATAAGAGATTCCTTGGGCAAGCAACTCATCCTTTATTACTTCATCTTTATTACTTGAACTATCTTTCTCTGATGATTAATATTGATTACTAGTTGTGCATTCAGGGGTCATAATTTAAATTTATCATTTACTTTTGCATTATTTCCTCATTCATTACATGACCTGTGTTCTTTGAAGTCCCACTGATGACATATGTTGATATCTACTTGTGCATAAAGGGGACATAATGCAGATTTCATTTTTTTCATTATTTCCCTTTGACTTAAAAAGGGAACATCCTTTAAAATCCATCATTTTCTTTTGAAATATTTTCTCTGTGCAGACAACTCCTTCATTACTTGTCTTAAATTATAGTAAGATAAGATAAGATAATCTTTATTTAGAGTCGGTTATAGTCAACTACATACATGTATAACACTAGCTTAAAGCTATTGTCCGATAGTAACTTTCGTTTTGAGTTGAACCATCTTCGGGCGTATTTTGCCTCGCTCACTGGAGCACTTGTTGAATTTATATTTTCATGATTTATTTTTTATCAAATTTAACATTTCATTTCAGATTGTATTAAAATCATCAAACGTTTCAAGCTGGTCGATGTAATATAATGGTTGTTTACAGAAAACATGAAGAATCAACATATCAATTTTCTTGTACATTATATAATTCTGGCCTGACCACTTTTAAACAAGTCGTCTCGGACATTTTGTCCTTGAGATGTTTGTTGCCCAATTACATGTTTAAAACCCTGTCTTTTTTATTACTTGGAATTTCGTTCCCAAATTTGGTACGAAATTTCTGTTGGCGAATGGAAATATGTATTTGTCCTCGCAATTTTACTCCCCATTTATTGATGAATCAAATTCAAAGTACCAAAGGTGGTCTTTGGAGCTTTTTGCACACTTATTTTGGTAAGAAATTTCTGCGGACAAATTGCAATTTCACCACTCGTCATCGGAACTTTTCGCCACGAAAATTTGGAACGAGTTTTTTGTCTTGGGAAATTTTACGAACATTCCGAGAACGATATGAATTTCAACGGAACTTCTGGCTAGCATAATTGGTACGAAATTATTTTTTGCCATTCGTCTTTGAAACTGCAATCATATTTGGTACGAAAATTCGGAGAATGAATCGATATTGAAATTTCAATTCGTCCTTTGAACTTTACGCTCTCAGATTAAGTACGAAATTGCTATTGCCGAATCGAAATACATATTCGTTCTCTGAATGTTTGTCACTGACTTGGGTACGAAATTTGCAAGGGCGAATCAAAATATCTATTCGTCCCTTTGAAGTTTTCGCTCCAAAATTGGGTACGAAAATTCCGAGGACGAATCGATATGCCATTCGTCCTTTAAATTTTTCGCTCTCGAGTTAGGTTCGAAAATTCTGAGGACAAATCTATTTTTGCCATTCGTCCTTGGAATTTTTCGCTCCCAAATTTGGTACGAAAAGGACGAATCGATATTTTGCCCGTCGTACTTTGAACTTTTCACTCCCAAATGTAGAACGAAATTTCAAAGGACGAATGGCAAAATATCTATTCGTCTTCGAAGTTTTCGCTCCCAAATTGGGTACGAAAATTCCGAGGACGAATCGATATTTTGCCATTCGTCCTTAGAACTATTCGCTCCCAAAACTAGTGAATTGGGTACGAAATTTGCATGGGCAAATCGGAATTCGTCCTTTTTTCCGCTCCCGAGTTTGGTTCGAAACTTTTGAGGACAAATCGATTTTTTGCGATTCGTCCTTCCCAAATTTGGTACGAAAATTCAGAGGACGAATCGATATCTTGCCCGTCGTCCTTGGAACTTTACGCTCCCAAACGTAGAACGAAATTTCAAAGGACGAATGACAAAATATCTATTCGTCCTTCAAAGTTTTCGTTCCTAAATTGGGTACGAAAATTCCGAGGACGAATGGATATTTTGCCATTCGTCCTTAGAACTTTTCGCTCCCAAAACTAGTGAATTGGGTACGAAATTTGCATGGGCAAATCGGAATTCGTCCATTGAATTTTCCGCTCCCGAGTTTTGTTCGAAACTTTCGAGGACGAATCGATTTTTTGCGATTCGTCCTTGGGAGTTTCGCTCCCAAATTTGGTACGAAAATTCAGAGGACGAATCGATATCTTGCCTGTCGTCCTTTGAACTTTACGCTCCCAAACGTAGAACGAAATTTCAAAGGGCGAATCAAAATATCTATTCGTCCTTCGAAATTTTCGCTCCTAAATTGGGTACGAAAATTCCGAGGACGAATCGATATGCCATTCGTCCTGTAAATTTTCCGCTCTTGAGTTAGGTTCCAAAATTCTAAGGACAAATCGATTTTTGCCATTCCTCCCTTGAATTTTTCGCTCCTAAAATTGGTACGAAAATTCAGAGGACGAATCGATATCTTGCCCGTCATCCTTGGAACTTTACGCTCCCAAACGTAGAACGAAATTTCAAGGGACGAATGACAAAATATCTATTCGTCCTTCAAAGTTTTCGTTCCCAAATTGGGTACGAAAATTCCGAGGACGAATCGATATTTTGCCATTCGTCCTTAGAACTTTTCGCTCCCAAACTAGTGAATTGTTTACGAAATTTGCATGGGCAAATCGGAATTCGTCCTTTGAATTCTCCGCTCCCGAGTTTTGTTCGAAACTTTTGAGGACGAATCGATTTTTTGCGATTCGTCCTTGGGAGTTTCGCTCCCAAATTTGGTACGAAAATTCAGAGGACGAATCGATATCTTGCCCGTCGTCCTTGGAACTTTACGCTCCCAAACGTAGAACGAAATTTCAAAGGACGAATGACAAAATATCTATTCATCCTTCAAAGTTTTCGTTCCCAAATTGGGTACGAAAATTCCGAGGACGAATCGATATTTTGCCATTCGTCATTGGAACTTTTCGCTCCCAAAACTAGTGAATTGGGTACGAAATTTGCATGGGCGAGGAATTCGTCCTTTGAATTTTCCGCTCCCGAGTTTGGTTCGAAACTTTTAAGGACGAATCAATTTTTGCAACTCGTCTTTGGAGTTTTTCGCTCCCAATTATGGAAGGAAAATTCATAGGACGAATCGATATTTTGCCCGTCGTCCTTGGAACTTTACGCTCCCAAACGTAGAACGAAATTTCAAACGGCGAATCAAAATATCTATTCGTCCTTCGAAATTTTCCCTCCTAAATCGGGTACGAAAATTCCGAGGACGAATCCATATGCCATTCGTCCTGTAAATTTTCCGCTCTTGAGTTAGGTTCGAAAATTCTAAAGACAAATCGATTTTTGCCATTCGTCCTTGGAATTTTTCGCTCCTAAAATTGGTACGAAAATTCAGAGGACGAATCGATATTTTGCCCGTCGTCCTTGGAACTCTACGCTCCCAAACGTGTAACGAAATTTCAAAGGGCGAATCGAAATATCTATTCGTTCTTCGAAGTTTTCGCTCCTTAATTGGGTACGAAAAATTCCGAGGACGAATCGATATTTTGCCATTCGTTCTTGGAACTTTTCGCTCCCAAACCTAGTGAATTGGATACGAAATTTGCAAGGGCGAATCGAAATTTGTCCTTTGAATTTTCCGCTCCCGAGTTTGGTTCAAAACTTCTGAGGCCGAATCGATTTTTGCAATTCGTCCTTGGATTTTTTCACTCCCAAAGTTAGTACGAAAATTCAGAGGATGAATCGATATTTTGCCATTCGTCCTTGGAACTTTTCGCTCCCAAATGTGGTACGAAATTTCTGTGGGCGAATCGAAGTATCTACTCGTCCTCGGAACGTTTATCACTGAATTCGGTTCGAAATGCGTCTTTCCAATTTTACGTCCTGAATTTGGTTTAAAAATTCTGTGGACGAAAAGTCTTTAAAATTTTTGGTTTTAAGATTGGTACGGAAATTCGGCGGATGAATCGATATTTTTCCATTCTTCCTATGAACTTTTCGTTTCCAGAATTAGTACGAAATTTCTATGGGCGAACCTTAGAACGTTAATAACTGAATTGGGTACGAAATTTGCAGGGCAAATCGAAATATCTATTCGTCCTTCGAATTTTCCGCTCCCAAGTTATTACGAAAATTCTGAGGACGAATCGCTTTTTGCCATTCGTCCTTTGAACTTCCCAAATTTGGTACGAAAATTCCGAGGACGAATCGATATTTTGCCATTCGTCCTTGGAACTTTTTGCTCCCAAATTAAGTACGAAATTTCAATGGGCGAATCGAAGTATCAAGTCGTCTTTGGAATTTTTCATCCTGAATTTAGTACGAAAATTCTGTGGCGAAAATTTTTTTTCGCAATTCGTCTTCAAAATTTTTGGTACCAAGATTGGAACGAAAATTCTAAGGATGAATCGATATTTTGCCTGTCGTCTTTAAAACTATTTCTGTGGGCAAATCTAATTATCTTTTTTTTGGAACTGTTCGCTCCCAAATTCATTACGATTTTGCATGGGAAATAAATATGTAATATTATGTAATTAAATATCTATTCGTACTCAAAACTCTTCGCTCATGCAAATATTGTACCTTATTAAAGGCAAAAAATTCCGACGACGAATAGAAATTTCGATTCGCCCACAAAAATTTCTTACTAAATTTAATGGCGGAAAGGTCCAAAGATGAATAGATATTGCAATTCGCCCATTCAAATTTGGGATCGAAATGTCTATTCGTTCGTGGAACTCTCCATCAAATTTGGTACGAAATTCTAAGGATGAATCGATATTTTTCCATTCGTTCTTGAAACTTTCCGCTCCAAATTAAGTACGAAATTTCTGTGGGCGAATCGAAATATCTACTCGTCCTCGGAACGTTTCGCACTGAATTGGGTAGGAAATTTGCAAGGGCGAATCGAAATGTCTACTTGTTCTTCAAACTGTACGCCATCAAATTTGGTACGAAAATTCCGAGGACGATGTGATTTTTTTATATCTTGAAACGTTTCGCTTCAAAATAAGTACGAAATTTCTGAGGGCGAATCGAAATAATATAATACCGAACTGTTAGCCATAAATTAGGTTGAAAATTTCTAACTACGAATGGAAAATTACATTTTATCCCAGGAACTATTCGCTCTGTGATTTGGTGCGAGAATTCTGTGGACGAAATTCACCATTCGTCCTCGAAATTGTTGCCCAAAATTTGGTAAAACATTTCTCAAGACTAATCGAAAATTACAATTTATCCTCCGAACTTTTTGCTTCTTATTTGGGCACGAAATATCAGTGGGAAAATAGCTGCATTTCGATTTGTCCTCTGAAATTTTCGCTCCATAATTTTGTAGAAAATATCTGTGTACAAATGTCAACATTTCAATTTGTCCTCGACATTTTCGCTCTCAAGTTAGATTCGAAATTCTGTGGACGTATCGAAAATTTACCATTCGTCCTCGAACCTTTCGCTTCTCAATTTGGTATGCAATTTCTGTTGACGAATCAGAACTTTTTGCTCACAAATTTGGTCGAACATTTTTGAAAATGAATCGAAAATAGCAATTGTCTTTGGAGCTATTCGCTTCGAAATGTGGCTCAAAAAATCCTGTGGACGAATCTCAACTTTTTGCTAACGCCCTGGAAGACTATTTTCTTTCAACATGACACAATGACAATTCGTCGTCCTTTTTTGAATAGGTAGGGTTTCCAGGATGTTTGCAAAAAGTATAAAACTGGTGTTGTAAATGTGATGCGCAGTAAATTGTATACACTTACCAGAGGCAGATTCAGGATTTTTTCTAGAGGGGGTCCGAACTTTTCTAGGGGGGGGGGGGCTCCGATACACGAACAACAACCACTTATATACATTTTGCAGAAAAAAAATGCAACATATTGATAATAAAAACTACATAACCATTTAATCTATGTTAAGCACCGAAAGAAATTGCTTCATGCAATTTAAAAATGACTTACAGGCAAGAATACCATTAATGGACAGGTACATTTTCCAAATTCTAGAGGGGGTCCGGACACCCCTGACACCCCCCCCCCCCGCTGGATCCGCCTATGCTTTCCGTTTAGTCTCGAGCAAGGTACTATGTAAGTCTGACGACAATAGAAAGACTTGCAGCTCTTCAAAACTCTGAGTCGAGGCAGAATTATTGTTTTCTTCTTGAAACCTACAGGTCTTTCACGCAAACATTGCGTATATAAACACGGTCAGTTTCATTACACACCAATATTTGGGGGTGAATTATTTATATTCATATCATCATAAAAAATTTACAAAGAAGATATACATTATTTAAGATAAATGTTTAATATCAAGTGGTGTGTTTAAATCAGTAACATGCTGTTCATGCATCAGCTTATTCACCTATTTAGTGGACAAGTCCATTGTTTAAAGTACAAAAACACGCACGACCTAGAATACGACCTGTACCAACACATAACACTTTATCATTGCTTACTTTTTTCTTCTTGAAACCGAAGTATTGGTGATGTCATAGACACGTGGTATTGCACTATGAAGAAGTGGGCTGGAGAGTGATTAAATTGCAAAACCACCTGTATGTAAATGTCTTGCTTTTAAATCAGGGACCTCTAGATCCCTAAGCGCCCGTCCTCGCAATAGACTACTGCTCCTGAGATTGGCAAGAAAGGGAGAGTAATTAGCAAGACAGGAGCAGTGGTCCAGTGGTAGGACGCGCGCTTAGGGATCGAGAGGTCCTGGGTTCGAATCCCACCAGGGGCACTGCTAATTTCCTTGAGCAAGAAATTTACCTGCGATTGCTTCACTTCACCCAGGTGTAAATGGGTACCTGCGAGGGTGGTATAATTCCGCTGCGCCAATTTGTCGGCTGCACTAATAAGCGGAGTAAAAAGACTCCCCAGGGAGATTGATAGATAGATACCAGTAGCCCAGTGACCAGGGGTAATTGCTGTAAAGTCGGTGAACATGCGTAAGCATGAAACTTAGACTATAAAATGTAATTACATAATTACATTACATAGCAACAACTCAAGTCTATGGATTCAGCGTTAAACGCATTTTAATATACATATTAACAATAGTCATAATATATAAGTTACACTATATTAATATATTATTAAAATTATATACAAACAATCTGTAAATTATACAAACACAACATCCAATAGTTTACCTCACGAATTTACTAAATATTTACACATTTCCCGCCATTTATTGTCGTGTTTCTATTCGAAACATCCTCGGTGATTTTTCTACGTAACTTCGTCGTTAGTTGATGTGAAAACCGCCTATGTCGTTCCAAAATGCAATTTCCAGACAATCTTAATTTGTTTGGGATTTTCCAACGAAAGCACATACGTGTATTATTAAGTTATGGGATAAGCCGAATAAAAATTGCAATGTATTAATATGGATCAACTCGTTTCAAATGGAGTTTATTCATATTTTAAGGTAGTTCGCTCCTTTTGGGTTGATTTTGTTTCATGTCCACAATCCATACCATATGTTAGCACTTATTATAAACTCTATAAACTCATTCATAATAAATAATGGTTCTTTAGTGAGAGGAAATATTCATAATTGTAGTTTTGTTAAATGTCTAAAATTTGTTAATCTGCCTACAGCTTAAGATTTTCTTTCTATGATTTGCTCGGATAACGACTACAATGTATGTGAAATTTTAAGCGGGTTAATCATTTAATGCTTGTATTTAGAAATGAGTTGTTTCAAATTTTTCTTCCTGAGTTTTCCAATCTCCAGCTTCAATTAGTTCGTTTATTTCTGTTTTTACTATTTCATCTTCGACTTCTTAAATTACTTCCCCTGCGTAGAAAATCTTTTTCGATCGTGTCCAACTGAATGAATTGTCGAAGAATAAAACATCTACAAAGAAGAAATGGTTAAAGGGAACATATGAGATAGATTCAACACATATAGTTAAATATATACTTATCTTACTGTACGACAAATATTGCAAGAAATAATTGCAAACCTTTGGCTTTGCTGTACAAATTTGGCAATTTGATTTCAGTGTATCCTATACTTTTAAATCCAAACAGCACACATTCAGATTCACCTTAAAGTTTATTGTCATTTGTTAGTTTTCTCTAGAGTCATTTACAGCGTATGGTTCTCCATGCAAGCATTCATAGAATATTTCCTTCACAAATACTCGCCACCAACGTTGAACTCGCCCTATGTGGAGTACATTTATGATTACAGTTATGGAATGGTATGACCTGCCCCATTAGCGAGCAAGAGTTGAACCCAGATAGCCAGATTTGAAATGAAATACGACAATTATTAAAAAAAGTCTAAATAGTCTGTGTGTAGGGCATTCCGACCCCTTCTTAGCAAATCTCAACGACCCTATAGAATTTTATATCATCTGTAGGAATATTGACATGAATGTTAATAGAGAAAATCTCAATTGGCTCTGTTTAAAAACAAAAACTTGGAGCCTACCCTAACCTAATTTATCTGCAGACCGTTGCCCTGAACACAGATTATTAATCTACT
Source organism: Mactra quadrangularis (assembly GCA_025267735.1). NCBI lineage: Eukaryota > Metazoa > Mollusca > Bivalvia > Venerida > Mactridae > Mactra > Mactra quadrangularis. The sequence continues at coordinate 37,599,631 of CM046296.1, read as the reverse complement.
TAAAACCTACATGTTCCAGCTTTGTCACACATGATGCTACCATCTTCAGCGACGAGTTGACTGTTGACACGTTTTGTTAGTAATATTTGAACAGTGTTACCATTGTCTATAAGATTCACACCAAACCCAATATCATAATCATCTGTCTTAAATTCCCATCTACAATTAATAACAGGAAGCAAAATTTACACTCTCCTTATGGACAATGTAGACCAATACAGTGTAGTGTTCATGGTTGACAAAAACTGAAATGAGGGCCTAGCTGGCGATCGAAAATAATCAACATATGCCTATGCCAGCTTCAGATTCATCAACATTGTACTTTTTCACATATTCGTTGTTCGTTTTTTTATGCAAAAACACAGAAATAAAATGTCTATAAACATATATTTGAATAACAATTTTAATTATAGTGTTTCTATAAATAAAAATACTGCAGTTTGAATTCTTACACATTTTCTGAAAACTAACGAATAAAAATTGAGTATAAACTACAAAATTAGTGCAAATCGATCTGAAACCAATGAATACATTACACGCTTCTAACTACAACATTCTAACTTATACTTTCTTATACTTAATGTATGTAAATGATATTTAAATGATATTCATTGAGTCAGGTCAATTTACAGGTCAAGTTATACCTGAGTATACTTCCTGGTTTGTCCACTTTATATTCCACTTCTAGTTTGTCACCACGTGCTTTATTCATATACTCGTATAAATCTTTTGTATCAGGAAAATATTCCTCGGGTACATCTCCTCCTTGACCAATCTATAAATGTTTAATAACACATGTAATATGGTGATTGCCATGGTGATGATGTTGATGATGATGATAATGATGGTCGTGGTGTCATCATGATAATGATAATAATGGGGGGGTGATGATAATGGTGGTGATGATGATGGTGAATGTTTAACTGACAGTAAAGATGGTTTTGATCATGAAAATGTATTCTTTAAAAATATCTCTTAACCATTTTTTTATCATTTATACATAAATTGTGCATATGATTGTGAAACGCTTTTGAAAATAGGTTCAATATGCAAAAAGCGATATACAGTTATGATTATAAAAAATGAAAATAAATATTGGATGATGACGGTGACGATGATGATGGTAAAAGTAATTTTGATGGAAATAATGTCGAAGTTTAATGTTAAACTGATGATGAAGATATTGTGACGATGATTATAATGATGATGATGATGAAGATGAAGATGGTGATGTTAATGATGTTAATTGTGATGATAATGATTGTGTTTGTGATGGTGACAGTAATGCTAGGAGAGAGAATGTTACAATTGACGAAAATAGAAATCTTGACGATAATAACAGTTATGATAAAACTTGTTATTGTTGGTGACGATGATGGAAGTGATATTGAGAAGTTGACCATTCCATGAGCGACCTTTTATTTGAATAAAGTACATTTACCCACAAATATAACCATGTACTCTTTTTGTTATCACTTGGTTAGTGGGACAATTTTTGTAACTGTAAACATTTGTTAAATATACTAATAGGTAAAGTCATGGAAAGATCCATTATGATAATTGTGAAGATGTTGATGGTTGTGGAAAATGATAATTTAAATGTCAAGAATATTAAAGTCAAGAATTAAATTACTTCATTTCTCAAGATACAATATTTACTTACCATAGTTGCACATCTTGGATTTCCATCAGGATCAGTTAAAGAACCACCAAGAAATGCTGGAAGTTCTTCAGCGTCAATATATATTGCAGTAATGTGCTCTCGTAGTTGGCTGAAAATGTATGTAGATAATTAAACTACAATGTAAAAGTGCGTTATTATACTGTTTAGATGACAATTCCAAACCGCTAAATACAAAGAAGTGAATTTAGTCGCCAAGATCACAATGTTTATATATATACTAATTTATTTTAGCTCGATTGTGAAATAAGTTCTTACAACTTAGAGTATTATCTTTCGAGTCCGCTTCCTGGTCCACCAGTACCGAGCTAGAAGGATAAAGTTTCTTGCTCAAGGAAACAAAGGAGTATATTTTTGGATGGGATTCGAAACAACGCGAACTTGCTAGCCAATGATTACCAGTCCAACGTCGTAACCGCTCGGCCACGCCCGCTACAGATCACTACATAAAACTGGTCGTAAATGGCTAACATTAACGTCAACAGCCAGTCCTGTTCAAAGAATGCATGAACGAACACTCATTTCTGTAGGGATGCATGCCTTGATAACATGAAACTAGTATAACACATTTACCTCCTAGAACATGGATTTTATTTTTCATATCTTCACTTATCAATGGACGTGCCAGTTTGTATAAGATGGGAAATATCGTCGGAGCTGAAGTATAAAAATAACATTAAATTAGTATATATTACATACAAAACCCGAGCTGAAATATACAGCTAAGTTTTACGAAATCAAATTACTCTCATGAACTTAGAAATCATGACATATACCCTTACAAGTCCGATTCGTCTCAAGTGAAATGTTTTTATACAAATAGAAAGGACTTATGCATTGATGCCAATGTCAAAAGGCTAAATTAAGCCGAACCCTAATAAAAATATAAATCAATACAGTAAAGTCCAATTTTTCTGACAAACAAAATCGATGGTCTCTATTGCAAAATAGTCACAATATAGGGACATTTTCTTCTCAAATTAAGCAGTTTGGACTACAGAACGTCAAAATTCGCATACTTTCAAAACAACAAAGGTGGTCTTAACAGCAGTGGTGAAGTCTGATTCTCATACATAAGATAAGTGACATTTTTCGAAATGCAATTTATCGATAACTCGAAGTCGACCAACAGTCAAATCATTTATTGTGACTCGCATGTATTATTTATTTATTTATTGGAGTTAACGCCGTATCAGCACAATTTAGGTCATTTCACGGCGTCCAGCGCACCTAACCCAGCTTTCCTGGACCATTGTCTATAACCAGTACTCACCTACCCTTCCACAAGGCCGGAAACTTCTCCATATTATCTAATCAATGGAGGAAAATTGACAATATTGTCAAATTTTCATGGAAGGGTATAACCTCCCCGGGTGGGATTCGAACCCGCACCCCCTCGGGCACGAGTATCCAAATCCCGGCGCGCTACCAATTGCGCTATCAACCCGGGTTCTCGAATGTATTACCAAAAATTGTGTCCATACGAGCTCTATTTCATACGACATAATAATTATAATCATATTTTCGGTCAGAACTGCTCAAATATATATACCACACTTGCATTGTACTTTTATGGCGCAAGTTCAGATTTTTAAACGTTTGTTTCTTGTCTGAAAAGTTGAACGCCTACCATCCTGTGATTCCTTAAGACGTAAAATCTGTGTAGAGCAATACAAGTTAGTAACACCAGAAGCTTGATGAGCTTAGAACAAGTAGAAGATTGTGTCATCAGGTATTTGATTTTAAAAACTTCAACTGGTTGAAGGTAAGTAAGAGAAATAAAGTAAACTTATAATTCCCACAACCTGTATCTCACTTTGAGTAGCAGAAAAATAAATACAGAGAACACAAAATAAAAATTGTATTCCTCGTCTGAGAGGTTTGCCTGATGTTTAAATGCAGTGTAAAAGGTACCTGACAATTTTCTAACATATGACCCAATAAAAAATCTATGACCCAATAAAAATCTATGGCCCAAGCTGGGATTGATCCAAGAACCTCTCACACTGTTAGCCAGCACTCTACCTCAACACCACTATGGCTCAATGTACATGGCAGAATACATATGCTACATGATACTGTTGAATTGGATACATTGAAATCTAATATTAAAGACACAACTTATAAATCTTGGACATCAAAAGAAAATTGTAGTATAGTGGTTACATCATAACAGAGGTGAAAATTTTAAGTATTACATGTTTCATGGCTTTTTCGTGTTTGCTAGCAAGTGAAATAAATTGAGACCCATGCATAGTTATTGATCATGTTACTAATACTGTATTTATGAATATCTCGGACAAAATTGAGTAAGTAAATTGTTTTGCGCCGCCTGGATCCAAACTGTTTGTTTATCATTCAGACAATATTTCCACACATTTTTTAAAACAATGGATAAAAGATTAATTTAGCAGGCACCATTTAATTTAGCAGACGTCAGTTTTCTTCGTAGCTGGTCAACGTTAGACATATGTTATACATAGGTAAATAATTTTCTATTCACAATTCCATCTAAATTTGTCAATGGAATTCTACAAAAAAATCACAGAAGTATTGTCACCAAGGGCCTAAGGGTGCCAAATCCTCTTTGTCGTCCATATATGGGTCACATGTGGCTTTTCAAAGAGAATGAGAGCTTATTACTGTCACTCGGGTGTCGGTACCCAATGTCCCACCGTTTGTGTCGGCAGGCTTTGATCATTTCAGTTGTATCGAGGTAATAACTTAAACTAAAACAGCAAAAAATGTAGTCAATTAGGGACATATAAGTTTTTTGCCGTTCGATACAAAGATCCATTTATATAAACGTTCCATTTGAACTACCGGTAGGTTCATGCACTCATTGCAGGGCCTTAATTATTATATCCATTCTACGTGATTCACTGAAATTCTACCGTTATATCTAGCCACGAAAAAGCATGCAATACATGTGTCAAAATTTATGATAAGTTGTGTCTTTAATAATTTTGAATTATCAAAAAAGCATCATTTTTTAAAGTTATCTAACACTATAAAAGTCATTTCTTATAAAAATTATCTATAAATAAAGGTAATTCTAAGCAATAAATTCAATATAATTTGTGTTTTCTTTATTTTCTGTGTTCACATTACCTATTTAAAATATTTTAGTGTAAGGGAGGCAACACAAACAGAAAAAATGGCTTACGAAACCAAAAAAAAATATTCCCACGGTCCTTATAACCTTTCGGTCTAAATATCTCATAAAGAATTTTTTCTCTTGACATTAATTGTTTCCTGAGTAAATAGAGAAATGTGTTAAGATGATATGTTTTCAATATCAAACTAAAATTTTGAAAAATGACAAAAATATGCAAAATTCTGTTTTTAAATAAGGGAGGTAATTTGAACAGTGGGTATGGGAGAAATCTAGGAGAAATCTCCGGTTTTGAAATCTTTAAATGAGATTTATTCTCATATTCTATTAATTAGAGTTTTATAAAGGCTCGTGGTTAATGGAATTGGACATGAATAACATATATAAGTAAAACAATTAACATTTTGTGACAATTTTTTTTTGGTTTTGAGTAAGGGGGGTGTTGAACCTCATTTTTCACAACCCGTGTTTTTCACAACTTGTGTGAAAAACACGTTTACATACAAATTTCATACGAGCATTGAAACGCATTTTTCACAACTTAAAAATTGACGAAAAAAGTGTTTGAAAAATTTAAGTTTTTTGGTACGAACGCATTTTTTACACATGTTATTTTTTTAGGTTGCCAGCTGTAAGTAAGTAAATTTGTAAGTAAGTAGAAGTAAGTGAGTGAATTATTATTTTCGTGAAATGTGTTATGACAATATTACAAACATGAAAACAACATGAAGAGTATTTACAGATAAACAACCGACCCAGTGGGTCTATATGTCACCAAGTGGTTCACATGATAGGTACATGTATATACAATATAAAGTTTTGTAATAATTATCACAGTTCGGGTTTTTATCACAAAACGGGTTGTATCAATCGTTGAACCTCATTACTTGTGAAAAACACGTTTTGTGAAAAATGAGGTTCAACGTTGAACCTCATTTTTCACAGAACGCGTTTTTCACAACCTGTGAAGAACACGTTGGTGAAAAACGAGTATCAATATGTCAAACTTGCTCAATACTGGAATATACTGCCCGCTTCGAAGCTTCATCGGCACACTTTCACAGCAATTGTGTTACTATTCTTACACCAGTTTTGAGCGACGGAAACAAATCTGACAATGAAATCTGTACCTCTGAAAATGACCACTGTGTTACAATTAACAAAATATAACTCATTAATGTTTGCATAAATAAGAATACAATGAGCGTTAATTTTATGTATCAATTACATAAGCTACAATAATATTTATTTAAGTTTAATATGCATGCATCTTCCCAACATTTAAACCTTTTTTAACAACGGTATATCTTACCAAAATATGAAATACTGCAGAATCTTCATGTTGCCATCTATGCATAATAAATAGGGTTATGTGCTTCATGCTTCATGCCCCAGGAGTCGCTAGTTTGAATCCCTCATCTCGACTTAAACGACTTAGGCTCGATAAAAGTTGCTATGGACATCAATGTTAGCATGGATATTCGTACTGTTGCTAGGAAGCGTAACGTAGGATGCTAGGACCTAAGTGTTTGCTAGAAGCATAAGGGAAAATTACAACGGATGATGAAACTGTTGCTAAGTGTGCTTGAGCAGCTGCTATGGACCTCGATGCGGTTGCTTTAGATGTGAAACTTGTTAAAACGGACATTACAACAGTACCATGGGACATGTGTGCTTACTACATGTATGTACCTTAAGATGGATTCTCTATATGTGCTAAAGTGGTTGCTTGAACCTAAAGGTGGTTAAATAAGGCACAATACTGGCTTGTTGAAGACCTTAGGGTGGTTGTGATATCTTGCGCCCATGTCGCGAGGTTAACCATCTAAGTAAAATATTTGAAAGTAACTGAAACATTAGTTTTGTTTATTATATACTTTAAGATATACTATGATATTGACCCATGTTGTGAAAATTGCGTTAGGACTAAAAATCGAAAAATATGTCTAACGTAATTTTCACATTGCTCATTTGTGAAAAACTCGAACGCAATTTTCACAACTTATGAAAATGACTAACGTGTTTTTCACAAGTTGTGAAAATTGCGTACGCGTTTTTCACATGTTGTGAAAAACACGGGTTGTGAAAAATGAGGTTCAACACAGCTTGATATACTAAAAAAAAACATATAACTGAAAACCTACAACATACTGCAAGAAGTGGAATTATTCTTAACCCCAAAAAAGAAATACAAATGTAATGATACACAATTAAATTATTCACAATATACAAGTAGTGTATTTACAAACAACTCAACTATCTGGTTTAAGATTGCTAGACAATGTTCTGTTGTTGTAGAGATTATTAACTATGTTGTGTAGTACCTTAAAGGGATATACATGCAAATGACTGTGCCAAAACCAAGTTTAGTCTTTAAAACAGTATTAAGAACGTAAGTAAGCACTTACTAATAACATGTCGCTTATAATATTCAACTAAACGAATTTAAACATGTGGCATACACATTGTTGAAAACGAAAGTAGGATTCTGAGGGAATCACAATTGTATTTATAGATTTGTTATATGTCGTACTTGCTGAAATTAAACATTTTCATTGGTCGCTTCTTGTCTTTTTAACATTTTTAGGCGGTTAGGATATCTTTTTAATATTGCACAATAACAAGCCCTAGTATCTTCTCATCAATAAATGCATATTTTAACACTAATTTATTTTAGCTAACCTGACCCACGTGGGTCAAGTTGGGAAAAAACAAATATTACGAGAAAATATAGAACTATTTAGCTAAGTAATATAACAGTGTGTCTGTTGCATTCACAGTTATAATGTGAAGTTGAACTTTTGCCATGCAATTCCTTTAAATTTCTACATTGACTATAATATTTTACATATTGGCCCTTGACATAGCTTCTATTAGCAGTTTTTTTTATTAAGAACCTTATTCTTTGTTGTTAGGTGGATTTAATACCAGGGTTGGTACATGTAATTCACATGATTATGCCTTATTATTGGAACACAATATTGAATGTTCAAAACTATATTTCAAAGTTATACGACACGAGTCGTTAATAGGTATAGAAATTTCATTTGATTCTTAAAAAACTATTGAGTCTAAAAAACATGAGTCCCATTCGGAACTACTCGGCCATTCGCTACGAATAACCTCGGACATATTTAGACGCCATTTTTGAACTACCGGTGATGAAGGAAACAAATACACGATCGTTTAGGCGATGAGTGAAGTTTCGTTTTTAGTCCGTAAATTTGAAATTACACAGTTCAATGATATCGCTGAACAATAGTTGGTTCAACATATAACATTGAATTATGTTTTGACAAAGATCTGTTTGTATACTACAAGAACTATTTCGCATAACCGTTGCGTGCTTCGCCTTCCGTAGGTAGTATAATTTCTCAGCCGCAAGGATAGACCCCCACGAATCCTTCTGAGATTATTCATTCATGAAAGGTCGTGGTGTTCCAAATGATATGAGTCCGTGGCCCAGTAGGCTAAAAATTACGAGCAATTTCTTAAATAAACATTTAGTGAAACTATGCAAGCAGAGGTGAGGACACTAACAGAAAAGCACAAAACCAAAGATCGTTAAATACAAAATTCGGCTTTGAATTAAAGATGTTCTACATTGCCTGTCGTTTTGTTCATATGAAATACGAAAAAAAAAGTTATAACGCCTAACGCTTAAATGTCAGAACTTCAGACAAGAGCTAACAGATCCATGCATCAGAATTACAACTAGAAGTACAAAAATGAATATTTGGGACAGAATAATTGATTCTATGAAGTGCTTGCCACAAGACCAACAGGAATAACAATTAACTCATTACAAGCCATCACGCATGAAAATGGGAAAAGAACAAAATTATGTACAGGCCAACAAAATAGGGACATTGATGGTCAGTTCTTTATCAGAGACACGAGTCACGTATTCCAAACAATGACCACAAAGATACAAACCAGCACGATTTGTGTCTAAATTTAGATATACATGTTATTTTTCTATTAAGCGGACGGAGTTGGAATTGAGTGGTCAGTTGTCGACTGCTAGTTTAATCATGAAGGTCCTTTTATTTGTCACTCTTGCTGGATTTTTATGTAAGTGAATTCTTCCATATGTTTTTTAGTTTCATTAATAAGAAACGAGTATATTAATGAAAAATATACTAATTCTATTCTGTACTAGTTACAATATGGACACTGTTATGCATTTTAATTATTTAAACATGATAAATATGATAAAAAATCCTAGTTTCCGACACAGGCTTGAGAGTCCTCGAAACCCTGTTTTTACTGATATATTTGCAAAAAAGGTATTGTTTGATTATTTGTTCAAAGCTCGTCGTTAAGTTTGTACATATAACAAGGCCAATAGCAAATCATCGCTTTTTCGTATTTTGTTTTTAACTTTCAATAGAAAAGTTCATTTCTTACACCAGTACGAATCTATCTTTTAAGTCAGAAGTGATAAACACATGGACTTAAATTACAAGTTTTCTTACTGGTCACGTTGTTGCCACATCAGCTCTAAGTTGTAAGTTATTAGCTCCGTTGTAAGCCGAATTACAGCCGATCTACATCCCGTTGCATTCCTTAAGCAGTAATGTTTACTCTTCAAACTTATTATTGGAGATGAACTGAACATTTTACCGAATGCCATTCCATTAAATTGGCCGAATTCTTACAAGTAACTGTATGTTGCTTCACATCTAATAATGTTTTTAGACATTGGTGATTTTCGTTCAATAGGTAATGATCATTTGCTGTATTATTATTGCCGAACAATATCTGCCATTGTTAACAGAACTGTTTATTTTCATATTTCAAGGCTATCAGACCTCAGATTGTACAAAAATAAACTACAAGTGCATGTACACTGATTCCAAAATGTTTCTTTACAATTTCGAGAGTGTTAGAAAAAGAGAATAAATATTTAGGTTTTAACATGTAAGCTAATATCTTGAACATTCTATTATTGAATAAGATGTACAAAGTGACACAATGAAATTGGACGATAACCATGTCAATAACTCTATAGCCAATAATTATGTGAACGCTTGGACTCCAACGTTATCTAGACTTAGTGATAAGCTGATTTGCTGATTTGGTTTCATGATTTTTTTTTATGCTTTTTATACACGCGTTTAAAGAACGATCGTGTTATGTATTGGCGCTGGTCGTCCGTCCGTCTGTCCGTTTGTTATATCTTGTGCACGCAACTCCTCCTTAACTACTGGACATACTTTCATGAAACTCTCACTGATGATAGATTTTGATGTCTAGTTGTGCTCAAAGTGGACGTTATTTAAAATTTCATTTGATTTTGCATTTTTTCCCTTTTATATATACATGAACTAATAAAGAATTTCGTGTGCACGCAACTCCTCCTTCATTACTTCACCTTTACTACTTACGTGTAACCTATTTTCTTGAAACTTTCACTGATGATAGATATTGATGTCTAGTTTTGCATAACATACATAATTTAAATTTCATCATTTACTTTTGGATTATTGTCATTTTATATACTAAAAATAGGGAAATCATTCAAATGTCATTTTAAAAATATGTCTCCTTTCCACATTTGTCTGGTTCCCAGTCGTGCTTTGACTGGTAAAAGTACGTCAGGCAAAGCATGATAATGGCCGCGCCCAATGTAATGAATAAGTATTGGATAATTAATTTTTAACGATTCATGGTTTTTGGTTAATCGTTTGCTAAATATACGTGCATTCAGAAAAATTGGCTTTGAATGACATATATAGTACCGAACTCCTACTAAAGTTACTATCGCCTGCAAATGATCATGCAAAAATAAAAAAAATGTAAGCGAAAGTTTTGTCACCTGAATAATGATTAAGGGGGCAGCCATCATTGTGCCTTGTCTGACCCGATAACAATTATGGTAAGGGGCAGGTAATTCAGACTGTTTTCCTTAAAATATTCTAAATACTTATTCTTGTGCAGACAACTTCTCCTTTATAAGTAAGACTTAAAAGACTTAAATTCTTGTAACGAGTCCGAGTTGACCAATCGTCGGGCGTATTTTGCCCCGCCCAGGGAGGTTTTGTTAGCATTTGTTTAACGATAATTATTTTTGTATTCATTAGATATGTGTTTGGGTGAAAGCTGTTACCGTACGTCTGATTGTAATCATTTGAATTGTGTAGGTAATGACTACAGCGTACAATGTATAAGTCATACATGTACATGCGTGCATGGTGAGTAAATATTCAAAATTGATTACTATTATATAACCATTATTGGGATAATTTGCTCATTGACTTGTTTGCTTTCTTCAGTTCAAATTAAACTGCATTAAATATCAGTTCGCTATTTATGAGAGTATAGATATTATCTTAGTTTATTCGTAATATGTTGAAAATTTTGATTTTCCAATCTTTTCGGTTGCTTTGATACATCGTCTTGCTGACAGTTCATGCATTCGATGAAATATTTTCATTTGATGTTCGCCCTTTTAGGAACTTAAACATGAAAATGCAATAAGGGTACCAAAATATGTATAGCCGTTTCACAAATTTCAAAACAATTTTAAAGTATAAATGTTTATATATCAGCATTCATAAAATACCACTAACATCGAAAGTTCCCAAATAGTATTGAATTGCCTTCTTTGTGGCTTTGTTGAGAGGTTACACTTACCTCAAGGATCATTCGTTACCTTGCTCCCCTGTCCATCGCTTGAAAGTTATGCCTCGGTCCCATAACACCGCGGCTTGTTACGGACCCGTACGTGAGACAGTCGTGCGCCGTGGGAAGCCTTGCGTATTAAGGTGACGGTACGCACATGGCACAAAACAATACACCCGTACGGAGCCGTAGCTGGAAGATATGCATGTTTAAGCCATACTCGGCCACGATTTTGTTCAATATTTGATTCTGAAACTGATATGTGTATCCTTGGCGCATCTCACGGATCCTGGTAAAAACGTAAAAGTCCGTACGGGTACGTGAGACTTCGCAGTATTGCATTATGCCGATGATTTTTATCTGCTTCGATATAAGGTCTTAAGTCAAAATGAGTTAAATGGTTCACGTTGAATTAATAAAGAACTAAATTTCATTTGAGACCAACTTCATGTTCACTTGTTTAATGAAACTTATATTCATTTTGAGTACTTTTAATAGAATTAGTCATGTATAGAGTGAAACAATGCTTTAACCTTCCCATTGCAATGTATTACAGTTGACAGTTGTATCCAAGCCGGTGATTGCAGTGGTACTGCTTGTTCCAGTCAGTGGCATTGTTTGGATAACCAATGTAGATGTTTTAACTTTGGAAAATAAGTATTAAAGCTTTATATAACAAATAATATTGTGTGATTTTCTTTTTTGTTATATATAAAACAAATATATGTACATGATTTGTAACATCGTGATATCAATATACATTTGATAGATATATGTACATACAAGAAAAGATTAATGCAAAGCATTAAATACCGCCGGATAGTGGTAACATTGTGTGTACATACATCAAAAGAGAAAACAAAGATAAATGCAGCAAAAAGAGTACAAAATTATGTATTCTGAGGTATAACACAGAACATGTAGAGTGTTCCATGATTAAATGGCACAGTTTATAGATATACAATATCAAAAAGTTCAGCATGCAGACACAGTATCAAAACTTACTAAAGACAAGTACAAATAATAAACTTTTACATCATGCATTTTGTGCTTCGTATCCGATAAACCCGATCAAAAATTCCTAACTGGAGTACTTGCTTATTTACCGCGAGTCTGCAGCAAATCTGTTCACGGAGACGTGCGTGAAATATGTCGGTACGTGTGGTTTTTAGTCTGAACCTCAATTTAGGGGAGCAGATATTTTACAATGTATTAAGATATAAATTAAGGATAACATGTTCTTTAAAATGCCCCCCAAAAGCAGAAATTTATATTGCAGTACTATAAAACTAAAAATTATTACAACTTACCTCTGTCAACATTTGTAAATAAAAAAGGAGGACGCAAGTAAAAGAAATGATGAACTGCTCCTACCATGGTCATCAGATTCTGACGACTCCAATACACCACCGGCCTTCAGGCCGGCGGTAAATGAAGTAATTTGGTGGGGTATACATATACACCATTTCCATCACAGCTATTTCTGTTGTTGAGGTATCTTGGTGTATTTGCTTTGATATTAGAAACACATGATAGAATACCATGAGCAATTAATGATTAAAATGATAACAAAAATGAAACATTGGCTGTGAAAAATACACCTCAATTATCAATATAAGTTCATATCTCATGAGTTGCTTTGATTTAAAAAGAATATTTTCTATAACTAAAATAGAAAAGACAAGTCTTTAATTGCAAGAACAATTTATAAAATCTTCTGGCAAAGTTCTGGCAAATTTGCTTTGATTAGAAACAAACATGTTTGTCTTAAAGCTTTAAAGGTTAAACAATCTCTTTTGTCTCAACCATTCTCACTACTTTAAATTTAAACCCATATAAAGCATAAGTTAATATAGTCCAACATAATTAACCTGAGCTTGAACTACCTAATTATAATAATTACACACTTCACTTACATTAAAACGTGAGTTTCCGTATGTGTGTATACGGTTATACACGTGTTTATAACAACCGATGTGACTATAAATCAATTTATTAAAAGTGGCATGTTATTGTACTTTTAATTTTGGACACATTAGATTTTGGGGAAACAAGTATTATGGCACAGTTTCAAATATTTTTTTCTTATAAAAACAATATTAATTGTTCAGTACGTTTATTTTGCCGAAAGCTTCCGATAAAGTGCGATTTACAAACGAAGACCAAAATAGACTGTAAATACTGAGTTTAATATATTCTTGCATAAAGGTCAAGCTCAGGTTAATTCTGTTGGACTATATCATATTAATACCAATACAAAATGAGTGTGGTGTAAAGTCGTGTATTATATCAGCTGTGATTTTTTTTTGTTTTTAGTTCATTCCATGCTCAGCAATACATTGATAAATCATATGAAAGTGTATCTGATTATTATTAAGGGACTTGAATCAGTTATTTCCCCTTGTATACTCTTCAAATATTATCGTATTAGTTGGATTACTCGGATTTTACCCTTACATTTTAATGTCAATTGGCCAAAATTTAATCTTAAATTATTTTTGTAAATCATTTAATTTGTTTAAAAATTCAAGCTGAGTATTTTTAGGGTGAAGAACTATCTAAATTTCATCACTTCTGTTAATATTTTTATTAACTAGAAAGATATTTAAAATTAGATGAAATATTTTGTTATTCTTACATAGAAATTCAATGATAAAATCCGAATATTCCAACTGTAAGGACCTACTTAGTACTTACCAATTGGATAATCAGGGAAAGATAACTGACAAAAGTCCCTAATTAAGAAAGTTCACTCCTGCTCGTTACGCAATAGTTCATGTATTTGTGAGCAAAAAATAATTGCAACACGAATTTCAGAAACAATCTGCGAAGAAACATTTGAAAGTAAGATTAGAAATATAGCAATCAATCTGAACATTTTTAGCCGCCCGGCTAGCTCAGTTTGTAGCACGCAAGTCTACTGATCGAGAGGTCGTGGGTTCGATTCCCGGTCGGGGCATGCTTTCGTGGAGCTTGGTCATGAAATTATTTCTACGGTCATTATCCCTTCTACCGATGATTTTTTATTATGTAGGGCAGTTGTCAGTCACTGACGAAAGTATAGTCCAACAGAATTAACCTGAACTTGAACTACCTAATTATAATAATTACACACTTCACTTACATTAAATCGTGAGTTTCCGTATGTGTGTATACGGTTATGCACGTGTTTATAACAACCGATGTGAATATAAATCAAATTATTAAAAGTGGCATGTTATTGTACTTATAAGTTTTGACACATTAGTTTTTGGGATAAACAAGTAGGTCAGCAGTATTATAGCACAGTTTCAAAGTATTTATTCTTATGAAAACAACATTAATTGTTCAGCACGTTTATTTTGCCGAAAGCTTCCGATAAAGCGCGATTTACAAACGAAGACAAAAATAGACTGTAAATACTGATTTTAATATATTCTTGCATAAAGGTCAAGCTCAGGTTAATTCTGTTGGACTAAAAATCCAGAGGTTTAGCCTTTCCAGGAGGAGTGAGTAGGTTGACTGACCGCCGTTATATGACCTGGACAATGTGTTGCTACGGCGTTAAACCAACCAACCAACCAACAAACAATCTTAAATTTCATAGCAACACTTACAGACATACATTATCACATATTTCACAACACATTTTCATTTTTATGGGACATTTTTTAACGCGGTTCACTAAGTCATAAACCTGTTATCTAAAACATGATTCACACATTCCATAAGAAGTGAACCTCGATGTAAATCAGCACGATTTTGGTTCTTTTATCAAAGATAAAATAAAAAGTCTCTATTTAGTGAACACGTTTTGAAATTTAGAGTGTAGTTGTCAACTGATTATTTCATCATGAAGATCCTTATGTTTGTAGCTCTTGCTGGATTCTGGTGTAAGTAAATTCTTTGAAACTTTCTTATGATTATTCCACATGGACCGACTACAATAGAATACAATAACTAACGATTTTAATACATATATCGATTGAAACATATGACAAGAAATACAAGGAACAATTTATGATAGTTTACTTTTGACACTAGTGTTTGTGCCGCTTTGAACATCATGTTTTGTCATACGGCTGAAGTATGTTCATAATGTCACGGAACTTATATACTCAACAACTTTTCTAACTCCACACTTATTTTCGGGTAGGTCCTACCCTATACATGAGTTGTCGGCCTCGTTGTAGGGTAAGTTAGTACTGGTGATAGAAAAATGTCCAGTAAACCTATAGTAGGAACAGCTGGCCGTTGTATATATGACCTAAATATGTGTTGAATACGACGTTAAAAAAATATTTTTCGGGTGGTATTTCTATAACATATTGATGATTAAAAATGTTCATTTTTATACCATTGTCTGATTTATTTAACTACAATGTAGTTGACAACAAATGTAAATCTAATAGAATGTATTTTATGCATTCGTAACAGACTTCAAGTCATGGCATGATGTCTGCAACTTCTACGTTTAGTAGCTCGTGTGTCCAACATGCGCTAACAGCACACTTTCTATCTGCTACTCACACCCTCGTCATAACTATAGCTTCGTGATTTAAAGTGTTTTTCGAACGTATCTATACTTACAGACTACATATGTGTAGTTTTGTATGTCTTTTACTCGTTGGTAGCAATTGCCAGGCAAAAAAAACATGAAACCACCAAACTACGTGTTTCACTATCAAATTTTACACACAATTTCAGTGAAGGTTATAATAAGTGTTATAAGTTTAAATATTGCGACTAAACGTAAAAATAGCAGATATTTAAAAATGTGGGGTTAGAAAAGTTGTTAAGTATATGTTCATGGAGAAGCTGATTACTTGTCCATATGTGAAGAAATGTAGATTTGTGAAAATATGACAATTACGTATTTAACATATTGAGACAACTATTTGAATCCAGAAGTGCGTTCAACAATGCGAGCGCTCGGGGCGACATCGAGCGCTCTTGTTCTGAACGCGGGCGCCCGCGCGAGCGCTCGCGATTCAGCTCGAGAGGTGTTTAGCTTACATATCAAAGATGGAGGCTGGAAAAATTAAAAAAAAGTTTATCTCAAAGAATTGTCCCTGAAAAGTGGGACGAAAACTTGTGTGTTACTTGTTCCGCATATCATTTGCACGCAATGCATATAATATAATTTATTTGGTACAGTAAATTGTATCATAATGATTAATATAATTATGATAAAAAATGTAAAATATCTCATGTATCAGCAGAAATAATTGTTCCCCCATCCGCTATTTTCAAAAATGTGCTGTTTGACACCATCTTGGATTTTTAAATATGAACACAAATTATTTTCTACTTGAGGATTTCAATATATTTCTCATCGGTCGTGGAATATTTAATAATCGAATTAAACATGATTCTTTTTTAACTGGATTTAACGTCGTGTCAACACGATTTAGGTAATTTTACAGCGTCCAGCGCATCTAACCTAGCTTTCCTGGACCATTGTCTATAACCAGTACTCACCTACCCTTCCACAAGGCCGGAAACTTCTCCACATTATCTAACCAATGGAGGAAAATCGACATTATTATCAAATTTTCATGGAAGAGTATAACCTCCCCGGGTGGGATTCGAACCCGCACCCCCTCGGGCACGAGATTCCAAATCCCGATGCGCTACCAACTGCGCTATCTACCCGGGTTTCGAAAATTGTAAAAAGAACACATTTTTTTGTTTATTGCATCGATTCAAGTTTCGGAAATTAAAAATGGTATTTTACTACAGCTCTATAACTGTCACGTAATAATATTTATTTGTATGGGAGCGCGACACGTGATCGTGAAACTTGAACGTGAGGTGTGAGTTTTCCCGCTCACATTATTCCATTCATCCGATTAGCATGAAAACAATGGGTATCTTTTTTTGTATGCATGCATAACAAGAATGTGTCAAGTCATCCGAAATGGCATAATTTAAAAGTTGATTTTTTTAATTACAATAAAATTGTCTTAAGCATGCTTGCAAAAACTACATACACGTACACTGTTTTGTAACTATAACTGTTTTATGTTAGGTGAACCTTTAATGCCAGGAATGTAAGAGTCAACAATTGTCTGCCACACCCGGTCTGTGTGCCTGCACTCCCTTTGGAACTAGTCGTACAAATTTTCTGTCGCATCTGGCATAGACACAGGACCTAGCATGGTAGCTTCACGTCCGCGAAAGCCGTGCGTGAACGTGAAAATCAGTAAATGTAGCGATCGGTTTCACGCTTGCGTTACACGGTCACATGTCATAAATTCGCGTTTCACGCTCACGTCGCGCTCACGCCGAAAAGTACTATCGAACATTGTTTGTTTGATTTTTCACGTTCGCGTTTCATGTTCACACTACAAGTTCCCGTATAGATGGAATACCTTCCTACTGTCTATTAGAGAGTTCATAGGATTCCTGCATCATTTACCCCGTAGCCGCCCGGCTAGCTCAATTGGTAGCACGATAGTCTACTGATCGAGGGGTCATGGGTTTGATTCCCAGACGGGGCATACTTGGTCATAAAATTATTTCTACGGCCATTCTCCCTCCTACCAAAGATTTTTAATTATGTAGGGCAGTTGTCAGTCACTGAAGAAAGTATGAGCTTAGTAGTCGGTCAACAGCTAAATCCAAAGATTTAGCCTTTTCAGAGGGAGTAAGTAGGTTGACTGACCGCCGTTATATGACCTAAACAATGTGTTGCTAAACCTGCGTTAAACCAACCAAACAAACAAACAACATTAAACCCGTTTATTTGTAAGACGTACCAAAACGTCAAATTGAAACTGAACGATAACCTAGTTCATAACAATACAGTCGATAATTAAGGTGATCCCTTATCAAACGGTAAACGGTTTTGTAAGAACTGGGCTAGTTCAGTTAGCAGTTAACGTTAGCCAAACACAGTTACCGTTATGAACGGTTATTTGAACTACCCGTTGAAGTGCGAACGTTTAAAGATGGCGGGCAAGAGACTCGTTTCTTCTATTTTATTATAAGAGTTAGGAAAGGAGGACTTGTTTACTTGTTTTTTGTAAATGTATTGATCTAAATCAACGGGATTAACACCGCCGACTTCGTTAGACCTAATCCGGAATTTAAATTTATGGGTTTTTCCGTCCGTGCACAGGCGGTACAAACAAAGTTGTCTACACATTATTGCTAAACAGCACGAACTATGGATTAAATACTACTGTTCTTTTTTACACACGTTTTCATTGAAACAGTGAAAGTTTGTTTGAACCGGAGGGGAAAACCCAAATATTTGAATTTCGGATATAGTCTATTCGCTATGGCAGTTACTATTTTGCAAAATACACTGGAACTATTTTGTTTCAGGTTGTTTCATATTCGCGTACTATATACTAAAACCGTTAGCTGTTGGCCTTAAACGTTTTCTGCTAACAGGCCGTTCAATTATTACTGTTGGCGAACGTTACAGAACGTTACAGAACGTTCGCGGTAACTGAACGCAGGGCTGTTTTCCTTAACGGTCATTCTCAATACGAAGGTCCATTTGACAAAATGTTACATTACTCCTTGCTAGTAAGTAAGAAAATGAATTTTAGTGTTTCGTCCATTGCCTAGTAGATGTCCAATGATTGTGTAAAAAAATGACAAAAATCGGACTGATGATTAAATCGTAACCGCCATTTTAGACCCTCATTTTAAATTTCCGTTACTGTCGCCAGTCCACCCCTGTGTTGTTTGCAATAAAACTGCAGAGAACACGGCCACTGAAAGAGTTAAATCTGCATGCAAATGCATGGGTAAACAATTTAAATTTGTACTTAAAAGGCTCTGTAAAACAGTATGTCAGACATTTTTGAAATATCTATTTTTCATAAAATTTCCGATACCGTATCTTCCACAGCTAGATTGGAAAGCAAAATATCAACACAGAGTAATAAAAAACGCCTAAAAGTTATCTTAGTTTCATTGATTATTAGATAAATTAACAAAAACTTTTGGTATGAATGATATATGAAAGTACATGAAAGACAATTGTGAAAGGGGTCAATAAAAAGTAAATAAGCAAAATTTCCGTTACCGGTGCTGCTGAAAATACCAGCTATATTGAAACAGTATAATGACGATAAATGCATCAATTGACTATAACTGTTAATAGATGGTCGAATAATTCTTCGTTTGTAACTTTGTAGAGCTCAAAGCACGTAATTTCAATACGAATTTAAATTTCCGTGATTTAAATTTCCGTTACCATGTTTGGAATATCAGTCATATATGTTTCGTGGGGACATTGCGCTAGTCAGTGCATCATATATTTACATCACTTTTGACTTTAGGAACGCCTTGTGGTAAAATAACACATTTTTGAGTTTGATAGATAAATTAAGAAAAAGTTTAATTATGAAATTTTTTACAGGTTGACAGTTCTTTTATTAATTGCGAAATAAGTCATATGTTGAGCTGAAATTAACTCGTTGTGTATTATAAACTACGAGCACAAATATGGCTTTAAATTCAAATATTGATTTACTTCAAGAAATTATTAAAATACGACAGACAGAGATTATAAGTGTACCAAATTTCCGTTACTATGTGGTAACGGATATTTTATGTTTTATGTCCGTAATAAAACAGCATTTTAAGTTTGAAAATGATTTCAAGTCAATACTGTTTTTACCAAAGGCTAGTAAAATACACGTATTAGTCTCGAACAAGTAAACCAAGTACCATTAGACAATAGTGTTAAGCAGAGTTTTATATTATAGCTCACCAGAGCCAGAGCACGATCTGTTCAATGTGATCTATTCTGATACATGTTTGTCCGTCGTCCGTCATAAGTCTCTTAAACTTGTATTGACAAAAATTTAAACCCATTAGTCATCAACTTTTGCACGATGCATTTAATAAAGGTCAGCCACCCTTTTTTCAAATTTAGCCCCTGCAGTGGGTTCAATATTGACACCGCCTCGGGGGTCAACATATTTTAATATTGGTCCGCTAAAACGGACTCAAGACTAAACATGGAATTATATAACAAAATATTGAAAACAAGTTCGTAAATTGTATGGCCTAGAGCTTTATTGTTTGCATTGCCAACTCACACACTTTTATACAGATAAATGAATCAATAAATTTTGTGGCAGATGCCCTTACAATCTGTTTCTCATGTTAGTGGCCATGACTCCTCGGGACCCTCTCAATATCCTCTTTATATCATATATACATGTATATCAGTTTACTGAATTGAAAAGATACGAATATATTTTGTTAAATATTATTGCAGAGATCAAATAATGTCAGGTGGCAGATATCTCTGTGAACAAAATTTCCGTTACTATGTTGTTTTTGCGGATAAGCGTTGTTTTACCGAGTTATGATCTCGCTCATTCTTAATCAGTGTCTTAGTTTTATGTTTCAACTAAACCACGTCATCTGTTTGAACAAAAGCATTCAAGTTTTCAAATTAATAATGCGTTTGTTATACTAGTCGTATTTTTTGATTATGTATATAGAACATATGATATGAAAAAAATATGTTGTATTCGTGTAAGCTATTTGACTTAGGAATAAAATGCAACTCTAAAGTAACACATTCGTTGGTTCAGTTAAAGACTTGGTGGGTTTGACTATCTTTTAACCATAAATAATCAATATAAAATTTCCGTTACCATTGCACCTGTTCTTTATACATATACGTGCCTTTTAAGTATGCGGCTTATCTAAGGTAATATGTACATTTTTTGTATCGACAATGATCAAAGTGAAGTATAAGAAACAGCAGGTTATCATTGTGATGTCCACAAATAATAGAAAACAATTGGATTGTCACCAATGATTACAGTCTTGATTTTACCCTTAGCATTTAAAAGTGTGCCTAAAGTTCAGTGTGATGTAATGACTTAATTGAGAAGTCATTGTAGTCGATTTTTTTTATTTTTAGATAAAGACATGTATAATTTTTGAAAACCAAACCATTTTATTATGTACGGAAGAAGATATTTGTGTGTACGCCTTTACTGTCTGCAATAAGGGTACAAAATCGGATGTTAAAAGCGAATAGTAAAATGTTTACACCTTACCCTCTTTATATGGCCATAGCACTGGCAATAAGATAGTTATGCATCCAGAAAATTAGATTTACATCCCTGCAAACTCCTCACAGTGCTTACGTCACGCTTTGCTACTTAATGATTTGATAAAGGGAGATAACCACTGCGGGGAGTTTGACATCCCTGGTGCATGCATAATAATGAAAAAATCATTTAAAACTGTTTTATTTGAAGTTGATTTTTCACATATTCACATTCCCAAATGGACCTTCGTATTGAGAATTGCCGTTAAACGTTTTCCGCTAACAGGCCGTTCAGTTATGACTGTACGGAACGTTACGAAACGTTCGCAGTAACTGAACGCCCTACTGGTTCGTGTAACAATGTATTATAATAATTACTTGCTAAACTATAATTCATTTCCGTATTTATTAGATATGTGTTTGGGTGAAAGCTGTTCACGTACGTCTGATTGTAATCATTTGAATTGTGTGGGTAATGACTACAGCGTACAATGTATAAGTCATACATGTACATGCGTGCATGGTAAGTAAAGTCTTAGATATATATGTTCACTAAAACACAAACATTGTTATATAAAGCCACGTATAACACAATTGCAATACATTTGTATTTTTATTCAGATGGTAATTGTGGTCAAATGGCAATTTCTTTCTTTCCTTGCATGCCTCTTCTTAAGGTGCTAGCCGCCCGGCTAGCTCAAGTGGTAACACACAAGTCTACTGATCGAAGGGTCGTGGATTCGATTCCCGGGCGGGGCTTACTTTCGTGGAGCCTTCGTCATGAAATTATTTCTACGGCCATTCTCCCTCCTACCAATGTTTAATTATGTAGGACAGCTGTCAGTCACTGACGAAAGTATGCGCTTAGTAGTTGATTAACAGCTAAATCGAGAGATACAGCCTTTCCAGGAAGAGTGAGTAGGTTGACTGGCCGTCGTCATGACCTATACAATATGTTTCTACGGTGTTAAACCCAACAAAAACAAACAAAACAATTCTTAAGGTGATAATCATTTATTATAATCGCTAGTGAATGAGCAAGCGTGAATCAATGACGTCCAGGAATTCAATTTAAAAAAAATGCTCATCAGGGGTCGAAGGTTTTTACTTAGAAAAAACGAACTACTATTCATTTATTGTATTACAGTTGACAGTTGTATCCAAGCCGGTGATTGCAGTGGTTCTGCTTGTTCCAGTCAGTGGCATTGTTTGGATAACCAATGTAGATG
Organism: Mactra quadrangularis; assembly: GCA_025267735.1. NCBI lineage: Eukaryota > Metazoa > Mollusca > Bivalvia > Venerida > Mactridae > Mactra > Mactra quadrangularis. Next base: position 37,576,964 of record CM046296.1, on the reverse strand, counting down.
TTTTGACTTTGGAAAATAAGTATTAAAGATTTATATTACAAATAATGTTGTGTGATTTTCTGCTGTGTTTTTATTTCGTTATAAATTTTATATGTAATGAAGACATAGGCATGTCTTTATAACAATGTATTCAATTTTATCAAATTATAAATACAAGTATCACGTATTGCTGTAGAGTATATGGGTAATTTATCATTAGAAAATTAAAGAAATGTGAGATAAACACTCATTTTAATAGGTGTAGGTTGATTAAAACAGGAACTATGGTGGCTGACTTATGCCATGTCGTATTTTCGTTTCTTCGCCGCGAAGAAACGAAAAGGCGAAGATTCGACAAACTATGGATTTGTCATGTTTTCGCCTTACATCTGTCGTATCTTCGTCGAAGATACGACAGATGTAAGGCGAAAACACGACACATTTTATAGGTCGTATTGTTGTATTTATTTTGTCGTGTGTTCGTTTCTTCGCGGCGAAGAAACGAAGAAACGAAAATACGAAGATACGACAAACTATGGATTTGTCGTGTCTTCGTGTTTTCGTTATTTCGTTTCTTCGCGGCGAAGGAACGAAAATACGACATGGTATAAATCAGTCACCATACAGGAAATATGGTAACTAATTGATAAATATTCGTTAATATTTTGCTATATAATGTTATGTTAATACCTTTTTATATCAGCATAAGTATTAACATCTCGGCAAAAGGAATTCATACATCTATAAGTTCATATATCATTGCTCTGTTTTAGGATTGCAAGTATTGCTAAAATGCTACAAATTAAATACAACTGTTAATTCATGAGTAAGGAAGGACAACACTTATAAGAACGTAAACAATATTTCTTTAACATGATTCAACTCAAAATTCAATGAGTGGGTGAAATTCATAGTAAACATATATAAGTTAAAGCATGGCTTGCGTTGCATTCTATATATGGCTGTGACTCCATGAAATCGGGTCATCTATTAATTGTAGCCCTGCCAAGCGTACGATGAAAGTACACCCATTTGACGGTAAGGTGATGATGTAACACGACGGTCATGGTCGGGAATCTTTGATTTCTTCACTTGTGTGAGTCTTTGCAGCTGAAAAATGTAACATAGAAGTATAACCAACGACAACGATGACCTACTACGAAGGGGTGTTGAAAATGTTATTCAATCAATTGATAGGCATGGTCTTGCTGACTCAAATTCCGGTTGATGCCACTTTGGCATTTCTGGGCATTTATCAGCATTCAAGATAACGGCCAAGATAGCGGCCATAGGCTGATTAATACATTTGAAATTCATCTTTCCAAAACAGGTCATTAAATTAAGGCAAAAGGCGTTTTAAAATCAACACATTCGTCAGTTAAATTTAAATATTCTTTTGCAATGCTTGAAATTCAATATGACCGACAAAATGGCGGACAAAAGCTGTCCGATATATCAGGCACAAATTGGCAGAGATGGTTGTATATAAGACTTTTGTAATACATTTTTGTGATCATTTTGAAAAAAAAAATCAGAATCTAATATGCTGGCATAAACTGGCGAATACGATCTTATAGTGCAAGGTAAGTGGGTACTGGTGAGTTAAGAAAATGAAACAGGTTAAGTGAGTGGCCGTCGTAACCTAATGTAAATTTTGATATTCGTCGTGAAAACCAGTTTAAAATTATTCATATAAACTTAATCAGAAATGTAGCTTTAAAGCAAGTTAAGAAGTTAAAAGAAAACTATTATTATAGACAGAAACGGTTGATGTACTTAAGCCGCGGCCGTGGCGTAGTAGTTAGCATGTCATCGACCCGGTCGCGGTAGGTCATACCCTATACATGAGTTGTCAGCCTCGTGGTAGGGTTAGTTAGTACTGGTGATAGAAAAGTGTACAAAAAAACTATATTACGAAGAGATGGCCGTCGTATATATGACCTAAATATGTGTTGAATATGACGTTAAAAAATGATATACTTGTTTATGCCATTCTTGTACCCAGAGGGTATCAAGATTTTCGAACTTACACGAGAATACTGATAGCCTCTGGGTTCGAGAATAATTTACATAGGCAGACGGCACAGTTGCGAGATCAAAACACTATAATATGTATGTACAGTGTTTTTGTTTCGGAACCGTGCCAGCCGCTTTGCTTGCACATAAAAGAGTTATCTTAAACTTACCATTTCATCGATTTCTTCAGGGTCCATTTTCTTCCCAACTCGTGAGTATGGTCTATCCTTAGGCGTAGGAGATTTACAAAGTCTAGAAACTGTTTGATCTATTTCATATTCTGTCATTTTCTGGTATCCAAGTCCAAACTCTGGTTTTAATATTGTACCCCATGGTAGTTTCGTTGTTTTTGGACGTACGGACGAATGTACCGCCGCCATTATTTAGACTTTCTCTAAAACGATACAGTTTAAAACAAAGCACTGTAGCACTGAATTTGTTTGGGTTACAAAGTTAGTAATGTTGAAGGGATTATAATATACTAATGGACAAAAGTCTTGTCCGGTCTACAAAAAACATAATATCTTTTTTGTTTGTTATTGCACACTCATACATTTGGTATCGTTATAACTTCACAATTCTTTTTTTACTCAATGCATAATAACATTCTCTTTCTAACGATACCAAATGTACGAGTGTGCAATAACAAACAAAAACGATATAATGGTTTTTGTAGACCGGACAAGACTTTTGTCCATTAGTATATATTGTTTTGATTTTACAAAAAAAAACCTTGAATTGTTCCTCCAAGTAATCAGAAGCTAAATGGGTCACTTAGTGTCATCAAGTGAGTTGCTTTGATCCTTTGACCCACGCTAATCACAAAATGTCATGTGCCATTGACACTATGGCTCATCTTCGAGATTCAGTGAACTAACATTTGGACAAGTGTCGCATATCAAGTAGCACAGTAGGATTGAGTTTTCTCGAGTTGAGTTGTCTCTGGGTTTTTCCAAGTCCAACGTTACGGAACGTTACGGAACGTTCGGGGTTATTGAACAGGCTGCAGGCCTATATCTTCCATTATGTAGGCCTACATATAGTTAGTCTAGTTCTGTGATATAATCATAATTATACTGTGACAACTCACATTTCAATACAAAGAGACACAAAAATAATAGACTAAAGTTAACGTGTGCAGTTACAGTAGTTATGTAAATCAGTAATTAGACACTTTACTACATTATGTTAATAATTTAACCATTTTCGCCATCATTCGGAACATCTCGATCTTTCATGAATTCTTCATCGCGAATGGCCGAGGTAGTTCCGAATGTTCCGCCATAAGATAAGCTATTTGTCTACAGATTTCGACTAAAATATCAACTTTTCCTAAAAACTATAAAAATTGTATGGAAATATTTTAGAAGCAGGAATAGTGTTATGATAGTGACAATTTTAGTGCAAATTTACATACAACTACAAATGAGGTGTTTCGTGTAGTAAATATCTACCCCTTTTGTCACGGCATGGACCATTTCAGTGCGTTTGTGTGACTTTTATTGTATATTTCTTGCAACACATAGGTCAGTTTGTCTCAAAATAATAAGATGTTTTGTTGACACAATTACAGACACTGTTAGGTATTTTGAAATTATAGAAAAAATAAACCAAATCTGTGAACTAGTACCTTTAAAAATCTTATCAAAAATAGTTTCTTTACATTACCACAAAGGCTGATGGGTAATATTGAAGTATGAACTTGTTTAATCAAAATATATGAACGGGTAGCTTTAGTCAAGATTTCCTCTTTTCAACAATTAAATTAAAGTGTTTCATTCGATTATGAACGAATTAAATCATTGCCAATATAATTTGTATATTGAAGCATTATTGAAGAATTCATAATTATTAAAATTAATTAATGACAAAGAAATAAAACAATGCCATTTTAACAAGGTGACAAGTTAATAAAACATGATATCCCCATTGAGTTGATCAAATTATTTATCGATTCATTGATCAGCGTTTATTGATCTTTAATTGACAACTTGTTGACTATCAAATCGTGTCAATACATATGTTCATATATAGGTAAATACTACATGTATGTATAATATCTGTATAAAAGGCTTAGCTTGTAGGGGCAGAGGTCCAGTGGTAAGACACGCGCTTTAGGATCAACAGATCCCGGGTTTGGTCCCCTACTAGGGGCATTGCTCATTTCCTTGAACAAGAAATAATCTACAATTGTTCCACTTTACCCAGGTGTAAATGGGTAGACTACTGTGAGGGATCGTCTTCCTGAAAGTGATTTCAATGATCAGATGTTATCTTTAATAAGTCGGTTGAACATTTCTAGATATTTGATGTTCGACAGGGAGTCAGGGGCCGTGAGTAGGACGATTAACCGTTTCCATATGATTAAAAAATGAAATGCTACGTAGTTCTACGCATGGTTTTGGACAGAATTAACTCTTCTGATCCAAGCGTTTAGCCAAGCCCTTAGCCACGGACTAAAAATGGTCCTATTTGATACATAGATAAGTGGGGGAATAGTCGCCATAGAACAGACTGAACTTAAAATAGTTCAAATAAATACATCTCAAATGTAACAAGTTGTATATTTTATCTCTATTCACATAGCTATTATGTAACGTATCTCATGGCTTCACCTTATTATAGAGTGCAATAAAATTAAATCATTTGACCTTTAAAGACACGATATAATAGGTCACATTAGACTTAACAATTTATAGAAAAAGAAGTGTTTCTTCTTTAAGATAATAATTCTCTTGTACTTTATAGCTTTTTGTCTGGTTTTCTTTTATTCACGCCTTATTCCGTGAGTCAGAGACATATATGCATTTTGCGTATGGAGACCAGCTCCCCTAACCATCATTATAATGTTATTTTCTATAAATTCTATGATCACTTTCTTCAACAATTCGCGTGTTTAGCGTAAAACGGTCGTAACTCACTGTTTTCTATAAATATATCGTTTGTGTACAAAGTGTAAAGCTGTGTTCACATGTTAAGTCTAAACGCTTTGGCGTTGCGCTCAATAATATCGTATTCTATATAGCGACAACGGCGTTCCATAGATTCGTATTACATGTACAATGTTATATATGGACATGAAAACTTATCTATTGAACAATGACATAATCTAAGAGATAAGTACATAATGAAATGAATTTTGTCTAGTCATAGATAAATGTCAGAACTTAATTTTATAAAACAATTTATATCACGTCTATATCAAATAGCTTTTGATCGTATAGAACATGCGGTATATTAAGTACACATACAATGCATATAAAAATGAAATTTACTGATTTTCATTGGCTTTATATATTTTGCTATCTATTTAATCAATATACAGTATGTATTAAGATAGTATTTAACCTTCTAGTCTTAACTCCGATAACGACACCGGAAGCTATGATTATTATTCTGAAACGCAGACTGAGTGTGCATTTTTTGCTAAATTGTGCTAGTAAATAGTCACATGATCTTAAGAATGCAAACAAACCATTTATCAAAATCTTGCTACAGCCAAAAATGGAAATTTTTGAAAAAATGCGTAAATACATATACATTGCTATGTCCAAATTTGACCATGTTGGTCAATGAACTTTAACTGTTTATCCCGAACCTCTGAACCAGTTATCTTTCAAATTACCTTTAAATTACCATTCGATTCAATTTTAGTGTGGAGGATTTGAAGCAAACGACCACGTGACCAATTGAAAATGTTCAGGAAAAGAAACTAAGGTATTAGTTTTCTTAGAGAACATGATTTTATTCAATATTTTGTCTCAAAAGGAAAAAAAGGCGAAAAGCATGACTGTGTTTACCTAATTAGTAATAATATCACGGCTATAGACCCGCGTCCTTGGCTCAAGTTTTGTGACCAATGTGAAGTGAATGGTCCGCTCAGATAGAAAACCGACGACCAGGATGATATGAATGGGGTTATCAGGACAACATTTGTCAAAAGATCGGTCTCTTACCGTATGACCACCGTCTTTATGTGTTTTTATATGACAGGACCTTGGTTAACTGACTTTAAATAAATAAGAGAAAGATAAAGGTATATATGACCCTTATCACATCGGCAGGTCAGTCAGTTTTAACTCATCACAAATATATTGCCAAATTGTATTCAACTGCCAATAGAGCGTTAACCCCGCTGATTTAAATACTCTATATTTGTTTCACAACCCCCTTACATAGATATGGGTATATATTTTTATTGATCGTCAGTACATGAATACTGTGGTGAGTATTTAAATCAGCAAGGTTAATGAATTCGTCACTTACGGTTTAATAAAATTGAATTATACATATGATTTATTAAGCATACGTTATAAATCTAGGTTCTCGGTCATTTCTTTTTCAGAGCAAGACCACTACTTTAATCTTCCTGATTATCAGTATTTTACAGAAAATCAAAACATTACACTGCGAACTTTGAATTTTACTGATCACAGTGGTCTAGGAGTAGGACGCCCACTTTGGGGTCGAGTGGTCCCGAGTGTGTACCCCACAAGGAGCGGTTATCATTTCATTATGCAAGAAAATTACCTATAGTTTTCCATTCCACACATGTGTTAAAGTGTCTTGTGAGGGATCACCAGCCGAAAGGTGATTTCAATGTTCGTACAAAAATGTTAAGTCGGCAAATCTTCAAACTACACTTTAACTTTAATTTAAACTTAGTGATATGTTTAAGTCTCATTTTCTTATATCGCATTGAATCAAATATCAAAAGTTGACATAAATTGGCGCATTCATTTTATATATATTAGGATAAGTATAGAAATGGGTTGTAAAAGTATTGGGTTAAATTATGTATAAAGATTTAATGTATTTACAAATCAAATTAAAATACTATAGAAAATTGCTTGTAGTCTCGTATGTCAATTATTATAAAACAAAATTTAAAACATTTTACGATTTGTCAGGTAAGATCCACAGGTACATGTGGCTAGGGATGGCTTCAATGTGGTACCACAGGAGCGAGCGTGGCCTAGCGATTATGGCATTGGACTGACTGGTAATCATTGGATAGCCAGATCCGCGTTGGTTCGAATCCCATATAGAACCTACCCCGTTGTTTCCTTGAGTAAGAAAGTTTATCCTACTAGCTCAGTGCTGGTGGATCAGGAAGCGGACTAGAAAGTGATAAATCTAAGTTGTAAGAACTCGTTTCACAATCGAGCTAAAATAAATAAGTAGAAACATAATTGTACTTTATGAAGAAACAATAAACAACTGAATGGTATCAATGTGCAATAAAAAATAATAATAATAATAATGAAAATAATGATGATGATGATAATAATAATAATAATTAAAAGTCAATAATAATAATAAAATAACAATAATACAAAATGTAGATATAATAACAATTATGGTAATAATCAAACTAATAACAATAAAAGTAACAATAATTATAATAATAAACATAATAGTAGACATTACGATAATAATAATAATGATAAAAATAATGATAAAATGGCAATAATGATAACAATAATAATAAGAGTTAGGCAAGTATTCCCCTTACCTCTCGCTTCAAATAGTTTAATTATCCTCCAGAGTGAAAACCTCACACTTTCATAAACTCTTAATATAAATAAATATCAAAGATATAAAAACCCTGTCAGCATAAAATAAAACACTTCTCATGTATGTTTACGATAATCAAATAATCAAATCAAATTACATGTAGTGAGTTTTCTCATGAATCGGCAAACTTAACTTTGTACTCTGATCACAGGCTCGCGAATTGATTGGAAAAAAACTTTCTTAATCGATATGGTGTCGATCGATTAGTTTAGTTTACGTTTGACATTTCCTATCGTGTGATAGGTTTACGTTTAACGCACGAACTCTCTAATCTTAAGCCATGAAAAGAGGCCGACTCGTTATTCAATTAACGCCACGGATTGACAAGTGCCACTTTAATCAGCTTAATACAAAGCTAGTAATAAAGTACTGATATAAATGTTTAGATTTCATTGTTATCACAGAGTATTGCCAACAAAGGGTTTTGTCATTTATTAAACTACTTAACAGGTTAGATAAATTCAATATTACCTCCACAAGGTTCTCATGACTTGTTTATTAGATTATAGTCAACTGTTGTCCAATTTGTTTTACCTGCTGTCTGATAAAACATGAACACTTTAATGACGATTTTTGTTTTGTCTACCTCCACTGTGGAGAGTATGTTTTGAACAAAAACATGAAGTGTTTGTTTTATTGCATGCAGGTATTTGAAATCATGTATGAACAATTCATGCACTTTAATAAACTTTTATAATAACTTACATAGAATGAAAAACCTAAGTCTGTGGAGTAGTATAGGTTACGCGCAGGATTCCAAATTAAGGGTCGCAAAGGGGTTGCTGGTTCGGGCCTCTTCCGGGCTGGTTAAACTCTTTCATGAAAATTCTACAATGAAGTCGATTTTCCTTCATTAATAAGGAATATGGAGAAGTTGTTGTCCTTGTGGTGTTAGTGGTTGAGTACTGGCTATGGAAAGAAAATTGGGAAAGCTCTAGGTATGTGAGCTAGTCGCCGTAAAATGACCATACTTGTGTAGACAGGCCGGTAATTCCAATAATAACAACTAGTAAATACATGTGTACAAGAGGACGTTCACGATGTTCAACAGAAGGTATTTCATGTTTCATTCTTATGGACCTGTATTGCAGACAAATATGTCAATTATCATTCAAACACAATTGGAATGGTAACCATTGTATAGCCAGCTCCGCGTTGGGTTCGAATTCCATTCAAACCCAATCCCGTCGTTTCCTTGAGCAATAAACTAAGTTACAATACCATCCGTTCTCTAAGTGTATGAGTTAATATGATTGTTATAGTACTTTTTAGATTGAATATTAAGTACATGTAGTTTACAAAACTTTGTTAAGTTATGTACAACTGCCGCCCAACTTTCCAACCGTTGCTTTCTTTCTTCGACACTCTTCATTACCGGTACTTTCTCTCACTTCCACAAGAAGCTGACAACGTCTCGCTTTAAACGGTTAATCTACATCAAATTGTAGAATGCTCATGATTTATCATTTGAAACACCTAGAGGTGATCTTCTACGTTAAGTTGAGAATGGGAAGGATTTTACCTACCGCGAACAGAAATAGAGATTTGAAATATTATTCTCTGCCACTAACCATAACCTTGCCACACGACTATATGTGTACAATACAATGAACAAGTCAATGGCTATGATTGTTAGGTGATCTAGTTTTCTCACACGTGTTCTGGTAATGTTCCCACAAAGATCAAAAAGGCCAATGTCCCACTAAGTATATATAATACCTCACTTAGACATTATTAATACTTGGCATCGGTACTTGTTCTCACGTTCCAACTGTATACTAGTGGTATGTTTTGTCTCGTTCTTAGTTAGTGCATAACTACATGTAACCCATTGTTCTCACTGTTCTGCTATTTACAATGGTACAAGATCATGTGTTGATCAGGCATTGTCTCTTTGGCCCAAACAGTATAACCAGCTATCAACAATATCGTCCTATCATTGATATAGGAGTATTGTGAATTCAAGCTAAGAGATTATTTAGTCTATGAGCTATGGTTCTTAACCAACAAAAAAAGCAGCATGTTTAATGTTGTGTAATTGAGTGTAATTCATTATCTTTCGTAAATTTAGCTGTAGAATTTTATTTTCCATATAGGGCCTACTTAAGCAGTATGAACTAACCATTGCGTTATAAAATAATATGTACTAACACATGTGTAAAAATTGTAAAAAAGAATAATATTTTGATATAGGTTGACGATTTATTAATTTTAACCAAGCGTCAGCGGTCTATATAGTGACCCCGCTGATTTAAATACACAATATGTGTTTGATAATACCCGGACATAGATTCAAATATCTATATTAATCGAACCTGAGTACATACGTACTGTAGTGAGTATTTAAATCAGTGGGATCAATGAATGCGCCACGGACAGTTGAAGAGAATTCAACAATAAATAAATGTAAAATTGGTTTATCATAACTACACGTATAATTATTTAAAGCGATGGTCTTAAGTCTACAAAAAAGTGTCGCAAAGGATTCACACATTCACTACTCTGAACCGCGACTAAAATGATAATGGAAGCTCTCTGCAATAAGCTACGCGTGTTTTTGTCTTCGTCCCATCTTTTATTCATGCTAAGACTTCAGAAAAGTACAAAACATGGCGAGAGTGTCACTCGAAAAACGCGCTATTGCAGTTGGAATGATCGAAGCTAGTACCCCTTAAGATTATTATGTCAATTATCAATCGTTTGGTCGCATTGTTATCAATAAAATGTGTTTAATATCCTCATTTGTGTTTTTGATTCTGGGTGCAAGGAATATTATTTACTTGTATGTTATAATAGAAAACAAATTATTTTCTAATTATTTACTAATGTGTGTGCAAAATATAGCCAGGTATTTACTGGCGGTTTATAACTTTTGAGTAGTGTACATTTGCTTTAGACAACCTACCTTTTACCTCAAATCTCAACTTCTTTGCAAAGCAAATACTAATTCACACCAAAGAGCAAGATTTAAAGTCAAACAGGACATTTTATATACGTCTGTGAATTTAATATTAAAGTCCTATTGTGGTTTTATAAAGCCAGCACCGATCGTTAACCAGTGAAAACAAAATTAAAAGGGACATTTGGTCCATTTATGTGAGAACGATTATCGATTTAATTTCTTAATGACTTTCACTTTTTTCAATGTATCCGACTGAATCTTGCCAGGATAACAATATTTAACAATCAAAATGAATCAATGGATTACTTATATATTATTTGTTCATATTAAATATTTAGTTATCATGAAAAAAATTACCAATTGTTAAAGTCAATATTAACATAGTCCGTACTTCCAATATAGTCCGTACCTTTTTAATATACTGTGGTTTACTTTCCCCTAGATGAGAGATGTAAGTATGTGTATTGTTAAAGCCCCTATATGAAAATAATTATATTCATCATCAGGAGACTTGAAAACTGTTTAACAACCATGAAATTATCAAAAATATAACATGTATGAGAGACACAATAAACAGTTCAAACCATTCTGCTTTCCAAATTTCAGTTTGACCAAGTGTCTATTTCTTCTAAAAGTGGGGTACTTTTATAAAAACCCATTATGTTCTTTTATATGCTAATGTTCAATATACCTAAACCATAATAGTTTTAGAGCTTAAGTATGTATTTTTTAAAAGTTTTTTTCAATAATAAGATTTCATTTTAATCATACTGTGATCAAAACTATTGTACACTCCTCTCCAAAAGTTCCTTCACACATTTACAAGTTGCATTGTATTCAATGAAGTTTTAGAAAGTTGTTAAAGCAAATAGTTGTTAAACGAATTTTAATTTTGCTTTTGAAATCTGAACACCTTTTTTAGATGAGAAATGACAAAAATATCTCAAACTTGATATTGTTTCATTGTGGTACATTGACCATAGTTTTGGAGGCTGATACATGTAGATCAATAACTTTTGCTGCAACATTAAAATGAAATGTATCCAATGAAATTGTGTTTCCATGGCATGATTAATGAACTAAATAAATAATGATATGTATAATAATTCTGAAATCTTGAACTTAGCATTTGTAGCAATGCATTATTTGTGCTGCGAAGGAACTTTTGGAGGGCAGTGTATTGACAACTAAATTCTACTTTAGGTTCCATCTACTTTCACTTTGAAATGCAACAAATAACATAAAGATATTTTACAATTTACAATTACTTAAAAAGTTTTGTTCATAAGGGGTGTTTGAAATACATGTAGATAAAAGTTTATTTTCTTTGCAATCCAAAAAACAGTGTTGTTTTGATAATGGGGCTTAAAATAATTCCGATTTAAATGAACTGTTGAAATGTTGATGTGTGTAGGTTTTGTTTAGACTAGCAATGACTATTTAGTTGTCTCCATTTTTATTTAGCATACCAAACATGAAACATTTATAGACACTGGCACCAGAGTCCATAACTTAAGATCATAAAATAATTCGTACGTCCTTATTTATAGTCCCCCGGGTATACATGCACACTACCTTATATATATTATGCAATGAAAGTATAGTTATAACTTATATACGATAATGTATACGGGGCCGATTTTAATTGCATTCGTTGATAAATATTTGTAATGTAATTATATAGAACACACACAGTTTAACATTTAATGTTCTTTATTAATGTGGTATTAATTATCACAGTTCCACAAAATAGTTATAGTTACAAAGTCATCAATTGTATTTAAGTTGAAATATTATTAATTTAGCAGAAACTTATTAAGGCGATGTTCGTGCCTGCACCTCTATGTCTTAACTGACGGTCCTGCGGTCCGTATAAACCTAAGTCAATGAAACTATGGTTGCCGGTTGCTATATGGATACAATTTAACAATAAACAAAACTCATGTAACAGTTTTCAATGTATAACAACCATTGTTAGAACATTGTTTCTTTGCTTTCCTACATTGTTGATTACTCAAGGTATGATGCAATAACTAATATAAAACATTTAAATCCCCAGGTGCAGGCCATAATAAATATACAAATCAATAAGTATTAAATATGTAGTTACAAAACATTATCATACATATTCTTAAACGTTATACAAAAGATAGTCAATGGTATTTAAAACTGTAAACAACAATAAAAATACATATAAGAATGAGACACACCGGTAAGCATAAATAATAGAATTAACTTTTCATATATCTATATTTTGGGATTATTTCTAAATTTAACAATTGTAATGTTACTACATTACAACTCCTTCCTTTCTTATCTTTTAATAAAAGAAAAAAACAAACAATCAAATAAACAAACTGTTAGTAAAATATGGACAAACAAACATACAAACAAAATTGTTAAAAATATCGTTAATTGATAAGGGTGCAAACAAATAACACATATGATCTGTATTTATCATGTCATGAAATATGTCACTTTTTGAAAACATTATGCCGCAGTTGATTAATAGCTACATCTGTCAAACGTCTTATAGTTCAACAAAATAATTGAGTGTTATTTTCATACATGCTTAACACATCTCACAAAACATATATAAACCATAAAATAATACGACAAATGTACACTCAACTTCAAGCTTTACCAGCATCACAAGTGCAAATAAGGTAAGAATTTTAAAAATATAAATTATCACTCATGTTTTAAATATGGTTAAAATTAGAAATGTTTAAATTTTGATAGATCGAAAAATAAGACCCTTGTACAATTGGGTCTTCATGTGTTAAAATTTGGTACATCGGAAAAGTTCTTTTGATAATCTTCGTCACTGATCCTTCAGTGCGACAATAATGAAATTTTAATAACTGTTTATTCTAAAAGAACGTTTTAATATAAAATTTTGATCCTCGTTGATCGTTATACCATCAAATGTTAACAATCACATCGCGTAAATATATAGTTCACTACTTTTCGCTTATTCCTTTTTTTTCGGCGTCGTTAGTTGATGAATGAGTTCATAATTGTAGCATCATGTTCAACATTCTATGAAATTCCACAATGTTTTTCGTTGAATAATTTTATAATTGTAGTATAACTTCATTTCGATGAACATAGTTGTAGAATAATGGTCAGTCATTCTTTTAAAATTTCACAATTTTACCTATTCAGCATTCTATGAAATTCCACAATGTTTCTCGTTGAATAATTTTATAATTGTAGTATAACTTCATCTTGATTAACATAATTGTAGAATAATGGTCAGTCATTTTAAAATTTCCAATTTTATCTCGTTGAATGATTATGCATTTGAAGTAAAGTTGCCTTCGATGACGTCATATTATTAATTACATCTGGAGAGATGACGTTGTATAAATAATAACATCGCCTGTAGTATTTATTTAACATAATTGTTAAAGTTAAAGGCAAATTATGTTGATGTATAAAAATAAGGTTACAAATATACCACAGTTAATTTGTTTCTAACATGATGAGTTACATGGCGTGTTGTTAGAAATTGTTTTATAGAGGTGCTTTTCTTCATATGATGACTTTATTCAATGTCCGACTGGAACCAATTGAAAGATATTGATAACTGGTCCAATAAACTGAACTATTTTTACTGTCCAAACAATACTGGTGAAAGATTTTTACTGTCCAAACAATACTGGATCACTATAGAACAATAGTGTCAATAATATGAGTGAATATAAAGTTCGATTATCCGTATTTTCTTTGAATATTCTTCAATAAGCCAAATTTCTTGAGTTGTAGAAAATTTTTGTTTAGGCCACATTGTCCACATTAAGAGATGGGTAAAGTTTATCCATAACAGTTGGTGTTACTTTGATGTCCTCATCCGGATAATTTAACTTGTTCTCTTCAATATCGGACATCCTTACATTTTGTAACAGCGGGAGTGCCTTGATATTTGTTGCCTGCTTGGTTTTTATGACAGAAGCATTTTTACCAAAAAACTTAAATTTAATGACAATTACCACCATTATAAGTACAATGAGGGCTCCGAAGGCAATTAATATATAGTACCAAAACGGCCATGTAAACGAACTATCAGAAATGTTCAACGATTTAAGGTATGCAATTTGATCATTGTAGACATTCTCAACTTTAAGCAAAAACATTAAAACAAAATACTATTTACAATCAAACAAATGGCGCGCATTATATACAACACAATAAATAAAATATACTTTGAAGTCATTATATTGGTACCAACATCAACATTATGAATTAAAAAAAACCCCAATAAATCTTAACCATTATACAGCTTAGTTTCTATTAACTAGCATTTAACATACGATCTCTTCGTAGTTACTGGTTACAATGTATTGTTAAACAATCAACTGACTTTATCAACAAACGATTACAGCAAGTTTTAGGAATTATTTACTAATCCTTATGTTAGCTTTTGTAAAATACCTTGCATTATGTCATGGTTTTGTTGATTTTGTTTTGTCATAAAATCAACCAACAATGTAAAATACTCTTGCCCATTGTTACCTTGTTTGTCAGTTTGTGTCACTGAAGAAGGTGAGACATTTTGTTTTGATATAGAGTCTATAATCATATCGCTATTACTACCTGACTTGGATTTATTTGGCCATGCTTCGCTACACATGCCATCTGTATCAGTAACGGAACTAGCGCTTAGATTAGAAAGGGAATCAGACTGTGATTGATTTATGTCATCTGAGTCAACTAAATTAGTCTTGTCAGTCTGATTGGAATTTTTAACTTGTAAATTGCCTCCTAATGAGGTATTAGTCAAGTTAACTGGCGTGTTTTGAGAACGGGTATGCAAGTCCTGATTTGTTTGTTCTTCCCTTAATCGTGTACGCAGTTGTGCTAAGGGGATTTCATCTTCCGATGAAGAATCTGACCTTAACCTTCGAATTCTGTTTAAACTTTTAGGTAAAATATTATTTTCATCGGGACCAGGAGTGTCAGCATCACTCTCATCATAACTGCTATGGCTATCATCGGGTGGAACGACATAGTTAGCCCTACGTTTTGGGTAATTTTGAACTGGTTTACGGTCTGGCCATTCGTCTATGTTTGCCAGTCTTATTTGATCAGCATGTACTTGAGTAACAGAATTATCAAGCTGATTCTTTATAAGATATGTAAGGGGACCTTTTTGCTCCATGATTCTATAATGTGATTTCCAGCGGTCTTCAAGTTTAAATTAGACCATGTGCAACCTGGATTTTCTTTTAAATATCTATGAATAAAATCTGACACAGACCCCTTTGATGTTTCATAACATATCATATTTTTACTTTCGTCATCCAATTGTTTAATTAATGCAAACTTTTCTATAGATTTCATCCAAGATTTAAATTTTGTTTTGTCTCCCTCAAAATTTTGGACGACGTTCCCTACCCCATGTGTACCTACATTGGTGGAAAATATTTTTAATCTATCAGCTAAATCTTGAAAACCCTGAGTGATTGTAGCTTCTGCCATAATTTAGAAAGAAATTAACAAAATTGTTGAAAATACTAAAACCAAGCAAACGGTAAATATCAATTTACTAACCTAATATATCGGCTCGATGATCTTTAAGTGGTAGTTTCTGTTGGCCTCTACAACTCCAAGTTCTTCAAAGTTCACGGCACCATAAAATATACGTTGTAATGTAATTATATAGAACACACACAGTTTAACATTTAATGTTCTTTATTAATGTGGTATTAATTATCACAGTTCCACAAAATAGTTATAGTTACAAAGTTATAAAGTCATCAATTGTATTTAAGTTGAAATATTATTAATTTAGCAGAAACTTATTAAGGCGATGTTCGTGCCTGCACCTCTATGTCTTAACTGACGGTCCTGCGGTCCGTATAAACCTAAGTCAATGAAACTATGGTTGCCGGTTGCTATATGGATACAATTTAACAATAAACAAAACTCATGTAACAGTTTTCAATGTATAACAACCATTGTTAGAACATTGTTTCTTTGCTTTCCTACATTGTTGATTACTCAAGGTATGATGCAATAACTAATATAAAACATTTAAATCCCCAGGTGCAGGCCATAATAAATATACAAATCAATAAGTATCAAATATGTAGTTACAAAACATTATCATACATATTCTTAAACGTTATACAAAAGATAGTCAATGGTATTTAAAACTGTAAACAACAATAAAAATACATATAAGAATGAGACACACCGGTAAGCATAAATAATAGAATTAACTTTTCATATATCTATATTTTGGGATTATTTCTAAATTTAACAATTGTAATGTTACTACATTACATATTATTATGAAAGTATATGTGTGTGTATTTAAAAGTTTAAGGACTCTGGTACCAGTGATTTATAGACACTGTTGCTTACTTGGATTATACAAACTTTTAAATTTTGATTTGAATGTAATGTATTGTTAAATTTTATTTAAATGTCAGTGGTGCATACGTTAACTCTGCTTATTTAAATATTCACTTCTGTAATCACGATCGATAAAAGTTAATGTATGCGCCACTGGTAGTTGAATGAAATTCAACAATACTAGTCTGAACAATGAATACACACCATTAATTGCTGATAAACTAAATTTCTTAGTTTCAAACTTTGATCTAAGAAAAGTAATGTAATACATGGAAATTGACGCTGCATTTTAACACTTTCCTTAGACATGCCCTAGATCTCTGGACCCATACTTTTAGCTGAATACCAAAACACGTATCCTCACATTCGACAGCCAACTGCTACACTTGAGTTAGATGTAAGCGAGAGAATGACGGAACAGTATACTTCAATTACCTAACTTCACGAATTACGTTTTTGTTGGGTTTAACGCCGTAGCAACACATTGTATAGGTTATATCACGACTGTCAGTCCACCTACTCACTGTTCCTGGAAAGGCTAAATCTCTGAATTTAGTTGTTAATCAACTACTATGTACATACTTCCGTCAGTGACTGACTGCTGTCATACATGATTTAGAAACAGTGGTTGGAGGGATAATGGCTTTAGAAAATTATTTCATGACCAATCTCCACGAAAGTATGGCCCGCCTGGGAATCGAATGACTAGCCAATATATTGCTCTCAATGATAATGTTCTTAGACGCCTATTTCTATATTACACATTCATATTCAATGGCGTTGTACAAAAATTTGAAGAAAAAAAAACAACGTTTAAGTTTAATGTTCTTGTTCAGTCGCTTATCTGCTGCTTAACTACACTATTGGTAAATGTTATTGAACTATTATTGACTCATACATTCATCCCACTCAGTGCTCCAGCTAGACTTTGGGGAGGGCAGGGCAAATCAGGGCATTTTTTAACGCGTGGTCGGAGTATAGTTTACTTCTGTGTTCAAAAAAAATAAAACAAAGTGTTTGTTAGTGTGTTATTAATTCCCTTTTATAATAAATCATACTTTTCCTATGACAGTCATAATGTAATTTAGATGAACTAAGTCTAAATTTAAGTTCTAGTATGTGTACATGCATGTAGACAGTCAAAGAAAAATTCAAGTGTCCTTTGAGGACAGATGTTCTCTATGAACAGATTCGAGTGGACCTGTGTCATAAAATGTTTACTGTGGTAAGTGCTTCCTGGGCATTAGCCAGTACAAACTCCAAAATATAAACAATTGTTCTAAGTTCACAATAAGCTTTGCAATAGCTCTTCTACGTGTACCACTTTTACTTAATCTAATTACACAATCCTTTGTGCATATGCCAAAAATTTGTGTTCCTTTGGCATTTTGGTCAACTCAAGTTTTAATGTGCAAATAGGGGTTCACATAGACCAAATTTTTGGAAGAAGTCACTGTTTATCGGTTCATTTTAAGTTCAAGTTTGAAGTGGCACTTATTTACATACTCGATAATTGTCCCATAATCCTCGTACATGAATACGTATTACTAGGAGCAGTAGTCCAGTGGTAGGACGCAGACATAGCGATCGAGAGGTCCCGTGTTCGAACTCATCCTGCGACAGTGCTAATTTCCTTGAGCTAGAAAATTACCTGCGATTGCTTCGCTTCACACGGGCGTGAATTGGTACCTGCAAGGGTGGTATAATTCCGTAGCGTCAATGTGTCGACTACATTAGGAGAGTAAAAGACTACCTAGGGAGATTACTAGATTAATACCAGTATCTCGATAATTCAAGGACCAAAGACGTCCGAGACGTTTTCTTAAATATCAGCAGGACACGCGAAATTAGAAAACAAACATCTCAATGACCAAAGACGTCAGAGACGACTTGTTAAATAAAAGCAGGCCACGCGAAATTAAACATCAAACATGGTTGTTTAAGTGTTTATACCCTTATTGAATTAGCGGCTGAAATATAAACAATTAATAACAAAGGGAGATAACTCTGACAAATGTGAAAAATACACACATGCAGTTATTTCCCCTGTTCTAATGCGCAATTTAACGAATAAATCACCTGTATAATTTAATTCCTTTTGATCTTCTTACTTCATTTCTGTTGTTAATACAATTCACGACCCAACACTCTGGTCATAAATTTGTTTTCTTTGAATTCGATCCTCCTTTACTCATTGTAAACACCCGCTAGAGAACAACACCCAAGATGGCGGCCAATTGTTCGACGTAACGACAGCAGTAAACCAATGGCGTGGTCGGTCTATCTTAATAAAAACATATGTCTATATGACTCTTTAACCTACAGGTTTAACTTTATTTCTCTTAAACATAATACCTTTATGACCTAAACTATAGGTGTTAAACAATGCTCCTTACAAAATGTGATTATGTGTCATGATAATCCTGGGGCACAGTATAAGCCCGCGCATATTGTGTTACAATTCAAAGTATCAAATTTCAATTCTTTTGAAGACAACTTTAATTAATGGTTAAGTTCGCATGGTTTAGTGGATAAGAGTGTACATGTATAGATATTAATCCTGTGTTTTTTTTACAAAAATTTCAATAGAATATTTCTCAATACATATATACTTAAAACATGTTTGTACATATTCATTCCCCCCTGTTTTCGGAAGTTATACTCGTCTTTTGATGGATTGATACGCCAAGTTAAAAATAACTATACAATTTATGTTAATCAGTCCTCGCGTTACAGTCGTTATTTACTTATGGAATAGTAGGGTGGAAATACTTCAACGAGGGAGTTCGTAAGTATACTTTGTATAGCTTTTATTTTGATACTGTTTCGTAAAAGTGATTTACTCAACAATATATAAAGCTTTTTTTTCAAATTTAGTATTATCATAATTAATAAACACTAACATTAACTTTACCAATTTTTGCGCAATCTTGAAAGTGTCCTGGACCACATGACTTATTGACTAACGCTGTATTTTCGGCTGTTCAAAAAAACCCATCCAAATCCTTCTTATTCGTGTCTTAATGTTTAAAATTTATTTTAATTAATATTTTTCTCCACAGGGATGTGGAATTCCAAGTTTTTCCCACTTATTCATAGACGAGTGAAATCTAAAAATCAACTTGAACAACAGAATAACTTCTTATTAAAGAATTGTAATATTTCAATTATAGAACTGAGCGTAAAAATATGGTCCGTTGTAGAGTAATTTTTCCGGAAGCCTGCTTGGTTCTCTGCAAGGATAGAGTTTTAAGTCAAAAATTTATTAAGTCGATTGTTTAAAACGGAAGTAAATAATTTTCCGGCACACGAAAGAAGCGTTATTGGGCGACAACAACCCGGGTCCTGGGTATTCCCTTTATTTTTATAAATTGGGATGATAATTCCCTGAGACCAGTTACTTGGGATAATTCCAGTATTTAATATTATATTAAACAATCTCGTATATATAGGTAGCATTATAGTTTTGGTACTTTTTATGTATTCGTTAAAAATTTCATCAATGCCTGAAGATTTATTATTTTTTAACTTTAAATTTACACTTCAAAATTTCCGCTTCAGTGAACGGTGTATTCAATGTCATACTTGTTGTTGGGTTATCATTTGTCATAATATTTTCAATGTTTATTTGGGGATCATTTGCCGAGTTGTCGTTATTTAACATTTTAAAGTGATTATACAATTCCTGCTGGTCAGGGGGTTCTACTGTAGGTTTATTTTTAAATTTATTTAAAATTTTCCAATACTCTCTTGGATTAAGTTAGAGAAATCGAGAAAATAAAATATGTTTACCTTTTCATCAGCGTTCGGTCCGCCATCTTGGTTGACTGCCC
Organism: Mactra quadrangularis; assembly: GCA_025267735.1. Classification (NCBI taxonomy): domain Eukaryota; kingdom Metazoa; phylum Mollusca; class Bivalvia; order Venerida; family Mactridae; genus Mactra; species Mactra quadrangularis. Next base: position 37,556,294 of record CM046296.1, on the reverse strand, counting down.
CGTACACAGCTACATGACATTGAAACGTATTTCAATAAAAGCTCCAATAACTTAGCACAACATTCGACGTTCGATATTCAATATTTAATATCGAACATCGGACCAGTTCGACGTTCGACATTCGTAAATAAGTGTCAGGATAACAAACTGAGTTGAATATCGAAACGGTTCGACGTTCGAAATTCGTTTATAATTGTCTGAATGTAGCTCTGATGTTAAAGATTGAACCAGCGCGACGTTCGACATTCGTTAATAATAGTCCTAATGTAGTTCTTAGGTTGAATATCGAACCAGTTCGTGATAAATTGTCTGAATGTCGATCTGAGGTTGAATATAAAACCAGTTTTGAGGTTAAATATCAAACCAGCTCAACGTTCGACGTTCGTTATTAATCGTCTGAATGTCGATCTGAAATAAATATAGAACCAGCTCGAAGTTCGACATTCGTTATTAATTGTCTGAATGTCGATCTGAAATAAATATAGAAACAGCTTGACGTTTGACATTCGTTATTAATTGTCTGAATGTCGATCTGAAATAAATATAGAACCAGCTTGACGTTCGTCATTCGTCATTTATTGTCTGAAATTCAATCTATGTAGATTCTAAACCTAGTCTAAATGCGACTTACTAAGCCAATAAAATATCACAAAATTTACTAAAATATGCCTACAATCGGTTCAAGTTATTGCATCAAGTTCAAAGTGTATGTTGAATAGCCAACTAATGTGGATTGTGAAATTTGCTCAGATGACTGATTTGTTATTTCTCAAGGGTAAATAGGATTATCTTAAAAACTTGGACTTTTGTACGACCCTGTACGTGTACAATAACATAACGGGAGATAAAGAGCATCGTAAAATGATACGGATAAGTAATGTAATAACTTGCTATTTAAGTTATAGACCAGTGCACCTTTTCACAAAAAAAATCTTAGGAAAAAAATTATCGTAAGTCAATTTCATATAATTTACCGTTCAAAGTCAGAAGAATAATAAACATAATTATGATATAATATTCAAAAAAGTATACAATATTCTACACAATTCTTTAATATTTTGAACTACATGTAATATTAAGCCAAAAAACGACCGTATTATTAATTATTCTTGCTTTTGACTTACGATGATGTCATCGTAAGTGTTGTTTTTAGAAAAGTGCCACAGGAATATTTGTCTAAAATCAAACGTAGTATGCTTTTGTAACTTAAATGGGAAATAAGGTAACCATATTCGTGGTTTTTTGTACCCACTATTTGAAGATATACAGTATACAATTACAGTGGTATTGAAAACACTTATACATACACGAAGTTATCAAAATATAACATGTAATGGAGACGCAATAATTAGCTCGAAATATTCTGCTTTCTATGTTTGACTACGTGTCAATTTCTTTAAAAAGTGGGGTACTTTTATAGGAGCACATTATATTCATATTTAAATGCTAATGTTCAATATAACTGATCCACAATTATTTTTTAACTTAACTATGTAATTCGGAGTATTTTTTGCTATAATATGACATCATTGTAAACATTATATGATAAAAACTATTGTATTAAGTATTGACAACCAAATATAACTAGAGATGTCAACCAGAGGTCGGATATCCGAACGTTCGAATCACGACTCAGTGTCCGAATTCATTTTCCAGATCCAAATATTCGTATAAGATATTTCAGTTTTAGAACTACATAACAGATATTTTATTTCACCACTGGTGATAACACTTTTATAACGTATTCAAGTATGACAATACACATAATATAATGTGAGGCCTTTTAAAAAAAACATTATTAATTATTTGTACGATATTGGATTTCAAATTAAGAGCTGATATGGCGTTCATTTTGTTATTTTATCATATTGAATTCATAGAAACAAGGCTAGCGTAATTATGTTCTATAATATATAATTTCAGATTATAAAGTGAAAGTTGGAAGAAAGTCCTTATATCAAGCACGGTGGATCTACGATCATGAAGCTCGATTCACTTTGCAAGTTGTCCATTTTCTTTGGTGTTGTCTTGTCGAGCTGTGTTGCTGTAAAAAACGTTTTGTTTATTATTGTCGACGACTTGAGACCAGAACTCGAACCATACATAGATAGAAAAAGGTTTCCGCAGTTATTTGAGAACATTCGCACGCCAAATATTAACGAGTTAGCTAAGAAGAGCATTGTCTTTCATAATGCCTATGTTCAATATCCATTATGTGCCCCGAGCAGAGCTTCAATCCTTACAGGAAGACGACCCGATACGACAAGAATTTATGACTTCAGTAAATACTTTAGAAATGCGGGAGGTAATTTTACGACTATCCCGCAATTTTATAAGAATAATGGATATCATTCAGTTGGGTTTGGTAAAGTATTCCACACATCAGAACAGCCCTGGAGTACTGATGAAATATCATGGACAGAAAAATTCTGGAAACCTAAAAGAACTTATGAGGTTAAATGCTGTAGCTGGAATGCTATACCGGACGCTAAATTGAAAGACGCCCCTCTTCAAGACATGGAAATCGCTGACAAAACAATAGAAAAAATGAGAAGTTTGGTAAAAGATGCTAAGTCTGGCGAAAAGCATTTCTTCCTTGCAGCAGGATTTCGTAGACCTCACAGACCGTTTATTTTCCCTGAATCATTTCTTGACTATTACCCTGAAGAAACTATCAAGCTCCCACAAAACAAGTACGTACCACAAAATATGCCTAAAGTAGCATGGCACAACTACGGTGGAATGTTAGGTTATGACGACGTGCAACAATATAAAATCAAAAGCGAGTTTAATAGGACCCTACCAGATGAATTAACTTTAAAACTAAGAAGAGCGTATTACAGTGCCGTGAGTTTTGTGGACAGTCAAGTTGGTCGAGTATTAGACGAATTAAACAATCTGGAACTAGCTAACGATACGGTTATAGTATTTTGGGGAGATCATGGCTTCCATCTAGGTGAGAACGGTGAATGGTTAAAGCAAACTTTGTTCAATTTAGCCAACCATGCACCATTAATGCTGAGTATACCCGGTGTGATAGATAAAAGGATTGATACTCATGAGTTAGTGGAACATGTCGATATATTTCCTACTTTACTTGAAGCAACTGGTCATGACGTTCCTGAACAGTGTCCAGATAACTCCAGGCACGTCACGTTGTGTACTGAAGGTACTAGTTTGTTACCTCTGGTGGCGGCGCCTGATGTTCCCCTGAAGAAATACGTTTTATCCCAGTTTAAGAATCGCGACACTATGGGATATTCTATACTAACCAAGCGATACAGGTATTCAGAATGGATCAAGTATAACAAAACGAACGACAAAATTAACTGGAACAAAGTCAAAGGAAAAGAGTTGTATGACCACAAGAATGACTTAATTGAAAATATCAATGTCGTAGATCATAAAGAATACAAGACGGCAGTACGTATATTATCTAGAAAACTGAGAGAAGGGTGGAAGAATGCTTTATACAATGATGATGATGATGATGATATGACAGGGATTTTGAAAGATTACCTATGTATAGAGAACGAAGATGTGTTGACAGACAGAATGGCTGATGATAAAGATCAAAATTTGGGCAGAGGTATTCTAAGCACTGAAATGACGTGGGTTATAATTATTTTGATATGTGTTGCGTTATGGATTTTGAGAGTAAGATTATCAAAGACATTTACTAGATCATGTACCTTCAACAGTGCCATTATGTAAAGATAATTTTTAAATGTCACTTTTACAGATCTGTGATGTGATCTGTAGTAAACGGACGAGTATGGTTTTGTTTGTTTGTTTTTACGTCGTATTCAGTACATATTTAGGTCATATATACGAGGTCCAGCTCTTTCTACTATAGGTTTCCTGGACACTTTTTTATCATCAGTACTAACTTACCCTACCACGAGGCCGACAACTCATGTATAGGGTATGACCTACTACCTATTTTATGAGTAATTTTACGATGAACAGCTATTAGCAACTTTATTGAAATTACTAACAACCACTTTAGTAATTGAGTAAAGATAAAAGAGACAGTCGTGCAATAAGAATATGCCATATTCATTTAAAAAGCTACATCGAAAGACTAATTAAACAACAAAGTTGTGACTGGGTATAATTATGTTGGCAACCAAATTGATGCTGATTTAGGAAACTGCTCAAGTGGTATTTTGTTCCTTTTGTCTTGGGCGAATGTGAAATGGTTTGTCTCAAAACATGACTTTTCCTGTAATTTTGGTGGGCAAAGTATACGTGAATAGGATAACAATCGCAAATGTTATTTTTGGTTATCTTATCCTTATAAATTTGTTACAAAACATTGTATTGTAATCATGCGTGAATGTAAATTATAATAATGATGTATCCTTCACATTGAGCTAGGTACTATGAAGTGACCATACTAAGTTCTTTGCTTATAAACCTTGATTTGTATTTGGTGTAACCCCCTGGCTGCAATGACTGCATCAATCCTGCGTGGCATACTTCTAACCAGCCTCTGGTACTTCTCCACAGTGATTCTGGACTAGTCCGTTTAAAGATTAGCCTCCAGCACTGTAAGGTTACGTGAGCGATATTGGCGCACTGCTGTTTTCAACTCAAAACACAAATGTTCAATAGGGTTTAAGTCTGGGCTCTGTGGGGCCAACATATCAGTTCCATGATGTCATTATTCTCTTTTTGTTTAAGTGTTTATTCATTCTCCTGCGAACGTAAACATCATCATCATTATGGAAGAGAGTGAATCTGGACTCATCTGTCCACAGAACAGCACTTCAGTCTACCTTGGTCCAGTCTGCATGATTGTTGGCAAATTCCATCCGTTTTGCACGATGAACAGCTGTCAGGAGTGGTTTCTTCACTGCTCTTCTGCCATTGAGACCAACACTCGGCAAACGCCGTCTAACATTGGATTTGTTGGCCTGAACTCCATGCTCCTGTCAGGCTGCCCTCATAGCAGAAATGCACTCCCGATGGTTCTGGATGCTTAGCCGTGCTAAATGCCGATTGTCCCTAGAACAAAACACCCTTGGTCGACCCGATCTAGGCTGGTCGTCATAGCTGTTGGCCTGCTGGTGATGCCTGATGGTCTGGTACACTGTCATTCTGCAATAGAAAAAATGTTTTACCTGAGTCAAATAGGCAAAACGTTTAATGCACTTAGTTTCAGGTCCAATCTGATTAAAACCCGATCTAAAATTTTCCACTCGCATACTAATTTAGATCTGGCCTTTTTCAAACGAAGGTCACGTTCAGGCGACCTTTTCTCATCATAAAAATCACAAAAATATCTCAAACTTGATATTGTTTAATTTTGGTACATTGACCATAGTTTTGGAGGCTGATAGTTAACTTTTGCTGTAACACGAAAATGAAATGTATCCATAGAAATTGTGACTCCATGGCATGATTAGTGAACTAAATAAACAGTGATATGTATAATAATTCTGAAATCTTGAGCTTGGCATTTGCAGCAATGCATTATTTGTACTGTAAAGGAACTTTTGGAGGGCAGTGTATTGACAACCAAATTCTACTTTAGGTTCTATCGACTTTCACTTTGAAATGCAACAAATAACATAAAGATATTTATACAATTTACAATTACTTAAAACATCTTGTTCAATAGAGGTGTTTAAAATACATAAAAAATAAAGTTTATTTTCTTTGCAATCCAAAAAAGTGGGGTTTTTTTATAATGGGGCTTTAAATAATTCCGATTTAAATGAACTGTTGAAATGTTGATGTGTGTAGGTTTTGTTTAGACTAGCAATGACTATTTAGTTGTCTCCATTTTTATTTAGCATACCAAACATGAAATATTTATAGACACTGGCACCAGAGTCCATAACTTAAGATCATAAAATAATTCGTACGTCCTTATTTATAGTCCCCCGGGTATACATGCACACTAGCTTATATATATTATGCAATGAAAGTATAGTTATAACTTATATACGATAATGTATACGGGGCCGATTTTAATTGCATTCGTTGATAAATATTATTATGAAAGTATATGTGTGTGTATTTAACAAGTTTAAGGACTCTGGTGCCAGTGATTTATGTTGCTTACTTGGATTACAAACTTTTAAACTTTGATTTGAATGTAATGTATTGTTAAATACTAGTCTGAACAATGAATACACACCATTGCTGATAAACTAAATTTCTTATATAGTTCAAACTTTGATCTAAAAAAAGTATTGCAATACATGGAACTTCACACTGCATTTTAACACTTTCCTTAGACATGCCCTAGATCTCTGGGCCCATACTTTTAGCTCAATACTAAACATGTGTAACAGCCACATGTAACAGCCAACGACAATACTTGAGAAAGATGTAAGCGAGAGAATGACGGAACAGTCTAATTTCATTACCAAACTTCACGAATTACTTTTGTGTTGGGTTTAACGCCGTAGCAACACATTGTATAGGTTATATCACGACTGTCAGTCCACCTACTCACTGTTCCTGGAAAGGCTATATCTCTGAATTTAGTTGTTAATCAACTACTATGTACATACTTCCGTCAGTGACTGACTGTTGCCATACATGATTTAGAAACAGTGGTTGGGGGATAATGACTTGAGAAAAATATTTCATGACCAATCTCCACGAAAGTATGGCCCGCCCAGGAATCGAATTACTAGCCAATATATTGCTCTCAGTGATAATGTTCTTAAACGCCTAATTCTATATTATACATTCATATTCAATGGCGTTGTACAAAAATTTGAAACAAATGTTCTTATTCAGCCGCTTATTGGTAGGGCGCGGACATAGCGATCGAGAGGTTCCGTATTCGAACTCCTCCTGCGACACTGCTAATTTCCTTGAGCTAGAATATTAACTGCTATTGCTTCACTTCACCGAGACGTGAATTGGTACCAGCAAGGGAGGTATAATTCCGTAGCGTCAATGTGTTGACTGCATTAGGAAAGTAAAAGACTACCCAAGGAGATTACTAGATTACTACCAGTAGCTCGATGACGAGACGACTTGTTAAATATTAGCTGGCCGCGCGAAATTTGACAATAAATATCTCAATGACCAATGACGTCAGAGACGACTTGTTAAATATAAGCAGGCCACGCGAAACTAGACAACAAACATGGTTTTTTAAGTGTTTATACCCTTAGTGAATTAGCGGTAGAAATGTAAACAATTAATAACAATGGAGATAACTCTGACAAATGTGAAAAAATACACACATACAGCTATTTCCCCTGTTCTAATGCGTAATTTAACGAATAAATCACCTGTATAATTTAATTCCTTTTGATCTTCTTGCTTCATTTCTGTTGTTAATACAATTCACGACCCAACAGTCTGGTCATAAATTTGTTTTCTTAGAATTCGATCTTCCTTCACTCATTGTAAACACCCGCTAGAGAACAACTTCCAAGATGGCGGCCAATTGTTCGGCGTAACGACAGCAGTAAACTAATCGCGTGGCCGGTCTATCTTAATATGTCGATGGTTTAAACTTTTAAACAAGGTACCATTTATTAACATTTAAATATTTCAACAGATTAGTTTCGGTTAATTCAAATATACAAAACAATCATAACAAGGTACCATTTATTAACATTTAAATATTTCAACATATTGGTATCGATTACTTCAAATATGCAATAAAATCATAAGATGGTACTCTTTATTAACATTTTAATATTTCAACAGATTAGTATCGGTTAATTTAACGATTAAATTCAGTTAAAATTATTCATACAGGCATTATATATATAAGATAGGACGGAGTTAAATATAATAGGGTAGAGCTATTGGATCTGCCTAATTTATTTATACAGGCACTGTATATATAGGAGTGGGCGGAGTTATTGTGGAGCTATAGGGTGGGCGGGATCTGCCTGAATGTTGTCTGTCTGAGTGTTGTACATAAAGATTTTACGTTGAAAACTACTTTAATTAATGGTTAAGTTCGCATGGTTTAGTGGAAAAGAGCGTACATGTATAGATATTACTCCTGTGTTTTTTTTACAAAAAATTCAATAGAATATTTCTCAACACATATATACTTAATACATGTTTGTACATATTCATTCCTCCCTGTTTTCGGAAGTTATACTCGTCTTTTGATAGATTGATACGCCAAGTTAAAAATAACTATACAATTTATGTTAATCAGTCCTCGCGTTACAGTCGTTATTTACTTATGGAATAGTAGGGTGGAAATACTTCTACGAGGGAGTTCGTAAGTATACTTCGTAAAGCTTTTATTTTGATACTGTTTCGTACAAAAGTGATTTTCTCAACAATCTATAAAAAATCAAATTTAGTATTATCATAATTAATAAACACTAACATTAATTTTACCAATTTTTGCGCAATTAATTTTTGCGCAATCTTGAAAGTGTCCTGGACTACATGATTATTTGACGCTGTATTTTCGGCTGTTCAAAACAAACCCATCCAAATCCTTCTTATTCGTGTCTTAATGTTTGAAATTTATTTTAATTAATATATTTCTCCACAGGGATGTGGAATTCCAAGTTTTCCCACTTATTCATAGACGAGTGAAATCTAAAAATCAACTTGAACAACAGAATAACTTCTTATTAAAGAATTGTAATTTTTCAATTATAGAACTGAGCGTAAAAATATGGTCCATTGTAGAGTATTTTTTCCGGAAGCCTGCTTGGTTCTCTGCAAGGATAGAGTTTTCAGTCAAATATTTATTAAGTCGATTGTTTAAAACGGAAGTAAATAATTTTCCGGCACACGAAATCTGTCATTTATGTAATACACGTAGCAATTTGTTGGGTGATGAATATCATTATCTGTTTGAATGTACACACTTTTCAGCAGATAGAAGGAAATATATTCAGCGTTATTATTTCACTCATCCAAACACTTATAAATTACAGGAACTAATGAATAACAAAGATGTTTCTTTACTTACTAAACTTGCTATATTTTGTAAAATAATCTTGTCAAAATTTCGGTAATCTTGTTCTCCGGGTCTACTGGTTACCCTTTCTTAGATTTCATCACTATGTTATTATTTGCTGAATGGTGGTGAATGTCTTGATTTAAATGTTTCATTATATTTCTATTATCGATGCACAATATACATAACATGTTCTGTTAGGCGTTTGACTGTTTTATGATACATTTTGTTTAATAATCATATGCATATCATGTAATATGCCTTGATTGGAAATAAACTTGTAAACTTGTTGAAAGAAGCGTTATTGGGCGATAACAACCCGGGTCCTAGGTATTCCCTTTATTTGGGATGATAATTCCCTGAGACCAGTAACTTGGAATAATTCCAGTATTTAATATTATATTAAACAATCTCGTATATATAGGAAACTTTATAGTTTTGGTACTTTTTATGTATTCGTTAATAATTTCATCAATATCTGAAGATTTATTATTTTTTAACTTTACATTTACACTTCAAAATTTCCGCTTCAGTGAACGGTGTATTCAATGTCATATTGTTCGTTTTTTCTAAACTGTCAAAGCATGAATAATTACACTATGAATGCGTTTGTTAAACTTATAGTCGTTATACATCCATAAGTGTCCGAAAGTGTGTATTACGATCGAGTAAAGCTGTTTATGCCGTATGATATGTTTTAGTCAACATATTCTTGATAACAATTAGGCCACCAGTACAAAAACAATGCATTCAGTCACTGTGAAATTATTCAAGCTTTGACAGTTGAGAAAAAATGGACAATACTTGTGGTTGGGTTATCATTCGGCATAATATTTTCAATGTTTATTTGGGGATCATTTGCCGAGAATTTCTGCAGGTCAGGGCCCAGGGGGTTTTACTGTAGATTTATTTTTAAATTTATTTAAAATTTTCCAATACTCTCTTGGAACTTTTACTATTTAAAGAACGCAGATACTTTTCATTTTCCTTGTTATATTTATTAATAAGTTTATTCATTGTGGACTTGTAGTTTTTACAGGCATTTGTTATATTAATTTTATTATGATTACTTGGGTACCTTCTATATCTTTTTCGTGCATTATTATATATTTTTCTAGCATTTTTACACTACCAAACCATTTATGTTTACTCTTGTTTGTAGGTTTGTAAATAGAATTACTTGTGGTTTTGAATGATTTATGAGCACTGCCTTTGAATATAGTTGATAATTTGTTACCTATGTCATCTAACAGTGTTTGTGATGGTCTGGTTTCTGCTGCGAACAACATAGTTTGAATTTCTTGAGTGTCAATTTTTTTAACAAATTTGTCTTGCTCAGAATGAACCCATTTCCTATCAGTGTATTTTTGAATATTGTTGTTTTTACTATGCTGGATAAACATGTTAATTTCAATATTGCAAATTAGCACTGCGTGTCCATCAGAATACAAGCTGTCTAATTCAGATATTTGAAAATGCTTAATTAACTTAAAGGCTTTTATGCTAGCTATGTAGTAATCTAATACTGAAATATTTCTAAATGTAAAATTGCTTGAAGAGGGATGATTAAATCTTCCATTAACAATAATCAGAATATTATTTTTACAAATATCTATCAGTTTATAACCTATATTATTTGTTTTAGAATCACTGGATTTCCTATGAAGTCTAATGTTATTAGATTCCAATAAAGATACATTATTAACATACATTTAAGTATCTGAGTCAATATCAAAATAATCATTTATAAAAGTTTCACCAATGGTATAATCTATCAGCTCAGCAGTTTGAGCATTAAAGTCTCCACATAAGTATAAATGTTCATTGTCACAAGGCATTTGTCTAATTTCAGATTCAAATATTTCATATTCAACATGATTATAAAATCTCGAATGAATGGGTGGTACATAAACTAAACCAAAAATAATATCATGAGTCCTGGTATATGATTTACAGAGCTTGATCCACATAACGTAATTAGATATTGTATCAATAAAGTTAACATGTTTCAATAGATAGTCAGATACAAAAACTCCTAGACCACCTGATTTTCGTTCGTATTTCTGTTTCCTAGGTTTAATAAGAAACGTATAATTAGGTATTGAAATTATATCACTAGCGTCTAATTTGGTTTCACAAACAAATAACAAATCATATTGATAGACGAAAGTTTGAAACTTTGGATACTAAAAATCAACAAAAAAACGTATTTCAATAAAAGCTCCAATAACTTAGCACAACATTCGACGTTCGATATTCGATATATAATATCGAACATCGAACCAGTTCGACGTTCGACATTCGTAAATAAGTGCCAGGATAACAAACTGAGTCGAATATCGAAACAGTTCGACGTTCGAAATTCGTTTATAATTGTCTGAATGTAGCTCTGATGTTAAAGATCGAACCAGCGCGACGTTTGACATTCGTTTTTTGTAGTCTGAATGTAGTTCTTAGGCTGGATATCGAACTAGCTCGACGTTCGACGTTCGATATTCGTTTTTTATAGTCTGAATGTAGTTCTTAGGTTAAATATCGAACCAGTTCGTGATAAATTGTCTGAATGTCGATCTAAGGTTGAATATAAAACCAGTTTTGAGGTTAAATATCGAACCAGCTCAACGTTCGACATTCGTTATTAATCGTCTGAATGTCGATCTGAAATAAATATAGAACCAGCTTGAATTTCGACATCCGTTATTAATTGTTTGAATGTCGATCTGAAATAAATATAGAACCAGCTTGACGTTCGACATTCGTTATTTATTGTCTGAAATTCAATCTATGTAGATTCTAAACCTAGTCTTAATGCGACTTACTAAGCCAATAAAATATCACAAAATTTACTAAAATATGCCTACAATCGGTTCAAGTTATTGCATCAAGTTCAAAGTCTATGTTGAATAGCCAACTAATGTGGATTGTGAAATTTGCTCAGATGACTGATTTGTTATTTCTCAAGGGTAAAAAGGATTATCTTAAAAACTTGGACTTTTGTATAGTGCGTACAAGTTAAACCCGACCTGACCGTTATGCAAGAATATTCATTACATTAAATATGAATGTAGTATTAGTGCTCGGATTATATCGTCAAGGCTTGAATGTAATTATAACACAGGGATTAATTTTAAAGTACATTTAAAGCGTACAATGAGTGTTTATTACACATGGACTGGACCAGATGATTATACTATGAGGCTAGCTACCAATTCAAATGTTGTGGGTTTTAGCCCCACAACCGCCATCTCCCATCCATTTATTTTTAATTATATTCAAAAATGTAAGAACACGAGTTTCCTGTTTGATTGCATTTGAATCGTGAGTTGTTTTACATGCGTGATGTGTATACTTTATACACGTCTTATTTTGTCTTAAATACGTAACGAGCCGAAGCATACAGTAGGCGTGCCCTGCGTTCAGTTACCGCGAACGTTACAAAACGTTCCGTAACGATACATTCGGAACTCCTCGGCCATTCGATGTGAATAATCTCGGACATATTTCGACGCTATTTTGAAACTACCGATGTTAAAGTAAACAAATATATGATCGTTTAGGCATTGAGTGATGTTTTGTTTTTAGTCCGTAAATTTTGAAACATCACTCATTGCCTTAACGATCTCATATTTGTGTATTAGATTAGGTTATTCGCAGCGAATGGCCGAGGAGTTCCGAATGTATCGTTATGTAACGTTCTGTAACGTTTTGTGTAATTGAACACGTATGTGGTATTGATTTTCGCCGGGATACGTGTAAATGATAATTAGATGCAAATGAGAAAGGTAAGGTCGGGTTCAATGTGTACGCACTATACGACCCTGTACGTGTACAATAACATAAGGGGAGATAAAGAGCATCGTAAAATGATACGGATAAGTTAATAACTAGCTATTTAAGTTATAGACCACTGCACTTTTTCACAAAAAATCTTAGGAAAAAATTATCGTAAGTCAATTTCATATAATTTACCGTTCAAAGTCAGAAGAATAATAAACACAATTATGATGAAATATTCAAAAAGTATACAATATTCTACACAATTCAATAATATTTGGAATTACATGTAATAAGCCAAAAATGACCGTATTATTAATTATTCTTGCTTTTGACTTACGATGATTTCATCGTAAGTTTTTTTTAGAAAAGTGCCACAGGAATGTTTGTCTAAAATCATACGAAGTATGCTTTTGTAACTTAAATGGGAAATAAGGTAACCATATCCGTGCTTTTTTGTACCCACTATTTGAAGATATATTCATTTACAGTGGTCTTGAAAACACTTACAGATACACGAAGTAATCAAAGTATAACATGTAACGGAGACGCAATAATTAGCTCGAAATATTCTGCTTTCTATGTTTGACTACGTGTCAATTTCTTTAAAAAGTGGGGTACTTTTATAAGAGCACATTATATTCATATTTATATGCTAATGTTCAATATAACTGATCCACAATTATTTTTGAGCTTAACTATGTAATTCGGAGTATTTTTGCTATAATATGACTTCATTGTAAACATTATATGATAAAAACTATTGTATTAAGTATTGACTACCAAATATAACTAGGGATGTCAACCGGAGGTAGAATATCCGAACGTTCAAATCCAATCTCCGTAAACAGATATCCTGTAGAGCGTTGTCGTACAGGATCTCTACTTTCTCCGTGGAAGGTCACATTGAGATGAACTTTGTTTCGACCAATCAATGCGTAGCTTTCATCTAGACGAAAACACTATCAATCACATTTTGATTTCGTAATTCCTATTTTTAGACCAAGTTTTGCATGCTTATTTAACAGCGGTATTATTCACAGTCTGTGATTGGGCGGCTCATTTCAAATTGCGTGACGTAGACGATGTAAACAAGTTACGTATCATAACAATTTCGTCATGAATAATATGATGAGCAAAGGTCGCCTGAACGTGACCTTCGTTTGAAAAAGGCCAGATCTAAATTAGCGAGTATGCGAGCGAAAAATTTTAGATCGGGTTTAACCAAATTGGTTCAAACAATGACGTAGAATAATATCGATATATTCTACGTCTATGGGTTCAAATCACGACTCAGAGTCCGAATTCATTTTTCAGATCCGAATATTTGTATGAGATATTTCAGTTTTAGAACAGATATTTTATTTCACCACTGGTGATAACACTTATATAACGTATTGAAGTATGACAATACACCTAATATACTGTGAGGCCTTTTAAAAAACATTATTAATTATTTGTACGATATTGGATTTCAAATTAAGAGCTGATATGGCGTTCATTTTGTTATTTTAGCATGTTAAATAGATAGAAACAAGGCTAGCGTTATCATGTTCTATAATATATAATTTCAGATTATGAAGTAAAAGTTGCAAGAAAGTCCTTAATAAGCACGGTGGATCTACGATCATGAAGCTCGATTCACTTTGCAAGTTGTCCATTTTCTTTGGTGTTGTCTTGTCGAGCTGTGTTGCTGTAAAAAACGTTTTGTTTATTATTGTCGACGACTTGAGACCAGAACTCGAACCATACATAGATAGAAAAAGGTTTCCGCAGTTATTTGAGAATATTCGCACGCCAAATATTAATGAGTTAGCTAAGAAGAGCATTGTCTTTCATAATGCCTATGTTCAATATCCATTATGTGCCCCGAGCAGAGCTTCAATCCTAACAGGAAGGCGACCCGATACGACAAGGATTTATGACTTCAGTAAATACTTTAGAAATGCGGGAGGTAATTTTACGACTATCCCGCAATTTTACAAGAATAATGGATATCATTCAGTTGGGTTTGGTAAAGTATTCCACACATCAGAACAGCCCTGGAGTACTGATGAAATATCATGGACAGAAAAATTCTGGAAACCTAAAAGAACTTATGAGGTTAAATGCTGTAGCTGGAATGCTATACCGGACGCTAAATTGAAAGACGCCCCTCTTCAAGACATGGAAATCGCTGACAAAACAATAGAAAAAATGAGAAGTTTGGTAAAAGATGCTAAGTCTGGCGAAAAGCATTTCTTCCTTGCAGCAGGATTTCGTAGACCTCACAGACCATTTATTTTCCCTGAATCATTTCTTGACTATTACCCTGAAGAAACTATCAAGCTCCCACAAAACAGGTACGCGCCACAAAATATGCCTGAAGTAGCATGGCACCACTATGGTGGAATACTAGTTTATGACGACGTGCAACAATATAAAATCAAACGCAAGTTTAATATGACCCTACCAGATGATTTAACTTTAAAACTAAGAAGAGCGTACTACAGTGCCGTGAGTTATGTGGACAGTCAAGTTGGTCGAGTATTAGACGAATTAAACAATCTGGAGCTAGCTAACGATACGGTTATAGTATTTTGGGGAGATCATGGCTTCCATCTAGGTGAGAATGGTGAATGGTTAAAGGAAACTTTGTTCAATTTAGCCAACCATGCACCATTAATGTTAAGTATCCCTGGTGTGACTGATAAAAGGATTAATACTTATGAGTTAGTAGAACATGTCGATATATTTCCTACTTTACTTGAAGCAACTGGTCATGACGTTCCTGAACAGTGTCCATATAATTCCAGGCACGTCGCGTTGTGTACTGAGGGTACTAGTTTGTTACCTCTGGTGGTGGCGCCTGATGTTCCCCTGAAGAAATACGTTTTATCCCAGATTGAGCATCGCGACACTATGGGATATTCTATACTAACCAAGCGATACAGGTATTCAGAATGGATCAAGTATAACAAAACGAACGACAAAATGAACTGGAACAAAGTTATAGGAAACGAGTTATATGATCACACGAATGACATAATTGAAAATATCAATGTCGTAGATCATAAAGAATACAAGAAGGTAGTACGTATACTATCTAGAAAACTAAGAGAAGGATGGAAGAATGCTTTATACAATGGTGATGATGATGATGATGATGATGATGATATGACAGGGGTTTTGAAAGATTACCTATGTATAGAGAACGAAGATGTGTTGACAGTCAAAGGCTTGATGCGTGAACAATTGAATGACAGAATGGCTGATAATAAGGATAAAAAATTGGCCAGATGTATTCTAAGCACTGAAATGACTTGGGTTATTATTATTTTGGTATGCGTTGCGTTATGTACTTTGAGAGTAAGATTATCAAAGGCATTTACTAGATCATGTTCCTTCAACAGAGCCATGTAAAGATAATTTTTAAATGACACTTTTACAGATGTATGATGTGATCTATAGTAAACGGACGAGTATGGTTTTTTTTGTTTTAACACATATTTAGGTCATATATACGACGACCAGCTCCTCCTACTATATGTTTCCTGGACACATTCCTATCACCAGTACTAACTTACCCTACCACGAGACCGACGACTCGTGTATAGGGCATGACCTACCGCGATCGGGCTCGAACCCGCGATCAACGGATACACAGTCAGACATGCTAACCACTACGCCACGGCCGCGGCTTGAAGAGTATTTTAAGCCTTCTGGTGACAACTAAAAAAACTAATGCAACCATATCAGTCAACAAAGCCTTGCTTGACAACAAAATTGCAATCATTTTAATGAAGCGATGAAAGACTGACAATAGTTTTGCAGTAAACTGTTGATACCAGCCACTTTTCAGTAGGAACGTAAGACATAATTTTGTTCGTCTTAAAGTGACAGTACCATTTGCTATGTAGCTATTAACGGGACAATAGCACTAGAGAGTAAATATTACAATGACGGTTGATTAGCATATAATTTGATTATCTACAAATCCAGATATCCAAATTTTATGGAACTGAAACAAAATGTACCTACTAAAGTTATAGATTGATAAAAAATTTCATGACATGGTTTTAGAAATACAATGTATGTCACCGTGCTTCCGGTTTATATCTACTGACAACAAATATATGTAGTAGATTTTATGACTTATTTTACAATGAACAGATATTCGCAACTTAATTGAAATTACTAACAACCACTTTAGTAATTGAGTAAAGACAAAAAAGACATTCATGCAATAAGAATATGCCATATTCATTTAAAAAGCGACATCGAAAGACTAATTAAACAACAAGTTGTGACTGTATATTATGTTGGCAACCAAATTGATGCTGATTTAGGAAACTGCTCAAGTGGTATTTTGTTCCTTATGTCTTGGGCGAATGTGAAATGGTTTGTCTCAAAACATGACTTTGTCCTGTAATTTTGGTGGGCATTGTATTGTAATCATGTGTGAATGTAAATTATAATAATGATGTATCCTTCACATTGAGCTGGGTACTATGAAGTGACCATAATAAGTTCTTTGGACATAAACCCTGATTTGTAATAAACTGGAAAAATAATTACCAACAACATTTGTAGAACACTATAAAATGTCTCAGTTAAAACGAAGTCAATTTGTTAAGATTTATACCTAACTGAATATGATCATTGTGTAAAGACATTTAAACATACTTGAGTTCACGATCACGAAGATATCGCATTTATATAGAAGAAGACATTTGATATTTACAATGTAATATGACGTACTGATAAATTTGATACCCATGACCTAGAAAAATCATTCAAGGATTGAATTTATAGTGCGTAAGTATTGACCCCGATCTGACCTTTCAAATTTGCATCTAATAATTATCTACACATATCTCGACGAAAATCAGTACCACGCCTATTCTACACTTCGATAGTGATTGTAAAATTATAGAAGTATGTTTGTGTGTTAAATTTTAGCTTATAATCCTCACGGACACGGTGTTAAAGGGTCTGGTTTTCATAAACTTAACTTCAGAAAATGTCATGTTCAAGCCAAAACAAGCATTTCCCTATGTGTAAACTAAGTTTAATTATTGTATCCATCCTTCTGCTAATTTATACTGTTAAAAGGTCTAAACTCTTCACGATAAATTTTTAGTACGAAATGTCAAGGGTGCGATACATTAATTTTCACATTTCTTAGAAAGTTGTATGCATTCTGTACACAAATGGTTATATCTTCACCTTCTATATATAGAATAAAGTTGTATGTACAAGATGTGATAGTAAGTATTTATTTCAATTCTAAAAGTATTAATGTATCTCTGATCCGACGTTTTTGTAATATAACAAAACGCAATACTAATTAATGAATGTCACGTTTTTCATTTTCGCGTGAAAACCAAGATTATGATCCCGTCGATGATATATTTTTAGTTACAATTAGCTCTTCCTATCAGTATCATTGGCACCAGAGTACATATCTTATGATCATAAAATAATTGCGTACGTGCCTATATATAGTTCCCTGTGCATACATACATGTACACTACCTAATATATAATATTTATAATGGAAGTATAGTTATAACTCGTACACGGAAATGTATACGGGACGAATTTTTAATTTCGTTTGTTGACAAAATATCCTTTGTGTGCGTATTTAACGTGTGTGAGGACTCCGGTGCCAGTGTGTAATTTAGTCATGAAATATTTCTATACCCATCCTGCAAATTACTACTATATATTAAGTTTGACATCTGATAATGTTAGCTGTTTAGTTTATCACCGGGTCTGTTCACTTCATATGGATGCATTATGTGACCTAGGCTAGAAACTTAACTCTGCTAGTTAAGTACCAATGCGTGAGATTTCATGGGAAGAGCGTTCTTCCTCGTGGGATATTCGTTAGCAATGATAGCCCTCTGTTTCTCAACCAGGCTTGGGATTGGCTATGGCTGACTATAACATCCTACATTAGTTTGATCACTCTTTTATCGAGTCTGTTCCATGGTATAAAGCTAATGAATAAAGTAATGTGTTCAAGAAAAAAATAAGGTAAGTTTTGAATGACTTAAGCTGGCTGTGCGAAGATTTCAAATGTGAGCAAAGAAGAGCGTTGATTAATAGATTCATAGACAATTGCTGTACTGGGCCACTTGCACCAGAGTCCATATATTATGATCATAAAATAATGTGTACATCCCTATATATAGTACTCTGTGCATATATACATGTACACTACCTAATATAAAAATTAAAGTATAGTTATTACTCATACACGGTAATGTATACGGGACCGAATTTCAATTGTGTTTGATGACAAAATATTATATATGTGCGTATTTAACGAGTGTGGGGACTCTGGTGCCAGTGTACTGGACCTATTATATTCATCACAAAAAAAAACTGCTTGACACTTCAGTCAGATATAAACTTGTATATTATTAACAAAAATGAATGCATTGGATAAACTTGCTTCATTTTTAATGTACATGTAATACATTCATAACAATTAAACACAATATAAATACAAGTATATAAATATGTGTGTAAGGACATGAAGAGCATTAAATTAACAGATAATCTGTGTATCTTAAATATCTTAGTTCAAAAGAGTAAACATAAATCTAGATAATAATTTATTCTTCTTGTGCTTTATTTTTGCACTTCAAAAATTGTTCAAATTTATTTATATTTAGCCAGTGGCAAATTTATAGTTTCTTAATTCTCTATGTTTAGGTCATATTAGTGCATTTAGGAAGAGTCATGCATTACTTAACCTTGATTTTATTAAGCGGCTCTATCCTTTAACCCTTAAAATTTATTAGTACCTTTCATTCACATTCTAAGAATATAGTGAACAAAACTTTTTATTTATACCACATTATATACTGTATGTGATGATATAGTGTTCAACTACGGAGCCCCTATAGTGATAAATTATGAAATCCTTTATTTCATGATTATTTCGTATATTATTTGAAAAAAAAACCCGAAATATTATTTCGTGAAAACGAAATAATTGTGAAAATGAAATGTGTATTTAAAATGTCACTTTATGGGCTCCGTACTACACTGTACTTAAGAAATGTTTTTATTTTGTCCAGGCATTGGCTGTTTGTTTCTACAGATCACCATTAAAGAGAAAAATGTAATAGCCTAAGATGGACTCTTGTGGTTTTCATCAATGAAAATTTTCATTAATTAAACTTTTCTCACCATGGGACTATCAGAAAATTAAACCGTGCCTTCGTGTGTTTAACATCTTAAAACAAGTTGAATAATAACACATTCAGTGACCGAGTAATTTTTCAAGTTGCAACAGTTTAATTAATAAAATAGCAAGTTCTATATCGACTTGTCAATTTGATAAAAAATTCAGTAAGTGCGTTTGGTGCTTTGATTCAATATTTAATTACAGAGTTATCTTTCTTGATTAGCCGATTAAGCTTCCGGTTCTATCAATAAACGTAAATAAATGCAGATTTTTATCTTTGAGTGCAATATTGGAGATATGAGGCTAGACTTTGTGTAAAGTATGGACAGTAAAGAAGACAGTGGTATAGACAGTGATAATAAATCAGCATCAAATTCATCATTCATGTCACAGGTATCAAAAATATGAAAGATATGTTGGATTCGTACTCGAACATTTTCGTACTCATTTTATGTAAATAATAAACATAGGAAACTGTAGTCACTGTTTTTTTAAGATTACAATATAAAATAAAATGTTCAAGATATTAGTGAAACAGTGATTTAAATGCGCTGGTAGTCGTAGCCGTAAATAGTTCTTGATAACTGTAACTCTAGTCCTATATATAAGACCCTCCGTAACTCATTTCACATTGGGACATTATTCTGTTACGGCAGGGTCTTATCGGCTTCCATAGAGTTTGATGTAGCAAAACGTGCACAGATTTAGTGCACGATTTAAACGATTGTAATTTGTTATTATTACGCAATTTTCTTAACAAACTCTATTAGACCGCTAGTATATACAATAATTAACCACATTGTAATATAAGAATTACTATAAGTCACCTCAGCAAGTAGAAATATTCCATTGTTTCCGTCAAGTCCAAAAAATCATGTCTTTCGTTTTAATAACTACGCTAAATTCCACGTCACACGGTACCATTTCCGGAATCGTCACTGATAAACGCCAAATTAGACGAACCAAGTCCGGATTACAAATTTGATTATTTTTAATTTTCGGGAGACAAAAAATATAGCTAAATGTAACAATTGTGTTAATTGAAATTGTTAGAAAGTTTAGAAAGTAGAAATTTTGTTTCAGCGACGACGAAAAAAATGTTTAGCATAAATGTTTTGAATTTGTAATCCGGATTGGAATCGGATTGTGTGGCGTTTATCACGACCAATCCCGTATCGGTTACGGCATTAACGGCGTTTAGTGTTAAAAGTATTCAAAACGAAAGTCTGGATTTTTGAGTTACGGAAACAATGGATTAATTCTACAAAATAAGGTTGGTGATTTTAAAACTTATGTTATAATATGTTAGATAAATGTGTCTGTTAGTGTTAGGAATGGGTAAAACAAAAATATTTTCGAAAAATATTGAATTATGTTCGCTTTAGTCGCGCGAGGGAATCCTTGCGCATTTTGCTACATCAATATATATGGAAGACGATAAGACCCTGCCGTAACAGAATAATGTCCCAATGTGAAATGAGTTACGGAGGGCAGGGACCAGGAAATTCGCCGAAGTCAATCGGTCCAAAGCCGTCCGAGTACCGGATACGGGTTTTAACGTGTACCGTACGGACCCGACCGTTTACTGTACTTTATTCACGACCGTGCTAGTACTTATTTTTTGCTCCCTTTTATTAGGAAGGCATACGATACATTGGCATTGTTTGTTTAATTTTTTACAAAACTTAACTTCTATCTAGCATAAAAGTGTGGTTTCCGAAATTACTCCCCTCAATCGTCGGTCGTTCAATAAACAGAACTTGAAAAAAGGCTGTTTTATCTAGTTCTAATGTTGGAAAACTCCGTCATGTGGGGAAGTTATTTTAACTGCGCATGCGCAGAAAAACGGGTCCATAGTAACTGTCTCGCATTTAAGCGTCGTTCGCTAAATTAAGAAAGAAAACGTAAAATAATGATAAGCTTTTTTAATTACACACGTAGATTAAAACCTTTCTCATTCGTAGTGACGATCTAGCGTGGGTCTCGAAAATGTATGACATCTCATCACAATGGTTCAAGCGGTTTCTTTTAACACAAAAGATTATCAAATCGTGCATAGTACACCATTTATAGATAGTTTAATGACAAAACTGTTCGTTTTGAAAATTATTTTCGTTGAATTTGGAATTTAATAGTAATCATTAATTTTGTTCACCAAAGAAGGGAGAAGAGAGGGTTGAATTTTGATTATCAACAACTGTACCTTCGATTAATAATAATTTGCGTAGATACATGTCCTAAGATAATTTCTTATTATTCACACCTCAATTTCAAACAAATTAAAGATTAAACATATACATCAATCAGGAATTGACAACAAAAGCAGTTAAATTGTTTTCTTTAATTATTCATAAAACATTCTTTATAAAAGATTATTGTTTTATACAAGTTTACAGGTTTCAAACAGACCGATTGAAAAACGTAATCGGTTCGATGGACACGATTAAGTAAGAACATATTCTTCTGCTGTTCTTCAAATTAATCGAGTGCAAATCAAGCGTACCTTGCTGTGCTCGATCAAAAAAATATCACTGCCTCAACCCCACATGATACCTGTAACCATGGATACGTTATACAGGGTCCTTGATGTGTAACCTGTGGACAATTAAGCAGGATATTACATCAGTAAACAGTGGGTTTTAGCAACTGATAGTTGTTTGATAATATTTTATCGATACGTTTTCTTGAAAATTATGGAAATTAATGGTTTGAGGTCAAAATTAGCGAATTTTTCCCGGACCGATTTTTTTAAGGATTTTGAAATCTCAATCGGTCCAAACTGAAAATATCGGTCCGAAAACCGAAAAACCGGCGATTTCCTGGTCCCTGACGGAGGGTCTTATATATAGGACTAACTGTAACTCTAGACTGAGGGTGCGTTGCTTTAGCAAATCACTACATATCGCTTTGTTTCCTGGTACCGAAAAAAATTATGTCTCACACTCATTCCTTTTGTTGTTGGAAGGGTACCAGGACACAAAGCGATACATAGCGATTAGCTTAAACAACGCACCCTGAGTCTCTACTCTAGCCTCTGCCAACTATTTAAGCAGCTTTTTAATATTTTGTTTTTCTTCTGCTGTGGCATAACAGTTTTGAATCAGACTCCTTACTGTACCTCATCAGAGTAACACTCATTAAGTTCAGATGGTTTTTATTCTCATACAAGTCAGGTCAGTAAAAAATAAAGAAATCAAGTCGCATTTTACAGAACTTTTGTAGGTTTGATTTAGGGATTTCAAAGATTAAGAGAGTCAGCTGGTATATGTTTCAATTCACTCTAATTGTTTATGATTATATTATAAATGAAATATTGTATTTTTATTATCTCAGTTAGATGAAAGTGAATTGACAGAAGAAAAACCTCTGTCATTGAACTCTTCCAAGAGTATAAGAAGAACATCGGATTTACAGAAAAAAATTGGTATGATATATTTAATATAAATATATTCTATATTGGTAATTAATTTCTTTATAAAAGTAATGAATTAAATTTAATATATTTGCATTGTTGAATTAGATGGAAAATACTTTTCCTTAGTTGTAAGCTCCAGGGTACTCACAGATAGATATCAGTCAATCATCATCATTCAAATTCGGATGATTTATTTGTCAACTGGGGTAGTCAGCAGGCGGCTTGGTCTTCTTACATCTGACCTCTATGCAACCCTGTCAAGGGGATCACTATTATACAGATTGCATGTCTTCAAATCTGCTTTCACACATTCTAACTAGGACTATCTTGGCCGTCCACGTTTACCAGGGGATGGGATGCTCAAGTTTGTAATTGAGTTGATGCACCCCCGTAGAGCTCATCACATGACCATACCCCCTTAGTCCATTCTATATATAGAAGGTGAAGATATCACCTCTATACTAAGATGCACAACGCTTCGCAGAATTTGGCAATTTGGTACGCAACAGAATATAGTGCGACGCATGAAGACAAAATCGTTGGATTTTTTTCATTTTTTGACAAAATCATTGTTAAATCCATATAAATCCATAGATACAAAGTACTTTTAAATCTCTAAGGTACAGATGCATAGTTAAACTGTGTATTCTACTTTCGATTTCAAATGTCTGTGTAAAGAATGACAGATGTAAACACGTTATGATGGAGGTCTAACTAACGGTTAAAAAGTTTAATTTATTTAATGAGGATAGTTGGTTGGATATTTGAATTTTATTGAGTTGACACAAAATACATACTCTATTTGTTCAGTATACTTGAAGGGGGAAATTATTTGAATGTAAACATTGCTACGTGTTTTCAGGTAAATAAACAGTTTTACACATGATGATCGACGTCTCCATACAAAGGTCAGTCAGACCGTTTGTGTACAGAATGACCTTAGTCTTCTTGCAAGGAGGGCATCAGTAACCACCTGAATACCTAGTTTGGAAATCTCATCATGTGGCTTGGTCACACAAATCCAACATATCATTGCCCTGTCGTTTCTGTGGAGTCTCTGTAGGTCAGCATCTGTTGTGGCCCAGGTCTTACTTCCATGCAGTAACGCAGAACGTACACAGGAGTTATATACATTTCCTCTTACTGTCAGGGAAATGTGCTTGGATGTCAAGACTGGCTGGATAGATATAGAAAGATCATGCAAATTGGATTTTTCTTAAGGAAAAGTCTTAGAATTTGTTTGGGGGGAGGTTTGAATCATGGAAAAATGGATGTTTAAAATTTGCCATTGTTGTTTTATCTAGTGTATTTATACAAAAGCGCCTTTGTAATAATTCATAAATAACAATACCAAATTGAACCTAGGTATGTATTGTGAACCTTAACTGCTGTACCTAGATAGGTATGGTATAGCGACTTAGCTTATGATATGCAGCTGTAGAAAATGTAATGAATTTAAATAAAGCTTCATGCTGCATGACTAACATGGACTATTCTTTTATGGTATTTTTGTAAATCTTACTAAAAATGTAATTTTGATTTCTTATTTTCAGAGAAACAAAGAGATATAACTAAAAAGAATGAGGTAGTTAATAGTCAACCAAAGAAACGTTCATTCCTGATACCTAGAGCTAGGTTTGTAATATATTTATATAAATACCATATCAGAGGAAGTTTCTGGAAGGCATTTATTTCTTCTAGTTTAATAATAAGAATGATTTTATTTCGGTAACAGTGACATGACTTATGGCATACAAATGGTGAAATATCCCAGTATGTAAAATGCCATATGTCATGCACATCCATACCGGGGATGACTAAAAAAAGAGATAAATCTCTTGTTTCCATTGTGGTCCCCTTCATGTAGTTTCTTCATGTTAGGTTGTCAATCTAGCCACAGTTAATGTATCTGTGGAAATAGATAGATAGAGTTTATTCAATAAATGAAAATTTTACATACATAGCACTCAAATGATTAGAAATACAGTATAACATAAAATATAACTACTGTAAATGCAATACATTTATTGTGCTTGGACATATTATCATTTATTAAGGATATCACAAAAAAGAAAATGTGAATTTCCTTGTTTCCATTGTGGTCCTTAAATAAATTTATACATGTCCTAGCAAGGCACACATTGTCTACTCCCTCAAATATAATACTAAAAAATAATATATATATATTAAGGGGCTAAAAGACATCAAATAAGGATTGTTTGGGCAGCTTATTATAAAAAATCTTAAGATAATTTAACCATAGATCATAGAAGAATTTATGACAATAATTGGTCTTAAAACGCTTGATAATACTGCCCCTGGTCCTATTTTCTATCACAGATTTTAATTCAGTGTCATTTGAGTAAAATGCTGCCACAGCTGTTCATCTTCTTTACACTTCACTAATATGCCGACATAAATGATGTTGGCTAGCTATACATATTATAATTATATCAGGGATGCAAATTCCCACTGGGTGTATTAAAGTAACATTTCATTGGTCCAGGTGGCAAGTTCATTCAGAATTGTTAGCTGCTCTGAATGTAGGAGCAGTGGTCCTGTGGTAGGACGTGCGCTTAGGGATCTAAGCACAGTTAATGTATCTGTGTTCCTGGTTTGATCCCCTCTAGAGGCACTGCTATTTCCTTGAGCAAGAAATTTACCTACAATTATTCATTAACTTTAATTAACATTAACTTTAGCCACTCCATGTTGTAATAATTCCAAGTAGGGCTGTCATGATACACCAGAAGCGTATCGCATATACTGCAATAGACTGGCATCGTAACTTGATACGTTCCACAATATATTGTGGGCTTCTAGATTTGTTGTGCCTCTGCTAAATTTAACAGAAACATTGCAAATCTTACATGCAGCTACTGATAGAATCTAGTTTCTTAAAGTATATACGGTCATAAAGGTCTGTGACGTGCCCCAATAGGTTAAATTGTTGTAACTTAAGGTGAGATGGAATGAACAATGAAAAAACTAACTTTTCACTGCTAGAATTTCCAATGAAATAAAAAAAAATGTCGCCAAATACCGGTTCGTTAAATTTGTACTGCGGTATGTATTGCCACAGCTACGTATTGCAATATACCAGTATACATATATCATGACGGCCCTAATTCCAAGTCAGAACTTTCAAGGTGAATTATATTGTATTTTAGTTGGTTATATCAAGTTGGGCTCTTAACTGCTAATCTGGGTGTCTAAAATACAGCTGAAGGGGGCCAAAGTGACCTTTGGTTGAGAATGGCGAATCTCTATTCCTCATACAATGTGTATGATAATTGTGGAGGAAAACTAAAACTTCCATTATTTGATTTCAGGTTAAATATACCAAGTAAACATAATAATATACCAGTATCCCAAGATGAAACACCTCTAGTAGCCATAGTATCTGATGATAGGTGAGCTTTAGTATTTGCTCTCTTACTACCCTCTTACACTACCCTCCATAAGTAAATATACTATGTGATATTTCATAAAATGGCTTAAATAAATACTTTATATACCATTTAGTTTATTTTATATCAAATTTTTGTATTAATAAATGTCAAATAAAAGTCTGCATTGACAAAACAATGTAATACATAAGTGTATACTTATTCTATATGGAGGGTAATGAATGAGTACTGCCTAAGAATTGTATTTCTATGTCATAGTATAGTACCAGAATGGATTAAATTCAGAACCCAAAATATTTAGTTCTTCTATCTTTACTGCAAAGGCACAGACAACTTTTTTACACATAATTGCTTTATATCACATGCTACAAAATTATTACATGTATCATTTTTCTCTGTACGCATTCTTTTCAATGGAATGGTAGGCTATATGCTTGAGTGTACTGCAAGTAAAGCTCCATAAATTTTGATATATGGTTCTAGAATTTTATTCATATGATAAGAGTTCTAGGTTATATCTTACGATATAGGTTTCCAACACTTAAATAGATTTCAATTGTATTTATTCATCAGTATTTAATTATTCCATATTGTTTTCATTTACAGTGAAGAAGATGAATTTGCTGTTCCACGTCTTTCAAAAGAAGCTCAGAAAGAAATCACTGAACAATTAATCAAAGATGGCTATGACCTTGACCTTGAACCTGATGATGATGACCTTGACCTCATTCCACCCCGCCCACTTCATGAAAGATGGTCATGTTGTCCGTCTGCTACATGGATTCCACAATGTGGGGTTCAGTGACCCTTAAATAGATATAGAATCCTTGTAAACAGTAAAGTAAAGCTCCACTGTAAGGACCATCAAAATCTTCAGGGCTCGACATTAAAGGTCTTCCTATTGCCCCTGATGACCTATATTTGGGTTTGAGCTACTTGTTACTGCTATTAAAGATATGTTTTGGGCAAGATAGATAGGTAGATGGCTGTCGATTTGGGCAACCTAGTTTAAAAAATAATGTTGAGCCCTGCATCTATGGTCTCAATAGACCTTATCCGGAATATGGGGTTTTCCGTCCGTGCACAGGTGGTACAAACAAAGTTAATTACACATTATTGCTAAATTGCACTAACTATGGATTAAATCCTATTGTTCTTTGTACACTTGTATTCATTGTAATGGTGAAAGTTTGTTTGTACCGGAAGGGTAAACCCAAATGTTTGAATTCTGGATATACAATGTAGTCTATTGCAGAATTGTCTTCATAATAAGGACCCTTTTCTTTACATTTACCTTTTGGGTCTTAAAAATCATCAAAAAAAAATCATAATTTTGTGATAACCAAGATAGTGTTTATAGCGGAACTTTACTGTACTATAACAATATATGCATGTTTTGTATTGTAGAACTTAGTTGGTGTAAAAATAAGTAAAGTCATACATTCAATAGAGAATATGTGAATGTTTGATCAAGTCATATTTTGGGTGGAATCTCAATTCTTTTCATCTTGTATCTTTGTCTCTAAGTGTCTAAATGAGATTTTTTTTCAAGGCACTATGTAGTCTGTTAAGAAGTATATATTAATAAATTCATCTATGATAAGTAACTAGTAAATTGTGGTCTATAGCTTTCATGGTCAAGCTATTGTGAGTTTTATAGTGTGTCTACTTTGTGTTTATAAATTTTTAATGGTACAAATTAGTTGAAAAAACAAAACAATTGTAATGATTTGATCATATAGTCGGACAATATTAACCCAAGCTTGAACTTATTATGATAACTACATGCTTCACTATTCACTTACATTGATATGTGCGTTTCTGATAGAATGTGTGCAATAATAGCAGGGTTTGACACTAACAGTGTCCCGGGATTCCAAGGACCACAACAACTTAAGAGGAGCCCAAGTGATTCTAAGCTAGGGATTCTTTCTGGATCTCTAAAAATGCCCTGATTTATGTGATTTTAAGTGCCAGTGAATTGTTTATCATAATTTGTGTCTTAAATCAATATCTTATTTTTTTTGGCTATTATTGGAGGAATCTCTAACATTAAGGAGGAATCTCTGAGTAACTGACTAGGGATTCCTTCTGGACCCTTGGTAAAAACATTATGTGATGAACCCTCATAGTTGTGTTCAGTATCATTATTTTGGCAAATACATAAAAAACTCATTTGATGTGGCAATATGTCAACATGGCCAGAAATAGGTTGTAAATTCAGTGTGAAATGTATTTTTATATAAAAATCAAGCTCAGGCTAATTTATTCTTACATAAAGGTCAAGCTCAGGCTAATTTATTCTTACATAAAGGTCAAGCTTAAGCTTATATTGTTGGACTATACTTACTTTGTTTATTAGGATGAAGCATTTATGATACATTTGTATTCACTTGTTTAGTTTTCCATTTTTACTGGAAGATACTGATGATTTTACAAATTTAGATTCAGATAAGATACTGACATTTGAACTTGTTCTCATTGCACATTACTGTATTGTTTAATTTTATTTAACTGTCAGTGGGGAGTACATAAACTATGGTGATTTAAATACTTGAATTTATGCTTGATATCCTCCAAACATAGATACAGATAAATATTTTCATTGATAGTGAGTACATGAGTACTAAAGTGTATATTTAAATCAGGGGGGATAATTCATGTGCCACTGACAGTTGAACAAAATTTAATGATAATATTATACTTTTTTTTATCAGTACATAGTACTAATTTGTTGTCAATTTATGACTCTAAAATATTCTCATATATTTTATCACATTAGAAATCCTATTACATAATTATGAAATCCTTGTACTTATGCCATTATATAATGGAATCCATTTTTCTCTCTTTATTCCAAAGTGTCACTGTTTCTTTTGAAAGAATTATAAGATTTATGGATTATTTGAGACATATTATTCTATTTATGGATTATGTCCATAATAGCATTGTTAATGTTGTAAGGGCTAAAATATGTCATATAATGTGACCCTAACTTCTCAGGTAAAAGTTATTTTAAGATATTCCAATTTATGTTAAAGCAGATGGCCTGGGCTTTTACTGATATCCAAACTACCATTACTTCTTTGTTCTTAGAGGATATAAGATTTTTGAAAAAGTTGTGTAAGCTTATTTTTGTGCTTAACTTACTTAAAGAGTTAAAATTTAATAGGCTTTAGTTGAATTTTTATGCAATAACTATAAGATATAAATGGCTACAAAATGTTGAGTGTTATATTTCTATAGTTTATATTTTTAATAATTGTTAATGTTTGAAGCAAATGACTTATAGGATTGTTTACTTTATATAAAGTTAAAATCAATGTTGTTATACTTATTTATATTAGCTGAAACAAGTTCTTACAACTTATATTAATCACTTTCGAATACGCTTCCTGATCCCCCAGTGGTGAGCTAGTAAGATAAAGTTTCTTGCTCAAGTAAAAAATGGGGTAGGTTTTGATGGGATTCAAAGAAATGCAGAGTTATCTTATGATTACCAGTCCAACATCATAACAGCTTGGCCAGGCCAGCTCCAATGTATAGCTTAAAATGTTATTTCAGTTAGCAAACTGCAACACTCTTAAGATCAGTGATATTATACAATCTCCGTAAACAGATATTCTGTAGAGCATTGTCATACAGGATCTCTACTGTCTCCGTGGAAGGTCACGTCGAGATGAACTTTGTGTCGACCAATCAATGCGTGGCTTTCATCTAGACTAAACACTATTAATAACATTTTGATTTCGTAATTTCTAATTTTTGGACCAAGGTTGGCAAGCTAATTTAACTGCGGTATTATTTACAGTCTGCGATTGGACAGCTCATTTCAAATTGCGTGACATAAACGATGTAAACAAGTTGCGTATCATAACAATCTCGTCATGAATAATATGATGAGAAAAGGTCACCTGAACATGACCTTCGTTTGAAAAAGGCCAGATCTG
Source organism: Mactra quadrangularis (assembly GCA_025267735.1). Lineage (NCBI taxonomy): Eukaryota > Metazoa > Mollusca > Bivalvia > Venerida > Mactridae > Mactra > Mactra quadrangularis. The sequence goes on along the minus strand of CM046296.1, from coordinate 37,525,649 downwards.
AATTAGTGAATAGGCGAGTGGAAAATTTTAGATCGGGTTTTAATCAGATTGTTGCAGGAATAAGCTTTATCATTTTACCAATCTGTTTTATGGTTTTTTTTTGGATACAAGGCATTTAATTTGTAGTATTAAGTATACAATAGGGATATAGTCTAAGCTGTTTTGATTTATCAAAAGCTAAAATCAGTTAATCCTATGCTTTAAGTTGATTAGAATAGGTTACACATTGTTAGCCATTTTCATTCATACTTACAGCCATTGCTATTTTGCCATATCATAGGGGTTTAAAATGGTTTAGATTCAAAATATAGTCTAAACTGATTGATATTGCCTACAAATGCATTTTATAAACGCAATCATCCTGTTTTTATCAAATTAAAAACTTTTAAAGATGAAATGACCAAATACATTGTAAATGTTCTGATTTCATTGTATCAGCACTCGGCATTAGCAAGATGCATCCTTATAATATTTTTAGGGTGTATAATGACCCTCAATGATATGTCTTATTAAGTCTTGAACTAATGATTTGTTTGTTTATGTTTCAGAGTTTTTATGTTTATTTTGCTTGTGCAATAACAATGATCATATTGTGCGATTGTCAAGCATTTATGGACCAAAGTGACTCTTAATTAATTCATTCCATGACAAATAGTTCATTATATGTTACCATTGTTAAACATTTCAGATTCTATCAGTATCTCTTTTTTATTTTTTTATTTATTTTGTTGTTGTTCTTTTATATTGTTTTGTTATAATTGTAGATCTCTTTTTATTTCTCTGTTTTCTTTCAACTGTTTTTGTTTATAGTTTTGTAGTAAACAGAACAGAATTGAACTGTCATACACATTCCTATGATGAAGTTTTATTCTGTTCTGTTCTATTCTTTAGTTTGCATTTATATCTAGATTTTTGTTTTGTTTTCTTGTTTGCCAAATATTTTACATGTTAGAGTTTACTATGAGAAGATTATTCAAGCATAATACAAATATTATATATTTAAATACATTCCTGAACTTAGATTATAGACTCGTTTGGTTTGCTCATGTTTGTTTGACAAACTGAAAATATTTATTAAGTTTTATATTGTAGCCTTCTGTCACCAGTTTTAGAACTTTGACTTGTTTATTGAATTTTATCTTATTTTACATTATTTAGTTTACATTCCATTCAAATTTACATTCCTTTTAAAATGTACAAAACATTATGTTATGATACATGTACATGTATATACTTTGACAAAAAAGATGTTAGTATTCTGACATTAGTCATTTCAAGAAGATAAAATCAAGCCAAACACTAGTTAAAACACACCATACTTGTACATTGTACATTCATACTTTACAGCACAACCATTTTCAACTAATTTTATCTAGGTTTCATACATATTTTGTTTCATCATCAACTGCGTTAATTTAATTACATAGACAATTACAATTAAAGGTTTACAATGTGGTCAGTAGAAAATGAGATCACTCAAGATTTATACATTTTGAATATGTGACATAATTAGACAGTTATAGATTAATACACAATAATAGAAATCTTTCGTTTTTGTTTATCTAGATAAGTAATGATCATTGTCAATTCCTTTAGGCATAATATGTGTTGAACGTGCCATTATACCCAATAAAAGACAAACAAACAGGTATATAGTTTAGGCCTAAAGATCATATATATTGTAGAAAATATATACATTATCAGCAATTTGTGCTGCAAAACCATTCTTTTTTCATGATTATCTAGATGATATTTGAGGCTCCAATTTATCAAAAAATAGGACTTGCTAAATTAAGAAGATTACAAAAAGCATTATTTGCTTTATTAGGCTGTTTCAAGATTGACTCAACTTGACAGTATTTTTTGCGGTGATTTCAATTTATGAAAATTTGCATATAGGAAAGTTTTTCACAATTGTATTTTGCAAGAATTCGAGCCTTGATGGCATTGTCTATGTTAATCTCTGTGGTGCTTTTCACAAACATTCTTACGAAAAAAATCTTCGTAAGTCAAAAGCAAAAAACATCAATAATTAATCATTTTTGGCTAATCAATTCTAAATATAATACAAATTGTGTAGAATTGTGTATACCCTTTGAATATCACATCATGATTATGCTTATTAACTGTCTGACTTTGAAGAGCTAATTATATTAAACTGACTTAAGAAGATTTTTTTGGGGAAAGAATTTTTGTGAAAAGCACCACTGGTCTCTAATTGTTCAGATTTTCATAAATGCATAAATTCTATGTTATGTCATGTTGTCATATGAATAGACTTCACTAAAGTCACCAAAGAAAATGACAACAAATACCAAATGTGATTGTAAATGTTGAGTCTGTACAATGTATTCATTACATGTCTCAGTCAAGTGGGGCAGGTTCTTTGTTTTTGTTTTGTCTGTTTAGTCATTCATTGTAATTCAAACTTTTGCTTAAGAAAATTTCATACTGTATGTGAAAATTTTGTGTATTTTGTTAAATCCAGAGCTTTGCTAGTCTTACATATTTTGTGATCTGTAACAAATAAACTAAGATATACATTATTATATTAAGCTATTTTATGAAATATTACCTTATTTATGTATTGTTTTCTTCATGACCATATTATATTTATATTGTCCAATATTACATGTAAGCTTTATATATTTATATATTGAGGGTTGCCTGCAAGACTGCAGTAACTCGCTCTTTTACCGAATGCACTTACTACAGTCTTGTGGGCAACCATTGATATGCATATACAAGTAGTGATATTAACAAGAATTTTGCCAGGCTTTTCTTTATATGTCCAATTGTTTATATGTTAAACTCTGTAAACTACTGCCATAATGTTTCTTGGAAATAAATTATGTTTATGCCTATGAAATATTTTGACTAAGTATAAGTCACATTAACACTTACATAATCTCATTGTCATTTTACACTTTTAAATGTTCATAACATTGCATTATACACATGTGCACTTTGTTTGTAGAACATGATTTTGTAATGGCTTGAATTCCAGATGAGATCTACCTACCTTGATGGAGTTGGGTCTTGAAATAGTTTTTATTTATGTTTAAGTAGGCAGTTGTCAGCCTCTGGTTGGGTATGTAATTAGTATTAGATTAAAAGCTTGGATGTTGTGATCTAGGTTTTGCTGAAATTTAGCTGAAAAAGCTTGGATGTAGCAATCCATGCTTTGCTGAAATTTTGCTGAAAAATGTTAATGTGTGGATACATGTATAACACTATTCAGTACATGGACACTACTTTTATTTTTCATTTTAGCTTACCATTGGTAAGTTTTGCTTTTCCATAATCTATCATAATGTATGTCTGTTTAACATCTCTAGTGCAATCTTTGAAAAAGTAAATCCATTATATATACTTCATTTTGTACTACAGTAAAGTTCCTCTATGAGGACCAACACTATTGATAGTCTTAATAGTGGAATGGTGATAAGGTAGGGACTGTTTCCCTTCTCAAATTTAGCATTTGGGACTAAAAATCATAAAAAATAGCATAATTTTGTAATAACCATGATCAGTCACTGTGAAACTCAACAGTTTATTACTGGACCGTAGGTCTTGTAAAGATCAAAATTTTACAGGACTAAACTAAGTCTTACAGGACTTGGGACAATTTACATATTTTGATGAATTAAAAACAATGAAGATGAGATCAAAATTTTTTGCTGGACAGTCGGTCTTGTAAACTTGCAGATTTAGACAGACCTTCTAAGTTTTTACAGGATTTGTCTGTCAGTCTGCCATGTTTTGCAGTGACTGACCATGATGGTCCTTTTAGCAGAACTTTACTGTATATCAATTGTTTTACATAAGATATTTCTTGTTATATTATAATTATGTTGTTTCCTTTTCGTCATATAATGTTAGTATTACATGTTCCTGTCTGGTGGTAGGGTCATTCTTTGTTAAGAATATTGATAAAACTATTTGCTGAAATAAAGTTGAAATGCAATTAATATATTTTGTTTCTTGTGCTGTTTACTTGAATCAAACATTATCACCCGCCGGGCTAGTTTAGTCATCAACACACAAGTCTACTGATTTAGGGGTCACAGGTTCAATTTCAAGGTTAGCATATTGAGTTTGGTCATAAAATAGTTTCTACAGACATTCTATCTCCTGCCATTGATTCTAAAACATGAAGAGCGGTTTTCAGTCACTGACAGAAGTATTCACCTAGTAACTGATTGATAGTTAAATCCAGGGATTCAATCTTTACAGGAACAGTTTGTAGGTTGACTGACTGACTGGTATGATTTATACAATGTGTTGCTAAAGTGTTAAACCCAATACAAAACAAACTACATTATCATGTGACCTTGTGCCCTTTGTGCTAGGATATTGCTATCTTGTTCTATCTACCTGTTTCCAATGCAATGGTACAATTGCTACAATCTAGGGAAATGTTGTGCATTTTTTCTTGCTTGCTGAATACACTTGGAAAACTTCCGATAATTATGTAGACCGACATCTTGGTTTTTTGCTAGCTAGAAGCACGACCATTGCATAGAACTTGGCCAATGAAAAAAAATGTCCTTTCTAAGCTGCTATGAGACAACTTCCTTGTGCAACTTGCTATAAAATATATTGAAGACACATGTATACGAAATTATGCCAGCTGCTTTTGTGGTCAATGTCTAAGGTGGCCAACAGTTCTGATCAGACATTTTGATCCGACATTTTATAATTATATGAGCAAATAGTTATTATGGATCATAATTCACTGGCTGCCTTTGGTCAATGTTGCTGAATCAAAATCAATGTTCACTGAATGAGGGCAATGTTGCTGATTCAAAACCAATGTTATATTTCACTGAGGGAGGGATGAGATTTTTGTTTAGTTACCATTCAAGATTCTTTATGTAATAAAGAAGACAGATATAGACAGTTTGGCAAAGTCCAATCATAACATTTACAATAAGTATAACCAGTAACCAGTAAGTATTACATTTAAAATATGTTTAAACTATTGTATAACAAGTATATATGCATAGAGTTCTACAACAATAAACATCTTAAATAGCGCAGTCTGTAAGTGATACGGTCTCATATGTCCCATGCAATAATGGCTGGTTAAACAAATTGTGTTACCTTTTTGTAGAAAATTTCCAAAATTCTAAAAATACATAAGTGCAGTCATGGCTCACTGGATAAAGTTGGACTATACTAGAGGAAGTTTGTAGTACAGTACTGTTGGATCCAAGAAATATTGGTTTGACTAATTTATAAACTTAATAAGGGTTTGTCATGTTTGGTTTATGCATCGTTCAACACTTGGGCTAATTTGGTACCCATTATTTATAGTAGAGTGAAACAGTTTTCATGCAAAGAGGCATATTCAGTTAAGTAAACTTGTTCAACTATCAACTGTATGAAAGTATTTAAAACCTGTCCAATAATATAGAAATAGTACAAAAAGTTCTGTCCCTATATTCTATTATAATTACATTGATATTGGATGATTCTGCCAACCAGATATTTTGAAAAAATAGTATAGCAGGCATAGGAGGTGGCATGATATAGAGTAAAAAACACTGTACATAGGTATAGGAACAGTGTCAGGTACCTGCAGTGTGTTCAATAACCCCGAACGTTCCGTAACATAAGGTTCGGGACAACTCAACCCAAAGACTACTCAGCCCGAGAAAATTCAATACCTCACAAACGGTTTGAGTCGTCCAAACTTTGGCTTGAGTTATCCAGAGGTTGTTTTGTCTACGGGTTCAGTTGTCCCGTACCTGTAACGTTAGCTAACAGTCGTTACTGAACACACTGCTGTAGTAGCAGTTGCTTGTGACATCTTGTTGTTATTTGTCTATACTACAGATTTATGTGTAAAGTCAGCATACATGGATTTACTGAGTCTATCAGGCCAATGATCAACTGATTTGTGTAAAATGAACTACATGTTAGAAAAGTGCATGTTTTGAAACAGACTTTAAAAGGGAATTATTCTCACATATGTACAAAAACAAAATCAGGAAAAAACCACAGGGAAATAACTGTCAGAACTTGTATTGCATTATCAGCTGGTTTATAGGTAAACCTTTACACCTAGAATATATGAAACTCTTTTGTTAACAACTGTATCTTCATTTCTCAAAAGATTTCAACTACATCAAAGAAGTATCCTCCAGTGTCATTGTGCATGTTATTGGGTTTTGTGAATTTTTATAACATTATCTCCCTTTATGTGATACATGAAGAAAAAATCTAATATCTACTGCGGTCAACTCCTTTAATCACAAATGTACCAAGCTATAGTCCGATTTTATTTGGTGAGCCGTGACAGGTTGGGAGAGTCCAACCATAATCATGACGATAGGTATAACCAGTAAATATCACACTGAAAATCAATACTAACTATAATAACTCAAGAGTAAAGACATATGATATACATGTAGTAGTAATTTTCAAAATAGCGCAGTCGGTAGCAAGTTGGTAAAATGTGTCCCTTGCATTAACTTGCAGTCACGGTTCACCAGATAAAATTGGACTATAGTAAAATAGGGTAATAAAATAAGAACACAGATATACATCAATTTTTTTATTCATCTTTCATTATATATTTAATATATATAATATACATGTAGAATACATTCAGATCACTTTTTAATATACGCAGCTGATTTAGTCAAAGAAAAAAATATATAAACAACAAAAAAAATAATATTCAATCACAACAATATGGAGAAAACATAAAAAATAAAAACATTTATTGTATTAAATACATGATACTATGTTACCATGGCTACCAGACCATTATGTTAATGCTACATGTATGATATAATAATGGCATTGTAATCATTAAATGATCAAAAATAAAATCATTACAAAAATAAAACATTTTTTCTCTCCCACATAGATACAGACTATACATGTATGTTACACAGGAAGATATAAGGTATTGAGTGTTATCTCTCAACTGTCAAAACATGAATAATTTCATCATAAATTAGGATATTAAAGTGCAGTTTAATGTCTGCCTCCATATACATGTTTAGCCCACTTTACAATCTTGTACAATAACTCCTGATCATTGAAATCACATTCAGGCAGATGATCCCTCACAGTACCCATTTACACCTGGGTGGAGTGGAACAATTGTAAGTTAATTTCTTGCTAAATGAAATTAACAGTGTCCCTCTTAATGATCGAACCCGGGACCTCTCGATCGCTAAACATGCATCATACCACTGGACTACTGCTGCCACTTAAATCTACCATTGTTTTACATATGTAAAAAGTGTTTTATGATCGGGTGGAACAATATAACTGTGTTGTATAAGTTTTCTACTTGTCAAAACGAAAGACCAATACTTTTGCAATATAGTGCCATCTTGCCGAGTCAACCTAGCTTTTGCTTGGCAGAGAAAAGTATGAAAACTATGCAAGTTTAAATCTAATGTATTTATACACTGATACATTATTCAGGCTTAGAAAGTTGAGAAAAAAACACTATAAAAAGATGACACAATGCTGCAGGACCTTGATCATTGGAATAAATCATAAAATAATCAGTCCAAACCGTTCATAGCACTTAAACCTTGTAAGAGATTACCATAGTGAATAAAATAGTAAATAATAAGGATACACCCTGTATACATGTATATATGATAATTATAACTACAGATCAAAATAAAATATTAACAATAATAAATAGTACACTGTCAAACATACACACAATATAAACAAAACAGAACAAGTAAATCTGTGAGCTAATGCTCACTAGTGATACCCCCGCAAAAATCTAAAAATATGCGACAAACAGGAAGTAGATGAGCAAGGAGCATGAAATCGCTTTACACCACATGGGACTATAGGATGAAGCAATATGCAAAGTATTAGGCTGTTGCATGTTATAGTTGCTGAGAAAACTGCGATGGAAATTTTGTAACGGACGCACGCACGCACGGACAAGGGTAAAACAGTATACACCCCTCTTCTTCGAAGCGGGGGTATAAAAAGTAGATCCTAAAGCAAAATACATCGGTATAATATTATGTAAACTAAGAAAATTAAAAAAAACTGCTAATATTTTTAACTTAACATCTTGCAATGAAAATGTTGTTAAGTCAAATGTAGTAATAGTTGATGAGATAATATTACTTTTAACCCAATTGTTTCCTATTTAGTGTAAATGACACAAAGAATTGTGAGCATTTCAAAATCTGATAACAGAATTTGGTCTACAGATCCTCTGTGACCTATTTATGAAATGTACACTTAAATAAGTCATGAATTAGGCCAAAACAGAATTTGAAAAGAATTAGGCAGCAAAGCTGAGAAATAAAATCTACAAATTATCTAAAGACAATAATTGCCATTTAATTATCAATAAATGAAGGCAGAAGGACAAAATGAATGTACTCTAATATGAAATGTGTAATTTTTGACAAGGGAATTTTGATTACAGCTTCTAAATAATAAACTTACAATACAGGTGTGTAAGAAAGTCACTACCTAGCAGTTTAAAGAAAAGTGCTCCTTTGTGTAAGTCAAGTACTATATAACATTTCTTGTTGAAAATCTAATAAAAAAACTAATGAAAATTCATGAAATTATTACTAAAATTTTACAGTATTAATTTTATTTTAGGGTACAAAGTTAATGGTAACAATACATATACAGTCTTTTTTCTGTTTGTATCAAGATCAGAATGTTTCTGGGAATACTATTTATGAAAGTAAAGTCTTCAGATAAGATTTGTTTCAAGATATTGGATAACTGTCACACAAATCTTTTTTTTCCACAATTTTTGAGATCTTTGTACAAAATTTTAAACTATCAATTAGCAAAAAGAATTTTAAAGGAAAAAACTGGTAAGGTAGTATAATATGGAAATTATAGTAAATATAATAATTACATAAATGTTTCACAACCATAATAGGAATGATATGATTAATTTAAATCTGATATGATACCTACAAAATTTGTAACATTTAGCAAAATATAGAATATATAAACATGTTCCTACTTAAGCATAATTATAGTTCTATTCTATAGTAACTATTCATTAAAAAAATCAATTAAAAGGTATTTAATCAAAAGACAATCAATTTCAACAAACAAATTTCATTTCAAAATGCAAAATGTTATTTGTTTTACAGTAATTGCTCAAGTTTTCTCAAGCAGTAGGGTCTTAACTAAAAAATACTTTGTTTGCCCTTTACCGACCCTAAATTTTTTGGTTGGGTCGGTAGGTAAAAAAACCATTTTTTTTTCTAAAGCAGAATTATTAGCGAAAAGAAACTACTGGAAAGTAATGCGATGAATAGTCCTGAACAATAAAAAAACCACCACATATTTTTCGAATAAATTTTTTGAGTCAGCGGCATTTTTTCGGATCGGTCGGTACAGGGCAAACAAACTTAATCTTAATTTAGGCCTAGCTTTATTCATTATTATGTTACAACTAGCCCAACTACATGTATAACAAAAATAATTTTTGCTGGCCTGAAAAAATTTCACTAGCCTTTGGGCTAGTTGGTTAAGGCAATGAGTGTTATATTCTTAAAAAATACACAATAGGTGTTGGGTTAATATGAATATAATGTTTAACAAATTTAACTAAACCAGGAAAAGATAAGACTGTCATAGATATGCAAAATATTAAACTCTGAAAACTGTGTTCAATAAATTCAACAAACATAAGTGTACATTATATCTTGATAAAGAAAAGTGAGCAGAGAAAGTGTCAAGTGTCAAATTTTAAATGACCCTGTAGAATATAAAGATTAGACAATTTGTGGGCTTAGCGCAAAACAATCGTTACTCAATTTAAAAAAGAGTGGGTTATGACCATTTTGTGCTAAGCCCAAGAATTGTGTCTGGATAAATAGAAACAATGCTGCCAGTAAAGGATTCAAACCCTGACACCTGGAAATTGGTGAACAAGTAGCTGCTTTAAGTTTTACTTTTATTCGCACCCTGTGACATCACACAAAAATATCCGTACATGGAACACCATTCAAGATGGCAGCTTTTAGCTACAATATTGAAACAGTTAGGATGACTCTGACACCATTAATGGCCAGATGAAATAAACTACATGTAGCCAGAGAAAAGCAACTTGCCGATTGAAAGAGTACACATCTACATTGCTATTAGTGCCACAGTATGGCCATCATATTGTATGGGGTTAACTGATTAAGCTTATAATAATGATCTGTTTTTAAATGTGATCAAGTTTGAAAAGAAAAAAGGATAATAACACAAAGACCACAAAAACACAGACACAACAAACAAATGTTTAACATTACCTACTCCTATCTAAGATATTTTCATATTCAATGACTACTTGGCACATGTTTGCAATATGTAAAAACAAGTAAATCTGTGAGCTAATGCTCACTAGTGATACCCCCGCCAAAATCTAAAAATATGCGACAAACAGGAAGTAGATGAGCAAGGAGCATGAAATCGCTTTACACCACATGGGACTATAGGATGAAGCAATATGCAAAGTTTCAGGCTGCTGCATGGTATAGTTGCTGAGAAAACTGTGACGGAAATTTTGTAACGGACGGACGGACACACGCACGCACGGACAAGGGTAAAACAGTATACCCCCCTCTTCTTCGAAGCGGGGGTATAATAAATGCATAGTTACGCAACATTTACCTATTTTATTCAAATCTAAGTTTGACTCCTAATTGAAGACAAGTTAACAACATTTTATGGCTATTAATATTTTGTACAATAACTGTGAACAAACTTACACATGCATACTAGGAATCTTGATTTCAAAACATATCAGGAATGATAATTTGGAATGTGTATTGAATAAAATTAATAACAGAATTTGGAAGTTTTTTGCTCTATAATCATATCTTGCTGAAAATGCTACATTATCTTAAGCTAAGTCAATACTAGGGTTGAATTCTATAATGAACAAGCCAGTACAATTCCAGAGCTTGTACATGTACCAATGAAATAATACAATATATATCCTTAAATCATCATATAGTGGGTTTAGCACAAAACGAACGTAACTCACTCTTTTCTTAAATGGAGTTACGACCATTTTGCGCTAAACCTATGATATAGATGTTAAATGTCATAGAAAGAGGAAGTGTTTTAAATACAATATCAGTGTAAAATGAACAGATTCTGAAGGACAGTTTGATACCATGATTTAAGACAAAGGTTGCCTAGACGAGGCATACATAAAAATTCTAGAGATAAGCAATGGTATACAAAAACATAAAGCAGATTCAAACTTTGCCATCCTTAATCAATTTATAGGCCATGATCATATACAATTATAATGAGTGTTAGTGTTTTTTCAGATCTTCACAAAAAATATGATAGTTTCATAAGATAAAAGTGTCGACAGTCAAGAAAAAATTGAACATGATCCTAAGGAAAATAAATCCAGTATCCTATAACAGTTTTCTCCAACAAAAAAACCCCCAAAATAAAGTACTTAGACGAACAAATAAAACAATTCTATTCTATTCACATTACAGCAAATTTCCACTATAAAGACCACCTTGGATTATTGCAAAATCATGTCATTATCAACCAATTTTAAGTTCCAAAAAGTGCTTAATTTTGGAAAAACAGTCCTTGTATTAAAACCATTGTAGTATTAACACCATCAATTTGGACGGTCCTAAAAGTGGAACTTACCTGTACAATAAAAATGTATCAAATAATGAAAACAAAGCAATTTGTTACATTACGATCATAGAAAAAAAGAGAGAACTCATCAAACACATAAATGATGACTTTAATAATTGTTTATATAGCACATTGTATTTTTCTTAATACTCAAACATTGCCCAAACAAATTCTACACATAGTAATACACTCTTATTTCAAGTACAGCGTATCATAAAAATGTACTTGTAACTATAACAATGGAAGCAAGATTAATAAGTAAGAATGTACATCAGGTCTGATAACTTGGAGCATAGACCATCATTATACAACTACAGTACCCACAAAAAGTTTGGAGACATTTTCACTTTGTAAGCTTACTATACAGGTTTTATAAACAATTTGATTTGTCTCCAAACTTTTGGTGGGTACTGAATATCAGTATACAGTACAACCTCTTTTGAACAACACCCACTAGGAGAGACTAAAGTATGTCGCTGTTTAGAGGTCATTGCTCTGCAGATGTATTGAAATCAATTAAAATTACTCCTAAGGGAAACATCAAAATCTGTTTTGCAGAGGACTTGTCCTGTCGAGTGCTGCTCTGCAGAAGTTAAACTGTAATTTACAAATAACCCTTAATTAATCTCTATCTTTTAAATGAAAAAAAAGATGATCAAATAAAACATTATGATACATGAGTTGATTAAATAGACAGATCATAAAACAAAACATACAATGATTTTACATATAATTATGATAACCTGTATCAAGCACACTCCCAATATATAGTCTGATACATTTAACCTGATGTTATAAGTATATCCTTATTTACAATCATTTCACTGTTATAACATTATTTTTGTTACATTCTATTTCTGACATGAGCTGCTTGCAACTCAGGCCTTAGAAACCACAACCTTTGAAACTTATCACAAAAATGTCGCAGACCAGTACATTTGGTCATGCACAATCATATTAATTTATTAAGGGCAATGATTTGAAGTTAGGTTAACTCCTATGCGTGAAAAATAGTCTCCTTGTTAACAATACTAGTATCCGGCAGTATTAAGCAGATTTGCCCAGTTGGATCCATATCTGGGCAGCACTTTGATTTATTTTTGTAAAACCATGGCTTTCATATGTTCTTTGTTTTAAACTGTATACTGCTTCCACATGCAGTTATATACATTTTCACAAAACTAGTCAAATGGATTGCAGTAAATTGTAATAAGGTGAACTAGTTTCAGGTAACTTTGCTCAGACTATATATACATAAATGTCATTAATGAATCAACCAAATCAATTATGTTTATGAACACATTAATTTCTGATTGGAATAATTCTGTTTACAATGAGTTCAGAGTATTAGAAATTTTTAAAAAAATATTTTGTTTTAGAAAAGATATTATCAAATGGAATATCATAACAATTTCTAAAACATTCATTATACGGTATCTAAAATATGTATCTAATGACATTGCTGATGATAAAATGCATGTTTTCTGCTGAATGAAAAATCTTCCAACAAAATAACTCAGGGAAGCTTGCTTATAAATAAGACTCCCCACTACGCTCAGTTCCATACCAATTTAGACAAAACCAAATCATGTTCACGTAATCAGTTATTTCCGTCAGAAAAAGGGAAATAACCAATATATCTTGGAAATGCTGTTTTTTTACATTGAGTAACCTCCTCTTGATTCAAGTCTATTGATTTCAAACAAAATGCTACAAGATATAGCTCTACTGTATGACAAATTCATCATTTCTTTCACCAAGAAGGGGAAATAACCAATACATCTTAGAATAATGCAAACTTCATATTGGGTTAGCTCCCTTTGTATTTGAATCTACCCATGTCAATATTTCAATGCTGCAGCTCTATTATAGGACAAATAGTTTCGATTTTTCACCATCTTCTTGAGCTAAAGCCTCAGGACAATGTATCATACATTTAGCTACCAATTTATCTATATATGATTTCATTTCTACATTGTCTTTGAGCAATGCTGAAAATAAACGAGGAAAAAACATGTGAAAATATGAACAATAAAGGTCCTATATTATGTCATGCATATTAATGTAATTCAAGTAACGGACTTGCCTATTCATTAATGAAATGCAAAATATCAACCTTAGGACGTCTCTAAAGTTTGGAACCACAAAATAATAATAATTCTAGTTGAAATCATTCAATGAGGTAAGGAGGCTGTTCACAGCAAAATACAAGACTAACAAAAATGGAACTCCTTTTCATGTGTTCAAATCCCATCCAAAACCTACATCTGTTGTTTCCTTGAGCAAGCAACTTTATCCTACTAGCTCAGTATTGGGGGACCAGGAAACGGACTCCAATGTGATTAATCTAAGTTATAAGAACTTGTTTCACAACCAAGTTAAAATAGATTAGTACAGTATAAACAAGAGCTGTCAGAGGAGACAGCATGCTCGACTTAGTAAGTGTTTGTCACAGGAGATGTGGTTGATGATAAGGAACATACATATTTTAAAATTTGAAAATATAACTTTAACAAATTCAAATAAAAAAAAATAAAAAAATAGAAAACTATAAGTTCAAGGGGGATAACTCTGAAAAAATGTATAAGGAGTTATGAATCTTGTCACATGAGATGTGGTTGATAATAAGGATCATATATCTAAAGTTTGAAGTCAATACCTGAAGAAATAAAACAGTTGCAGTAAAAACTAACATTTTTTAAAGAAAACTCTAATTTCAAGGGGAGATAATTCTGAAAAAATATATTTGGAGTTATGAACCTTGTCACATTAGATGTGGTTGATAATAAGGAACATATATTTAAAGTCAATACCTAAAGAAATAAAACAGTTGCAGTAAAAACAAATATTTATTAAAGAAAACTATAAGTTCAAGGGGGATAACTTTGCAAATAATGTATACGGAGTTATGAACCTTGTCACATGAGATGTGGTTGATAATAAGGAACATATATTTAAAGTTTGAAATCAATACCTAAAGAAATAAAACAGTTGCAGTAAAAACAAACATTTTTTAAAGAAAACTCTAAGTTCAAGGGGAGATAATTCTGAAAAAAATGCATTCAGAGTTATGGACCATGTCACATGAGATGTGGTTGATAGAAAGGAACATATATTTAAAGTTTGAAGTTAATATCTTAAGAAATAACAAAGATACAGAAGAAAGTATTTTACTGCACAAAAACTTTAATCTGTGCACAAAAACTTTAATCAGTTCAAGGGGAGATAATTCTTTAAAAAATGTGTTTGGAGTTATGGACCTTGTCACATGAGATGTGGTTGATAGTAAGGAACATATATTTAAAGTTTGAAGTTAATATCTTGAGAAATAACAAAGATATAGAAGAAAGTATTTTACTGCACAAAAACTTTAATCAGAAATGTGGACGCGGACGCGGACGCCGGGGCGAGTAGGAGAGCTCTACATTACTTCGTAAAGTCGAGCTAAAAACTTGTGCTAAAGCACTTGTTATCTATTTTTAAAGCATCAAAGGTCTTTGTTTTATTTTGCAATAATCATAGAGAACAGTAAGTTGATTCTTAATAAAGTGAGTACTAACCAGCATTCTCTTCTTCAAGTTTAACAATCTTAGCTTGTAATTCCTCCTTTGATACATCTAGAATTTAAAAAAAAAATTTTGGTCATGCTATAAAATGAAATGAGTTATAATGTAATGAAAATGTATGATGAAACTTAAAATCTTATATTTTCATAGTATTGAAAACATAACATTGAAATAGCTTTATCTCAAAAGACAAATGATGTCGTCTTATTAAACTTTATTTCATGGTGTGAGCTTGATTTTTTTTTAAATTATTGATCAAAATTGATCTAAGTGAATTTTACTCATCAAATTAAAGAACTGTAAAGTCTCCTTCAACTGTAGAGCACTGGACTATCAATGAATAGCCAGATCAGCATTGGATCAAATCACATCCACAATTTACCTGCTGTTTTCTTGAGCAAGAAGCATTAACCATGCAGCTCACTCAGTACTTACGTCTGGGGAATCAGGTGGCAGAATCTAGACAAACTTATTGAAGTTGAAAGAACTTGTTTGATGATCACACAAAACTAGATACAGTTGTCTTATATATTGCTATGGAGACCAACTTGGTTTTTTTCAACAACATGCAACTTTGACAATCATTAAGTCCATAAATGCTTTATTTAAGAAAATAAAGGTCTCTATATAAAGATAGTTCTGCTCTTGAGACCATAAATTTTGATCCTACATGTAGGCCTAATATTAGAACTTTATTTATATATATTGATTAAGAATTACTATTTACAAAGGGGTTGTTCAGCTTAGTTTACAAAACTATTTTCATACTGCTGATTAATCTAGGTTGTAAGAACTTGTTTCACAGACAAGCGAAATTAAATTAGCATAAAAATAAAGACTTACGTTCTACAGGTGGTTGTTTTGTAGCAGCTGATTCACTGGCATGTCTAGCATGTTTCTTCTTAAATCTACCAGGTGCTGTAGGTGTTGATGTACTTAAAGGGTTTCTATTTACAGCTGATACATTAGAAGAATCCCTGATTCTAGGTAGAGTGTTAGACCCAGACTATAAATAGAATATATCATCTATGTAAAATTAGTGCAGGCTATGAAATAAGGATATGAAATGATGGTCCAGCAGGCAATTGAAAATCCCACTAGGTGCACTTGCCCTATAACAAATCTATATTTATGATCATAGAATATTTCATAGGAAGCTGTTATCTAAGTATACATTGTATTTGTTATTATTTCACCATGTCAAATTTATATAAACTACTATGGACACATTACAGATAACACATTTTTTATAAGGGAGATAATAACTCACACTCATTGAACATTTTATTAAGAATCTTGCAACAGAATGTTGTTCTATAAATTTAATCCATGCTAAATGATAAAAATTACAAATTAAATAAAAAATATCATGTTTAGTAATCACATAAATCATTATTTTCCAATAAATTATTGACAGTTACGTAGTGGACCATATTGAAAATTGGTTTTAGCCGAATATGTTATCCACTTTAAATAAAGTCGTCATTATTATTATTATTATTACAGTAGATTGGCATTACATGATTAGGAGATTTCTACCTTAAACTGTAAACACAATCAGTGATTATCTTCACTTGGGGGAAACGTGACAGCACCTTTTGGAGGGAAAATAGTGACAAAATAAAATTGGGGGAAAACTTTTTCCTTCATTCTCAATACTTTAGATAATATCCACTAACATTATTAAAGGAATATTTCTGTCTTCTGTATTTAAAATTTTCAACTTTTGAAGTTAATATATTCCTCTGAGATTTCTTAGTGATACTTAAGAAATTGGCAAAAAATGAAATAAACATTACAAAACTTCAAGGTTAGAAATTTACTTAAGGAAAGAGGAAAAATATTTACTTTTTGGGGAAGAGAATAGGGTCTAAATTTCAACCCCAAAAATAGATTGAAAAAAAAGCATGGATAATACATGGAAGACTCACCTTAATTTCTTTCCCACCAATACTGAAGTCAATATGTTCATGACTATTTTCAGACGTTCCAATAACTTCATCTTCTGTCGTATCAAATGGATTAGTACTACTATTTTCATTAGCGTCTAACTCTTCGTAGAAACAGAAACCATCTTTCAAAGTTCCGATACCCCCTGATATGGTATCAATGGTAACAGGACCTTTACATACTTTCCAGAAATGTGTTGTACAATAAATTTTATTCGATGATTCAAATTCTATAGTATCAGAGCAATCGCAACCAGCAATTTTAAGAGATAAAATGTCAGACTTTCCGACGCCTAGGTTACGTCCTTCGATTGTAAGTCTAGTTGGGCTGTCGATTGGTCCCGAGTTCGGAGTACAGGAAGTTATAACTGGATCATCACCGACCTTGTCAAGATCATTGCTGACACTAAGAAAACTTAAACTGAACCGTTTCTTGTTTTTACTTTTCTGCGTGTTGTTACTATTTATAGACACGTTATCGTCAATGTTTACAGAATCACTGGCACTGAATTTGCTGAATGAGAATAAGTCTTGTATGGAACGTGAGAATTTTTTATTGAAATTTGATAGACCTGATTTGGGTTCCTTTTTATCAATGTTCTTTGATCTTCGTTGTGCAACTGGCGAGGCCATGCGTTTCCTGAGTCTTTGGAATGCTGAACGAGGCTGTACATGTTCTGGGGTCTGAGTAACTCCTTTAATGATAGGTAAATGATCCCCTGGTGCTCTATATTTAGAAACGTAACATTGATAGACAAGTTCACCTTTAGGTTCTGGAGATTTTTTATGAGGTTGTAATGGCATACGTTTAGCTTGACCTTTTAATGCTTTTAGTGATGTCACTGGAATGGTTATCTGTCCTAGAATGTCATCTTTCTCTGTGACTATAAAATATACTTGATCTAATACATTGGAAACATGTCTGAAATATACATTAAAGAAATATATATTTATAACAAATATGCAGATGAACTGACGTGACATCATTTGACTGGTTTAGTCAAGATAAGATAAGAAAATGTATATAGCCTGCTGGTACATGAATTTTTTACAATAACTTCAATAACTTCCATTTCGGAGTATATCTCTTTTCAGACAAGAGCAACTTGCAGCTTCACCATTGAAACTAAAAATTTGAACTGGTTTTGTTTCCATTTTACTGTATTGAAGTGAAATCAATATAGAAATAAAATGACTGATTACATGACCCCAAACCCTAAAACAAGTCAAATCTATCCACAACCAAGCCACTTTACAGGATAGCACTGGCTATCATAAAGCTTAATTGTCAAACAAGTATTTACAACATAGATGAATCACTTTCCATTCTGCTTCCTGGTCCTTCAGTACTGAGCTAGTAGGATAAAACTTTTTCTTCAAGGAAACAATGAGGCAGTTTTTTTTATACATTTTGAACCAATTCAGAGCTGACCATCTTATAACTATCAGTGGCGCCTTTCACAAAAGTTTTCACGAAAAAAAGTTATCTGAGTCATTTACATTTCTCAGTTCAAAGTCAGAAGGATAATAAACGTAACTATGATATGATATTCAAAAGGTATACAATATTCTAAATCATTCAATAATATTTGGAATTGATTGGTCAAATAAAGATTTTCTGTCAAATATTTAAGACAGATTATTGGACCAGCTTACACTATAGTTTCTTCATTCCAATCTGGATTTCCATTAGGATCTTTAACAACAGCTGTTCTAAACTTTGAACCACCTAGACCAAATATAACTGAATACTTGAATCGACCTGAAATAATCAAACCAAAGAGCATACATAAAACTCTGCTATAAAGCCCATCATAGTTTTTGCGAAGTGATGCAATTTTTGAAGATTTAATTTAAGAAGAAAAATGGTCTTTATATTCAGACCATTCTGCTGTTAAATTATCAATTTTGATGGCTCTAATAATGAAAGTTAATCATACTTATAGTAAAGGGCAAAACTATCAACTAGCCAGACTACATGAAATAAAAATTTAAAATTATTTTCTCTAACCCAGATCTATTTCTATTTTTTACTAGTCACAGGCTTTGAGCTAGTGGGTTAGGATAATGATTGCCAACCATAACAAGTATGATTCTATCATGAACAGACGTATAGATTTGTGTGGGGACATACTAAGGCTAGCTCAGTTGGTAGCACGCAAGTCTATTGATCGAGGGGTCGTAGGTTCGATTCCCGGGTGGGGCATACTTTCCTGGAGCTTGGTCATGAAATTATTTCTAAGGCCATTCTCCCTCCTACCAATGATTTTTAATTATGTAAGGCTGTTGTCAGTCACTGACGAAAGTATGCGCTTAGTAGTTGCTTAACAGCTAAATCCAGAGATTTAGCCTTTCCAGGAGGAGAGAGTAGGTTGACTGACCGCAAATTTATGACCTATACAATGTGTTGCTAAGGCGTTAAAACAAACAAACAAACAATTAATGGTCTAATGAATGATCAAAACACAAGTCTATATTGTACAAGTATGATAGATGAACTATGTATCTATAGTTGTAAAGCAAAGTATTGAACAAAAACAAAACCACACACTAAATTTATTCTAAATAGCTAATAGTATAGATTTTATTATGTAAATATTTGCTGACTAATGAAACACCTGTAGACCACAAAATTAAATAGTTATAATTATTCAATCAGTTGTTATGGATGGTATATAGTAAAACTCTTACCAGGTTTCTTGCCTTGCAATCCCTTTGCACTATGAACTGTAATGTAATAAGAAACAAAGAATAAATAGTAAAGAATAAATCAAACTGCAATGATTCTCAGATAACTTATAAAACTATTTCAAAGTTTTTTTAACATAGGTCTGGTTTCTGACAGATTCAACAAGGAACATTGTTATACAGCTGCAAAACAGACTCCTTGCTTAAAATTAGTTTCAAAACAATTCACAGTAGAATAGAACAAGATAAGACTCACTGTTACTCACTCACAGACAAATACATGCACGGACGACAGATGCATGGAAACATGTTTGGGTTAAATTTTTACTCATGGCAAGGTAATAAAATGTAGTGCAGGGCATTTTTTGTCAAAATTGTGAAGGGGCCTGGGCCTGTTCATTTTGTGAAAAAAAGCACGATGCGTCATGAAATTGTGAAAAAAAAATGTAAAAATGAGAACAATAAAGCTTCTTTCAGACTTGAATTGACTTCTATTTTGTTCAAGACAAGGTTTCTCAAGTGGTCTTACAATGGCTTTGTTGTAACTTAAAGTTAGTAAAATTCACAGAATATAGTGATTTTATATCAAATAGTAAACTAAAAGTATTTATTTTTCATTTCAATTGATCAGATCTTCTGGTTTAGCATGTTTGCTTGCTGGAATATGTACATCAACAGAGGAAAAAATCATTAAGGGCAATTTTAAAAATATATCATAAATGTCCTAAATTTTGACCTTTCTTTGTTTAAATATTTTCTTTAAAACTACAATCTGCTATAAGCATCATACCTTTTGTTAAATCATACTTTTCATGCAGCAATAGATGTTGTTTGTTGTTTTTAGTCTAATAGATAGATTATGTGACGAATATTTTAAAAATTTCACATATTCAATCGATGTTTATTCTTGAAATCGAAAAAATGAGGGAATTTATCCTTACTTACTGCTAAATTAAGAAAATCTGCAAATCAAAATGATAAAATATTATTTAATTACAATGTAATTTGAACGATCTTTCCCTTTATTGGCGATAGCGTCGGTCGCGAAAATGTATGACAGTACGAAATAAAAAACTTTATTCGTTGTAAAATGATTCGTATTTACGATTATTTTGACGTGGAATTCAACTATTATTATTATCATTTAATCAGAGTTTATTATTGTGGTCAACTTTAATTGTCTTTAAAAAACGCATTTGCAAACTGGCAATTATACATATATTTAAACACAACATGCTCATGATTAAATACAATTATCAATTTAACGGCTAGCATCCAAAAGCTTATCTACTTGAATCAATGCATTATCACAGTTTGTCGCTTGTTTGTTAATTGCAACAGTTTGATTACGTAATCAATCTTATCGGGCCGACATGTTGCACTATTGATTTTTTAGCGGACGCCGATTGGTCTTAATAGGTGACAAAATACACAGGGGTGATTGATAAACAATGGAGTTACTTTTTATCGGCTTTTCAAGCGTGTATACTAACTGCAACCCCCGCGTAGCGCGCATCGCTGATTGGTCGATTACATCAAATAGGCGGACGTAACATACGCTCCACTTGTGGTCGATCCGAGATCTTGATTCAACTATGACTCTTGAAGGCAAAATATACGCGGATCAAATTGACACACGGACGATTTTGATTGAGGGTCAAAAAGGGGTATTTTCGAATTTCCGTGCGTCAAAACCCGAGGTCTCGGGTCTAATTCAAGCCCTGCAAAGTCCTGATAATTTGTGAAATCTCTTTGAAATTGTGAATTTTTTTCCGCTGCATTGTGAAAAAAAGTGCAATTTTGAATTGTGAAGGGGCCGATGATCGGCCCCTGTTATAGAAGGAAAAAATGCCCTGTAGTGAAGTCCATTTCATAGATATCCTTAAAGACTTTGGCCAAAACATTGAAGTTAGATTTGTTCATTTTTTAAATAATAGTACAATATTATATCAATCGCTGTCTTCAGTACTCCTAACATCACACGGGGGGGGGGGGGGGGGGGGGAGCGGGGGGGGGAGGCGGGGTGGTCATGTTAAGATGACCTTTGTGTTGAACAATAAATGCATAGCTTTTATCTTTAAAGTTTATGAAACACTAAAATTAGTATTCTTATTTGAAATTCCTTTTTTACATCAGGGTTTTAAAGCTAGTTTTATAGTGTGTGTTATGATTCACGGGCTCACAGTGATTGGACAATTCTTTGTGAATACTGTCACAATCTATACATAGATGATATTATATGATCTGTGTGCACAATGCTTAAATCATGCATTTTACAATAGCAAAAATTAACTGAACATGACCCATTGTGCAAGCTTGTCCAATGTAAAATAAGCGAGTATGAGAGTAGAGTTTTTTTGGTCAGGTTTTAAGAAGATCTGATATCATATTATAAAATATACATACCAACAATGGTAATCTCATCAGGATCAGACATGATGTATTCTGTAAGATCAGCAGTAGCCAGTATGTTATATCAGTATTATAATTTCTGTATTTATACTATAATAGGTCCATACTTATATCATTACTATATGTAACACTATCATTATATAACAATCTAGTTCATCATGGCAGTGAAGTTAGCTTCTTTCAAATTAACATTTTCTATTCTTTTTAATAAATTTCCTGAAAATATAAAAGAAAATTGTTTTTAGTTAAGAACATAAAAACAGAAATAGACCCCAAACATGTTTTTATGCCGATCATTATAGTGTGGGCTTCTATAAAAGGGTCTTGAGGACCTAAAATGAAGTTGCCAAACTGTACCAATGTACAATAGGACTTAAGCATACCCTTTTTATCAACTATAACCCTTACCATCTAAAAGACAAGCAACACATTTCAAATTCAAGAGTAAAGACAAAATATTAGAAATATGGACAAGTCATAACTGGATCACAAAAGATCAGTGATCATTATATAAGTAACTCAAAGATTAAATGATTCCAAATAAATAAAAGCAACAAAATAAGCTTACCCACAAATAATCAACAATCCAACAAAATTTTAAACTATAAAACTTACTCAAGATAACATGAGTAAACATCTGTGTATATCACCATTTAAACAGAAACATAAAGTTTCAAAAACCAAAAAAAAAACATAAAAAACAACTTTTCACAAAAAAAAATGCAAATCACATGAATAAAGTAATGCAAAACATTACAATAAACCACACAGAGCTTGTAGACCACAAGTTTTAGTATATTTAATAGAGATAAAACTTTTACCATCACAATATCCAAGTGAGGAGAGAGACAATGTAAATTAATCACACTATTATTATTCACTACAATGTATTTAGTTTCACTCAACCATAGGCAATTAGGCTAAAACAACAAAAAACAATGTTAGTGATGTACTGGTAAAACTAGTGACTTTGTTTGTTTATTTCTCAACAGTCAAAACATGAATCAATTTGACAATTTCACAGTGACTTTATGTATTAAAATGTTCCTGGTCTTACAATTATGATATTGCAATTATATGTGTGTCTGAAGGTCAGTTATAATAGACAAATAGCTCTGCAACTAAATGCATGCTAGTAGATTCAATGTTGCCTCTGCATTTGTAATTTAAAGAACATATTCAGTCATAATTATTAAAACTTAAAAATTACTTAAAATTATTAAAACTGAGAGTTGAGAAAAAGGAAGACTTTGAATGAGTGACTACTACATTACTGAGCATGTGACTTTAGAAATCTCTAAGATGGAAGTCAAACCTTTAAACAATGTAAACAAATAACTTGCTTAGATCTGCACAGACATCACATTGACAATGTAAACTATCTTTGAAAGGCAGTTGCCACTTTTCACACTAAAAAAAGAACATTATGCTAACTGCACCACTTTTATGTATCATTGACCCAGGTCAGTTGCACAGTTGGTAGCACACCAGGATTTGGAATCTCGTGTCCCAAAGGGGGTACGGATTCAAATCCCATACAGGGAGGTTATACCCTTCCATGAAAATTTGACAATACTGTCAATTTTCCTCCATTGATTAGATAATATGGAGAAGAAAGCGTCCGGGAAAGCTAGGTTAGGTGTGCTGGACGCCGTAAAATGACCTAAATTGCGTTGACATGGCGTTAAACCCAATTAAAAAATAAAAAATAAAATTATGCATCATTGGGATTTTTTGAGCTCATTAGTAACTCTGATCAACACAATTCATGATTTTTTAACTTCTAAAATCAATTTCTGTCAATGTAGACTTAAAAAACATCGAACTTAAGACAAAGATAATGCAGTGTTCAAAACATGGATATGAATTTTTATAGTGAAAGCATTTCTTAGAAAAAATAGCAAATATTTTATGAACAATTACCAAAAAAAAAATCAACCACATCCTGTTACAGCTAACATATTCCAGGAACTAAGCTTTAGACACCAGAAACATACAGATCCTGTTACATACAGCCAGTGATGAGGTACCAAATTAAAACCAAACAAGTTCTGAATTTCAAAAACCCACAACAAAAGTATCACCAAATATAGTAATCAAAGTTTCAAAATTATGATAAAATTTTTACAGCATCACTGAGCATGGCATAGAGCTAAATTTCACAAATACTAAGCATTTAAGAGCAGTTTGACAACAATAGTGATATGATATAAAACACAAATATTTTTTATATTAAGCCTATTTGTATGATATAAACAATTTCGAAATACTATTGTACTATGTATGTAAGCCATTAACAAGAAAACACCATTAATATTAACACCTCTATGATTATTACGCTGTCATAAAATACCAAGAAATGTTAGTCGCGACTAAACAATGAAAATAAAATATTAGGACAGATGAATTCTTTAAATACTTTGCTTGCATAAGATGACTGCCATAGTGAAATAAAAATACCAAAATAATTTGTCAAAATTAAAAAGTAGTTGACTTAACATTAAGCACCAGTTAGTGCCTCTTTTATGGAGATCACTCTCAAGTCACACAACATTTAGATTACTTTTACTTTAGGACAGATATGTAGTCTTATAGATGTACTATTCCCTCCTCAAAAATATTAATCCCTCAACAAAAAAAAACCACTATTACAAATAACTACAGTTGGGTTGTATATTTGAGTCAGAATATTCCCTTAAGTCACATTAGGCAGACAATTGACCTTAACACCATCATTGTTGTGATACATCAGTATTAGACTTAAAAGATCAGTAAACAGATGCCAAATTTATTTCATTAAGAGCCACGAAATCAATTACTTTAAGTATTGATACATGTTAGTCACCAGTCAGATACAGATACATTAACCCTGCTGATTTAAATACTTACTACAACATTACTCATAACAGTACTCACTATTAATAACTAAGCATCTAAATCACCACGATAAAAGTATGCACCACTGACATTTGAATAAAGTGTACCATAACATGCAGTTACTAGTAATTATATGTACCTGCTTCCTATTGAAATTTTATTCAAATCACAAATTCACAGACACTATAAAATAACACAGTCTTTCTCATTAAATTCTATTCACACATTTAAACACAAAAATCGTAACAATAGATATTATATATACAGAAGATATGATTCATATAACAACTATGATACACAGACAACAGTCCCATAGCTTTTATGTCAACTAATTGTAAACAGATACAACATCAATATATCCAGACTACTTATATAGCAATGATAACTTGGCTTTGCTGTACTACAATAATGATATAGCTTCGCTGTACAACAATGATGACTACTCAATGGTCATTCAGATAATTAATCCATAACATATTATCCCAAATTTTCAGGGAAATATCATTTTATTGTCTTTGTGCCAATGAAATGTAATTAGAAATTATATTGCAACATTCAGAATCCCATATACAACTACGATAACTACTACCACTATAACAACAGTTACTATAATAACACATTTTTTTTGTGGTTTAGATTAACACCACAGATACACATTGTATATCTTTGAATTTAGTCATGAACCAGTCACTAGGGAGTCAGTTACAGCCCTACATGGTTTAGAATCAGGGGATAGGAGGGACATTATGGCCGTAGAAAATATTTTTGACAAAACTCCTCGAAAGTTTGCCCTGTCTGGGAATTGAACCCACAACCAGTCAATCAGTAGACTTTTGCTCTACCAACTGAGCTAGCCGGGGGGGGGGGCTTACAAAAGCAACAATGTCTACAACTTAAACTTCTCAATCATCAACAACAACTTCAAGTCAACAAAACAGCAGACTACAACAATACCAACAACAAGTGGTAATTCCCTCAATCTATTTGATTGTAATTATCTGATAACATCGTAGAAATGTCATGTTATTGAGAGACAAACTGACTCATGGGTGAAATTCTGATCCATTATCAAACCAATCTAATCAAGTAAGTAGCTTTATTTGATGAATTAACTACATTGATCAATATGTTTTTATCATTATAGACAGATAATGCATGACTGAAGCATACTTTTTAATCAAATAGCACATCTGAGTGGATTACATCCATAGATCTTGTTAAAGACAACACTTTTTATCATACAATAATACCATTACACAATAATTGATGACATCTAGAAATATTTTTCCAGAGGGTTCCAACTTCCAAGAAGAGCTTAAGCCTATTTTCAGTCTGAAAGAACTCATCCTTCTGTGATAAATATTTTCACTAGATTCTACAAAAACTTAACTTTAATAATTTTCTGGAAAACATTGATACACAAACCACCTCAGACTTGTAATAGGCGCTTTTCAGATCTTAAGATTATGAAAGACCAACTCCACCTTATAATAGGTGCTTTTCAGATCTTAAGATTATGAAAGACCAAGTCTCCACCTTATAATAGGTGCTTTTCAGATCTTAAGATTATGAAAGACCAACTTTACCTTATAATAGGTGCTTTTCAGATCTTAAGATTATGAAAGACCAACTCCACCTTATAATAGGTGCTTTTCAGATCTTAAGATTATGAAAGACCAAGTCTCCACCTTATAATAGGTGCTTTTCAGATCTTAAGATTATGAAAGGCTAAGTTTTTAATTAATACACTGTGTATCATAAAATGATCCAATGCCATTATGCCTTGCAGCCAGTTGTAAAAGGAATTATCTACCTTAAGGGCTTTCAAAGGTGGTTTTTGGGGTTAGAGGAGTAACTGCGTGGGAAATCACTTCCTAACACTATGAAGTAATGTACTCTTACAAACTGCTAAGGATCAAACAATCATTACACACATTCTCTTCTGCAAACCTCATAGGACTAAAAATTAAAACTTGATATTTTCTTAAAAATTTCAAATGTAAACAAAATACAACAAATTTGAAAACACTCGAATGTAGAATACATGACTTGCATACACTGGTGGCAGACCACAAAATATTGAACTCAATATACAATTACATTAGTTGATTAATAACAGGCTTCAAAAGGCAGATATTTTTTGTAGTAGAGATGTCAACTTCACATGTTACTCCAGGGAATACAAACACTGTTTTTTATGTTAGAATTCATCAGGAAAATACTAGGATACTCCATTGGATAGTAAAAATGTAAATAGCTGACAAGTTAATGTCGAAATTAACTGAACCATACACATTTCTAGATAATATTGAGGGCTGCAAGACTGTAGTAAGTGCACTGCATTATAAAGAGCAAGTTACAACAGTCTTGCGAACAACCCTCAAATTTATCTGTGTTATTAATATTATTCCAGATTAGCTTTTTTATTATTTATTTTTCAAAAAAAGAGAGCAAATGTAGATTTCAATATTCAGTAAAAACTCTATGATCCAGATCCCTTACAAGTTCTAGGCTGGCAAGGTCTGGATTAGATAGGATTCCAGATTAGGGAGCTTTTTTGAGTGAGGATATTTCTTGGTAAAAAGTATATAGTGGCCGAGAGTTACTATTTTAACCAAAAATAGTGGTCTCAACTAAATGAAGTGTGATTGTACATATTGGACACATATTATTATTCCTTTGTTCACAACTTGGCAGGTAGGAGGTGGTCATTATAATACACCTACTTAGATTCTTGCTAGCAATTGTCTTAAGAAATCCAGTTTGTAGAGTTTACACTCTGTAGAAAAATTAAAATGTCTAATTATCATCCTGCACTTTGCAGAATACAGAGGATCTTAATGAAAGAGTTATTTTATATAACAGTTACAATGAAGTGAAAAAGCATTAAAAACTGCCCAGGTCGCAGAGAATTCCTGGCAACAGAGTATCTGGATGTGAGAATTTTGACAGTAGTCTCAATTTACTTAAAATGAAGTCAGTTAAAACCCTGTCCTATCCAAAGAAGACCACATAAAGTGGCTATACAGACTTGTTGTTAAGTAAGTAACTGTCAGTAAGAATGTAAGACCTGACTGGATTATTTCTTCACACATCAAATGGATATAAGTCTTCAACTTAATAGCTGATAGTGAGAATACCTAACTGCATATAGTCAGATTAGATTATTTTGCCCTTTATTATAAAACATATATCAGACTAGTGATTGGGAAGCCGCAGGCCGTGGTGTAGTGGTTAGCATGTCTGACTTCGAATCCGGAGATCACGGGTTCGAGCCTGGTCGCACTAGTTGCACATGAGTTGTCGGCCTCATGATAGGGTTAGTATATATATAACCTATGTGTTGAATACGACCTTAAAAACCAATTAAAAAAAAGAGATTGGGAAAGTTTAAGGTGATGGCTGACTTGGCTACAATTCTGTTTATAAAAGCAACTGTTTACAATGTAATTGTAGACCATAAAACCAGGCAAAAGACTTGCTGGAAAAACAACAGAAACTACAAAGAATTCAAAAATGCCTTGACTAGCACAGGGCTCAAGAATAAAGGTCTTCCTATCACCCTTGACAACCAATATTAGGGTTCCGGCAACTTGTTACTGCAATTAAAGATATGGCTCAGGCGAGTTAAAAATATAGCAGGCTGTCCATTCAACCTAGTTTAAAAATTAGTTTTGAGCCCTGGACTTGCTTTAAACTGATTATCATTTCATTAAGTCCAATAATTATGTATGCTTATGCAATGTAGTGTACTGACTATAATGAGCCACAGGGTTTGCATAGTTGTATCTTAGTAAATTATGAAATATTGTTAACAAGAAGTTTTAATAAATATACAAGTAAAAACTAGGCCTTACAACAAGATGTTTGTAATGTAAGCATAAAATATTTCACCGAAATATGTCACAATTGTTTACCTGACTATAAAATTTTACTAGCTGAATACATCATCATAAAAGTTTAAAGTCAATCAATATCTAGCTCCAGGGAATACAATTTAATTCATGAAATGTTGAATTAAATAGTCTAAGTTCACTGTCACAGTGATCTTATTAATTACATATACATTGTATGTACAAAATGCTTTAGTTAACAGCTATGACTGTAAGTATTAATCAACTACTAACTGATTCTAATCAATTTCAAGCAACCAATTTCAGTTTTTACAAGGGTGTCTCCATGTTTAGAAGTGGTCTTAGCAAATCCTCATTTCAAACTGCTGCAGATGATTATAAACTTAAAGGCCCCATATCCGCAATAAAGGGGATAATTACTCTTCAAATTAATGTAGATTGCAATAATGCATTAAAAAACTGACAATATGCTGTTAATGCAATTGAAGTACATGTATAATCTAATCTGGCTTATGTAAGGGAAAGTTCTGGTATATCGCTTCCATTTGTAGTAAAATCCTGTGAATACTATATACTCTGTCAAAAATCCCCATGTCCAACCTGCAACCCTGTGCAGAAGTAATCTTGATGTGCCAAATAATAACTCTCACTCAATTGTAGTCCGTTTTTTCTCAACGATCAAAGCTTGAATAATTTCACGGTGACTGAATGCATTGTTTTTGTACTGGCGGTCTAATTGTTACCGGTAATAAACTCATGGATGTATTACAACAATAATTTTAACTAACTCATTCACCGTGAAATTATTCATGTTTTGACAGTTGAGAAAAAATGAACTATACATAGATTGGAAAGTAAAAAACAAAACAGAAAAACATTTAAATTATGCAACAAATGAAAATAACTATACCAATGAGCAAACTTTATAATGATTAATCCATTATTTATCCACAAAACTTAAAATCCATAACTTTCCATGAATTCTACATTTCAACATTTCTTTAATAATGTATGCCAATGCATTAAAGACAGCATGTAACATGTAAACACTATTTAAATACTTGAAGTAAACAATCAGCACTCAAGACTATTGTGATAATTATATAATCAATATGGCAACAGTTAGATGATACATAATATATCATTTACTATACAATAATATGTCATTTATACATCATACTTGTCACCATTTGACCAGCTAACTGACAGCTACAGTCTACATTTATATTGCTTAGATATCATAGAGTACCTTAGGCCACAATCAAATAAATGTTGTTGTTTTTCTTAAATTATAGGTAAAAGTTCAAAATTTCCAAAATCCTGAAATTCCTGATTTTCATGAGCTATTTTACATAGGAAAAGAACTTTTTCTCAGAACCAACAAATCCATGATTGCAGGATAAACCCTGAACTTAGTGAAGACTTACCGGCCATGTTAATAATGCATGTACATGTTCACTGTCACTGAGTTTCAGGTCTTGCCTTAATCTACCTGAGTCTGAAGCTAGAGACTACAGTAAATCTGAATCAGGCTAACAAAAGTTTATCATAATCACAATCGAACAGTTCAGATATAGTTTATAATTTTGTTCTTTACTATAAAAGTTCTAAAAATACCCTGGACAGACCTAGATCCCTGATTCAACGCTTTAAACCTAGAACAAACCACTGTGAATAAAACTCCCAAGTGACTGACAACTGCCCTACTTGCTCGAGAGGGAGTTACATGATGCAACATTTTATTTAGATTCAGAACTTAACAATTAAAGACCTAAGCAATAAATCACTATTCACTGACAAGGTAGGGCATGAGAATGGCTGCAGAAAATATTTTAAGACCAAACTCAACGAAGGTATGTAAGTCCCACCCTAGATTTGTAATCAGACATACCGGTAATACAAATTGACCAAACCAGACAAGTTTCATCATTAGCAAAAAACAAGGCAAAAACATTACCAAGGAACGAATCATATCACTCTGTTTTGCCTATACCTGCAAACCATCAACCACAAATACTATACCACTGGACAAACACTATCATTCTATTTATATATATATTATATGACAAATATTGCAACATATAATGACAATAGGATGTCTATAATATAACAAAACTGAATAATAAATGAGTTTGTACCAGAAATATATCAACTCTTGATACAATAAATATTGTGTGGTCATGTTACCTTAATTCAATAATACTGAATGAACATGTAATCTAATGTTTAATACCTTTTTGTTGCATATCAATATGATTTAGCCATATAGAAGAAAACATGTATACATATTATGAAATGTTTGATGTGTGTTTTTCTGGTTTAGTTTAATGCTGTGGCAACACACTGTACAGCAGTCAGACAATTTAACTCATGGTTCCTCAAAAGGGTAAATCTCTGGTCTCTGGATTCGGCTGTTATCCAGTATTAACTATGTACATGTACATACTTTTGTCAGTGACTGACAATCGCCCTGTAGGATTAGAATCAGAGGTAGGAGGCAAGGGAGAATGCCCATAGAAACTATTTTATGATGAAGCTCCTCAATACATATATGTCATGTTCAGGAATCAAACGTTGACCCCTCTATCAGTAGACTGGTGCCCTACCAACTGAGTTAACAGGGCAGCTCTTACATACTTTACATTGAATTTTAATATTTTTTCAGTCATATATGAATAAACATGTCACGTAATGCTTGGTGCCTTATGTTATACTTCTGTTCAATACTTCTTCAGTCATAATGCAATGGCCAGTCAGTTGTCCTTAACTCATTGACCCTGGCTAGGCCTTTAAATAATACTAATGAACATGTACATTTATTTTATACAAGATCCATTTAATATAGACAGTGTGTCTCACAAGCCATCCAATCTTTGTCAAGTTATTTATTGAAACTTTTAACCTTAAAAGCCAAGATGCAAATGAAAATGGACAAATGCATATCTTGAGTTGATGTGACAATTAATAACAACAAAATAGTTGACATATTATTTGAGTACTATTTATAAATAAATCAACATACTATACTTGGTTGTCTAGTAAAACCCTCGAAACATTAACTTTTTGGAATTTAGTTACAAGGTTTTGACTTGACAACTACATATAGCTTGTTTAGGATAATGTGAGTTCTTATATTGCTTATATAAATATAAAATATAGCTTAGATTTGTCTTAAGTTATCTTAAATTACCTACTTACGTAGGTATATGCATTTTGTTAATAATGCATTGAAAATGGACAATATAATATATACCACTATTATTTGTTTCAATGTACAGCCAAATAAAACTTGTCTTTTTGACAGTCTTCCAGATTACATGATGTAGATTGATAGTTTAATGTACATCAAGGTTATAAGAACAGCATGTGGACCAACATGAAGACCAATCTGACAAAAGAACCCAGGATCATAATACCATAGACAATCCCAGAAATGAAAATTAGACGGCCGCCATATTGTGATCACGTGATCCGTCCGCCATTAAGGTACTGAAGATTCCTTCTGCAGCTATAATAGATAAGGTCTGTCGCACAGTATTTGTCCTTTTTTACGGCATAAATTGAAAAATAAAAACTGAAATTGTGAAAACAAACTTTTGTATTATAAAGACTTAATGTTACAGACCTGTGTGAGCAAAAAAATTGTCCCAACATCACAAGAGGTTTAAGAGTTATGTTATTTTTTAGTGTCGAAAAATGGCCATTTTTGAGTGTAATGCGTAAGAATTAGTTTAAACCTATTTTTCAAATGCTGTTTTGGGGAGCAATTAAACTTTAATTAAAATCTTATATCAACATTTTATAGAAAAGTTCAAAGTTTAAAACATTGCCTATAACAATTTGTTGTAAAGTTGTTTTTTAATTTAAAGGAAATGAAAATGGTGCGTATGTAACGGTCTTATTAATAATAGAAAAAACGTGTAGTTTTGTTACTAAATTTTTCATGATAAAAGCATAAGATTTGTGTAAATGAATGATAATATCATTCAATGATGGCACAAGTACAAGTTTTTCATGAATTCTTGAGGTATTGAAATAATGTAAAATTTGTTATTTCCTTATTTTTTAAAAAAAAAAAATAAGTAAGTCGAAAAAAGTCCGTCCCCGCCTCCTAAAATTGCTATTAATTCGGAAAATATAAAACCTAGGCATATTAATCAATGAATTTATGTGACAATATAGTAAATAAACCAAAACATAAAAAATAAATAAATTTAGATGAAAAATAGCGAAAAAAGAAAAAAATTGTAATGTCTGACCTCCTGCTTAAAATTGCTATTTTCCAAACTAATCTAAATTTTTGGCAGAACCTAATTTATTTCAGTGAAATAACATCAGAATCGTAATAACATTTTTTAAAAGAGTTTAATATTAGCTCAAACAAAAAAATATCCGGCGATATTTGTCTCATCTCTCAAAAAGCTAGTTTGATAAATAGCTAAATGTCGCTCAAAAAGCTATGTATTCATTTTATACTAAATCAAACCAGCACATCGACAAAAATATTTTTTACGAAATCATAAGTTAAAATTGAGAAGCTTTTTAAAGCTGACTGTGGTCATAAAGTCACAATTTTTTTAGGATATAAGATTAAGAAGTTCAACCAGATATCTTATTTACAATCCATCGCAAAATATATGTAGTTGACAGACGCGCAAAGTATGTTGAGCATTTTGAAATTAATTCTCATTGAGTTTCTTTTTCTTCATATTAACCTGTACATTATTATAAGTTCTATTTCAACTATAATTATGTCTTAGTCAATAAATTTATTAAGAAAAATCCTCCGAAATTAAAAATCGTCAAACTTACGTTTAAGTCTCATCTATTTTCGTTTTAATTAGATACCTGATGTATTTAGGATCCGACGGAAAATATTGTCATACAAATATTCAGTTTTGAATGTATATGAGATCAGGCACAAACAAGTCCTACATCGCTAATTTGGCAGACCATGTTTTTACAACTAGTACTTTGAAGTTACTTAGTTAAAGTAACATGATTGTACATAATTAACTACATTGTATATGGTGTCATATTCTGTGATGGTCAATTATGTAATGTTATGTAATAAGTTAATCCACTGTCTGTCGGATCTGTATGATCTTATCTGTTAATACATCAGTATAACACTAGGAGTCCAATTAAGGGACCCTTAGTGATAATTATCAACAAAATATTTTTACGTCTGCATTTCATATCGATTTTCTTCAGTACCTT
The DNA here is from genome assembly GCA_025267735.1 of Mactra quadrangularis. Taxonomy (NCBI): domain Eukaryota; kingdom Metazoa; phylum Mollusca; class Bivalvia; order Venerida; family Mactridae; genus Mactra; species Mactra quadrangularis. Next base: position 37,491,443 of record CM046296.1, on the reverse strand, counting down.
AATGGCAGATTTGAAGAGTAGTCAGTGGAGATAACTTTGTCGAACTAAATTTCTGGGATTGTGTATACCATGCAATAAATCAGTGAAAGAGAAAACCCCCTTAATTTGTTCATGCTTGCTGAATCGAATGGTGTGTTAATTACGTAAAGTTGCTATCAACTTATTCCATCAATTTTCAGTGTTGTCAGTGTTCAACAATTTCAACTTCTAATTTGCAAGGAAGGAATACATTTGTACCAAACATAATACTTTTTATTTCCAAAAAACAGAGGATCTGTACAAGACATAATACTTTTTACTTCAACAATAGAGGAATAATGGATAGTCTTAATGTCATTGTTACGTTGGACTGTAGTTCATTGACACAGTTTAAACCAAAAAACAATGGGAAAATCACGTTTGAAATCACGAGCATGAACAAGAAAGGAAATAAACAAACAGATCAATCAAAGGATAATCATTCACAATAATACTATTTCATACAATTTTCATCACATGAAAACTTTATACACACTAATTAATAAACAAGGATGTTAATGGATAAAAATGAATATTAAATTATACATAAACATCCTGTTTAAAATTATTACAACAAATTTCAACAAAATTAAAAACAACATACCTTAAATAGAACAATAAAACACTACTCTGATATCACAGCTTTACAATTGTTTATAAACTGTTACATAATTCAAATATCATTTACTGGCATGTCCAATAACATTTATCAATTACCAGCAACTTTAATTCGATATTAAGATTCACTCTTCCAACAATTTAATATTTTATCATTTTCAACATTACTATCAGTGGACAATATTAGTATAATAAATTATCTTCCCTATGAAAAGTGTTATTATTTACTCCGACTAGCACAGGCAAACTAATTTAACTCACTAAACAAAGTTATATTTATTTACCTATTATAAATTCATCGATGAGTTTATTGAAAGTTTAGATAAATAAACAAACCATAAAAATAAACTGGACTATAAATAGAAAGTTGAAAAGTGACCAATAAGATCTTTAGTACTACATCTATAGTAGTATGATCTATTGCCAATACAATGATAAAATTCTACATCACTGGGTCGGTACAAAACTAGTCTACATCCTTCTTTATTTACAACTAGTTAGACTAGTTTTTTCACTGTCCCTTCAATATATAATATAGTGTAACGAATGATTTGTTTTATGTTTATCTTTGACCATCAATTATATTAAACATTAGCCTATAAGACAAATAACATAGGGTCATATCAGATTAAGTTTAAAATAATAATATGATTCATGAGGTCATGTTATTAATCATACATACATACGTACATATGTAAAATAAATAATTGCTTTATTTATTGCAATGAATTAAAATTGTTTAATTTTCAACACAATTTACGTCACTGGGATGAACCATGTGTTTTTTCTTGTATTACGTAAATGAAAGTAAAGAATTAGGCAAGGTACAAAATACTTTCTTGTTTAAATGTAGCACATTTACATGTTAATCTCAAGAAGTAAGAAACATACAAACAATCCTTAATTACTGTAGTTTTGTATAACCAAAACTATCAGGTTAAGTACTGTCAAAAGGAATGAAATGTCAGGCAGATTACAGCTTGATACTCATCATATACAACTGAAACTCTGGCTGTCATGTTAGGAATTAACAGCATATCAACTAAAAAGGTCACATCATGCTGACTAAATGTCAAAGATCTGACAATATATAAACAAAATCTTAATATTAAAAGTATGGTTACCATTTACAGAATATGAATAGTTGTTCAGACTATTAACATTCATCCAAAGATGTAAATCACATGCACAAGTTAATTAGGGCAAGTTGAAACCAATTAAAACACATCCCAATAGCAGCTGAACTCACATAAACACTAAAGTCATCTTACACTGAAACTATAGAAATATACTCAATTACAGGTGTACATACAACAAGAGCTGTCAGAGGAGACAGCATGCTCGACTTAGTTAGTGTTTGTCACAGGAGTAAAAAATATGTATAAGGAGTTATAAACCTAGTCACATGGGATGTGGTTGATAATAAAAAACATATATTTAAAGTTTGAAGTCAATACCTTAAGAAATAAAACAGTTGCAGTAAAAACAAACATTTTTTAAATTTCAAGGGGAGATAATTCTGAAAAAATATATTTGGAGTTATACACCTTGTCACATGAGATGTGGTTGATAATAAGGAATGTACATTTAAAGTTTGAAGTCAATACCTATAGAAATAAAACAGTTGCAGTAAAAACAAACACTTTTTAAAGAAAACTCTAAGTTCAAGGGGAGATAATTCTGGAAAAAAATATATTTAGAGTTATGAACCTTGTCACATGAGATGTGGTTGATAATAAGAAGCATATATTTAAAGTTTGAAGTTAATATCTTAAGAAATAACAAAGATATAGGAGAAAGTATTTTACTGCACAAAAACTTTAATCTGTGCACAAAAACTTTAATCAGTTCAAGGGGGGATAATTCTGAAAGAAATGTGTTTGGAGTTATATACCTTGTCCCATGAGATGTGGTTGATAGTAAGGAACATATATTTAAAGTTTGAAGTTAATATCTTAAGAAATAATAAAGATATAGAAGAAAGTATTTTACTGCACAAAAACTTTAATCAGAAAGGTGGACGCGGACGCGGACGCCGACGCTGGGGCGAGTAGGAGAGCTCTACATTACTATGTAAAGTCGAGCTAAAAAGGGGTGTCCTCATAATATATTGTACCAGCAATCATTGTATCAAGAGAGAAGTTTTAGACAACATAAATATGTACATGATATAACATCCGTATCACTTCATACTATCTCATTTCAGTCTTATATCTGCCGGTATTTTAAGGTATTTTACAGATGTTTTATCTCTAGGTATTTTGGGGTATTTTAACACATGGTTTAAAGTATATCTACAGAGTACCAGTTTACAGGGCTTGAATTAGACCCCAGGTCAAGACCTCAGGTTTTGACTCAAGAAAATTCCAAAGTACACTTTTTTTACCCTCATTTAAAATCGTATGTTTAATTAAGTGATTTTCATAAACTTTATAAACTTCAATTAAACATACCTATATTCAGCTACAGCCTACATGTACTAACTACTTATCCCATAAAATACATTTCAATATAAATACAGAACACAACAAAATTGGCCAGCATGATGCGGACCGGTCCGGTCACCTATGACATAATGTACATTCAAAACTTATTGTCTTTATATTACATACTAGTACTTTAGATAATAGATCTACCTTACTTAATTATGAATTTTATGATACTTTATTTAATGGTATCACATTTAAGATTTTCTGCCAAGTGGATTGTTAGGAGGAGTAAGTCAAAAGATTAGCTCACATAAACAAAGGCTTAGTGGAGTAAGTTTTAACTTTTGACCATATTTAAACTTGCTCTACAGTACATGTACGAAGCTTTGTAGGGCAGTATAAAATTATACAGCGAAGGTGACAAATAAAACATTAATGTCCCGAACAGCATCATAAACTATGCAGTAAAACTACAATATATCCAGCTAGTTTAGTATAGGAGCACACTTACAGGTACAAACATTGACAAAATTGTCAACACTTGAATTAGGTCAACATAAATAAAAAATGCAGGAACAGTATAGTATTATCCTTCAGGTATAAATTGTTTAATATTATTAAAATGATAAAATCTAGGTCATATTTGTCACATGAACAATTTCTCATAGATTCAGGCAATTATGTTCGATCATACATTATTATATTTTTAAAGTTGCATATTATACATAAATTAAATGATTGAATAATAGAATATGGAGACGTTGACCTCAATCTGATCAACAGATAATATGATAATTTGTATTTTGTAATACAATGTAGATAATTATGAGCTTATTTATATGACTCATAACAAATCTGCTTCTCTGACGCTATAACTGATAATTAAATGATATAAAATTAAGGAGTTAACTTTGTATGAATCAGTCATTACTTTAAACTTAATTACTTCACATTAGCCCTATTACCCGGTATGTAATTATAGAAAAGGGAAAATCATCAACTAGCTAACTTAAAGAGAAATAAGTAATTTTCACCAGCTTACTGTTACAGTCTGTGACAAAGATTTTTAAATTTATCAGTCAGTTAAGCTGATATACTGTAAAGAAGGAAACCTGTCTGTATGTCACATGACCGAAAATGTAAGTGCCAGAATTCAAGGTTTATAACTAAAACAAACAATGAATATTTAATCAGAAAATTTCAATTGACTCGAGGCGTGTGGCATTTCACATATGAGTCAAATTTTAGATTTTGCCACATGGGAATTCTGGCATTTGTTTTTTTTATCTCTATGTCATACAGTCGTGACAAGATGTTTCTGTTAGTCATAAACATTGGCAGAAACATTGCGGTAAACATTTAATGTTGGCTCAAGTTCAATATTGAAAAAGAGGGAACTTTCCAGGAAATAGGATTTGCTTTTCTCCTCCGTACTTAAATCCTTTACTATTTTCTATAAACTTTAAAGTGTATATTAGCGAGCTTAGCACATAATGATTGTAACTCACTCTTTTTTAAAGTGAGTTACGACTGCTTCGCGCTAAGCCTGTGATATAACAAAATATTTGATGATATATAATTTGATAAAATTCTTTTTATTTATTGTTAAATACCATTTCAAATCACCAGCATTCAGAGACAATAATAATTTCAAACTCACAGAATATTCTGAGTATTAACTGCAAAAACATTTGGACCAAATTTAATTTATGTATTTCTATACATGACTAAATTTCTCTTGACCAATGTATTATCATTTTATCACTATCAACTGTGTTTATTAAATCAAAGTTAAAATATCATTACAAAAGTTCTTCAAGCTAATGTCACTGGAATGTGACTATGTGACTAAATCCATCAGTTTCAGAATTATTCTCTATAGATATAAATTGAGATTCAATTACTGATATTTTATGATAAATCTTAATAAAATTGAAATCCAATATTACATGTATTAATTAGCTTATAAAAACTGAATAATGCATGAACAAATTTTATATGGTATAATTATAGGTTACAAAAAAAATTTAACAACTAATTGATTGTTTCAAGTTTTCACAATATAACGACTGTATTTTAATAAAAGAGGGGTTGAATAAATTGCACTGACTAAACCTAATATAACTAAGCGCATAATGTACGGTACTACCATTTAAATTTTAATCTAGTTCTCTAATCAACACTTCCTACTTCCCTGTAACCATATACATGTAAATGCTTATTCATACAGAGAAGAAGAAAAAATATCACAAAAATATGATGACATCATGCAGATTAAATGTCACATGAGACTGTCACTGTATGATATTGATAATACAAACAAACAACTAGTCTAACTTCCTAGTTCTTCATTACTGCAACCCATTTAGTATATAAACATGAAACATGATGACGAAAAGAGTTAAATGAAAAAAAATAAAAAGAAACAGGAATTATTGTCAACAACATAATGTATATAATCATCAAACAAACATAGCACATCATTATTTAACTCATTTCTAGATTAAACAAATTGGCCCTTGAACACTATAAAACAGTTTGCCTTTTTTTATTTTGCCACTATTTGTGTGGCAGAATTGTAACTTTACCCAACTGGCAAGATGAAGTGTTCCCTCCATTTTTAGGAAGTCAGAAATAAACATTTGAATATGATTAACCTGGCAATGCAAGGGTTAAGCAAAAATGGGTACAAAAAATTATTTTTGCACCAAAAATTCAGCCCCCAAATTGCACTTCAAACAATAGTAATTTCCTAAAATTGATTGGTGCTGAATATGCTAGAACTTATCATGGCCGAAAAATATGCTTTCCTATTACAACTTAGCTTTCTTTCTGGATCCAGTAACCCATTTTTTCTTTCTTTTTAGGGTGGCGGGAAGGGGCTGGGGCAACTTCCCTTCAGAGAAATCAACCAATCCATTATGTCATCTCTTTTTTTTTTAAACATGGGTCATGTTATTGTACTGTTTGTACTTTAAAACCTGCTTACATAATATTTATTCTCAAAACTGTAATATAATATTACAAGATGTCTGCCAGTTCACCCATATTTCAGTACACCAAGGTATTTGACTGGTTTAGAATTACTTTAACTAATCATCTGATCTCTTATCATGCATTATCATTCATGCCTACTTAATAATATTTCCCTAAATCTTCATATTTAAAGCAGGAAGTCAAATATGAAAACAGAGATATGTATAATACAAGAGCAGATATGAAATTGTTAATAGTCTGAATACTGAGCGTTTTACACATTTAGAGACATTTTAAAGAATCCGAGCAAGGTCATGACTACATTCCACATACACTCTAAAAGGGATTGTCACTGAACCACGGTTATTCCTGAAAATATGTTTCAAAGAAGAGGATGACAGACATAAAGTATATGTATCATTAGTTCTATATAAAAATCTAAGCTATGACTTCCACAGATGGTACTTGCCCTTTCATACACCTAGATCTGACATTACTTACAGGAAATTGTAACTTGTAAGTGGAGATGAAACATGAATTTTAATCTCGTTTTCTATATGGAGCAACACTTTTTTTTAATTTTCATCAGTTAAGATATTGAGCATCAAGACACAAAATAAAATTTAAGATCGGTATCACATATAAAACTATTCACATAAACTTTGGACAGCTATTGGTCGACACCTAGTAGAAGAAATTTCATGACCAAGAAATGAGTTTTTTGAACCTCTGTTGACAGGAATAACGGAAAATTAATTAACAACAGACTGACTGTTAAGATGAATTTAAGTATAATTTAAGTATGATGAAAAGCAATACTATATGTGGCAAATTTACCAATTATCTTTAATTAATGAATAAAAATGATAGTAAAATCAATTACACACACTAACTTAAATAGCCAGAGGCATATAACACACTCCCATTGACTGATATAGTTTCAAGTTTATGAATGAATATATTTAAGTTCAATATGCATCATACCACAGCCAATGAACTTATAGCTTTTGAAACAAGCTGTATGATATGTAATTATAACACACATGTCAAATTTTGACTGATTACTTCACATGAACAAATAATGATGTAAACTTCAACTGAAATGACCTAGTCACTGTCTACATATGAGACTATATTTGAGTACAATTAATTAGAATAGAAATTCAAATAATGCTTATTAACATTTTTTATGAAATAGACTGTACAAAAAATATAACCTTAATAATGTTAATAGAAAACCAATTACTGTGAGTTAAAGACAATGCTATGAGTTTATTAGATATTATTACCATTATTAGAATCACTTGAAAAACAACATCATTAATAATGGTATGACTGATCAGCTATTCAGATAAATGGCGATCGGCAGCGCGAGCCCTGAATAACTCTAGCCTTGGATTCTAGTATCCCTAGTTCATGCTACCAAAATGTGAGGCTAGAGTGATGGATTTGTTACTCACTGCCTTCATTTTAAGCCTGATTACACCAAATGAATTGCCACTGCTTGATTTATCTGAAAAGTTTTAACACTTGATAGTCTTTCAAAAACTGTACATTTGATATACTCGTATAAAATTCTTACGTAATTTTCATAACAATAACCTAGCCATGAAGAATTGCCTAGGAATACATCATTTTCATAATCTTGAATCGGAGGCTAGAGTTTAAGTTTCGTATCTCAAGCTTTGTACAGCCAGTAACTAATCAGTAACTATTCAGTTATCTTCGCCAACCTCACAAGGCAAGGCAAGGCTAGGATTATGGAAGTTCTGTAACATGGATATTTTTCAACTTTCAAACAATCTCTAGCCTATCCTTAAAAGGTTCTCAAGGATTTTACAACTCCTGTAACTCTTAAGTCTGTTGCTAAAGTTACGGTACCATAAGTTTGTAACTCTAGCCAATGTTGGTCCCCCGGCTAGCTCAGTTGGTCGCACGCATGTCTACTGATCCAGGGGTCGTGGGTTCGATCCCGGGCGGACAAAATTTTTGTAGAGTTTGGTCATGAAATTATTTCTATGGCCATTCTCCCTACTACCAATGATTTTTAATTATGTAAGGCAGTTGATAGTCACTGACGAAAGTATGTGCTTAGTAGTTAGTTAACAGCTAAATCAAGAGATTTAGCCTTTCCAGGAGGAGTGAGTAAGTTGACTGACCGCCATTATATGACCTATAAAATGTGTTGCTATGGCGCTAAACCCAACAAAACAAACAAACTAGCTTATACAATCGATTTTAAGTAAGCTGTTCAATAGGTGCAAATATGTTGCAACAATCATAGGGATTGTGTTGAAAATCATGTGAAGCAGGCAAAGAAAGATTTTGTCCTCATGTACCCAAGAGTCAAAAACAATCGTGTAACCCAATAAAAACCCATGGTCCGAACTGAGATTCTAACCTATGACTTCTTGAGCCACAAGCTGACATTCTACCACATCACTCTAAAAGCTACCTTGAAGGCAAGGAAGTACAATGGATGATTATACCTCTGCTACAATTATGGTATAGAGCAACTGATTGCGCACAGCGGCATTGGCAATGTCATAGTCATAATGTGAATTAGTCCTATATATAAGACCTATCGTAATTTATTTCACATATGCACTTTGTTCTGTTATGGCAGGTTGAAACAGAATAATATCCAAATGTGAAACCAGTTTTGGCAGGTCTTATTATACTTTATAGGACTAAATTATGTTCACGAATGTCACCTGCCAAGCCTAAAGTAAAATGAAACCGTGTTGACAACATTTAAAACAAAATCAGACTTTGTCTTTAAAGTGTCAAGTTTAAAGTTACAGTTAACCATCAATTCACTATCGAAATAAAAACAACGATCAACAACACATATTTCGTAACTACCTTTCCATTAGTCAAACGTTGAGAATGAGATGAGCTCATAATCGGACCATCACGAACGGTTGAAAATCTTGTCACCACGTTCAATTACCCAGCAACGTAGCGCTTATTCAGTAGAATTTATTCAAAAATGCATCTTTAGTTTAAACAAAAATAATTTAAGCAAGTAATAAATATAAATATTTACCTAACAGTCATCTAAATTCTTTGTGTGTTAAATGTCTTGGTCTGTTGACAAAATACAGGCACCTGTCAAATCAGTTTTAACGAAAACCGATTTGATTGGCTGAACGACATATTAGGAAGCCAATCATATTTATTGTAACTTATGAGGTGACCACGAAACTGGCTAAAAAATAACGACTGGTGTCGTAACATTTCATAGTCGTCTTCATGTACATTGTATAACTTTTTGAAATCTAACGTTTAATTCAGTTTTAAAAGTCTCATATGTTCGCTAATAAGTATTATTGATAGTTGATGCTTAGTTAGCAGTTTATGTTTCAGTTAAGATAAACTTGGGTTTTAACAAAGGGGAGACTACTGCATATTTTCTAAACCAAGTTATCTCCCTTCCTCTAAAACCTTGCTGCTGTAACTGGATTTTAATGTAAATGCCCTTTACAACTCAGACATTATTGACCATGGTTTATAACAGAGCTTTAGATATTTAACAAATAGGCCATACATCAACAGGAATTACCATTCTTTTCTGTTTAATAATTGGAATAGCTGGTTCAGTTCACAGGTGCCAGACAAAAAATGTCCTTATAGTAATATGTACAATACTGTCACCCTTGGTTCACCTTAAAGGGGTCTGCTACCTCATTTAAAGGTAGGCCTAATCAAACATGGTCAGTTAATTGCATATGAAACAATCTATAGATAATGCATTACTGAATCATATCAATAGCCTTTGTGGGATAAATTTATGTAGTTCTGGCTTCCAAGACTTCATAAGCAGCTTTTTATACATTTTGTTTTTCATCTGATGCAGTGCTCATGAACAGTAGAAACACAGATATGCTGAAGAGCTAAGCTATGATTTAAAGAGTTATCCAAAAGCAGAAAAATTCATCCACTGCTATTTTCCATATTTAAAGTAGGCTCAACTACCCAATTGTACATTTCTACTTGTACCATTTTTACTGTCATTGATAAAAGACAGCAAGGATTGAACCATTGACCTCAAAGCTTAAGCATTCACTTTCCCAGTAGGAGATCATAAATGGATACAAGCACACTATTACATAAGGTGAGTGAAAAAGGATTAACTATGCAAGAATGTACACATCAGCTCCATTACAAGGGTGTTGATACTATCAAACAAACAAGCAGCAAATATTGAATGTAAAGCTAAAGTCCTTTTTTCACAACTGTCAAAACTTGAATAATTTCACAGTGACTGAACGCATCATATATATATATACTCAAGGCCTGGTCGTTACTAAAATATCTTGGCTGTAAGCCTATCATTCGGCATAAGAGCTCTACACGAACATGACACACATTTTGGAAATTCATGAAAGAAAGACGACAATAATTTTAGCATACTAATTCACCATGAAGTTATTAATGTTTTGACAGTTGAGAAAAAATTAACTATTCCTAGAGATAAGATATAGCCATTTAAACAGGAATCCAATACCATAAAAAACAACAAAATATTTCATGTTATTTTTACTACATTTAAAAAATCACATAATCATATATCAATATTAACGATATTTATAATATTCCGGCTCATTAATTATAGATCTAAATCCCTTGTCTTTTGACATTAACATAACTCTTTTCTTCCCTTTTTCTCTGAGTTCAGGAAGTTCATTAAAAAGTCTTGGAAACAAACATAAATCTGTTCTTCCTTTGATAATCCTTCTGAATAAAATTTCACGTTGTGATCTCTGACTTAGTCTTTTTTCAAGTCCATGTTTTCTCATACGTTTTGCAGCATTAGGTCTATATGCATATCCCACATTACGTGTAGTTATATGACTACATAAAGGTCCAGATTGAACTAAAGGTTGAGATGACTTGGATGCTACATTGAGACAAGCTTGATTTATCTGTGATGAAAACCTGAAATATATAAATTTGATCATGAAAACATTTAATTCTAAGATTCACAATCATTGTAGCAGAGATATAATATGGCACTTTGACTTGTACCTTTTGAGTCATAAGCAGACACCTACAACATCACCATTTATTAAAGCTTGCTTGAAGGCAAAGAAGAACAAGTGCTATATTATACCACTTCTACCATGAATTTTAACTTGATGTGCAAAACAACTATTAAATTTTATAGTGCTCTCATTGCAGATGGTACATCTGACCAACCATTCAATAACATTACCCCCGTACTTCAACTAACTTGAAAGTACATGTATGAAATGTAAAAAGGCAAGATTTACCTGCTACAACTTGGAATCAGATTTGAATTCAGGGTCATGAAATTATAGGTTAATATTATACATTTAACTCAGGGTTTTACCGGACGCAGGATTCTGCATCCATATACGCATAAATCACAAGTTGTATGCATAAATAACTGAAGTCTGCATCCATGGGAACGCACAACTATGTTAAGCAAGAGGAGTACGAAAACTGCTTAATTGATAATTACTAATCTTATTTCCACCAACCCATGTCAAAATCCAACATATCATGCGTTATTTTGTCCAACATTTTCTAATTAATATGACAATAAAATGCATGTTTAGTGATTAAAACTGTTGGACCCCAATATTTGCTCCAGGGACCCCTATTTTCACAGGACCTGCGTCCAGTGGACCCCAAAAGTTTAAGAGCAGTGTAAAACCCTGCATTTAACTGTACAAAATGGAATTTTATATATTTGGACAAGTATACAGCTTGAAAAGTCATACTGGACAATCCGATAGGCGAGTCCAATATGACTATTCAAGCTGTGTACGAGTCCAAATGTATTCCGTATTGTACAGTAAAATGTATTATAACCTTTTTATTATATATCTTTCGTTTACTTCATGAAATAATCATCATAACCATCATCCCAACAAAGCAATCATAGCCATTCTTATTACCACCTAGCATCATTTAGTGCACATGTACCCAACTGTACAATACGAAAATAATATATATTTTTTGGATCCAATACGGGAATATATTGGACAGTCACATGGTACAAATGCAGATTGTCGATTGGTTAGATTTATTAGATATATAATAATATAATATATAAAGTACAACATAAAAATAGGACTAGGAGCAAGTTTTTAGAATATGTTATATGGATTAATAGATTTTCTATAAATTTAAAACAATCCACATACTATCCATAATTTTAAAATTTTCTGCCTGGGAAACTGATAATCAAAGTACTGAAAGTACTGTCGGAAGGAATTTTTGAAGGATTTTATCATTTTAGAGTTCAGAGATACTATTTCGATATCACTCATTACCTTCTTATCATTCATAGTCAACTGTGTTTCATATTTCATTTTACAGGCCCATTATTCTACTGATCGAGGGGTCGTAGGTTTGATTCACGGACGGTGCATACTTTCGTGGAGCTTAGTTATGAAATAATTTCTACGGTAATTCTCCCTCCTGCCACTCAGTCACCGATGCGATTTGTTTTTGGTTAACAGCTAGATCCAGAGATTTTGCCTTTTCAGGAACAGTGAGTGGATTGACTGATTTCCATGATGTAACCTATACAATATGTGTTGCTATGGCGTTAAGGCCAAAACAAATTGATCATATGTTCTATGAATTTTGTCTCAAAAAATGGAGCGAGCCAGCGAAAAAAAATCCATTTTGAGAAGCGAGCGAAAGGCGAAGAATAAATATGTGATATTTTCATGTGCATTTTACATGTTAAATATGAACTTTTTACAGAAAACCACATTATAACATGTAGTTCAGAAAAGCATAATACGTAACTTTTTAGTGTTTATACCAGTGGGTAATTTATTCAGCATATTGATGTGATACAATCATGTATATTTAAAGATAAAATATGTCAAAATCTTTCTTACTTGAACTTAATTATTTTGATATTGGGGTACAGGGCGTATAGTTTTACTTATTTTGCAGGTTGTTGTGAGAAAGTTTATTTGCTGTTAACATGCGTAAATGCTTTTAATAGGGTACATACATCATAAATGACTGTATTTTGTTCCATTTGCATTTACTATACTGCATTGCTAATGCATTAAGTGAATTCATTCAATATTAACCTTTAATTAAATACTTCCAATATTTCTGTACAATTTAAAATCAGCTCGGCTAACATCATGATAGATCAAACCAGTTGATTTTGGTGTTTAAGTAGTCTTAAAGTTATTGGGTAAATAAGAGATTGACTCAACAACATACAACTGCTCAATATAATTTAGTAATCCAGAATGAGTACCAGCTGAGCATCCCTGTAAATATAAATGGACGAGTCTTGTTGACTTTTTAAGTATAAATAAAGTTACATATTTTATTTGGATAATATGGGAACGACTAAACAACAAACAACTACTAAGACTACTTAAGCCATCATGTATGAGGATTTTAGAGTCAGCATCCCTATAAAATAAAAATGGACCAAACTGGTAAACTTTAAAGTGAATAAATATAGGCTTGTCATTTATGCCAACTACCGGTATGCTATAGACTAAACAAGAAACAACTTCAACATGTAAATATACTTAAATTATGTGGAAGAAAACAATTACATCAGAACCCTTCTAAAATAAAAATTGACTAAACCTTTAGGCAGGCCTATACAAATATAGTCTTGGGGTACGTTATGCAAAATACAACTTTATTTCAAAATGAGTCGGTTGAGTATTTTGGGGCATTAACAATTATAATGTTAAATATTCTACCCCGTCTTACCTGCTTGCCGTAAATAGTATTTTGAATTATTTTTACACAGCAGGGGGGACATATGACGTCACATAACCAGAGCTGTGTAGAGTTGATGAAAACATCAAGTTTACGTCAGTGTTCAACTGATGATCATGTGTTAATATAAAGTTTATGGTAAACGTGCATTGCATTTATAATTGATGTATTCATTTTATAAGTGAAAAGTAACTAGAGCAAATTTTTTTTTTCATTTTCTGAAATTTAAGTACGTAAATCTGACGAACATAATCAAATTTTTGTATCCTAAACCAAAAAAAAACAACAAAAAAAACTCAAAATATTCTGGTACTAGGATTCGAACCCGCAATCTCATGATTTGTAGTCAGTCATGCTAACCACTACGCCACTATCGCTACAGTGATAAGATACGCTAAAGTTATATACAAATACAATTGCCTGGCAGATAGAAAATGTGCAATGATACAAAATAACTTTTCTCCGTACACAGATAGAATAAAGTTTGATTAGTGTGAAAAAACATTGAATATCATAATTTTAAGTATTTGTTTAGATTTTTATTTTTCAACTCGTCTGCAATTGATAGTATACACATTTTTCTGTTGCTCTATTTTCTGGGTTGCAACAGAGTTCAATTATGTGTTGTTCGATCTTTTTCAAATTCCCAAGAGCGCTGACATAGAAAGGAATTCAAAAGAATTCCTTCCAAAAATGAAATTTCAAGATAATACATTATTGATTAAAATAAAAATAATCTGAGAATAAGGAATGAACCTCACAATGAATTATATTTGCTTTGAACATTATATTCCTCAAAATATCCAAGATGACAATTTGAAAAAAAAGATCTTTTCCAGGTATCATGTTTTGGGTTTAAAAAGAAATTTAAGTTAACATATATAACTCCAATTTCCAATATCTTACCAAATGTGTGGTCAATATATTAATATATATGTTATGGAGATTTTAGTAACTGTATTACCTAATTATTTTAGTTTTTATTAGGTTTATATTTAAGCATATATTGGCTAGTGTATTACAGTTTAGACAAAATGACCAGAACATCAATGATCATAGTGTAACAGTATACTTAAAAATTCAGTGTTTTGCACTTAAATTGGTGGATTTGGGTGTGTGGATATTTTTATTGAAGGAACTTTAGCCTGTTAAGTAATTGTATTTTTATGAGAACTTTGATATTTTTTTGTAATTTTAGGTTTATATTAGGTTCGGACTTTTCATATGTTTACAATAATTCTAAGATTTGAATAAATTGTTTGATTAAATATTGCTTATATTTGGTGTGATTTAGAATGTAAGAGATTATAGGTTTTCCTGGTATACTAATTTTGAAAATTCAGATAGTTACATTTTTGGTAAAGCTATTGTATATTATTATATTTTCATACAAATTGTTTATTCGGTATTTTTTGAATTTATGCAATTGTTATAGGCTGTTTCTATTTTTGTAAATAAAATTGATATGTACTGAATAGAATCTTTATATTGTTGTAATTGATAACAATAACAATTAATCTGATGAACAGAAAATCTGTAAATAAAGCCATTTCTTAGACAAGCTTTCAAAAGCTTCAAAGCTAAATTATACAGTTACTTCAGTTGGATTATGGAGATATAGATAAATGGTTATTTCGGTAAATTGATTCTATATAAAATCAATTTACTAACATTGCCATTTATCAACGTCTCCAGATACCCCTGACACAAGTTGATTTTGGTTACATGTCACAGTGTTCTCATTAAGAACAGGCTGCCAACCCAAACAGCCGGTTAGAAAGACTAAAAGGCCTGTTAAATTGGCAAAAAAAAAATACAGAAAGAAAGAAATTGCCCCCGGACTGCCCTAGAAAGCCTATTTCTTTTCTATTTGAGCCTATTCAACAAAATCTTACTGAGAACACAGTCATGATGTAGCTTACTAATCGTATTTGTATCTGTAAGTCTAATCTGACAGTTAAGGTTCATGTAAAGTCTTGGTTTGCTAAAAAAAATAGTAAAACAGAAATAGCTCTAATTCTGTCATATTTCAACCAACAGTATTGTTTTATACCTTTAAATGTTTCTTATGAAACATACAAAGTGATGCTGGTCATCAATTACGATATGACTATTTAGCAAAAGATGTGTTTGCAAAATTGATGCTGCATAAATAAAAATAGTAAATTACATTAAAATTTTCTTACAACAAAATTTAACATTAATTCCTTTACAGAACCTTATAGTACACATTCCAATGAAGGTACTGCAATATTTATAACCTCAATAAATATTAAAACAAAACTAAGGCAATTGAAAAACTAAAGTGAAAGTAGAAACAGTGTCGTGAAAACACATTACACTTGTATCTGTCAAAATGTTTTTCATTTACCTTAATTTTGTTTTAACATTTATTTAGGTTATAAATATTGGAGTACCTTCGTTGGAATATGAACTTTAATGTTCTATAAATGATTTAATGTTTAATTAGTTTGTAAAAAATTCTTAATGTCTTTTAGTATTTTCAGTTTTACAGCATCAATTTTGCAAATGCATCTTTCGGTAAACGTTTTCATCTGAATTAATTACCAGCATCACATTGTATGTTTCATCAGGAACATTTTGATGTATAATATACTGCTCTTGATGGAAGTATGAAAGAGTTAGAGCATTTTTCATTTTACTATTTTTAATGCAAACAAAGACTTTACTTGAACCTTAAATTATTACATTTGATATGAATAAATACATGATTTTATAACTTATCTACAATACATTATAGCAAAATCAGATACATTATACTATATGTATCTTTGGTAGCCTTTTTTCCAAATAATTCCATAAAATTACAGCATATAATAACATACTATCCGAAATTACACTTGTCCGAAAAGGTAACGCTTTTACTTAATAGAAAAATTAGAATTACAGAATAAATAAGCAACATAATCAAACAAAATTTAACTTCAAAATAAAAATAGATATCTTACAAATTTTGTGCTGTTTTAATCTTCGATAGCAACTGAAGAAACATGTTATATTTACATCTGAATGAAAATTCAGAGGTCACGTTCTCGCCGGTCAACTCAGAGTTATGGAACTTGGTTTCAAATCTTCAAAATGGAGGATTGGGAAAACAGTAGAACTATTTATTTTTCAATTATTTATGAATGAATGCGATTCTTTCGTTGATTGATGCTTTGTTAAAACTCTTCTTCTTATACAAACATTGAGAGTAAGATTTTCGTTCTTAATGATATTTGATTCTTTTGAAGATTTAATAAATTTAATCGTATCACTGACAGGCTCTGATCGTCTCCTTGGTATTTATGTCAACAAATCACTTGAGAGGGGATGCTGAGTTGTATTCAGGTTCAGAAAAAAGTATTTCTATATGGCAACTTTCTGAACGAATACTATTCTTTGTTTTGTTAAGAAATAATATAAAAATAATGAGTACTGTACTGTTGTATATACAGATAATCGTTATTCCTGATATGAAAAAAATGTCTACATTAAATTTAGATGTCTTTTAATATTATATTCATTATTTGATGCTAAAGTGTTTAAGATATCAAAAGCTATTTGGTCTTGATTGGACTCAAAACATTGCCCAATTGTCAAGCACCAGAAGTTTAAATTTATATAGGTGTTTTTCACTGAAAGAATCTTTGATAGGCCTATTAGGAATTATTGTGGAAAGAAAAGCAGTACTGGGACTGTGGGTCTAGTAATTTATGCACTATTGAGGCTGGGACATTAATTAGGATTTGGTGTTTTTATGATGAAGGGTTTTAGGCCACACTTCAACAAATTGAATATTTTTTATGAATATGCATTGCATGAAATTATTTTCTATCATCTTTTACATTTTTTTCAGGAATCAAGTTAATCTAGAAATGTTTTGATGGCTAGTGGAAGAAATTCTCGTAATAATAGAAAAGTTGCACCTGAACCTGGTTCTTGTGACAACATCATTGAGATCAGACCAAATCGTGTTCTCAGAATAAAACATCTTAATAAAAAAGAACGAGATGAAAAGTTTGAAAAAGAAATGCAAGCATACTTGCAGTATAGAGAGATTGGGGCTCTGGGTTCTGCAGTGTCCGTGCCCCCACATTTACTTGGACATGTGGCCAAAAAAAATCAAACTCAAACAACATCAGAACAACAAAATGGACAATCATCTGAAATGCCACATGAAATACGCCACTCAAGTGATGAAATTGAAATATGTAATGGTGAACCAGAAAGCTTGAATAATTCATTCCAGAAATCAAAAATTCAGTCTCCTTCAAGAAACTCATTAAACTCTGCCGGTGTTCATTCTTTAACTGGTGTCAATGTTGCTGTGCAAAGACCATCATCTGAAGTGTTCTCTCTAGGACATATTGGGGAGTCTAGGGAAGAAAGAACTGAGCTTCATATAATAGAAAACAGTGATCATAGTGCCAAATCTCCGAGAAAAACCAAAGACCATCGTCCTATAAGTGCTAAAAGTTTAAGAAAAAAAAGTGCATCCCCTATGTCAGATGATATGAGTGAAACATTGACTACTTTACCCACGTTAGAAACATTGTCCCAGCATTTAGCATCACCTTATAAAGATGTGACTTTATTTTTTATTCATGGCGTTGGTGGGTCAGCTGATATATGGAATGCACAAATTGAATTCTTTGCTAGTCTTGGACTAGAAATAATAGCACCAGATCTGATTGGTATGATTTTATTTTGACATATTTTAATACTGGTGGTACAATGAAAAAATATGCATAAGACTTGACTATTCAGTAATTGACATTACATTGAGGCTACTATAACCAATGCCCTTAGATAAGTGGCTAATTTGTTTAACAAAGTACAAAAATATAATTCTTTGTGTACAGAGACATGCGACTATGTTTGTCAAAGTACACTCTTATCCTTTCCTTGGTGAACGGATTATGAATATTTAATAATGGGAGGTCCAGCATAAAGTCAATTAAATTAAACCTTTTGATGTTTGATATTTATCACGGAGACTTGATTTACTATACATTTACAATATGTTACAGGCATGTGCCAAATATCTATCGTAATGTTCCACTATTGCTAAAAAAACCCTACTTTCCAGAATTTGTCCTCGATTAGTTGGAGCTTGAATGTCATTGAGACAATCTGAGGGTGCTATCCCACAATTACCAGCCGGTTATTTTGGTAAGGCACCATTATGTAACCTAAAAATACCCCATGCTCAGGCCTGGGATCGAGCCCAAAACCTTCATAGTCCTACCTGCACACTCTACTTCATTGCCATGATAGCTAGCCTGAAGGCATTAAGGGAGTACAAGTGCTGTATTATGCCTCTGCTACATTTGTATGTATTATTGGTATTGTGAACTATTTCTCTTGTAGGTCATGGATATAGTTGTAGTCCTGATGTTGAGAAAGCTTATCATTTTAATCAAATACTTGCTGATCTAGAACAAATATTTGATAAATATTGTAAGAAACAGAATATTGTTGTAGGACATTCTTATGGGTTTGTACCTTTTAGTATACTATAGTCTGATTATTAGACAATTTTTCACCAGTCACAGAAAACTACTTGTGTTACCAAAAATGATGATTTCCAGTTTTCTAAGACAAATCCTGTTAAAACTGGAACTTAACCAACATGATTGCTTTTTTGAGTGACAATATGGCTCTAGATGGTGAAACTAGAGTTCAAATAGCAGATCAACTTAATAATCTAAACATTTTCTGTAATGACCAAACTGAATGAACCCGTTAAATGAACTAAACATTTTTTCCCCCCTCTTGTGTGGTTTCCTTTTTCCCTTTCTTGTTTGAAGGTTTAAAATATTTAGGCTAAAAAATCAACTCAATATGGCTTTTTTCCAATGATAAAGTAACATCAGTGATCGCCTTAAACCACTGACCTGAAGCCTGTGACTAGTGAAAATTGGCTCTGGTTAGTGAAAATTACTTATTGCTTATAATCAAATGTAATAAGATACTAAGATAGTTTTACTCTTTTCTATATGACATAATAAATAAGAGGGCATGACTTTTACATTTTATGCTTTACCGTTGTATAGAACATATCGCAGGTTTAGGTAAAAAATGGACGTAACTCGCTCTTTTCTAATATTGAGTTACGGCGGTTATGCGGTAAACACATGATTTTTTTATCAATCTATGATGTTAATATTATTGTTTTGTAATCTGATGTTAATATTTCAGATGTGCCTTTGCTGCTGCATTAGGTAGAAGAAGAGCTAGACGTGTAACTAAGTTAATACTGATAAGTGGTGGTGCCCCTATACCTCTAGCTCCACAACCAGGTGTATTCTCACTTCCTGTTTGTATGTTGTCTTGTATTAAACCATGTATACTTAGTAAATTTGAAAAGTAAGTACTATTTCCATCGCAGGTTGTTTGTATGGGACCAAGCTCTAAACCAAGGGGCCAACCCCCCAGAAGTCTCTATACCACACAAGTGTCATCTAACCCATACATAATGCATGTCAATACTATAACAATAAATTCTGACATTAATTTTGTATAAGTTTTGTGATATTATGCATATATAAAATGTCCTGGGGATGTTTCCCTTGGGGTAGGGCCTGATCCCATAGCTATTTGTGTTTCAATAGGAAACTTGTTCATACACCACAGGATTACCTGTGGGATCAAAGTTGCAATATAAGTACATAACAATTAGATTAAAGATGTAATTTTCAGCAATCATTTAATGTTGTTACATATTGATGTACCTGGGTACAAACAATGTTATTTCTTGGAATAGCTAATAAATTTTAGTTCCATATATATCTGTGTCAATGTCTGAGCTGGTGAGGATGACAGGTTATTAAGCAAACCCCATTTGAATAAATTTGCAAACATCTTTGCTAAACTGGATTCACCTTTTATACTTACTTTTTGCATTTCAACTGTTGTATGTTGAAACAATTTTGCTACGTATTTGTGATTTTTAAAAGGCCTTCACATAAATTTGGTGGTCTTTGCAGAATTTAGAGTTATCTAAATGAAAACTACTTGTAGTTGATTCATACGAACCTGAGCATGTGGCCCAGAAGGCTACACACTGAATTTCGAATCAAGTGTTCTGAACTTATTGTTTCAGATCATTTGACTATGGACTCTGAAATGTGTCTCTCATATACAGGGCTCGAATTTAAGTTTGTATACATGCTAAATGCGAGTGGATTTTGAAAATTGCGAGTGACTTATTTTAATTATTATTTTATTTATATTACTGTATAAACTTATGAGGCCAAAATCAGCATTGAAACAAACAGATAGATCGATGGTATAATATAATTAGATATTCACTGTAAAACATGTTTGTTATTCTTTACCTATCCCCTAATAACGCACTTGTCTATCTTTAGTAAAGTAAAACACTAGGTTGTTTTTACATTGCATATACGAATAGTCACTATGTATGCTACTAAAATATAGAGAAAAAAGGCGAGTGATGTTTTCATTTTGCAAGTTAAAATAAAATCAACTCGCAAAAATTTGCTAGTCCAAGTTTCTGTTAATTTCGAGCCCTGCTCATATTTTTCAGGAATGCATTTCATAACGCTAAAATGAGTGGACTATCAAGAGAGCAAGCATTTGATTTACCATTGTATGTATTAAGTCATATGATGAAAGGACAAGATTGGTTAGATGGTGATGAACTATATCATGCTTGGTTAACACAACCAACTCTCCTGCTACATGGTAGCCATGATAAATTTGTTACAATGCAAGAAGAGGAGGAAATGGAACAAGTATGAAAACCAGAATTTCTAAGTAAAAAGTTAAAGTGTGGTTAAAATACTGCATAAACCTGTTCAGCTGACATTACAATTTTTTATGATACATTTTTTTGTAACCCCTGATAATCTAAATCACCTTCATGCTGAAGATTCGTCTCAGTACTCATTTTTACCTGGACGGAGTAGAACAACTATAGAACTTTAAACTTCTGGGGTTTGAACCGGGAACATCTTGATCCCTACACCTAAGTTCTACCACTAGACCTCTGGCTCTACATAGTATGTAGTAGATTTTAGGAACACAGATCTAGTTGTTCTGTTTTGTTTTGTATAGATTTATTACTACCTAGCACCACATAGGGGTTTTCAATGCAAATGTTTGATACAATGTAGTGCTAGCTTCTTATTCCTTTTCTTACTTAGTGAATTCATTTTGAACACTCATTTGGGAGGTTGCAATGTTATTTTAGCTACTGTAAATCAATGATTCATGTTATAAAGAAAGACCAAATTAGTTTTCAGCTGTTCTGCTTAAATAATAATAAGAATAATGATAAGACTTTGTTTAATGAGGCTACATGTTTGGATAAATCAAATCTTCTGTGTGGACATCTGGGCTATTTCCTTCACCATAAGCCCAAGTTTGTATGTTTCAAATAGTGTTTACTTTAGATTCTTCATACATGACTGTAATGCATTTATTTTTCATTTTCAGGCCATCTTTTATTCAAGATTAGTTGTTGTAGACAATGCAAGTCACATGGTTATGATGGAATCACCAAAGAAAGTCAATGATTTAATGTATCAATTTATATTTCAAATACAGCATGACCCGCCTGATCCAGATAGACCAAAAACCAGAATGTCAGGGTCAAGGTCGGCTAGATATCGTAATAAACAATTAGCATAAGCTGTGAGATGCAAATTTAAAATATGTGATGGTTTTGTATGCAATGTTCCTCCTCCTAGTATGAAACAGAATCAACTGTTTTCAAATTCGTCCCTATCCCTTTAGACGTTACATAAAATTTGGGGATTTTTATGGGACTTGGGAATTTCAAAACTAAGCTGGGGAATCAAGGGATAAGATTCATTTGGGGAAACAGCCTTATTTGCCTCTTCCTAGAATAGTGCTTTTACCTTGCTCTATCAATTTTCACTTACTATAAATCTTGAATAATTCCTACTAATAGATCTATGGTGTGTAGGAATTTTTACTTATTTATGTCTGTTTTATTAAATAGCTGCACAATTTGTGCAATTTAAATTTTAAAAAAATAAAAAATAGAGAAAAGAAGGTCAACCAGCAATTCAAACATGTGGTAAAAAATCATAGTCAGAATATTGTGAAAAAGTATTTCTTAAAAAGACTTATTAAATTGAATTATTTTAGAAAATATTCTAACCATCAGCCATAAGCTTGACATGCAGGCTATCCAAACCAATGCACACCAAAATCTTTAAAAGGGGATCTAATGAGAAAGGAAGAAAGATTTTGACAGTTTTTCCTCCGATCATGTTTTGCTGTTGTGGAAATATTTCTGTCTCAAATTGAAAATTGGTTCCTGAATAAATTATGTTATATGAATAGGATGTCAATGTTGACTTACCAAAACAGGCATTAAACTGCCTAGCTTATCATCTGTTCAAACACACAATTAGAGGGTTGTCTGCAAGACTGTAGTATCATGCACTTTAGCGCAATGCACTTTCTACAGTCTTGCAGGCAACCCTCGAATTGCAGTGTCATTATCTGATGATAAACATTTATCACAATAAGGCATAGTGAAATTATTCACATAACGATACATGACAATGTATCAGTTTGCAGGTCTTATTGATACAATGGAATTGTTACTTTCATAAAGCTTACAATAATTATGAGGTTTCATTCCACAACTTGTTCAGATTTATTTTCATGACATTCTTTGCTCTAGTCTGTGTTTTCTTTTGCATTTACAATTGAGATAATTTTTTTATCAATGATATTTATTATGAAATTTTGACACCATTTGTGAGTTTTTTTTATCGTCAGAATGTAACGGTTTGATATTTTTGTATGTTTTACTGTTTTTTAGTTCTGTTAGACCTCCTAAATTTATGGTCTCAGACCACTAAATACGGGAGGTCTAACTGAACTAAAAGAATAAAACATACAAAATATCAAACCGTTACAAGAACATTCATGGTGTATATTTGTTATGTGTTATAGCAATATAACTGTGATATATATGTATACTGTTTATAATAGTACATGTTAAGTTAAAGGCCACTATAAAACCACTTTGGTTATGGTAAAATAATGCATTTTTTTATAATTTGTTTTGCCGCAAATGTTTAATTTGAGAAGAAAAGTCTCCCATTTTATACTAAAACCATTCTGCTATTAATACCATCAATTTTGAAAGTCCATTTTGTGAAACTATACTGTACATGTATAGCATTATATGATTTAACTTGATTTTGATAATATTTTTTAAACCAGTGCTCCTTTTCACAAACATTCTTACGAAAAAAGTTATCGTAAGTGAATTTCATATAATTAGCACTTCAAAGTCAGATGGATAATAAGCACAACTATGATATGATATTTAAAATGTATACAATATTCTACAGAATTCTATAATATTTGGAATTGATAAGCCAAAAAATGAGCGTATTAATAATGTTTCTTGCTTTTGACTTATGAAGATTTGTTTTCGTAAGAATTTTTGAGAAAAGCACCACTGAGTTTTTGATAATGCAAGAGAGCAAGTTGTTTGTTGCCTGATTATGTATTATATAATTGTTAGTGTATTCTTGATGAAAATATTATTAGCCGGATTATTCAACGAAAACATTCAGCTAATAGTTCAGAGAAACACAGGCTGACCAGGGGCGGTTGGGCGGATGGGCAGGCGGGAGTCCGGTGTCGTTAACAATTGCGTTAAAGTTTTCAATTTAGCATATAATTATCTCTGCTATTTATTGTCAAATCTTTATGAAACTACATACAATAATAACATACCATTTGATGAACAGAATTAGAAAGTAACCACAACTCTACCTGGCTTTATTATGGATTATTTCCCTTTGTAATTTTTGTGTTAGTTTTTACATCCGTCTTTAATGTGATTTTGTTTAGATGAGATGTGAGTTAACAACATTTACTAGTATCATATTGGTAATTGTAGATGAGATCACATAATGTAAGTGGACTTACCTAATTAGAACATGATGTCTTGACTTACAAGTATTAAGTAAATATTGATGGCAATTTCAATATGTGTATTATTATTGTCAATATTCAAGATAGAAAGTGGCACTTTCATTTTCTATTCATAACCCTCACCACGTTAGCAAATGAATATTAACCACAAAATATATACATCAATGAAGAAGACATCAAACACAGCTGAACGTTGATTTTAAGCATTTTTGGAAATGCTTACACTTGTTTTGCATTTACAATTGAGATAAGTTTTTTAACAATAATATTAACTTTCCTGTACACTATGTACATTGTGTGTGTTCTGTTTTATTAACCAAGAATTGTAGAAATTATTTTTTTAAAAATGTGTTAATTGTTTAAATCTAATTGTCTGTGATAATGTTTTAATTCTACTATTTTTTATATATCTAATTTTTTGTGTTGTATTCTCTATAAATATTTTTATTATATATTTTATGTACAACATTCCAAATTGTTAGTATATAATATCATAGGCGGATCCAGCGGGGGCGTCAGGGGGGTCCGGACCCCCTCCCTAGAATTTCCAAAACGTACCTGTCTATTAGTGTATTTCTTGACTGTAAGTGAATTTTAAGTATCATGAAGCAATTTTTCTCGCTGATTAATATAGATTTCATGGTTATGTAGTTTTTATTATAAATATGTTGCATTATTCTGCAAATAATGTTAATGTAGTTCGAAAGTTTGGAACCCCCCCCCCCCCCAGAAAAGTTCGGACCCCCCCCCTTAGAAAAAAATCCTGGATCTGCCTCTGTATATATTTCTTTTCCAATTGTCTGTGATTATGTTTGCTGTTTCAGCATTTATTTATTTTTTTGAAATTTTGTTCACTGTATTCTCCCAACAATCTGTGCAATTTCTGATTACCAGTACTAATATACTGTGTGCTTTACGCTTTTATTCTACTTTTTTATTCAGTGGTAAGTTTTTCAGTATTAATTTCATATGATCATGCATTTTCAATTTTTATGTATTTCAAGATTTTATGCTGAGGACTCATTACATTTTGAAATATATTTTTACTACTTTTTTAAATGTTTTGTTATTAGCTCTTCATAAATCTTACTTACCCATCATATTAGAGCATTCAACGATCAATACATGTATACAATTATTTGTATGTCATATTTTGAGTTAGATGTTTCAAATGTGTTACGAGGGTGTGGATTTCCTATGCCTGACTTGTCCAATTCTTACATTTATGTCTGCAGACAAGTAAATCAATCAGTCCCACTTGTCTGTGGAGAAGTGATATTTTAGCTGTAACTATACTTAAGGCCATGCCATATCGGAATTTTGTTAAGCGTCCGCGTAGGTTTTAGAGTCCTCAATCAAAATATAAAAATTTTTATTTTTTAAATATTTTATATTAAATATTTTTTATTTATTTTAAAAAAAAAATGTTGGTAAATTTTCTTAAGTAATTCCATTGTTCCGGGATTCTATAAGACAATTAATTCAGGGAAAATTGTTTTTGGCAACGGCGTTATTCATCATAAGCAATTTATCATAACCGGGTCATAAATACAATATATATATTTTACTTAAAAAAACACTATCATTTTATATTAAATTCAGACCACTGTTTAATTTTATGAGGAATTTATTCCATTGAAAAAAAATATATAATGCATTGTTTTTGTAGTAAAAACTATTTGTGTTTTCATTTTTGGTATGTGTGTTTTTGTGAATAGGTACCTAGCTTTGTCAAATTTAAGTTGACGCTTTACAGAATTCCAATTTGGCATGGCCTAATATTGTAATTTAAATTGTCAATTAATTATAATTAGGATTAGTATGTATTTAATATCATACTTCTCAATGTCTATTTGAATACTGAATTTCTGGACAAGTGTATTTTGACCCCGGACAAGCATATTTTGAGATATCTTTTGTCCCAGGACTAATGGAAAAAACTAGGAATTCCACACCTGTGTTAAAAAACTCAAGTAAAGTTTCATTAGTCAATAATACACAAATTTTATGTTGACATTATATTAATTTATTTATACTAATTTGTATTTAATACTTCACTTTGATTTTGAAATGCTATAAATGACATAAACAGTGAAGATTACATTTATTAAAAAAATTGTTTGCTTAAGTGTTTGAAGTAATATAAAAGACGTATGTACCAGATGAAAGTCTATCTTGTTTTTTGTCTTTGGGAAATGTTTGACTTGATATAGTGACTTTAATACATATCTTTATTCGATACACCAGACTAAGGATGATGCAATCAAAACCAACCTTACATATGAATGTATTTACGTTTGTTAATGTTTATATCGTACACTTGTCACAATCATATATTATCAATGTACAGTACCCCCCAAAAGTTTGAAGACAAAAGAAATTGACTACAATTCTTTAATTTTGATTTTTTCTTGTTGAATTATTGTTTTAAATGTATTTAAGTATCGTTTGTGATAAAATGTAAACAAATTTCAGGAATGCAACATATCTATGAACTTCAGCATCTGATATCCTAAAGCCACCAAATCCATGATTATTGTAACCTTTTTTAATAACATATCTTTTATGCTATTTTTGTAGTTCCAGATACAAGGATAATGATAACCAAAAAATAAAACAAAACTAAAAAGCATTTCAAAATAAACAGTCATCACATTTTAGATAAAAGCTATTCAGTAGGCCTGTAAAGTGAAAATGTCTCCAAACTTTTGGTAGGTACTGTATATTTCACTTGTCTCACTACCTGTTGTATTGTTTGTTATTTGTTACACTTAATGCTTTTATCTATGATGACATAAATATCAATATAAGATATTTTAATAAATACTTTAAAAGACTGCTACATTTTGTTGTTTATTTTCAAGTGGTAAGTTGAAGTTACAAAATGTACTTATTCTTTTGTTGTTGTTTTCATACACCCAAACATAGTTTTATGGGGTATGTAGGAGTCAGCTTGTCAGTCTGTAGCTTTTACTTGTTGGCTCAATTTGTCAGCACCTATTGTACGGATTTGATTCAAACTTCACACATAGACCAAGTATCATCATATTCAGTGAAAGGTCTTAGTTTTGGTTTAATTTAAAGCTGTAGGAAAAAGTAGGAAAAAATGGCCCCTTAATTTTGAGAATAAATTTTTGTTAAATAAATTTTTTTGATAATAAAAAAAAAATCTGAAAGCTGTCATTACAAGAGATGCTCAACTTATGAAACACAACAAAGTCTGGTTATAAGCTCTTACAGCTTACACAAACTTTTACGAAGCAATTCATTCATGCTGTATACTAAACATGTACCTATCTTATTTGAACTGAAGATCAAAAACAAATAATTTAGCATAATTTTAGGACTTTGAAAGCAAAAAATGTCCTCCAGAAAAATTGCGAAACAGTTGGGACATAATGTTTATATTACTACTGTGTATCGCATTCAGCATGGTAAAGGTGCTTTTCTACACAACATAGGTAAAATTGGATCTTTTACTCAACGTCTCACGGCAGCTACTACTGACTCAATGTATATAAAATCTGTGATATGGTAAAGTTGGTGATTCCTTCAACATGAAGAGAAATGACAGCGACATGTGGCGTGTCTAAAGGCACTGTAGTAGCAAAAATCCTTAAAGAAAAACACAGAAAAGTGCCATGTTCATAGGCTTAGTGAGGTCAAGATGGGCAGTTGTTACAGTCATGTTTGCTGGGTTTGTTTAAAGAGACAGACTTGAACAAACAGGAGTCTGTAAAATGAGATACATTTGCACCTAGATTTATGGTTTGGACTGTGGTTAGTAATTACAGCCAGACATCTCTAATTTTTATCAACATAGCAATATTACATGGACAAAATTCTAAAGCCATTACTCAAAATGGATGTTTTGCGACTTTTACCTGGCAGAGAGAATGATATGGTACTCCATCAAAATTGGCCTCAAGTCATATCGCTAAAATGACCATTAACTTTCTCAACCAATGAAGATTGAAATATATAACACCTGCAGAATGGATGCCAAAAAGCCTAGATGCAGCTTCCATGATTTTGGAATCTGTGGTACTCTAAAATGTAGGCTACTGAAACACAAGATTTATACCATGTTCAGTGTTGAAAAGGCTCTAAAAGACGCATGGAACATAATTGAGCAGTCATGCATAAATCGGACATTAGAAATCTGGCCAAAAAAGTGCATGATTTAGTATGGCAATGGATCCGAGATTAAGCATCTGTTGCAAATAAACACATGCAAGTACATAATTAGGTAGGTTATAAGTGTTTCATAATAAACTAAACACCTCTTGTGAACCATCATTTCATTCCAATTGAAACAAACTCAACTCAATTGATTTTTGTATTATATACTTTTTATTTATCAGTTAACATACATGACAGAATTTACACACAACAATGACTTCATAAAATTTCATCATATAGGTTGTTATAAAAATGTAGCACCATTTCGATGTGATATAAACAAATATTTGCAACATTAGATGTTGTCTATGAGACTATTCAGTAAACTAGACCAATTTTTTACAAGTCCTGGACTTTGGGCTAGTGGATTAAGATGATGATTGCAATAAATTCTAAAAAGATCATGAACACCCCCATCAAAAAGGTATAGAAAATAAGCAAACACAGATACCATGTACACATTATTGAGTTCTTATGTCCACTTATACCAATTTTTGGACTCAATCCTACAGACAAATCTTCTAATCACATTAATTTCTAGACTCATGAAGTAAAACAGTAAGTTGAACCAGGGTAGCAAATGATGTCTCATACAATGGCAGAAATTATTTCTTTGATCAATTGATTGTCAATTTATACAAGTTTCCTACATCAAAACACAATAAACAAAATCTTGAGTATTTACAAAAACAATTATTATAATGCGTAGTACATAACAAAGAAGTTCCACTATAAAGGCAACCTTGGTTACTGCAAAATTGTGCGATTTTTGATGATTTTTAAGTCACAAATGCTTTTTGAGCAAAAGGTCCTGGTATAAAAGCTATCAATTTTGACAGCTCTACTTGTGAAACTTCATGGTAATTTTCACGGCAGCACGTCAAAAAAATAACATTACTTGAATGAATACATGATAGTGTAAAAACAAAAAATCATAACTAAGTACATAATTAGATGAATGACAACGAAGTGGAATATTTATACAATACTAGCTTGACTCAAATGTTTCTTTCAGATGGCAAAGGGCAGTCTTCACAACAAACTTTCATCAGCATTGGACAATTAGTCCAGGGAAATGGAATTCTTTACTGGACCGAATGAAGGTTTACAAGGCAAAAATAAGCCGTCCATTTTAACGATTTAGAAAAATATATCCTAAATTAAATTTAACAATATAACAACAGATAATGATTTTTTTATCAAATTAGGACAATTGTAGTTATAAAATAGAGTTGAACCATCAAACCACTCACTTTCTAACAGTCACAGGACCGATGGCCATTTTGGTGGACACTGTCCACAGTCCACAGACTAAATTTGAAGACTGAAGTGATAATCACATCATATGCGCTACAATGGGGTAGAATTTTTAATACTTAGCAGGAGACAAGTGAAATTTTTTTTCAATCCCAATGATGCATGGACAAGTAATATTTAACAGTACAAAAGCTAACATGATAATAGCTAAGTAAGCAAATTTAACATTTAAAGATCAGTAAATATGTCAGCTTCAAAATTTAGAGGGTCAGATCTCCCTTTTTAAGGGTCATTTTAATGAAAATGTTGTCAAAACATTATACTAATGGTAAAAATAACAGATTCACTTTGGTTGCATTATTAAAATGGACCTTACAATAAGTTCACTGCCCAATCAATATAATATTTGTACACCAGAAATGTACCCTAACAGAAACACTGAAAGATTTATGATATCTGCATATTAATGGGATGCTTGAAGTAACGGATATCTGATACAAAATTAGATACAAGATACTAAAAATCACAAATCAAAATAATACAATATGATAAAATAAAATGACAACAGCAACAACAACACACCGGCTTATAAAGACTACAGAGTAAGGATATATACATTTAAAACATGAGTTGTACAACCTTCATAATTACAAAACAAGAGCAGTCCACAGACAGCGCACTCGACTATTCGAGGTATTTGTGTAAACCAAAGCAACAACCAATCAAAACTCATGCTAAGTTATGCAAATTGGTATTTGACCTTCATTCCTTGCACGTTGACATGTGTGAAGTTTCAAGTAAATCCCTTTGGCAGTTTCAAAAAAAAGGTTGCACCAAAAACTTAACCAAAAAAATTCTAAGTATTAGAGGACCATAATCCAGTCAAAATTCATGCTAGAATTATGCAACTTGGTATTTGACATCAATTAGTAACCCCGTAGACATGTATGAAGTTTCAAGGGAATCCCTTTAGTAGTTGCAAAGATAAAATGTTGCACCTAAAAACTTAACCAAGAAATTTCTAAGGATATAAGGGCCATAGTTCAGTCCAAATTTATCCTAGAGTTTGGTATTTGAACTCCAATGGTAACCCCGTAAACACAAATGACGTTTTAAGTGAATCCCTCCAGGACTTGCAAAGATATAAAAGATACAAAAATGTTGCACCTAAAAACTTAACCAAGAAGTGTTATGCCAACACTGACGCACAACTGAGTAGGATAGCCCTACTATTCTTCGGATAGTCGAGCTAAAAATCTTGAATATTGTCAATATGACTGATTTTGCAAGACAGAGAATGTACAGCAAGAATAAAATCCATAAATTTGAATTCTGGTTGAAGTCTATTGAACTTTGATTTTGAAAATCTAATTCTGTGAAGCTGAAACTTAGTTTTATTACTAAGTACATTATTATCTACATTAATGAGTTTATAATAATGAGATCCTAAATTGAGACATTAGGGTACAAGCAGTAAAGTGTTAGCATACTTAAATCTGAATACAAGATCCTGGGTGTTTCCTTTACATGTACAAAGAGATCATTCCACAAATATATCTAAGATAAACAATCTTTTTTAGAGAATACTATTTGTTTTTATGGGTTTAATGCTGTGTCAACACAAATTACTTGGTCAGTTTACCTCAGCCATCTAACCAAATGTAGTCTATAACCAGTACTCACCTCACCCTCCCACAAGGCTGACTTAATTCTCCATAAACCTAATTAATGGAGAAACATTGACATTATTGTTGAATTTTGTTGAAAGGTTAAACCAGCCTATATGAAGCTAGAACAATCTACTTCTTCAGGACACTAGCTTTAAAATCCTGTGGATATCCTTAGTCCTACTGCACCACAGATGGGGGTCAGTTTGTAGCACCAAGATAATAGTATACAATATATCTCATTAAAATTCATATACAAGCAACAAAAAGTACAATGTAAAATAAAAACATTTCTAAAATATTGACTAAAGCACTATTAATATTTGAATGGTCAGGGCAAAGCTAGTCTAACTACATAAGAAACATGTAGACTAGTGTTGCACTGAATCATGGTATTGCTCCCATTACTCCTTGTACTAACATAAAAACAAAAATTAAACTATTTAAATTCACCAATCATAACAGTATAGTTATCATTTAACAAGAAATAATTCATAACCGGTACATTTGTATTAATTGTACAGTTTGTATTTCTGAACTCATAACAAAATTGCCTTGCCCCACTGTAAACTCTAATATCTCTAAATATTTAAAAACACTCAGAAAAAATATACTCTCCACAAAAAATGTACTTCAAAATTATCATAAGAACAATAAGTAAAATATAAATAAAGAAATGAAAAACATCCATTCCTGATATTCTTGCTCTAATTCATATATAGAATGAAATTTAACTAAGCCATATATGATTGTCAAAAATAGTTTCAAATTAGGACATTTCTTACACGAAAGATGTGGTAAAAACCCCATTTGTGCCATTCAAAGACACCAGCCAGCAAAATGTATGCCACAGACTAGACTTACTAAGTCATATGAAACATAATTGAGTCAAAACTTTCAATTTTTCCTACACTTAATTATCTATTCCTTCCTAGTTTTCTCCCCTGATTTGAAAATCATAAAATGAAATCAATATGATTATTGAATTAAATTGTATTGGTATACTTGAAAAAAGGGGTTACTCACTTGAGGCCTCAAAAAACCCCAAACTTCCATTTTTCTAGTTTCTCACTAACCCTATATTCACTATCTATTTCTGACAAGATACAAAATTCTGGGATTGCAGCTAATAACATATAATTAAAAGGACAAGGGTAAAACAGTATACCCCCTCTTCTTCGAAGCGGGAGTATAATAATTATATAAATACTTGCACATTATAGCACTTTGATTTTGACACATTTATAAAATGTGAAACTATACAACAAATTATTTTACAACATCCTACAACAACAAGAAATAACAAAAAACAAACACTTGGTACAAAAATATACAACTCTTAATACATGCTAACATATTAACAATTTTCATTATTTATGTTTGCAATTGATGCCAACCCTGTATGGTAAAACGTTCTGACAAGTGAATAGAGCAGCATTCCAAACACTCATGATTGATTCTACAAAGACGGTTTCCAAACATTTTCACAACAAACTAAAACACAACAACGATAACAATGGATAGTTTCCATTTTGTGGGTCATATTGAAAATACGGACTTTTTTCAATTTTAATGCAAAGGTGACAATAAGCTTTCATTTTCTTCAAAAAACACAAGCTTATATTGAGCAATTACAAAAGTTGTATAATTAATTAAGATCAAAAAGGAATGATAAGAAAGCTTCACAACATTAAACTACAAATGTAATTGTATATAAACATTCTATTTGAGCAAAATATACAAGTAATGATACATGAACACTGTGATAATTGATATTTTGGAATAAAAAAAATACTGACGACCGACAGTCATCCCCTAAACTTTTCTTTAGCACTAGCCTGATTTATTATGTTACTTAGTGAATGGAAAAATTATCGACTAGCCCAAATTAATGAAATAAGACATTTTTACTAGCCAAAATCAATTTTCACTAGTCCTGGGCTTCTGGCTAGTAGGTTAAGGTGATGACTGATATGATGAAATAATGTTAAGAATGATCAAAATAATGGAAAATGGTTTGGCACTGTAATCAGAACAATAAGCTAACTATAATACTGACAAATAAACATGATAATTATATTAATTTCAGACATATTGATGGGTCAGCTAGTCTAACTACAAGTAATAAGGAAGGATGTAGGGGCTGACTCATTTTGTGTCTTAAACATTGATTAAACATTTCGCCAACTAAAACCGTACTACTGAGGTATTTCATTTTTAAAAAACATCTAACAAACTATAAGCCAAATTTATACATAGAATTATCATGAATCATACATGGTTACAGTAACTATTGTGAGTTTGTTTTATATCTTTATCAAAACACCTAGTATTAGGCTAATAATTGTTCATCTGTTAAACAGATAAAAACAAGATTTTACTAGGTCTAACCCTATCTCTTCTAACCAATTTTAAAACATACAATTACAATATCACGATTTTAAAACAAGGAACATTTTAGCACATAAACTCACAGTGAAATTATTTATGTTTAGACAGTTGAGAACAAATATACAGCCATAAACTTAAGACTTAACAAAAATCAAAACAAAAACACAAATACTTAATTACTCACTCATAGAAACAAAACACAATTATTTTTGAATGCCTTTTTAAACCTCATCACTTTTTTTTAATGGAAGTTACAAGTAGTCAGAACAAGTTTTAGCAACCTGTTTTATCAAAGTTCCTTGATAAAATTTTCCCGCCAAACTTTTCCAGACAGCAGAATAACCTTAAATTCCCAAGACAGTACAAATATTCTTCTAATCCTTTTTAATGTCAAGAGGAGCAATTTGTCTTTCACCTTCAGCTAGAAATATTTGTAATGATTTCTTCAATAAATAAACACCCATTTTTCTTTTCTCTTTCATAGAAAATGTTGCAGATACTCCATAGTAATCTCCCCTTTTCATGTTGGTTAAAAAATTAAGACCTGAAAATAGTGAATTATGGGAAATAGATACAGAATTTTATAATATGTAGTTTCAAAACAGTACAGTATGTGGTCAATTATCACACTTCAAAGCTAAAACAAACAGGTCATATGATATTTAAATGGTATTACCAATACTAATGAAATTAACAACACAACTGAGTCGGGGATTTCCCAGACACAGGTTCCTGCAATTAAATCCTCTATGCGCTTATCAGACTCCTAAAATTTTAACAGAGATGCCTGTTTCTATAGATCCCGAGTCTTTCCACCCCTGAAATTAAAGCCTAGTATAATGCCCTGCTGAGAACAAAAACAAGAACTTTCATTTGTGTAAACATATATTAGACTAAACATGTTCTTTTTTATTAAGTTTATCAACATTTTAACACAAAACAGTGTTAATTCA
Source organism: Mactra quadrangularis (assembly GCA_025267735.1). Classification (NCBI taxonomy): domain Eukaryota; kingdom Metazoa; phylum Mollusca; class Bivalvia; order Venerida; family Mactridae; genus Mactra; species Mactra quadrangularis. The sequence goes on along the minus strand of CM046296.1, from coordinate 37,456,250 downwards.
CAGTAAATATTTACTAGTTCACCTAACCTAGCTTTCCTGAACCTTTGTCAATAACCAATACCCACATACTATTCAACGAGGCTGATTACAAACCTTATAAATGGATGAAATAAGAAATTATTGCTCTCTAATTTCATATAACTAGCCAGGGTGAGGCTCAAACCAGCAACCCCTTCAGGACAATCGATTCAAAATCTACCAGTTACATTGTAACTTACTGCCCCCACAGACCAGGGTGTAGACCATGATAACTCACCTATAGCATCAACCATACAAGCTTCTCTAGTATAAGCTTCTACTGGTATAACACTTTGAAAACAATGTAAAGAGACAACACCAAGTCCACTCTTCCATATATCTAATATTGCTTCTACTTTTTTACTAATCTGTAATACGAACATAAATTTAACTAGTCATGATAATTACTTCAAGGAAAACATAAGAACTGTCATAGGTACATTATTATTTTTGACTATTAGTTTAACTAATATTGCTAATATTTTAAACCTAAATCCCAAAGATGAGCACAGATTTAAAACTCACACAAAAACATAACCTTTGATTGAATATAATCAAATTTAATTGCAAGAGATTTATGAAGATGGATCGGTTGAAGTTTTCAAAACAGGGAAAAAAACAGATTTCGTATACAAGTAAATTATGCAAAGTAATTTTTTATTGAAATACTGAAATCTGTATTAATACTGAAAACGTTCACCAATGTTTCTACAGCCTTTCATACAAATTCTCATTGTTGGTCCAAATTTTGTTTGAGTCCTAAATATACAGGTAACAAGAAAGATAATGTGGGAGCCACATTAAAGCCTGATTTTTTTGCATATGGGAACATTGAGAACAAGTTTACGTTGGTACAAAAGAAAGTCATTTGATAAATTGCTTATCAGAAGGTATACAAAAAGCGATAATGAATCTTGAAGGAAAAAAAGAGTTTCAGTTATTATATATTTGTCCTATTGTATCTTATCTGATTATTTTGTTGGTATTTGACTAAGATGGCATAAGACATGAAAACTATCAATGAAAATAAAGCAAAACTAATGGTATGAAATTGGTAAGAGAATTTAATTTAAAAAATCTTCTATGGCAAATGGTGAATTGTTGAAACAAAATGGCAGGAAAATATTACAGGAAAATGCCAGAATACTTGCTATTGGAGAGATCCAACATACAGAAACCTTTACCATAAAAGTAGAGTTACCATTACTGTCTAATTCTTTCAACAAATGGTATGTTATATTGTATGAAATTATATAAACATCTAACCATAAATGGCAGAGATATCCAACAATTTGAAAACTTTAACGCAAAAAAACGAAAGGGAAATAATCAATTATTAGGCCAGGTAGAGTTGCGGTTACTGTCTTATTCTTTTCAACAGATGGTATCTAATAATTGTATGAAATTTTGTAAACATCAAACCATAAATAGCAGAGATATCCAACAATTTGAAAACTTTAACGCAAAAAAAACAAAGGGAAATAATCTATTATTATGCCAGGTGGAGTTACTGTTACAGTCTCATTCTTTGCAACAGATGGTATGTAATCATTGTATGAAATTTCACAAACATCTAACCATAAACATCAGAGATATCCAACAATTTAAAAACTTTAACGCAAAATTAACAAAGGGAAATAATCCATTTTTAAGCCAGGTAGAGTTGTGGTTACTGTCAAATTCTTTGCAACAGATGGTAATTAATCAATTTATGAAATTTTATAAACATCTAACCATAAATGGCAGAGATATCCAACATTTTGAAAACTTTAACGCAAAAAAAACAAAGGGAAATAATCCATTATTTAGCCAGGTAGAGTTGTGGTTACTGTCTTAATCTGTTCATCACATGGTATCAATGTTATCAATGCATGAAGTTTCGTAAAGATCTGACAATAAATGGCAGAAAAATATGCCAAATTAAAAACTTTAACGCAATTGTAAACGACACCAGACACCCAAAATTACAAAGGGCAATAATCAATAATTAAGCGAGGTAGAGTTGCGGTTATTGTCTTATTCTGTTAATCACATGGTATGTTATCATCGTATAAAGTTTTGTAGAGATCTGACTATAAATGGCAGAAATATAAGGTACATTAAAAACTTTAACGCAATTGTTAACGACACCGGACGCCCGACCGCCCGCCCATCCGCCCGCCCGTGTTCGCCAAACTATTAGCCGAATTTTTTAAATGAAAAATCCGGCTAAAAAACATAAATATAAACATACCTTATCACACTGTTTCTGTTGTTTTTTAATGGCTTCATACAAATGAGAGTATGGTCTAGCTCTCTTTCCCTTACCAATGTAAAATATTGCTGATATAAATATCTTAAATACTTCAAGATCACCTGAAAAAAGTATACAGAAAAGTACAGTACAGTACAGTACAGTACAGTACACTACAGTACAGCACAGCACAGCACAGCACAGCACAGCACAGCACAGAGCACAGTACAGCACAGCACAGCACAGCACAGAGCACAGTACTGTACAGTACAGTACAGCACAGCACAGCACAGCACAGCACAGAGCACAGTACAGTACAGGTCTTACAGATATGAAACTATATGTGACAGATAATGTCACATTAATTTTAAACAATGTCATTATCCCATTTTAATTACAACACTAAGAATTTGAAATATGACTGTGATTTAATGGAAACAGTTGACTGTACATAGCATGTAGACAAAATATTTGTAATAGCTCAGGCCTACAGATACATGTATCTGGGCACATACACACACCAAGAAAAGAACATTGCAGCCTTTGTGACAGCCTGTTTCATCTATTCAGGTAAAAAAGATAAATACAACACAGGGATGTTAAATTGAAAATCATCTTCATATAATTTATAGCTTTAATAAATGCTAGATTGTATTGATATTCCAAATGGCGAATGAATATCAAATTGTCAGTCAAGAATCAGTGATAAATCGATATGGCGATTTCCAATGACAGTCTGTCTTTAATACAACCCAATTTTGTTTATATTTAAAGCGCACAGACAAATTTACTTACTCATATTGCAAGATCTGTTTGGAAGATCCTTTGTTATTCTTGGATCTAAGAGAATATAATTAAAACTAGATTTAAGGGTTCCTTCTCTCCACTTGCGATGTCTATCAGGGTTCTGAAACGCTGCAATCATCTTTAATTCCATTGCTGGCATCTCTGACAAGTCTAGATTCCCTGATAATGCTTGTCTTAATTCTGGGGGAAATTCTGAAATGTAATGTATATATATTTTAATAACTTTTACTTTTAATTGATTATTGAAATAATTTATAAATTGAGTTTATTTATATTAGCACTTTCATAAATCTACAGTAATTTGGAATTCAACTAGAATAGTTTATTGGATTTAGATCTAATTTATGAGCACTTCTTTGAAGCAAACATAATTAATCAAATCCAAGATCATTGTAATTGTTAACATGCCATCCAAGAAATTAATTACCGTAAGCCCATTAGTGTCAAGAACTTCATTCAGCTCAATACATATGAATGTATCCCAATAAAATTCCATGGTCTGCATTGGGATCCAACACACAACTATCTAAGTGGTAAGCAGACACTAGCCTGTCTGCAATAAAAGCTAGTTTAAAGGCAGGGGAAGTACAAGTGCTTTGTTATTCCTCTGCTATATACATTTCTCCTAACCATTTATTCATTCTATAATTCCTTAAGTTTAAATGTCTGTTGGACAATCTAATGTAAAATGACACTTTTATTAGTAGGTTATTTACATTGGGCACTATTGTAACCCAATAAAAATCCATGGGCCAAACATGAATCTAACCCACAACCTTACAAGTCGTAAGCAGACACTCACAATGTTGCTACCTGAAAGGCAAGAGAGTACAAGTTCCATGTTATTCCTCTCCTACATGGTATAAATACCAGAAAATACATGTATAAACTATTATTAAAAATTAAAACATAACCAACCTGGGGACTTGTGTAACTGAATCTTGTAGTTAGGATCACTTTCAATTTTACTCAATCTTTTCAAGTAACATTGTCTAGTTGCCTTGGTAACAGGCCCTGGATCATCACCATGACAACTGAGTCTTCTACGTATTTGCTGATTATCAAGTTTAAGTAAATCTTGAGATATAGACTGGGTGTCAGTTTGCGAATTTGTACAAGTAGACTGTGACCCAGTCTGTGAGTTTGTATAAGTTGAGTGTGAACTAGCCTGTGATCCAGTCTGACAAGAGTCGCCATGCCCACTGTCATGTGACATCACCATAGCGTTATTTCTCCAGTTGTATAAGACTGTATCTTGAGAAGAATCACTGTCGCCTCCATGTACGTCACTGTTAGCGCTAAACAAACTATCTATAGATCGTCTACTACCTTGACTACCACATATAGAAGGTATATGTCTCTCTACTAATGTTATACCATGTTCCTTATCAGTGTATACATAGTCTACAGTGGAACCATCACTATATATACTATTTAATGACTCCCGGCCACAAAATCCTGTATTCAATATAGCCTCTCTACTCTTACTGGCTAATCTCCTATGCTTACATTCTTCTACTCTATTCCATAGCTCATTCAATTCTAGACAGTCATCTTTCCCTATGCTAAGAGTTTCATCCTCATCGATTTTATCAAGACCACCCCCAGTAAAACCCTTTAATTCATCATTTACACCAAGCCCATACTTTGTACTTGACTTGGATGATATTGATTGTTCTATAAACGTATCATCACTAGTTAATATAGAATCATTCCATATACAACCTTTATCTAATTCATTTACAGTACTACTCACTGATGATAATATTGAATCATTAAATCTATTATATGAACTAGTGGCACCGCTGTCTTTTATGGAATAATGCTGAGTATCAGAGCTTGATATTTGAGTAGAACAAGGTTCCTTGGAATGCTGGAAATCACTTTCCTGGAATTCTACAGCAGTACCGTCAAGTTTAGTTCTGAGAAATTTATCACTTAATCTAGAGATCATTTTATCATTGACATAATCATCATCATCATCACCACCACCACCACCATCATCATCAACATCATGGGAACTTTCACTGTATTGTGATATTGTATAACTAATATTATTTTTCGTATTTATCATGACATGTTTGTCATTTTTACACTCATTGTTCCCTGTACTTGATCTTTCATCAACAGATTGACATACAAGTTTATCTAACTCCTGTCTCAACTCTTCACATGCTAAACATACTTTACTATCGTCAATATACTTTGAAGCTATACCATCACAAAAATCACATTTAATACCATTTTCATGCGGACTTTTCAAACTAAAATTTCTGTCTGAAGGTAGTGCATTATCAACTAAATCTTGTGTTTGAAGTACAGGCTCTAATACTCTTCTACAATATTTTCGACTCCTGTCTGACCCATTTGATCTGGTAGATGAATCGAGCTCTTTTTCCTTATTAAAATACTTAGGGTTCTTTTTCACTGTTTCTAGTAAAGGTGAACTATCAGGACTGGGAACTTCTCTAATTTGTGACTGTTCTATCATAGTTTCAAGATCCTGAAATAAATGGTATTCATGACAATTTAAGGAAAATAACATAATGTATACAGCAAGTACCTGGTACATTTAAACATAATAACAGAACAGATATTTTATTATAATTTGTACATAGTACGTGTACATCATTATTTTGCCAATGAGAATATTACCATACAAATAATGTTAGTCACTTTTAAAATGATGATTAACTTGAATTAGGAATTAAGTTTTGGCAAGTATGGAAATTCAGAGGATAAACCAAGAAATAAGGAACAGACAGAGAAACTAAAAATAATGATATCATAAACATATAAAAAATTAAAAACATATAAAATAGTATTTCTTTAAGTGTTCATGATGTAATGACACAAATTGACCTGGTGATAAAATCAATTAACAAATTTGCTACTGTCATAATTTAATACTTATCTAAAGTCATCAATAACTTATATTATGAGAAACAGTTAGATATGGAGTAAGTTCCTATGGAAACAATTACATTTTCAGGCCAGTGTGAGCTCTTTTTGAATGATATAAGATACAATAATTGTATGTGCTATTTGACTCTTTTTCTATTTTTTGCAAATACAAGAAATTGACGGAAAACACCAGTATGTTGACCTTCTGAAGATCACAGGACAAAGGGCAAGTTTCTTAGCATATTGCTAGCAAGTGCTTTGTGCCCTGGTACCCTCCTGTGATGTGATATCAAATTAAGGGTACCAGGGGGCAAAGCACAAGCTAGTGATATACTTATGCCTCAGTCCCATAAAATCGTGGCTTGTTGCGGACCTGTACATGCAGACAGTCGTAGGCCGTGGGAAGCCTTGCTTATTAAGGTGACAGTACGCACAAGGCACAAAACAACACACTAGTACAGAGCTGTAGCTGGAAGATATGCAAGTTTAATCCATACTCGGCCACGATTTTGTTCACTATTTGACTTTGAAAATGATACGTGTATCCACAGCTCATCTCAAGGACCCAGGTAAAAACGTAACTGTCCTTACGGGAATGCAAGAGTTCGTGCAGAGCTTGATTGCACGGCACCCATAGGGCTATTTTTATGTTTATGGGACTGTATCATAAGGAAACTCACCCTATATATCCTGAGTACTTCTTCTAGTAAATTATGTAATCTTTAACAGTTCAAATCTGGGTGTTATATATTTTTTTATTATACCTCACATCATCTGTTTACTATATAGCCTAATGTGGCATCACTGTGTGACAATCCATAATGGCACCCTTTTGACATCACTGGCTTATGCCTCAGTTTGTATTCCTTATCTCGGGTGAATATTCCATTCTACCACCCTCTGTAGGATGTGATATTTATTATAATGATAATTACCTCTTCATTACAAGTAACATACATATTACTATCACTAGATTTGTCTTCTATAGTAGATGTACTGAGATGTAAACATAATGAATCTTCACTGTTTATCGTATTATCATCATCACCAACACAATCACCATCGTCATCATAACCACAGACATCAATGTATGGGTGATCTGAATATAGCAATTAACATACTATAAATATTGAATTTTCATCAGAATACAGGTAATTTTTTACACATATTGTTAGACTTTATTCAACAGTCAGTGATAAACCCTTCTGTTGTATATAATTACTGCTATCTACTTTCTTATTGAAAATGAGTACAGAAGTACTGTAATTAGGGACTTTAGTCAGTTATCTTTCCCTGATAAAATCTGAAGCAATCCAATTGGTAAGTAGGTCCTTACTGTAAGAATCCTCAGATTTTATCATTGAATTCCTATGTAAGGACAACAAAATATTTCATCTAACATCTATCAGATATCTTGTTAATGAAGATATTTACAGAAGCGATGAAATTTTAATAGTTCTTTACCCTACAAATACTTGGCTTGAATTTCAAACAAATTAAATGATGTACAAAAAAGTTATTTAAGATTAATTTTGGCAAATTGACATTGACAAGTAATGGTAAAATCAGAGTAATCCAACTAATTGGACCTACCTATTTGAAGAGTATACAAGGGGAAATAACTGACTAAGGTCCCTTTTTAGTATTTAAATCATGAAGTTAACGTATACATCACTGACATTTCAATAAAATTCAACATTAATGCTATAATATAAACAAGCTGGAGTTATTAATTCTTGTGCACTGCACTTTAACTTGTGGCAATGCATACCTATACCAAGTTTAAAGTCAATTGCAAAGTTGCCCTAGTTATTTTCTGAATAACAAAAGCTGCATAACCTCTTGACAGCAGATTTAGTTCCCTACCATCGGTGATAATTCATCCTGCCTAAATGGGATTAAAAATGTACATATCAATATAATTAAGTAATGATGTTCATATGATTATGCAGTAAAATCATGTATATCATCGCAAGAAAAGAATGCTTTTGACTCAAATGCATGTTCCAGATATTGAAGTTGATACAAAATCAAATAAATGTAAAATGTTTTTCTTATTTACTAAAAAAATAACAATAAAATGAGCTAAGCATATATATGATAATTCCAAAAATCATACTCAGAGACAAAACACTCATCTTAGAAAAAGCTTAATGCAGGATGTTTCCCCAAACAAAACTCACTTTCTTCCCTAGTTTGGTCCACAAACTCTCCAATCCCATAAAAAATTCCCCAAAAAATGTTAAACCATCATTCTCAGATAAAGGGAAAAATATTCGAGATTTCTTCACAACACAGTCTATGTTGTTTCTTTAACCAAACAATTTACTGGATAATCTTATTGATTAAGTAACACCTATAATTTGATAAATTTATTCCTATTTTACCGACAATGAAGCGGGTCCATATTTCCCAAATAAGAAAAAGGCAGAGGCCCTTTACCCACCCGGTGAGGTAACATCAACAAGATGTGTTCTGTTTCCAGATTTAATATATCTATCAAGTTGTTGTTGTAAATATAAAGTTGAATATCTACGACGTGTAAATTGCCTAAGATCTTCATGTACATCACTTGACCGCGTTGAAGAGTTCTTGAGTCTGCTTTGACTTGAGTCTTCTATTGTTGTCTTTGGCATAATTGATTTAATAGGTAAATTCTGCGAACTCAAACTTTCTGAACTAAGACCTGTAATTAGAACATATATGACATAACATGAGGTATTATTATTATTATTACTATCGGGTCAGACACACAAAATTCAAGGGTAAATAGTCGCGTGACCTTCAGTGTATAATCTCACACTTAACAAATTAGAGAAAAGATACTAAAATATGCTCATAAACCTACAGCTACATTTTTTCTTCTAAAAATGCAAAATATATAACTTGATGTCCCATCAGCAAACACACATTAAAAATTAACATCCAGCCTTACACTGGTAATTTCCTTGAGCAAGAATGTTCCATCAGTTGTTCCTTCCCACCAAAGTGTTAATGGATACTGTAAGGGAACACCTGGCAGAAGGCAATTTCAACAATTAAGGGTTATCGTACAAAATTGTAAACAGTAAAGTCGGCTAAACCAGTATAATATGGAAACTTGAACATACGTTTGAGAGTATATCGTGGAGTTAATGTCTGTTCCTCTTCCACATTCATGTCAAATTTATACTGTCCAAGTACCATTAGTACATCATCATGCTGATATTTAGCAGCAAAATCAAAGGCACATAAACCATCCTGAAAATACATGTCAGTTATAAAGTATACAAGACAGCCTGAGGACCCTATACCACTCAACTGAAAACTAAGTCTTAAGTTCATCAAAAGCAAGTTTTAATGGCAATCTGATAATCAGCCGTCTAAAACTCAGTGACTCCTGAAGAGGGGCTCACTTTGACCCTAGAGACATAATTTAAACAAGCTTTATAGAGGACCTTGGGGTTATGTATTGAAGTTCTAAGCTATATCTTTTTTAACTCATTTTATCAGTTCATTAAAATTTGTATGTAACATTTATGTTCCTCTCCCCTAATTTTTTCACACAATTATTGTCATTACCAATATAGATTGAGAAAAAAACTAAGTTTAAACTATTTTTTTTTCACATTACATATATTGCACGTTTGACACTAACAATGTCAAAGGATTCCTATGATCCCAAACTTCAAAGGCATCCAAATGATCCCTGACTAGGGATTCTGTCAGCATTTCTATAAATTGCCCTGTTCATTAACTGTTTATCACAATTAGTGAAAGCAAAATTTTAGCTAAATTATCTAATTGTTTAGCCTATAATTGGAGGAATCTCTCATAAGATGACTAGGGAGCCCACTGCATCCCTGGCAAAACACAGTAAGTGTGCAACCCTGTAACTATATGAGAAATGATTTCAAACCTGATCTGTAAGAAATGGATCACCACCATTAGCTAACAATAATTGCATACAATCACCAACATCCCATATAGCTGATACATGTACAGGTGTAGTTCCATCTTCTGTACTGTAAAATGAAATATTTATCCATTGGAAATAAGTCTCAACATAGACAAAACTGACAAACCTTAATAATATAAGTAATATCAAGTTTTAATGATAAATAAAATACATTTTAAGGCAAGTATATTATAATTAAAATGAAGTGAAGTCTCATATTTGATGACAAGAAATTAGACACAATTATTTAAATGTTCAATTTTTAAATTATTAATAAGTAAATTCTTATGTTTATTCTGAAATTTTAAAAGGCTTTCATTCAAAGTTTTGGTAACTGTGAATATAGCAAAAATAATCTCCTACAATTTACCCATTGAACAGTACATATGGACACATTTGCACAATTCATAACAGGTTATCTATATTAGATGGGAGCCATTCACAACCTGATAAAATTTCATGGTCCAAGCTGGAATCAAACCTACAACCTTCAGATTTAGAAGCAAATACTTCTCTCTATATAAGCTAGAGTACAAGAATGGTACAAAACCTCTATCACACATACTTTTTTATGAATTAAATGAATTACCTAACATTAGGGTCACCAGAAAACTGTAATAATAATCCTAGAGATTCTATCCCAAGACCAGCTGCTATATGCATTGGTGACACACCTTCATCTCTATCAATTAAGTTTGGATTGGCTCCATTCTCCAATAAAATTCTAGCTTTCCTGAAACACAGAAAAAATATATTTTAAGTCAAAGCCCTGGTGAAGAATTTCAGGGCTTGACAAATTTTTTGGAAGCAACTCTTCCTGCGGGACAAGCAGCTTAGGCCAGAGTTTTTTTATAATCTGGTTTACAAGAAATTTCTGGACACATGAGCATAAGGAGGAGGAAATAAAATATATAAAAAAATGCAAAAAAGTGAGCATCGGAAAAATAAATAAAAATAAATCGAAAAAAAAATGAAAGATTAATTTATTTTATAAAAAGCTTAAGTATAATGTCAAATCTTCTTTGTTTCAATAAAAAAACATCCTAACAAGGTATGTACAGCCTATTTAGGAGGTATTATGTTGATAATGCTTCTTAGAACTGTAACTGTAACAAGTTACTGTAAGTTCACATAGAAGGATGAATTAATATTAACAAAGGATGATCACAATAGTTCCGACAGCTCTTTTGCAGATGCGATCTCAAAAACTTGTTTGTCTCTTTTTTTTGTTGTGCAGAAATAAACAAACATGTACCTTTTGCTTGCTTGTAGTACTTTCTTTGTAGAGACTAAACACGCCTGGCATGTATAGTTCACAGACGAAAGCTGTTGTGAATTTACTGGAGTAAATAACTTCAATATAATTATTAATTATACTGTCTTAAGCTTATAGTGCTTGCTTTGTAGAGACTAAACACGCCTGGCACATGCATGCAAATGGTTTTGGTTGTGTTATGCAAATGGTTTTGGTTGTGTTGTATCAAAATTTGTGAAAAAATATTAACTCTAGTTTAGAAACTTTTTTCATTTACACTTACTCTATTTCTATTCTGACATTTATCATTTCAATATATATATGTGTCAGACAGTCCCAAGCCTGAAAAGTTTGAGGGGTCTCATCAAAGTGATTAACCAATACTTTACAGTCAAATAATATAGAGTGTCCCCTACAGTTGGAAGGTGCTTTTAGCTTTAATAATGAATATAAAAGGCACCAACCCTGACAATTTTTAATAATAGTCAACCCTTGTTGGCAATACAACAAGACATTCATGCTGAATCTCTGTGTAATATGATAATAATGTAGCAGCCATTTGCAAGTGCCATCCCCTCAAGATCCAGGAGCAGCAGGGGAAATGACGTGTTCTAACAGTAATCCCCCCGGCCCAGCTGGTGGAGTGAAAGTAGTGGTTCTGTTTTTAGCAAAAATAAGTGCAGGAAAGTAGTTCCTTACATGGGCATTTAACAGGGTTTTTTTTCATTTCATGGACCTGCACTGTAGGGATTCAACTGGGAACAGCTGGTTTCAAAGTCCCAGACCATGTTTAGTACATGTAGCATTTGCAATTACTGGCATGACATTTGGCTTGGTAGTTCATGAATTGTATTCCTGCATGAATGCTTCTAACATTAAGGTTCAAGTAAAGTCTTAGTTTGCATTTAAAATAGTAAAATGAAAAATGCCCTAACTCTTTCATACTTCCATCAAGAGCAGTATATTATACATCAAAATGTTCCTTATGAAACATGCAATGTGATGCTGGTAATTAATTCAGATGAAAACGTTTACCGAAAGATGCATTTGCAAAATTGATGCTGTAAAACTGAAAATACTAAAAGACATTAAGAATTCTTTACTAACTAATTTAACATTAAATCATTTACAGAACATTATAGTTTATATTCCAATGAAGGTACTCCAACATTTATAACCTAAATAAATGTTAAAACAAAATTAAGGTAAATGAAAAACATTTTGACAGATACAAGTGTAATGGGTTTTCACGACCCTGTTTCTACTTTCACTTTAGTTTTTCAATTGCCTTAGTTTTGTTTTAATATTTATTGAGGTTATAAATATTGCAGTACCTTCATTGGAATGTGTACTATAAGGTTCTGTAAAGGAATTAATGTTAAATTTTGGTGTAAGAAAATTTTAATGTAATTTAGTATTTTTATTTATGCAGCATCAATTTTGCAAATACATCTTTTGCTAAATAGTTTTATCGTAATTGATGACCAGCATCGCTTTGTATGTTTCATAAGAAACATTTTGATGTATAAAACAATACTGTTGGTGGAAATATGACAGAATTAGAGCTATTTCTGTTTTACAATTTTTTTAGCAAACCATGACTTTACATGAACCTTAATATTAAATCACTCCCACCTCTCCAGATACATGCCAAAACACTGAATTATGCAATCTCATAGGGTAAATTATTTACAAAATATTGAAATCAAAATTATTTCTGAAAACTATCATACAGGTTTACATTATTATGTACGAAATGTCATGCTGAAAACTATCACCCAAGTCTGTGTTATGTACGAAATGTCATGGGGACGAAACAACCAGCAGCCGCAACAATGCTCAGCTTGATCGAAAATAAAGAAAGTACAGTACGCATAAAATAATTAATCAGTCACAGTGAACAGTAATCTATCATTCAACAATGTTGACAACAAAGAATAGTTGATTATAACAAAATATTTACGTTAGATTAGATTGTTTAATGCTGTCAAGTAGTGATTTGTTATTGTCCACCATCTTGAATTTCGCGCTACTAAAAAGCTGACGAATGGGGACAGGTGCATTCCCCGGACCCACCTATGTTTTTAGAGAAAATGGAACGATTACATGGACCCACCCCTTAACATTGTTAATGATAAATATATTTTTATATGAAGGTACTTTTGCAAAGCTAAGACAATAAGCTTTACAGAAAAATAAACAAAATAAAAACCTGACGGCAATAATGTATATTAAATCAAGTTGAATATGACTCATTTTTCGTCGATAATTTACCCCCTAAAATATCGCAAAGATTCCATGGACCCACCCCTTAACTTTTTTTTTCTAAACATATTTTTATAAACTTTACATCAATTTAAAGCCAATGTAATGCAGTTTTTGTGTATGTTTTACTTTTTAAAATCGTATTTATTTTTTGTTGGAGCAAATGGACCCTGCTTCATCTTTTTTATTCATGAATGAATATTCATAAATAATATATCAGTTGAGAGCTATAACAATGTCCTTTAAAAAACAAGATGAACGAAATCAGATAAGTAGTAATTAATTAACATGCATTTGAACACAAACTTGTCCAGCTCACGTGAACTGTCAATATAGATATTCTATATGTATTATAGCCCATCGATATTTTTGAAGTTTTACTCCCAAAAAGTCGCAACGATTGCATGGACCCACCCCTTTACTTTTTTATTTCTCATTATTTTTTTATAAACCAGGCATAATTTTAAAGCCAATGTAATGCATTTTTTGCATATGTTTTACTTTTCACAATCGGATCATAAAAACGAATTCTGCAAACGGTCAAAATTAGATGTAGGCATATTCTTTGATATTTTTGCGCGTTTATTATTTTTTGTAGGCCTATATTTTTGTAGAAAATGGACCAAACTTTACTTTTTTATTCATGAATGGATATTCATAAATAATATATCAGTTGAGAGCTATAACAATGCCCTATTCAAAACAGTTAAGATGTACGATATCGGATGGTCAGTAAATAATAGGCATGCATTTGAGCACAACTCTGTCCAGTGCAAGTCAACTGTCATCTTTATACGTCGCTGAAGTTAGCAAATTTTTTTGCTAGCAAAAGTGGTCACAAAGTGCTATTTTTGCTAGCAAATATTTTTTTAAACGAATCGTATAATAATAATTTGGACCTAAAACGACAAACAATAACGAGTTATTAAACAGGGCAAATCCATTTGTCGGGCCTAATGCATCTAGCCGGTATGTGTTTTGAGTAAAAAATCAGCTCTCAAATGGGCCATGTTTCAGGGCTCGATTCTACAGTCAAAGAGATTTGGCCGGGTACTGGCGTATACCATGCATGAGGTCTGACATAGGGCTATCACGTGGGCATAGTGGCTACAATGGGAAAATTCCATGGGCTTGGGCCAAAGGCCACTAAAGGTCGGTACTTTACGTTTTGTGTATAAAATCAGCACTCAGATGTGTCGTGTTACAGGGCTCGAATCTCGAGTTAAAGCGATTTAGCCGAACACTGGCGTATATCATGCAAGAGACATTACCTAGGGCTATCACGTGGGCATAGTGGCTACCCTGTGAAAATTCCATGGGCTTAAACCAAAGACCACTTAAGGTCGGTACTTTACGTTTTGTGTATAAAATCAGCACTCAGAAGGGCCATGTTTCAGGGCTCAAACGTCGAGTTAAAGCGATTTCGCCGGGTACTGGCGTATACCAGGCGAGAGGTCCGATCTTTGGCTATCACGTGGGCACAGTGGCCACCCTTGGAAAATTCCGTGGGCTCGGGCCAGAGACCACTAAATGTCGGTACTTTACGTTTTGTGTATAAAATCAGCACTCAGATGGGCCATGTTTAAGGGCTCGAACGTCGAGTTCAAGCGATTTCGCCGGGTACTAACGTATACCAGGAGAGAGGTCCGACCTAGGGCTATCACGTGGGCACAGTGGCCACCATGGGCTCGGGCCAAGTACCACTAAGTGTCGGTACTTTACGATTTGTGTAAAAAAAGCACTCAGATGAGTCATGTTTCAAGTCTGGAACGTCGTGTAAAAGCGATTTCGCCGGGTACTGGCATATACCAGGCGAGAGGTCCGACATAGGGCTATCACGTGGGCACAGTTGCCTCCCAGGAAAAATTCCGTTGGCTCGGACCAGAGACCACTAAATGTTGATATTTTACGTTTCGTTTATAGAATCAGCACTTAGATGGGCCATATTAATTTTCAGGGCTCAAACGTCGAGTTAAAGCGATTTCGCCGGGTACTGGCGTTGACCAGGCAAGAGGTCAGACCTTAGGCTATCACGTGGGCACAGTGGCCACCCTTGGAAAATTTCGTTGGCTCAGGTCAGAGACCACTAAATGTCGGCATATTACGTTTTGTGTATAAAATCAGCACTCAGATGGGCCATGTTTCAGGGCTCGAACGTCGAGTTAAAGCGATTTCACCTGGTAAGGTCCGACTTAGAGCTATCACGTGGGCACAGTGGCCACCCTGAGTAAATTCCGTGGGCTCAGGCCAGAGACCACTATGAGTCGGTACTTTACGTTTTGTGTATAAAATCAGCACTCAGACAGGCCATGTTTCAGGGATCGAACGTCGAGTTACGGCCCCAGGTCTTTGGATTTTGCAGATCTAAGACCAGATCTGCTTTGTAAAGGCTTTCTCAGAATTTCAGTCAGATATGCAGGTGCAGTTTCAGTAAAACAGTTGTACATGAAAGTACATATTTCAAAGGTGATTCTTGCTTTGACTGGTAACCAGTGCAGTGAATACAAAGCATCTTTTGAACTGTCCGATTTTTTTAGCCTTAATACCAATTTTGCACACATGTTTTGAATTCGCTGAAATTTGCTAAGATCACATTTTGAAATTCCATGCAAGATCAGATTGCAGTAATCGATGCAGACAAAGTAAACATGCAGACACACGTCGGCGTTTGATAGTAGTGTCTTTCGGAGCTTCTTCAGAGTTGCATCCTGTCTTCAAGCGATGTAACTCGGCGTCAAATTCATTTCTGGTTGATGCTGGCAAATCATACACAAAGGTATTTTTAATTTTTACTCAATTCATAACAGAATGATTTTAACTCGGTTTAAAATGCTATATTTCTGTGTACGAAACCAAGAATCAAGAAAATAACGGAAGCATAACCAAACGTAGAATGGGTAATGAACTGTTACAATGTTTCCCATACGATAAATTTGAAAGACAAATACATGTACTAACTTGTGACGTAAAACTTTGCATGAATGTAAAGTTAGTCGTAACAACAGTAATAGCAGGAATGAGGAGTAAGACCAAAATTACAGCAATTCCTATTAGCAGTAAGACAGACAGTGGCAGTAAGTACAATACTCCCATATGTCCCGAAGGGGGTACGGGTTCGAATCCCACCCGGGGAGGTTATAACTTCCTCCATTGATTTGATAATATGGAGAAGTTTCCGGGCTTGTGGAAGGGTAGGTGAGTACTGGTTATAGTAAAGAGTCCAGGAAAGCTAGGTTAGGTGCGCTAGAAGCCGTAAAATGACCTAAATTATGTTGACACGGCGTTAAACCAAATAAAAAAATACTCCCATATTTTGTTTCTTCATACAAAATTTTGTTTCATTATACAAATAAAACCGAAACGTGGTGATCTTAATGCAAAGGACAATGTCACAATTATTATTTTTGGTACTGTACATAGCATATCACAGACACTGGTATAACCATTACCATTTATTTGATCTCAGGGCTGTTTCTGCGTCTCTGCAAACTTAACGTTTTATATGGAAATGTGAAGTTGACAGAAAGATAGATTAAATTATTGAAACTTGTTACAGCCGGTAAGTAAACGTTAACACTGTGGCCATTGCTAATTCCACATCAATGATTACTGAACAGCCCCACTCTCGTGGATAAATGTACTTCGAGATTTCCTCCGAGTATTTGATCCAAAAATATTTCCATTTTGCCGGACCGAATGTCCAATAAAGGCTGTCGTGTTACAACGAGTGTCATGACAAATTTGACGCATAAACATAAACGCTGTTTCTGGTTAAATTATATGGAGAAGGTGTAAAAAAACAAAAACAGTCTAAACAGTATATTTATAGGTATAAACATATAATTGGTTTTTTTTCACTTGTCTGGGTCGCATACATCAAACCCGTTCATTTAAATTCTCGATATAATATTTCTGTTTTTACCATATATAATCGAGTATTTAAAGCAGCGGGGCACATGTATGAGCTACTGACAGTTGAATAAAAAATTACCAATAAAAACAGACTAATTTTGAGCGACGGCTTGGATTGTAAAAAGAAGTGTGACCAATTGGTTGGAACGAGTGTGTTGAAGTTATTTAACTCAACTACAGATTCATTGAGGATTCAATACAGAGTACATAGAGCGTGAATCACGGGTTTTGTGTGCCCACTATAGCTGAATGATCTAAATCAAATTGTGTGCAGTTATGTAGTTGTGGAAAAACAACCGAATGGAATGGTGAGTTAAGATATTTATTAATTATTCTTTAATTACTAATTTAATTGTTATTATTTAACTATTTATTATAGGAAATATGCATATATATTTCGCATGATTAAATAGTCGTAGAATGAGCAAAATATAATGTGTATAGACCAGATTTGTTTTACAGGGTTAGACGACCACGTGCTAAAGTGTATACGATTTGTGTTTTTATTTATATCTCGCGAAATCTTGCATTTTTGTTGACAAATAACAATTTTGTTAATATGGCATGTTTTTGTATCTTTTAATAACCCGGTCGGTAGCGCAGTTGGTAGCGCGCCTAGATTTTTAGATAGTGTCCTGAAGGGGGTACGGGTTTGAATCCCACCTGGGGATGTTATACCCTTCCGCGATAATTTGACAATGATGTCAATTTTCCTCCATTAATAAGATATATGGAAACGTTTCCGGTTTTATGGAAGGGTAGGTGAGTACTAGTTGTAGACAAGGATTCAGTAAAGCTAGGTAGTGTGCTAGACGCCGTAAAATAACCTAAAAAATAAGGGTTTTTATTCTTGTGAAAAACAAATTAATCGTTTAGTATATACATGTTGCTCAGTAGATAAGACCGTAGATATTACTTACTTGTTTTTATGTAAACATATGGGGCCGATTGCATAATTCAAGTTTTATTTAGTCTAGTTTAAGCCCTAGTCCGAGGCTTACTAGCCTTAAGTTTATCTCTCAATTGTATAATTCAAGTTTAATTTTGTTTTAGCTAGTCTAAGACTAGCTATCCGGTATATAATAAAACTCGAGCTTTGTAATCTTGTAGTACTTAGTCCTCATGTAGGATAAACTATAATTGAAGTTTTCTTTCGTTGCACCGAAAAAATACCACTTAATCATGAGAATTTCGTGCTTGAACATTGATTATTTGTATAAAATTTGAAGCGATCGATTAACAATGTTATTTTCGAATGCATGCAAATGTATAGTGCGTACAAGTTGACCCCGACCTGATCTTTATGCAAGAATAGTCATTACATTGAATACGAATGTAGTATTAGTACTCGGATTATATCGTCAAGGCTCGAATGTAATTATAACACAGGGATTAATTTTAAAGTACATTTAAAGCGTACAATGAGTGTTTATTACACATGGACTGGACCAGATGATAATACTATGAGGCTAGCTACCAATTCAAATGTTGTGGGTTTTAGCCCCACAACCGCCATCACCCATCCATTTTATTATCAATTATATTCAAAAATGTATGAACACGAGTTTCCCGTTTGATTGCATTTGAATCGTGAGTTGTTTTACATGCGTGATGTGTATACTTTATACATGTCTTTAAATACGTAACGAGCCGAAGCATATAGTAGGCGTGGTATTGATTTTCGCCGGGATACGTGCAAATGATAATTAGATGCAAATGAGAAAGGTAAGGTCGGGTTCAATGTGTACGCGCTATACCGCATGTCAAATTTTTGCCAGTTTTGAATTGATAAAATATCAGATCAAATGCATTAGCTTAGTTGTATTACCCTGAAATGTTGTACCTGTGTTGAAGCTGAGTAATTAAACTACATTATGAGGTTTTCAAATTTGTCTAGTTGCAATTTGTTTTATAGCAATTTTCACGTTTGTTGATCGACCATCGAACAACTAAGATTAATCATATTCGAGTTTACTTTCTGTTTCCCCAGTTCTGAGCTAGCAGCTAGCTAGCTCCTAAAAAACAACAAGGGGGATTCGAATAAATGCCGGGCTGGCGGTCCAATAATTTCCAGTCCAACGTCGTAACCACTCGGCCATGATTGTATAGTTGATTGAGCATGTTTATGAAAACAAAATTTTAACCGCACTTTTTCCCTTTTTTTTCGTAAAAATTCATCAAAATCTCTTGAGTGAATGCAAAATTAATCATATAATCAATATTATTATACCTCACTGGAATTTCCCTATGCTAAGTCCTATACCGGAGCGGGTGATATTTTGTTCGATCACATGGTAATATTACCCGCTATCTAAGGGAGACCACTTATTAATGATTAGTAGCCGTAAATAGCCGCGACCGTGGCGTAGTGGTTAGCATGTCTGGCTTCGAATCCGGAGATCGCGGGTTCGAATCCTGGTCGCGGAAGGGTATATTAGTGATATAATTCAGTTTTTTTATTGTACTGATTGTTTTCTTTACTGTGTTGTTATTTGTTGTTCAATAAATATTTACATGTTACAGTTTTGTTCGGTATAATAAAACAAATAACACATGGCAGTGAGGGTGACAGTACAGATTATCAACCCTTGGAAAATAATATCAACCTCGGCTAGCGCCTCGGTTGATATTATTTTCCTCGGGTGATAATAGTAGTATAGAACGGGGGGTGCAAAAAATACCTTTTTGAGGAGGGAGTTTTTACCTTTTTTGAGGGAGAATTTACCTTTTTTAGTTTTTGATTCAAGGGAGAGTAATCTCGCTAAAGTCGCGTTTAACTATCAGGGAGTTGTCTTTCTTTCCATAATATATCTGTTTTTAAGGTTGGAACACGAGGGACGGCGGTGGAATCATTAAGTTGATATTAAAAAGTGGGTGGTCAACGCGTGACACTCATTTCTTCTTAGAGCTTCACTCGCGTTAGAATAAAAATATGGAAGACGAGGAGAGAAAACAGATTTTGGAACGTTATTATTTTAACACCAAAAATCCCGCTGCTTTTGCCGGTGCTCAGAAATTGTTCAACGTTCTAGATAAGAAGTATCCTGGAACATTTACCGTGAAATTTATACAGCAGTGGCTAAATGATCAAGATGCTTATTCTCTGCAGAAGTCGAGAAGACATAGATTCAAGACGGCCAGCGTGCGAGTCTCTGGAATTGGTGAACAACTAGATATTGATTTGTTGTCTATGGTCAATTTAGCGGAGGACAACGACGGCGTTCGATTCCTCCTGTGCGCTATAGACATACTCTCCAGAAAGCTGTGGGTGCAACCGTTAAAGAACAAGACTGCCAAAGTGATATTAAGCAACATATATCGCCTTTGAACTAGTTTATGTAAAGTCACTTACCTTTGTTAATAAGTTTTTAATGCCTTGATACGTCTCCATAGAAAAATGAACGATGAAATCTGAGATAACAATAATTAACATTCTTTTCAATTCGTCGCTCGGGTAACCATACCCATTTAAAGTATGCAAATAGCTCACCATTGATAAAATTGTGAGATATAACGACCTCATTTGACCTAGGTATATACGTAAATTGTGAAATAGTCGTATCATTGAATTTTATGCGGTGGATTTTTAAAGCAGATTGTTGTCCATATTATAATATTGTTTTACAGAGTCTTTCATTCGACACTTTTGCAATACAAAACATCCAAAATATGTTTTAATAGTTAGTAGAAAGCTTAGTACAAGTTGCTTGGGTATAGTTATTATACAATAGCATAGTAAGATTTCCTTATTTGGAAGTTGATCTTATCAATAGAGTAATTAACATTGAACCCGTTTTAATAAGTGTCTTATGACGCATCAACCAGGCTTTAATGTCATTCATCTGGCCTTCCAAATATACAATGGCGTCCCTCAGTGTTGCAAACTATTTACCCGTCGTAAACAGATTAAATGTGTGAAATACAAAATATAATGATTGTGTAATATCAATGCATCCTTGTACGCCATTCCTTCCAACTAGAACACGACTGTGAGACATATCCCTTTCTAATTCCCCGCCTGGTGATTGTGATTTAAAAAGTCATTCCACTTATACTGTACAACCTCTGCTGAACAACACCCACTGGGAGGGACTAAAGTGTGTTGCTGTTCAGAGAATGTTGCTCTACAGAAGTTAAATTCAATTAGAATTAGGCCTAAGGAAAATATCAGAAGCTGTTGTTGTAGAGCGCCGCTCTGCAGAGGTTATACTGAACACTCTCGACTTGTCATTGAAACATGACGAAATCTGAGATAGCATCAACATTCTTTTCAAATAGTAACCCGAGTAACCATTGTCGTTCAGCTTATGTAAATAGCTTCTCACTGATAAATAATGACCTCATTTGATCTAGCAATATACCTATTCAATGGTGCAAGTTAAGTACATGTATATTAATGAGTGTTTCTCTTCATGAACGTATTCACCTGTAAAACTTAGTCAGCTGATAAATGTATAACCTAATGAAAATATATATGACTGCTCAGGAGGGGGGGGGGGGTTACAAATAAATTTTTATGTTATGTCAAATAGTCGCTAGTGTCCGATTGCTTTCAATACTGACTGGCAGATTCGAAGAATGTAAAACGATGTACTCGCTGATACTAGTAAGCTCTGTCCCTGACGATGCGAATTATTTTATTAGTTTTATCACACCCTTAAAAGATTACAAAATATCGTTTCATACATTTGTCGAGTTGCGCAACATCCGGCTGTCCAATGGATTGAGACATTTCGTCAAACCAATCAAATGCATGCAAAACTTAAATCGACCAATCAAATGCATGGTGCATAGAACATCAAAAGTGAAGATGGTGCGTTCAAATGGTCACATTCTTTCATCGTTTGGGTGACTATACTCCCAAGTTCATTGATAACAAAATATGGGACAGTATAGTAACTTATAATGTCATAGTACTTAAGCTTACCTTTTATAGAAAATTGTGTATACGTTGAAAATAGTAGACAGTTTAGGTATACGTTATCATGTTGCAGTACCGGTGTATTGTCGTGAAAGGGAGATGTACTGCCTATCAAGGCACGTTTCTATTAAAAACGTTTAAATTTTATCCGCAGTATGTGGAGTGGAGAGAGCAAGTCCAAATATATCGAACATTAGAGTTGATAGTCCACTTATTGTTTTAGCTTCCGGAGATTCTCCACTCAGGATCTAGTATCATAAAATTCGAGAGCGTTTAAGATAAAGGAGTCTAATTTATGATTCACGGCTATGTTTAAATCTAAAGACCCCCCTGTCATTTTAGATTCTAACCATGTCAATGTGAAGCATACATTTTTGTCAAAATACAATTGAACGCATACTAGAGTGTTTACTATAGTATGATGAAGAGTGTCACGGCATATAAGTGTGTTATTTTGACTCCTTTACCTTAAATCTTATATACATATATAAATGTATAATGATTATAAGAACGAAAAAAGGTTTTATATAAACTTTATTGATACACACTGTTTATATTTGTGATACATATTTTATACTGACAAACACAAACGCGAAAAGTATGTCTATCAAATTCAAAGCACATATTTCCACACTATTGATATCAGTTTAGCATTCTTATTTTTTCTCTTTCTCAAATAGGAAAGAATCTCGAAACACACGCTATTGTTCGGAAGCAATCATTACTGTCATTGCTACGTCTCTTCATTAGGCACTTTTCGATGGTTGAGTGTCTTTCTTTTCTGACAAATCTGGAAGGTCATAGGCGTCTAGGACCTTATCAAACAAAAACTTGCGCTTGAGTATGGCGTATTTCATAGCTTCCTCCTGATCGAAATCTTCTTTGTCGACGAGCCGGTTGAACGTCTTCTTTATAGCGTTATAGATGGGATCTCTTTTCATCGCTTGGAACCATAGCAATTTACGTCCGAAACTGTTCATCATCACCGTTCTGTAGACGCTTTTTAGGTCCTCAAAGGCGTCCTCCCTAGCCTCCTCATCACTCACTTCGCTGTCGTCATCCATGATTGCAGCCACTTTGTTATCGTACTGTGACTGACACTTCTGATATGCTTCGTCTATGATTTCGTTCCAGGGATCAATGTCTGAAGATGACGAAGAGTCATCCTCCTCCGACATCATAGCTTCGTCACTAGATGCAGTGTCACTTTCATCCAGTTTTCCAAAAATATCCTCTTTTTCGAGACTGTCAGACATGTCATCCTCATTGTCCGAATGCGCTGATTTTTTGTGTCTAAGCATGTTATCTTTTCTACTGTACACTCTCAAACAGACGTCACACTGAAACATCACCTTCAGAGTCCAAGGAATAAATGAGGCTAAACGATTCAAACCGCTCAGCTTAATACTGGTCCTATTGTGGTGATGTCTTTCAGTTTTTGTTTTCGACCGCCAGATGTCCTCCTACGATTTTTACTTCGCTTGTTGTTCTTGAGCGGCTCATCCGCGCTCTGTACACGAGATGATTTAAATTCATCCATTCCATACACCGATATATCTTTTGGTTTCGCCTGGCGCTCGAGCATGCTTTTCGCTATAGCGGTCGTTTGCTCCGCGGGAAGAACCATACGAATATACACTTCAGTCGACGATTGTTTAGCTTTCAAACTTCTTTTGCCATTCTTTCGCACTGTACGAATATGATCCTTTGCCGGTGACATTTTCCGTTTTCTACTTTTCCCCTCAATATTAAATATATCCATCATCGTTTATGGTCTTCACCCTCTGACATACGAGTAAACACTGAATGGGTCGTTGGTGGATCAACCTATTTAAAGTGTCGTGTGGTCGATGAAACCCTTTATGATAAAGTAAGTGTATTTAGTGTCTTAATTGGAAGAGGCTAATACGACCTAATACATAGAGCTGAATTAATTGGCGCAAAATGCTTACGCAACAGCTAGCAATTCACTCCTCATGTTGCGCCGATACCTCATTTTTACCTCCTCTTACCTCCTCATTCCCGATCAATGCCTCAACTTGCCCTCCTCATCCCAATTGAGGACGAGGAGGTAAAAATGAGGTATCGGCGCAACATGAGGAGTGAATTGCTAGCTGTTGCGTAAGCATTTTGCGCCAATTAATTCAGCTCTATGTATTAGGTCGTATTAGCCTCTTCCAATTAAGACACTAAATACACTTACTTTATCATAAAGGGTTTCATCGACCACACGACACTTTAAATAGGTTGATCCACCAACGACCCATTCAGTGTTTACTCGTATGTCAGAGGGTGAAGACCATAAACGATGATGGATATATTTAATATTGAGGGGAAAAGTAGAAAACGGAAAATGTCACCGGCAAAGGATCATATTCGTACAGTGCGAAAGAATGGCAAAAGAAGTTTGAAAGCTAAACAATCGTCGACTGAAGTGTATATTCGTATGGTTCTTCCCGCGGAGCAAACGACCGCTATAGCGAAAAGCATGCTCGAGCGCCAGGCGAAACCAAAAGATATATCGGTGTATGGAATGGATGAATTTAAATCATCTCGTGTACAGAGCGCGGATGAGCCGCTCAAGAACAACAAGCGAAGTAACAAGAGCTGTCAGAGGAGACAGCATGCTCGACTTAGTAAGTGTTTGTCACAGGAGATGTGGTTGATGATAAGGAACATACATATTTTAAAATTTGAAAATATAACCTTAACAAATTCAAAGAAAAAAAAAGAAAAAAATAGAAAACTATAAGTTCAAGGGGGATAATCTGAAAAA
Source organism: Mactra quadrangularis (assembly GCA_025267735.1). Classification (NCBI taxonomy): domain Eukaryota; kingdom Metazoa; phylum Mollusca; class Bivalvia; order Venerida; family Mactridae; genus Mactra; species Mactra quadrangularis. The sequence goes on along the minus strand of CM046296.1, from coordinate 37,431,222 downwards.
ATGTATAAGAAGTTATGAATCTTGTCACATGAGATGTGGTTGATAATAAGGAACATATATCTAAAGTTTGAAGTCAATACCTGAAGAAATAAAACAGTTGCAGTAAAAACAAACATTTTTTAAAGAAAACTCTAATTTCAAGGGGAGATAATTCTGAAAAAATATATTTGGAGTTATGAACCTTGTCACATGAGATGTGGTTGATAATAAGAAACATATATTTAAAGTCAATACCTAAAGAAATAAAACAGTTGCAGTAAAAACAAATATTTATTAAAGAAAACTATAAGTTCAAGGGGGGTAACTTTGAAAATAATGTATACGGAGTTATGAACCTTGTCACATGAGATGTGGATGATAATAAGGAACATATATTTAAAGTTTGAAATCAATACCTAAAGAAATAAAACAGTTGCAGAAAAAACAAACATTTTTTAAAGAAAACTCTAAGTTCAAGGGGAGATAATTCTGAAAAAAATGCATTCAGAGTTATGGACCATGTCACATGAGATGTGGTTGATAGAAAGGAACATATATTTAAAGTTTGAAGTTAATATCTTAAGAAATAACAAAGATACAGAAGAAAGTATTTTACTGCACAAAAACTTTAATCTGTGCACAAAAACTTCAATCAGTTCAAGGGGAGATAATTCTTTAAAAAATGTGTTTGGAGTTATGGACCTTGTCACATGAGATGTGGTTGATAGTAAGGAACATATATTTAAAGTTTGAAGTTAATATCTTGAGAAATAACAAAGATATAGAAGAAAGTATTTTACTGCACAAAAACTTTAATCAGAAATGTGGACGCGGACGCGGACGCCGACGCCGCCGCCGACGCCGGGGCGAGTAGGAGAGCTCTACATTACTTCGTAAAGTCGAGCTAAAAATCGTAGGAGGACATCTGGCGGTCGAAAACAAAAACTGAAAGACATCACCACAATAGGACCAGTATTAAGCTGAGCGGTTTGAATCGTTTAGCCTCATTTATTCCTTGGACTCTGAAGGTGATGTTTCAGTGTGACGTCTGTTTGAGAGTGTACAGTAGAAAAGATAACATGCTTAGACACAAAAAATCAGCGCATTCGGACAATGAGGATGACATGTCTGACAGTCTCGAAAAAGAGGATATTTTTGGAAAACTGGATGAAAGTGACACTGCATCTAGTGACGAAGCTATGATGTCGGAGGAGGATGACTCTTCGTCATCTTCAGACATTGATCCCTGGAACGAAATCATAGACGAAGCATATCAGAAGTGTCAGTCACAGTACGATAACAAAGTGGCTGCAATCATGGATGACGACAGCGAAGTGAGTGATGAGGAGGCTAGGGAGGACGCCTTTGAGGACCTAAAAAGCGTCTACAGAACGGTGATGATGAACAGTTTCGGACGTAAATTGCTATGGTTCCAAGCGATGAAAAGAGATCCCATCTATAACGCTATAAAGAAGACGTTCAACCGGCTCGTCGACAAAGAAGATTTCGATCAGGAGGAAGCTATGAAATACGCCATACTCAAGCGCAAGTTTTTGTTTGATAAGGTCCTAGACGCCTATGACCTTCCAGATTTGTCAGAAAAGAAAGACACTCAACCATCGAAAAGTGCCTAATGAAGAGACGTAGCAATGACAGTAATGATTGCTTCCGAACAATAGCGTGTGTTTCGAGATTCTTTCCTATTTGAGAAAGAGAAAAAATAAGAATGCTAAACTGATATCAATAGTGTGGAAATATGTGCTTTGAATTTGATAGACATACTTTTCGCGTTTGTGTTTGTCAGTATAAAATATGTATCACAAATATAAACAGTGTGTATCAATAAAGTTTATATAAAACCTTTTTTCGTTCTTATAATCATTATACATTTATATATGTATATAAGATTTAAGGTAAAGGAGTCAAAATAACACACTTATATGCCGTGACACTCTTCATCATACTATAGTAAACACTCTAGTATGCGTTCAATTGTATTTTGACAAAAATGTATGCTTCACATTGACATGGTTAGAATCTAAAATGACAGGGGGGTCTTTAGATTTAAACATAGCCGTGAATCATAAATTAGACTCCTTTATCTTAAACGCTCTCGAATTTTATGATACTAGATCCTGAGTGGAGAATCTCCGGAAGCTAAAACAATAAGTGGACTATCAACTCTAATGTTCGATATATTTGGACTTGCTCTCTCCACTCCACATACTGCGGATAAAATTTAAACGTTTTTAATAGAAACGTGCCTTGATAGGCAGTACATCTCCCTTTCACGACAATACACCGGTACTGCAACATGATAACGTATACCTAAACTGTCTACTATTTTCAACGTATACACAATTTTCTATAAAAGGTAAGCTTAAGTACTATGACATTATAAGTTACTATACTGTCCCATATTTTGTTATCAATGAACTTGGGAGTATAGTCACCCAAACGATGAAAGAATGTGACCATTTGAACGCACCATCTTCACTTTTGATGTTCTATGCACCATGCATTTGATTGGTCGATTTAAGTTTTGCATGCATTTGATTGGTTTGACGAAATGTCTCAATCCATTGGACAGCCGGATGTTGCGCAACTCGACAAATGTATGAAACGATATTTTGTAATCTTTTAAGGGTGTGATAAAACTAATAAAATAATTCGCATCGTCAGGGACAGAGCTTACTAGTATCAGCGAGTACATCGTTTTACATTCTTCGAATCTGCCAGTCAGTATTGAAAGCAATCGGACACTAGCGACTATTTGACATAACATGAAAATTTATTTGTAACCCCCCCCCCTCCTGAGCAGTCATATATATTTTCATTAGGTTATACATTTATCAGCTGACTAAGTTTTACAGGTGAATACGTTCATGAAGAGAAACACTCATTAATATACATGTACTTAACTTGCACCATTGAATAGGTATATTGCTAGATCAAATGAGGTCATTATTTATCAGTGAGAAGCTATTTACATAAGCTGAACGACAATGGTTACTCGGGTTACTATTTGAAAAGAATGTTGATGCTATCTCAGATTTCGTCATGTTTCAATGACAAGTCGAGAGTGTTCAGTATAACCTCTGCAGAGCGGCGCTCTACAACAACAGCTTCTGATATTTTCCTTAGGCCTAATTCTAATTGAATTTAACTTCTGTAGAGCAACATTCTCTGAACAGCAACACACTTTAGTCCCTCCCAGTGGGTGTTGTTCAGCAGAGGTTGTACAGTATAAGTGGAATGACTTTTTAAATCACAATCACCAGGCGGGGAATTAGAAAGGGATATGTCTCACAGTCGTGTTCTAGTTGGAAGGAATGGCGTACAAGGATGCATTGATATTACACAATCATTATATTTTGTATTTCACACATTTAATCTGTTTACGACGGGTAAATAGTTTGCAACACTGAGGGACGCCATTGTATATTTGGAAGGCCAGATGAATGACATTAAAGCCTGGTTGATGCGTCATAAGACACTTATTAAAACGGGTTCAATGTTAATTACTCTATTGATAAGATCAACTTCCAAATAAGGAAATCTTACTATGCTATTGTATAATAACTATACCCAAGCAACTTGTACTAAGCTTTCTACTAACTATTAAAACATATTTTGGATGTTTTGTATTGCAAAAGTGTCGAATGAAAGACTCTGTAAAACAATATTATAATATGGACAACAATCTGCTTTAAAAATCCACCGCATAAAATTCAATGATACGACTATTTCACAATTTACGTATATACCTAGGTCAAATGAGGTCGTTATATCTCACAATTTTATCAATGGTGAGCTATTTGCATACTTTAAATGGGTATGGTTACCCGAGCGACGAATTGAAAAGAATGTTAATTATTGTTATCTCAGATTTCATCGTTCATTTTTCTATGGAGACGTATCAAGGCATTAAAAACTTATTAACAAAGGTAAGTGACTTTACATAAACTAGTTCAAAGGCGATATATGTTGCTTAATATCACTTTGGCAGTCTTGTTCTTTAACGGTTGCACCCACAGCTTTCTGGAGAGTATGTCTATAGCGCACAGGAGGAATCGAACGCCGTCGTTGTCCTCCGCTAAATTGACCATAGACAACAAATCAATATCTAGTTGTTCACCAATTCCAGAGACTCGCACGCTGGCCGTCTTGAATCTATGTCTTCTCGACTTCTGCAGAGAATAAGCATCTTGATCATTTAGCCACTGCTGTATAAATTTCACGGTAAATGTTCCAGGATACTTCTTATCTAGAACGTTGAACAATTTCTGAGCACCGGCAAAAGCAGCGGGATTTTTGGTGTTAAAATAATAACGTTCCAAAATCTGTTTTCTCTCCTCGTCTTCCATATTTTCATTCTAACGCGAGTGAAGCTCTAAGAAGAAATGAGTGTCACGCGTTGACCACCCACTTTTTAATATCAACTTAATGATTCCACCGCCGTCCCTCGTGTTCCAACCTTAAAAACAGATATATTATGGAAAGAAAGACAACTCCCTGATAGTTAAACGCGACTTTAGCGAGATTACTCTCCCTTGAATCAAAAACTAAAAAAGGTAAATTCTCCCTCAAAAAAGGTAAAAACTCCCTCCTCAAAAAGGTATTTTTTGCACCCCCCGTTCTATACTACTGATAATCTGTACTGTCACCCTCACTGCCATGTGTTATTTAAGAAATAACTTACAGTTGTCTATATTTTGTTGTCTAATAAAATATAGGCACGAGTTGTGATGCGCGTATGATTAAATCACGAGTGCTTTAGCACGAGTGATTTAATAAGCGCATCAAACGAGTGCCTATATTTTATTAGACAACAAAATATAGACAACTGTAAGTTATTTCGATTCTAACATCGTAAAATACATCCGTAGAAAAGATATATTTATAGAACTATTTTTAACTGTCAGAAACGTCATGCTGTTGAAATCCACCCCAGTGCAAAGGCCGAAAATAGCATTTATTTACACAATTCTCACAGATAGGTGTTTCTTATTCCGAACAAAAAATATTAAAATCTTAATTATAGAATAGAAACCAAATTGTAAAAGTCAACCCTTATAAACTCGGGCGCCATTTTCGGCTTTGTGCATTTAACGTGGGGAGTAAAATTTCAACAGCCGTCACGAGCTATATTTTGTTGAATAATAAAGCATAGATGACGTCACATTAAATAAAGAGTGAAAACGCACGTGCCTATGTTAGAATTATATATTATCATTATTGCGTTATTTTGAGCTCCTATTATGGTTCTAGTAAGTATCGGGTTTCAGACCTATTCCATTTACGCGATAACAACGTGTCTGTGTTCTGCAATATTGAGGTATCCTTACAGCTCCCAACAAGCCATGAGCATTTATCTAAACAATCACTAATGGAAAGAAATATACAAATCCCTATATAGAATTGTATACTTCATCGATATTGCATCGATTGTATTACAAGTTTACCCCGATGTGTGACTGTAGCTAATCAGCTATGATGGTAGAGGTAGACTTGTATCATCGGTGTTGGTTCGAATCTTGTTTTGAAACCATTTCTTTGTTTCTATGCACAAAAACTTGATTCTTATTACTTAGTACTGGAGAAGAAATCTTGCATAAAAGTGATAAATATTATTCGTAAGAACTTTTTACACATCAAGGTTAAATTTCTCAAATACGAGCTGCACATTCTATTGAAATTTATCCGTTGCAGCATGTGGGCAGCCATTTTTTTAACTCACAAAACTGATATATTTTCTAAAACTCAGCCTTAAACTACCCCCATCGCAGGTTTAATTTTAATGGTGTGTTAGACTAAATATAAACTCAGGTTTTGCCTAAACTGTATTTATGCAATCCAGCCAGGTTTTTGCTTAGTCTGAGACTAATTAAACTACATTTATGCAATGGACAGGGTTTAAACTCTGGTTTAAACTTGAGGTTATCTTTAGACTAGAATTATGCAATCGGGCCTTACAGAATATTAAAATTTTATGATTTTCATATTATATTCATTCCTCCTGCTTTTGAAAGTTAGACTAGTCTTTTTAAAATTGACAATGCCAAGTCAAAAAAATAATTATACTTAGAGGATCGCCTGATTGAAGATGGTTCGATCTACCCAAGATAATATTGTCAAACTACTCTAGAACTCAAGTGTAGTCTGGGTGTCAGCCAGGTTGAGCACACAGGCTGCCGTCACAAAACAGTCCCCCTCCAAAATGTTAGGGGTGTAACGGTTAACCGATATACCGGTTAATATTGCAATACGAATTCTAACGGTTTTTAACCGGTTCGTTTTTCCTCGAACCGGTTTTTGTAGTTATATGTCACACTGTTTATTTTGAACAAAATCTAGAAGTTAAATGTTTAAATTAGTATTAAAATGTGTTGAATTCTTGCAAGCATCTGACTGTGCCTAAAAGGATAAACTTTTAGTCAAATGAGAGGAAAAACATTTTCAAAAGTCCGTTTCATAGTACTCATTTTTCTAACATAAAGACCATTTTACTCCAGTAATTAGAACATTTTAATAAAGATCATTTGAACATACACATATGCATGTTATGCTGATCCAATTAAGACGATGCACATGCATAAATTCGTTCTTTGCATGCCTGTCTAAAAACCGGTACGTATTGCAATATATTGCAATACGGGTTTTGAATATTGCAATATATTGCAATACGTTTTTTGCCGTATTGTTACACCCCTACAAAATGTACACACATATATACTCGTGACGAGTTACATACCTTTACTTTATATATATGTGTGTGTAAAACATTTTGTTTTAGGGCGGGGTGGAACTCTTTTGTGACGGCAGCCTGTGTTTGAGCATGTTTCACCAGAAACCTGCCTGTCCTGTGTTTAAAGTGCTTTAACCATACTTCTGTTTCTACTTTTATCATCTTTTACTAATCCTTTTACTAATATTCTTGTTGGTTGACTTGCCAAAAAGTCTAAAGCCTCACTTGAGGTTTGACTAAATGAAACTATAGGTATAAAATAGATAGATAATTAAGATTTATCATTATGTTATACAAATTTGTCGATTTTCGCTAAATTTGATATTTTGTCCTTCCTATCGTTTATGTAATAAGTACATGTATATTCGTTTCATTAAAGGGTATAACTTGATGAGACTAGAACAAGTTATAAGTGTGGGCGCTAGATTTGAAATTATGCATGTAGCCTTTTGTGTTATGAAACCAGGTTGCAGACTTTTCCTATTATTTTTAAAAACATAGCCCACAGTGGTAGCTCAGTTTGTAGCACACAAGTCTACCAATCAAGGTGTCCTAGGTTCGATTCCTAGACGGGGCAAACGTTCGTGGAGTTCGGTCATGAAAAGATTTCTAAGGCAATTCTTTTACCTCTAATTCAAAATCATGTAGGACAGTTGTCAATCTCTGACGAAAGTGTGTGCCTAGTAACTGATTAGCAACTAAGTCCAGAGATTTAGCCTTTCCAGGAACGCTGAGTAGGTTGACTGTCCGCCGTGATATGCCATATACACAGTATGTTGCTATGGAGTTATACCCAGAGATATTTATTGCAAGTGAATATTCTACATTGCTAATATTAGTAATGTTTTAGTACAAGTAACATGAATCCATTGGATAGGGTTAATGAGCAAAAACGGATAAAGCAAATAAATGCTGCGTATTTTATAAAATGTAAATGTTAGTTAAGGGGAGTTAATCATGGCACGTTAGTACATTCGGAAAAGCATTCGGGTGATTCCGTAAACTGACGATCAGTGTGTTGTGCAGCAATCGCCGAGTAGTTCCGAGTGGAGTGTGTAAAGCACGGAAATTTTAAATGCCACTATCACTGTTGATACAACACGCACGAGATTTAAATTCTTCTCATCGGTTTAAAACCAGTTTCAATGTCAGGGATTATTTTCTAACCACGCCTGTGTTTTTATAACGTGTGTTATAGTCATTGAAGGAGAAATTTAGACAAAATCTAATTTTTACAGTTCGTTTTTAGTGTTTTCACAGTACATTTTTATAATCTTCATTTATTTTTTTATCCAATTCAATTTAGAATGCGTTGTTCAGTGATATGCGACATTGATATAGAAAGACTGTCAAATTATTTCTGGAATTTAACAATTATCAGTAAGTGTTTTCATTCTTTTTACTGTGCGTTCGCGTTATCTAAATTGGAATTACAAGTGTGCGTTACTTGTTAGGGTAGTTTTTTAATATGTTCACCTTTTAGGGAGGATTTGTAACCGACCGGAAAGCTCATCTAAGCAGGGCGTCCCAGGTTCGGGTCCCAGTCAGGCTAATTTTATTATCACCCAGTAACAATGGCATCCAACTTTGGACCGAGAATAAATAGTTGAAAAATGCATGTAATAATTAATTGCTTCTTAAACTGTCTGGAATTCCGATTTTCTAATTTTTGGGGCATATTGTCACAGTACGTACCTGTTAATATAATAGGGAGAAGTATTTAAAGGGGACTCTTAAGCATAGGCAGAAATGCAATCGCCATGTGAATGGAAAAGGGGTCCCGGGTTCGAGTCCCGGTCAGGCTGCATATTTTTCTTTAAGATATAATGCAATCTTTATACTTTTTATATTTTCTTGAGTGTTTACTTCAGCCGTCCTCAGATCGATTTTATTTCCGGTCATGGGTGGTTGCCAGGTTACATACTATTTGGGACACCTCGACCCAGCGAGGAGTTCCGAATGGTTGCATACCAATCTTTAGTAATTGTAGGACCTATTGCCTATAAGTATATCGCAACGTAGCGCTTTTTGCCCTGGTACCCTTCTTACACCAAAACAATGATATAAATTTGAGGGTACCAGGAGGCGAAGAGATACGTGGTGATAAGCTTAAGCCATTCGAAACATCCTCGGCCATTCGCTACAAATAATTATTCATTCATGAAAGGTCGAGGGTTTTCCGAATGAGGCTTAAGCAACAGACCAATAGACTCGAAATTTAAAAAAAACCATGTCGTCTGCTTAGAGTACAGTCATTGGGAACACTTCGTTAATTCATTGAATGAATATCATTCCTAGTGAATGGTCGAATAGGATACAGTACATCTATACCTTTGACCTATCTACGTTTGTCACCTATGAACTTTAACCTCTGGCTATTCTTATTCAAATCAACAACAATCTGAAATCCAATCAAACACGGCCAAAACATTACCGCCATTTTAAATTTGAAATGTGTAATACACTGTAGTTGGAAACAAGGAATTATGAAATTGGAATATATTTTATTATATCAAAAAAGTCGAGGCAATTTGATATATTATATACTATTCAATTTACCATGCTGTACATTTCACTGTCTTTCTTCCAACACAGATCGTCTGCGTATTCAAATAAAACAAACATCTAGTTAGGACTTTGAGTTTGGTGCACTAACCAACAAGAATATCATTAAACGATTGGATAATAATTAAATAAGGTTTGAAGGCAGTTAAGTTCAAAACTGGCTATAAATTTATATTGAAAAAAAATAATTGCAACATTATTTTACTGTTTGCTGTTATAAAGTGTGGTGATTGGAGGTCACTTCTAACTGCCTTCCTGTTGGGTTGACCCAACCGCGACGCGGTTTTGTGTCTTGCCTGGCACCCTGGAGAACCAAGTTCGATTCCCAGTCAGGGCCTTTTCTTTAAGGTTCAAGTAAAGTCTTTGTTTGCATTAAAAATAGTAAAATGAAAAATGCTTTAACTCTTTCATACATCCACCAAGAGCAGTGTATAATACATCAAAATGTTCCTTATGAAACATACAATGTGATGCTGGTAATTAATTCAGATGAAAACGTTTACTGAAAGATGCATTTGCAAAATTGATGCTGTAAAACTGAAAATACTAAAAGACATTAAGATTTTTTTACAAACTAATTTAACATTAAATCATTTATAGAACATTATAGTTCATATTCCAATAAAGGTACTCCAATATTTAAAACCTAAATAAATGTTAAAACAAAACTAAGGTAAATAAAAAATTTTTTGACAGATACAAGTGTAATGGGTTTTCACGACCCTGTTTCTACTTTCACTTTAGTTTTTCAATTGCCTTAGTTATGTTTTAATATTTATTGAGGTTATAAATATTGCAGTACCTTCATTGGAATGTGTACTACATCAGGTTCTGTAAAGGAATTAATGTTAAATTTTGTTGTAAGAAAATTTTAATGTAATTTAAGATTTTTATTTATGCAGCATCAATTTTGCAAATACATCTTTTGCTAAATATTTTTATCGTAATTGATGACCAGCATCACTTTGTATGTTTCATAAGAAACATTTTGATGTATAAAACAATACTGTTGGTGGAAATATGACAGAATTAGAGCTATTCCTGTTTTACTATTTTTTAGCAAACCAAGACTTTACATGAACCTTAATCTTCCAATTTACTTTAAAAAAATAAGTACCGGTAGTCCATGCTTTATGTTGTTTGGCAACCAATGACTTAACATGCTCAGCCTTGTTACCCTGGTACTCGGACTATTGGATTCTAGCTCTCAATCTCGTTTTAAACCTGTTCTTCTTTTAATGTAACGTAGACAAGTATGTTTGTCACTTGGGCGGGCGGGAAAGCAGACTGGGGGTCCAGAGGGGTGTATGTGCACCCGATGGATTCTGGGCAAAGCCCTAATTAGAGGCCTAGGGGGCGGCGGCCCTAAATGCTCCTGAGGTTTGGGCATTTCTAAGAAATTCAGACACAGAACCTCAACCATCCTTTCACATGGTATATACAATATAAATCATCTCTGTTTATATCATATAATTTTCTAACAACCGTTGGATCATTTTAAAATATTACAAAAATGAGAAGGAATTGCTTTTGAATTATTGTAAATTATGCAACAACTTAATAATGTGTTCTATGGATTCGCTCGCATCTTAATTTTGACGTTACATAAAACATTATCGCACCTTCTCCATCCGCTGAAATGCCTTATGCAAAAACTCTCGCGGCCATAAACTTTATCTCAGTGTCTATTTTTATCATCTTCTGACCAACTTTCAATTTATTTTTCACCATTAGTTATACTAGTTTAATAAATGTAACAACAACTATATTATCACGAGAAACTCCCAATAGTTTTACATTATACAAAAAATGTCGAATATGTTTGGATAAGATTAACGTTTAACGTCATTTGCGACGTTTAGCGGCGTTGCGACGTTTAATATTGCGTGAATATTCGAAACTCATCGTCTTATCACGACTACACTTCTCGTAAAAGTCATATCGTCGTTGCCCAGCAATAACGTCGTATTCAACACATTTAGGTCATATATACGACGACCTGCTCTTCCTACTATAGGTTTCCTGGACACTTTTTCTATCACCAGTACTAAATTACCATAGCACGAGGCCGACAACACATGTATAGGGTGTAACCTACCGCGACCGGGCTCGAACCCGCGATCTTCTGATTCAAAGTCAGACATGCAAACCACTATACGCAACGGCCGCGGCTAACGTCACTTTCAAAAGGTGAGGTAACGAGAATTTGACTAAACAGCAACGCTTTCTTCTTTTATTTTTACAAGATTAATGAATAGCAATTTAAAATAGGAAAACCTAGCTAGCTTATTAAAATAACTTATTCAAGCCTAGTGATAGTTGAATTCTTTAGAATTGCACATTGACGGCCATATTTCCTTGGCAGTTTCTTTTACCTTTCCATGTGCTCAAGGATTTGACAACTTCTGGAGTAAAAATTGCCGTTTTCATCGTCTCCGCTAATTTAACAGCCCACAATGGCATATTTAAGGTTCTGTTGCTGGTAGCTTTTCACTCAATCTCCGTAAACGGAAATCCTGTAGAGTATTGTCGTACAGGATCTCTACTGTCTCCATGGAAGGTCACGTCAAGATGAACTTTGTGTCGACCAATCAATGCGTAGCTTTCATTTAGACGAAAACACTATCAATCGCATTTGGATTTCGTAGACAATGTAAACAAGTTACGTATCATAACAATGTCGTCATTAATTTTATGATGAGAAAAGGTCACCTGAACATGACCTTCGTTTGAAAAAGGCCAGACCTTAATTAGCGAGTAGGCGAGAGGAAATTTTAGATCGGGTTTTAATCAGATTGCTTTTCACTATTCAGCTAAATGAAGCAACAGCGGACAAATTTGATTGTATATGAAATAAATATAGTATCCTAAGTTGATTAATGAGTGGGTGTCCTCCGTTAGTACTAATGTCATTGCTTTTATGTTTTATTTTAACGACTTATTGTTTTCAGATTGTATGACTTTATGGATTGGATCAACGATATGGAAACACTGCTGTGATAAAATTATCTGCTTGTATATAGATTGGTTAGATGACACCGACTAATGACCTCACTAATATGACAAAGGAAGTATAGTTTCTAATATTTAACATTGAGCTCGTTAAAAGTTAAAGTTTTGTTTATAAGTTTGTTCGTAAGTCAAAAGCAAGATACATTAATAATACACTCATTTTTGGCTTATCAATTCTAAATATTATACAAATTGTGTAAAATTACGTATACTTTTTGAATATTATACCATTGTAATGATTATTATCCGTCTGACTTTGAAGTGCTAATTTTATGAAACTGACTTACGAAGATTTTTTTCGTGAGAATTTTTGTGAAAAGCGCATTGAGTCGGCTTTATATTCTTGACACCCTGTGGATCGAGTTTATCATCGTGTAGGTGACCCTTATAGTTGCTTCCATGTGGATAAAGTGAAGTGTTCTTATATTTTTGCGTTAGAAAAAATAGTTGAGGTCATAGCGCGATTTTGTTATGATAAATTCGGTAATGTGTAGTTTGTCGGCTTAACTTTTTAGCAAGTTTTCTTTATACTTAAGTAACTAGATTGAATAAAAAGATATTGTCATTTGCCAACTTATCCCTTTAATCTAATATAAGGTTATTAGTTTTTCATCTTTACTTGAACTTTTAATTTTTACTAATAACATTTTCTTTCTTTTTCAGCTGATGTCAGTTGAGGCGCTTTTGTATTAAGTAATATGAAAGCTGATACATGTATACATGTATTTAAGCCCCTGCCATTGAAGGATTTCCGTAAGTTTGAGGTAAATATGAAACACTTTGGTTATGACTGACATGCTGGAAGACATTTCGACTAGGAATTGGTTATGACTGACATGCTGGAAGACATTTCGACTAGGAATCGGTGAGTGTTAATTTACTTTTTATCTTCTAGATATGTCATTTGTTTGTGAACTTAAGTATTTGTTAATCGTTCATCAACGAGATCAAGTCTCAAACTTAGTAGTGCTGAGTTAGCAATCTGTAGACTACCCATCTTTGGCAACAACAAAATTGAGAATATTTTGGCAAATAATTAATTGTCCTAATATGAATTATATTAGGAATTTTTCAAAATTTGACTTAATTTGGGCTCTAAATCACTCTTTTATGAAAGAAGTCACATTCCAGTGTTTGCCCATGATGCATCCTAATAAAATGGGCGGACCCTTTTTATATCTATTTTCATTCATTTATAATTGTACATTATTCTTCCATTGGCTATTGAATAAGTCAGTTTCTCTTGCTGTGTGGGTGGGTGAGAAATATAAGTAGCGTGTGTGTGCATGCATGCGTGCGTGGGGTATGAGGGGGTGTGTACGTGCGTGCATGCGTTTGTGAGGGTATATGCGGGTAAATGTGCTTGCGCGTGTGAGCCAGGGTATGTTGGTGTGTGTGTGAGTGAGCATGCGTGAGGGTATGTGCGGGCGAGTGTGCGTTTGTTCGTGAACAGTAACTGATTCATTCATTATCCAATTGATGTACGTGTATAGCACTTACTTTGTTTATCAACAAATGACATTTCTAGTTCAGTTAACTTTTAGATTTTGCTGTTGCTTAATTTACTGTGATTCATGTAATTTAATATCAATTATGTTTTGTTTTTCTTTGGTCTCCAGGTCGTCCGTGTCTGACCTGAGATTTGCACCTATATCTCAGGCCCCGCATGCATATCCCAACTGTCCCATCCCCGCCATGAAGAGGGTTCGGTCTGTTGGGGTTTTAAGAGTCATTGGCTTCATATCCCCCAGCATCAGAGGTTCGAAATGCTTTGGTCATTATTATTTGTATTCTTGCTGACTTGTAGAATTTTCTACCAGTTTTACCTAGTTAAGACAAAGCTATGTCATAGGGGAGGTGGGGATAGGCGATAGGGTTAATATAGGTAAAGAAGGTTGTGGCTTACTGAAAAATGGGAGGGTTTGCATAGGGTTCTACTTTGTAAGAGAGGGAAGTAGGTTGGAACTTTTTTAGGAAGTTGGAGAATATATTTGGGTAGTTTTTCTTGGAATTGAGGTGGGCTATTTTTAGCTAGTTCAAGAAAAGAGCGATTGTTTAAGCTTTCATAGAAAGGGATTTAAATTTGGAAATTATTGTTGTCATGTTTATGGTTTAATCGCTTCATGCAGAATGTTACTACACAAAACGGGGACGTTGATAAATTTCTATGGGGGCTCTATCCAAATGTATTTGTAACGCATAATCTGTTTTTTTTTCTGACATATATGATTAACAAACAATCCTAATAGTATTATAAGTACAAAGTCGACTGTATTTGATACAAATACTTGACATACTCATTAAAGTATTTAATTTGATTTCATACTCATTACGAAGTACGTTTTTCGAGCCGTCCGGCTAGGTCAGTTGGTAGCACGCAAGTCTATTGATCGAGGGATCATGGGTTCGATTCCTGGGCGGAGCATACTTTTGTGGAGCTTAGTCATGAAATTTTTTCTACGACCATTCTCCCTCCTACCAATGATTTAAGTTATGTAGGGCAGTTGTCAGTCACTATCTAAAGTATGCGCTCAGTAGTTGGTTAACAGATAAATCCAGAGATTTAGCCTTTCCAGGAACAGTGAGTAGGTTGACTGACCGCCGTTGTATGACCTATACAATGTGTTGCTACGGCATTAAACCCAACTAACAAACAAACAAGTACTTCTTTCGTACAGGTTTAACCAAATGTTTCTGTTATAATGTACATAAGATTTATTGGCTTGCCTTATTTACAAGATTTTACATTCGTAATGTTTACATTAATCTAATTTTAAAAAAAGTATTCTTGTATTCTGACAATTAGTTGTAGATTAAAAACTTTTATTTTTATATCAAAATTACATTTTTTATATTGAATGTGAGATAGTAACTCACCCTAAGTAGAAGTTTTTATCAGGTAAATTTATGCAGAAGTGAGCTTTTTATTGGATATTATCGGGAAAATGATATATATTATGACACTGCAGTGGAATGAATAATTATTTACCGTTGACCCAAGTGCGTGCTAATCATTAAGATCTTAAACAAATAGCTCTGATAGTTGCGTTTTCAAAAATGTGATAGCAAAATATTATTTTAAGACAGTAATAATAATTCGTTTTAAAGCCTAGTTTTTGGCAAGTAATTAGCGAACATAGCTCAATATAGAGAGTATCCTCAACACTGCCTCTTATTTGCCTTAAGTGTAAGACTTATACATTGACTGATTTATTTGGATAATTTTAGTAATCAAATATAAACTTACACATGTACTTTAGAGTGGCTGAGGAAACACCTTCATGTATGGGCGTACAATATTAACTAGCCTGCCATCCAACAATTTTTATATGCCCGAAAGAATTTCGGACATATTATGTTATACCCCATTGCGTCCGTCTGTCCGTCTGTCCGTCCGTCCGTTAGCAATTTGGTTTCCGGAGCATAACTTAAGTTCCATTTGGCCCACAATATTCAAACTTCATATAATGATTGCCCATATCGAGTAAAAGACCCCTATTGATTTTGGGGCACAAGGTCAAAGGTCAAGGTCACTATTACCATAAAACTGAAAACAGTTTCCGGAGCATAACTTAAGTTCAATTTGGTCCACAATATTCAAACTTCATAGGATGATTGTCCATATTAAATAGAAGACCCCTATTGATTTTAGGGTCATAATGTCAAAGGTCAAGGTCACTTTTATCATAAAACTGAAAACAGTTTCCGAAGCATAACTTAAGTTTCATTTGGTCCACAATATTCAAACTTCATAGGATGATTGTCCATATCTGGTAGAAGACCCATATTTATTTTGGGGTCACAAGGTCAAAGGTCAAGGTCACTATTAAACTGAAAACAGTTTCCGGAGCACAACTTAAGTTTCATTTGGTACACAATATTCAAACTTCATACGATGATTGTCCATATCTGGTAGAAGACCACTATTGATTTTGGGGTCACAAGGTCAAAGGTCAAAGTCACTTTTACCATAACACTTTTTTTCTCTACTTTGTTTTCCACAATTATTCATAATATGATATTCATCTGAAATATTCTCAGTTCGAATACTACCACAGAAGCCTAAAAATGATTAATACGAATTAAAAATATTGATGGCTTAGATGCTAATTTCTTAGTGTACATATAATCACCCGAACATATTTTAAGTCAACATCTATTACTGCGCATTAAACTTATCATCATAAAAAACAATAGTATAGCTTGCAATAGATGAAGTAAGTTGCAATATAGACTTAATGAAGTAAAGTTTAATATCATTCCTGATATACGCAAAAATGCAGTTTTACCGTCATTTACTGTAACAGGTCATTTTGTCCTATTCTCAGGTAGGCATTTGTCTTAAACTAGCAAACACACATGTAAAATTCTCTTTGTCAAATTGTTCATGTAGGTTTCTATCTTGATACACTATATCGTTTCAATTACTCTTATTCTCAGGTAGGTATCTGTCTTAAAGAAGAAAAAAACACACCTTTAAATTTCTATTAAATATCTTGTCCAACTGTTCATGTAGGTTTCTATCTTATACTATGATATATTATTTATCTATTTCTCAGGTAGGATTCTGTCTTAAAAAATATACATCTATACTATCAAATTTGCGATTTTCCTGTTTTGTGGAAGAAACTGCACAGCTTTGATTAAATCTTTTGTTTGTCTCTGGAGCACCTATATATACCGGCATATCAAGTTGACAATTCTTTTTTGACAAAGCCTCTTGATATTTGCAAAAACTGCCAAAAATCAACAAAATAGTGGTTTTTTTGTGTCTAAAAATAGACCTAACTCCCCGCAGCGGTTATTTCCCTTTATTAAATCAATAACCGTGCCTGTTTCGAAAAACAGTTTCAAGAACTGTCATTACCTAAAGCCCGTGCTTGCACGGGCTCCCATCTAGTATATACATATGCAGTGTATATATCGACCTCTTTTGCCCAAATGTTCTTGTTGATATCTCTCTTATACTAAGATTACATTAATACTATAAAACATGTCATTCTGTCAAAACTCTCGATTAGTATTTGTATTAAAAAAGAAAACATGCATACATATTGACATTGTCTGTCCAAATGTTCACGAAGGTTTCTTTCTTACAATAAGATCACCTTAATATTCAAAACACATACAGTCAATTCGCATTATCTCGACTACGCTTGAGTCGACTTTTCGTTTTCTCGATTGAAAATCGAAAGTCCCGATTTGTTCCCTTCTTTACATATGTGAAAAATGCATGTTTATCTCGATTTTTTTCCCGCGATATTTTCCATATCTAGATAATAAATTTCGGACTTAAACGTTTGTTATACTCTATAATCACAATGTTTACCTCGACTAGTCAAAGATGTCATCGGCAATCTGACTTGGTGGGTCAATCAATTAGCAATCACACTGTGAAACTGATACACAGGGGTCAATTTTAATCAACATTACATTTAACAATAGTGAATTAACAAAGTGACAGCTATTTGATTGACAGGTGGCTCTTTACTTGCTACATACGGGTTTTTATGAAAATATTATATCAAAATAAAATACATAAATAAAATAACGATACATCTTTAATAGTCCTATTTTTATTCAATTTCGTTTTTTAGTTAATTGATATGTTTACTCACAATTTTAAAGCATACTCTTAATAATAAAAATTAATCACTCCACGCGCTTCAGAAAATGCCGGTTGGGCATAAAGTTGTAAACTACTTCATTATATCTGTTACTACTCAATTTTACTTAGTGCTCTTCTTGGTGTGTCGTTAGCAAGACGCAGCATTGGTATATTGCTAGACATCAGAGAAAAGCCAATGACGTCACAACATGCATACACACCCTGGCTTAAATATTTAATGTAAGATTGTTGACTGGCTACAAATTGTCAAATCAAATTAACGCTCGATAAGTTTGCTCCATTGAGACATGTAATTATGCCCTTCGCAGGTGGGTATCTGTGTTAAGAAGATCGCTTATATATGCATAAGTGACACCTTTTGTCCTTATTTTCATGTAAAAAAATTTTCATACTACACAGCTTAGCATTTTGTCATTAAACTTGGTAAGGTATTTGTATAGTAAATGTGGAAGTCTTAAATAGCTTGCACTTACTATTAAGAGCTGTGAAGAACAAAGTTCCAAAAGTACGTCTGTACTGAGTGAGTATCCAAAGCCAACAGAGCGAAGAGCGGGTTCTATAGCCCGACGGTTGATGGAGGTTGCTTCTCATTGGTTGTCCAGCACACGTGACCAGAACCTGTGATCCGATTGGTTGATGGATGGCTGGTTGCTACCAAACAAGCACCTGCCCCAGACTGGTTATCACTACATTTGTCTTCATACAAATTGACTTTCTCTGTCATAATGTTCATGTTGGGTTCTTTCTTTGATAAGATGACTTTAATAACTGAACCATGTCGTTTTGTCCTTATTCCCGTGTAGGTATATGTCTAAAAATAAGGAAACAACCATACAAATTAACATCTTCAGATCTTATTTTCATGCAGGTTTCTATCTTTAAATAGAATAACTACAAGCACAGCAGTATTGTGTTCTATCCTTATTATCAAGCAAGTCTATATCATACAACACATGCAAAATTACTTCGTCTGTCTAAATGGTCATGTAGGTTTCTATCTTTAAATAAAGAACCTTCATACACTACAACATGTCATTCCTTGCTGTCTGGTAAGCATCTGACTAAGAAAAGAAACACATGTAAACACCATGATATCCTCTGTCCAAATGTTCATGTAGGTTTCTATCTCTTTGAATAAAGCAACTTAGATTCACTAAAACATGACATTCTGTCCTTATAATCAGGTAAGTATCTGTCTCAAAAAAGAAAACATACATACAGTATGTTATCTTCTGTCCAAAAGTGCATGATGGTTTCTATCTTTTTAAATAAAACAACTTGATTCTCTAAAACATTCTGTCCTTATTATCAGGTAAGTATTTGTCTCAAAAAAGAAAATATACATAACATATGTTATCATCTATTCAATTTTTCATGTAGGTTTCTATCTTATAATAAGATAATAGTAATACACTAAAACTGTCATTTCGTCCATATTTTCATGTGTATTTCTGTCTTAAATTCAACCTCACATACAAATTGACGTCTTCTGTCTATTCATGTAGGTTTCTATCTTTATGAAGAGCTAAATATGATACACTGCAGCATGTCATTCTTTGAATAAGTTAATTCTGATAACCAAAACCATGTCCTTTTTTCCTTATTTTCAGGTAAGTATCTGTCCTTAAAAAAGAAAACAAACGTACAAAATGGTATCATTGGTCCTTATTTTCATGTAGTTTTTGTCTTTGAATAAGATATATTTAATACACGACAACATGTCAATCTGCCCTTATTCTTGGTTCAGTATATGTCTTTATAAAGAGACAACTATAATACACTACAGCATATCATTCTGTCCTTATTCTTTGAAAGGTATCCGTCTTAAAGAAGAAAACACACGTACAAATTGTCACCATAGGTCCATAATAATTTTATGCAGGTTTCTATCTTGAAAAAAACCCCAAAAAACTTTAATACAATACATTACTTTGGGTCCTGTAGGTTCTTATCTTATAATAATATAACTTAAATGCACTATAACATGTCGTTCTGTCCTAATTTTCAGACATAAAAAAGAAATCAAACAAGTAATTTGACATATTCGGTCCTTATTTCCATGTAGGTTTCATTCTTCGAATAAGATGACTTTAATACACTTTAGCATGTCTTTCTCTTGAAATATCAAATATTTGTCTGTTTTTTAATAAGATTTTAAACACACTTTTATGACTTGTCCATTTGTCCTTTTTTCTATGTAGATTTCTATCTTTAAGTAAAATATCTTAATGTATGGTTTGTTTCCATTTGGGAGTTTTTTGTAACAGCATATTCAGCAGTTAAATTACAAATGGTATAATTAATTTGATTTTTTAATGAATAATACAACACATATGTACATAGTGATCAATGTATCAGCAAAAGATTGGAAAATTTTAAGAACTATATTTACCTTAAATAAATAGATCCGTGAAATGTTTGAATCTTTTTCAAATCAAATCAGTAGGAATTTTATATTATACTATTTGTTCGAATCTATCGTTAAAAATGTATTTATGAAATTGTTGTATTCAATGCAAATTAAGATAATAAAAATAATCCAAACTTCAGCATATCATATACATTGTAGTATTGTTTATTACATTCAATGACAATTTGATATTTAGATTATACATAAGAATATAGGAGTTTTGCACAATTGTAAATGAAGTCTTACTAAAATCACTAAGTTATTTAAGCTGTTGACTTTGTACCAAATGTACCAATCGTCTGCCACAATACTAACTATATAAACATTCTGTATAATGGTTACCTGGTCAGATAACTTTAATCATACAGAAATGATCTATACTTATACCCACACACCTACAGGTCTAATAACATATTCATTGTATGTAGAGTATATTGATAACGTTTTCGACCCTTAAATGAATATAAAAAACAATTGTTAAATACATGTAATTAGTACTAATGATGCTTGATAACGATGTACTAAACTATAATCGGCTTGATGAAGGTAAAAATGTGGAACTTGATAGCTTTCAATTAAAAAAAAAAGAAAAGTGTCTATAATTCTGAGCAATCTAGTGAAGGACCCAGTTTACTGGGGGATAGCTAGATCGGAATTATAATTATGTAAAACATATAATTCTGAGCAATCTAGTGAAGGGCCCATGTTATGGGAGGATAGCTAGATCGGAATTGTATGTAAAACATAATTCTGAGCAATCTAGTGAAGGGCCCATTTTATGGGAGGATAGCTAGATCGGAATTATAGAGTCAAAACAGATAATTCTGAGCAATCTAGTGAAGGGCCCATTTTATGGGAGGATAGCTAGATCGGAATTATTTGTAAACATAATTCTGAGCAATCTAGTGAAGGGCCCATTTATGGGAGGATAGCTAGATCGGAATTATTTGTAAACATAATTCTGAGCAATCTAGTGAAGGGCCCATTTTATGGGAGGATAACTAGATCGGAATTATTCTTTAAACCTATTGATAAATACATAGTTCTGGGTAATCTAGTGAAGGCCCATTCTATGGGATGATAGCTAGATCAGACTATTAAACAAAACAACATTGATGTACCAAATACATAAGGTACTAGTTACTAACTAGTTTGATGTAAATAGTGTTCATAGTACTAAGTCTTGCTAGGGTGCTGCTTACATGTATATGTTTAAAACAAGTTTAAATGAAATACACTGGTGTCCTAAAGTTTCTTTACACATGTATACATAGGTATATCAAAGTATACTTCAAAGCATCAAATTTTAACGTGTAAAGAAACTTTTGGACACCAGTGTATATGTAACGTCGACAACATTTTGTTTTGTTGATTTTATTGGGTTTTTAAAACAATCTCTATATAATGAATTATGCTGTTGGTAACATGGATGTGAAAGGTATTTTGGTATAGTACATTTATGTATATAGCTTTACTGATTAGTATACAGATTATAGGTAACTGAATCATTTTGGATATTTTTATAAATACCAGCATTTGTTATAAACAGAATTATGAACTGACATTGGTAATTGGTATAGAGCTATATGCTTCATAGCTGATGATTAGATAGACTTCATTTACTGATATGATATTGAAATGATATTATGCATTCAGGAAGTTTTGTAAATATTGTGTTATCATAATTAATTTGCAACGATATTGTTATATTTGAAATAGCCAGTTAACGTGTGCATAAACTCAGTGTAATTAATCATATTATAGTACATGTAATTTAATTATATTTTCTTAAAGTAAACATTATGGGGACCTTTAACTATTATAATTATGCACTTCAATGATCCAATTCTGTGTTTTGTGTTAAGTTTATAGGTACATCTACATTCAAGTGAGAAGGTTTTTAGATTATTCCAATCTTTTCTGACTGATTTTTGCTCTAATTATTTTAATTACAGTTTTTATTGATGTGGTTTCCAATTAATGCTGCACAATTTGTTCAATATGCTGATAAAACTTCAAAAAAGCAAACTGACCTCTAACATTATGTCTGGTCACAGTTTCGCACCGTGATATAACCCTAGATTTTCTATGAGTCAAAGGATTTTTTTTATCTCACCAAGGGCTTTTCACTCTTGGGTGGAACCTCTCTAACTGATGTAGGGGATTCCAGATGGTAGTCCACATTGGTAGGTTTCACCAAGGGCTTCTCACTTTTTGGTGAATCCTCCTTAACATGTGTTGGGGATTTCCTCCCCCTTGGTGTCGTTCCTCCTCGCCTGATGATATTAAATATATATCTTGGACTACATAAGGTGGGATCTGTGATGTGAGCCACTACCGGTTGCTGCGTCTTGTACAGACTTGGGGAGACTGGGTCCTCAACCTCACATCCTGTCTCATAGTAGTTGGAAGGCAATCCTGTACTGGCTTCATCTAGGAACATGCACCCTATTCTTTCCCTTGTCTCGGTGTGATATGTGTTCCAAGATCCAAGAGGCTTCAATATGGAGTTTAACCTCTTCCTACATGTCAATTACCCAACGCTAATTAAGCTTAGATTTGGCGAGGGCATATTGATGACATAAAAAACTCTTGATATCATCAGGTTTCAACCCAACTGATAATGAAACCCTTTTTACTTCTTTGGGTCTCCCTGTTGCCATTTAAGCTGCCCAATTGTGTTAGTAATCTTTTCCCTTACGGTTTTATTAATAAACATATAGATATGAAACATATAAAGCTGCATCTTTATCCACAATACCGTGGCAGAACCTCCTAACAATTAATTCATCACTGAACCCTTCAACTTTAACAGTTAAAGTTTCAACCCTTCCGCGAACTCTTCCAAGGTTCCCCCATTGTGTTTTCGTATAGACATGAATTGGACCCTGTATGTTTCGGTTTCTTCTCTACAATCAAATTTCTCCTCGAATTTGTCAACCAAGTTTTTGAATTTTATGATAGGATTCCGTTGAATTATGTGTGCAAAGTACACGATGACAGTGTCAATAAGCCAGAAACTGAAGTTGTCAGTTCGCTCTCTTGCTGACCAACCATTTTATTTTGGCAAACAATTGAAATTTGCGGATAAAAGCTAACCAATTACTCATTCCATTGAATAACATAGTTTTTGGTATGTTACCCATAGATCTTCTCCTAGGCACCTCTTCTTCTTCATAATCAAAATCAACGTGTCCTCTACCCATTCTATTTCTAGTTCTATCCAAGGGCCTGTCATCCACAAATTCCAAATATTCCGCAGCCCTTGCAGATCTCCTTAAATCATTGTTCGATGTTCTTTTTTCGCTGTCTTCAACATATTCTACGTTGGATCTTCGCCTTCTTGCTGTGTCCCTGTATTGAGTAATCGGAATGTCCTCTTGTAGGTTCATTCTTGTTATATTTGGAGTTGATGCAGTACATGGTGAACTGCTTCGCATCTTACAGTCAATAATTTGTAAAAGACGATCTCTCACAATGTAATCACCCATACCATGCACCACAGGAACCCATCAATCACAACTTATATAGCCCAGAGTGCATTGTATAATGTATAATCATATAATAATAATTATAGTGATATTGATAATGATCATAACAATAATAACAATGATAATTGTAGTTATTGCTTGCACATACCAGTCATCGCCTCAGTGTGTATTTTCTTATTCCGTTTTCACTGCCACCTGTCTTTCTTATGTCTAGAATAATACAGATAATATGATAAATTTTATGCATACTGACAAATCACATTTTAATACCCACTGCAAAGTACAAATCCACCATTTAAAGTCAAAAGTAACATGATTGTAATAGTTAGAACTGCGATTTTTGTTAGAAACGCGCTCAACAACATGAAACTCAATCAGTGCTCATATATACATGTTATTATTTTGCTTTTTCAATTGTTTTGAAAGGATTCCCATAACTAGGACCGTATTTACTTATTCTATAATTAGACATGTCCTTTTTGAGTTTAAAAAATGTTTATTTTATCTCCACGGAAATGATTCAAACAATAAATACGTTCATGGTATTGTGTTGCTACATTTTATATTATAACTTAGAAATACTTTATTAAGCTTTCTTCGGAATTGCAGAGGGATTAAAAAAAACATAAAATATTCAATTTCTGGAATTTGTTACCTTGGCAAACAAATACTCGTCATAAAAAAGTGATTCCATCATGTGACAACATATATAACTATAAAACTATCAATTTAGAGAACCAGTTTAAATAGAGAACAATATTTCCAAATTTAGCCATTCATTTTGTACTTTTGCCATTGGTTCATATTTCACCCTAAATTGTTAAAATATTAAGGCTGGGTACAGTTGTAATTAATGATACATTTTCCTGTCGTATTATAGAATGTGAGCCACTTTTGCTCTAGGATCAAATTAAGGGGAAATAAACAATCTACTTCGCATCGATTAAATGTTATATAAATGATATTTTGCTATCACATCATACTCTTTGTAATTTATAAGAAGATCCATAGAAATCACTGGATAGTTAAAGAGAATTTCGCATTTCATAGATATAAAGTCGCATTAAAATTCGAATCAACTCTATTGAATAGTTTATCCAAACTAAATATGAACTGTCGAGATAATTTGTACGTTGTATTTAGATTTGTTGAATCTTGTCTTGCTGCTGTAGAAATAACTTTTTAAGATAATCGTTGATGTTTTTATGGAAGGGTATACAAAATGTAGTTTCTGCTTAAATTTGTCACACTGTACTTGAGTCACCCGTGGATTTCTTTATCTTAAGTAGAGACATAAAATTATTTATCAATCATTTCCGGGGTATTGAATATGAATAAAGCTTGTATTAACTAATGTGTTGAAACTGGAGTTCATGAAACCCTCCGACTCGTTGTGATGTTTAAAAGTGCTTTTAAGTCCTGATTCGTTTGCGTTTATGTATAATACACATTACATTGAGAGGAATGGCTTGGTGCAGTTTTATCAATGTTTCAAAACTAAGGATTTCTTGGGTGGAACATAGAGGTTAATGCTAAGAACACAGTGATACATATTGGGTGGCTTCAGGATTCGGGCTTAGCTTTTGGGGACATTGATACGCTTTGTCTTAACTAGGTAAAATGAGCTTTATTGCAAGTCGGCCATCTTGGAATAATGGTGATCAAAGACTTTCTATAGCCCTGGTGGATAGGTGGGAATGGTAGCGGAAATGACCGCCCTAAACGGACCAGTGGACTCCCATGGCGTAAAAATCCCTGCCCGTGCCCCTCCCTGTACCTTATGCATGCTTTCCGTGCTCCGTGCCCCCCTTTCAATTTGCTTCTCTTTTTTCAACATATCTTTTGTTATATTTTGTTAACATCCTTTGGTAATCAGTTTACATAACATATTTCTTTCGGGTTTCTGTTCTCGTGTTTTGTCTATTTCAGATTCTGACTGATACCTTGGGTTAAGAAATATGTACACGACAATGCTACAAGGTAATACTCAATAAAAAACCAAACTTTCACAAAATATCCTGAATTTAATGTTTAATTTCAAGTTTTTATTTTGAACGATAGTTTTACTATTTTAATAGTGTCAATAGAAACCCAGTACAGTAGTTGTTTTAAAGTCATAATTATCATATAAAAAATGACGAGTATATTTGGATGATTTTTAATTCTATTGTTATGATTTCAGTTTGTTAATAAACTGTTTATTTTAGTCTCAAGTGAAATATGAGTTTGCTTTTTTAAGTTTATAATAAAACCCATTATATTTTTTATGTTGAAACATTTTATGTACTTTCATTATTAATATCATCTAGACTAATAACAGTCGTTCCAACAGCATTGACTCGATATCAAGAGTAAAAAACGCTAGAGTCTGTTATTGAATTCCTGCTTCTGTTTGTTTGTAAAACTTTTGCCTGATTTTTATATTTAGGTACAGTACAACCTCTCTTGAACAACACCCACTGGGAGGAACTAAAATGTGTTGGTGTTCAGAGGTTGTTGCTCTGCAGAGGTCAACTTCCATTACAAATGCGCCAAACGGGATTGTAAAAATCTGTTGCTGCACAGAGGATTTGTTCTGTAGAGCGACGCAGAGGTAATACAGTATTCAGCTTCTAATTTTATATCAAAGAGAAATATTCCTGTATGGTCCTTATCCCTATATGTTATATTTTAGGTTGAAATGGAGGTCTATTGATCTAGACGAGTAAGAAAATACAAAATTTGTTCCATTTGGAGATGGATTGGTGAGGTAATGAAAACATTACCTTAAGATATAAGCTACAGTGGTAAGTACTATCAAATTCTCCGAAATTTTATCAAACAGTCTTAATGTTGTTTATGAACATCAATGAAAATATCGTTGTTGTACTATTGCGTCACTCTTCATAGAAAGAAAATTTACAGGTATTGATCAGTTATCAGCATCTTATAGTATATTTATTCTAACCCGGGTTGGTTGCACAGTTTGTAGCGCACCGGGATTAGGAATCTCTGTGTGCCAAAGGGGTGCTGTTTCGAGTCTCACTAGCAGAGGTTATATCTTTCTGTGAAAATTTGACAGTTATGTCAATTTTCCTCCATTGATTATGTATATGTAGAAGTTCCGGCGTTGTGGAAAGGTTGGTAAGTACTGGCTATAGACAAGTGTCCAGGATAGCTAGGTTAGGTGCGCTGGACGCTGTAAAGTAACCAAAGTGTGTTGACACGGCTTTAAACCCAGTATAAAAAAGTACTTATTCTAATGAGACTTTGATATATAATTTCAGGTTAATTGCTATGGACACAATGATTCATGAAACATGTCAAGAAATTTCGATGTCGTCAGTCAACTGCTACAGAAGAACGAACGAATATCAAGATCCGTTTTCATGTTATAATTTGGCCTGTTCATTCCTGACAAGTCTTCTCGGACTTTTTGTTCTTGAGATGTTTGTTGCCCAACTCCATGCCCTTCATACTATTTGGCCTAGTAATTAACAAGTCGTCTCGGACATTTTGTCCTTGAGATGTTTGTTGTCCAAGTACAATTTTCGAATTTTTGGTGTTGCTTTTTACTTAGAACACATTCATAAGTATCACAACCATATCCCCTGGCAACATTTGTTGCACGGAGTTAAACGGCGGATATTTGTGACTACTTGTGCATCTTAAGAGTACAGATGTTTGCATCGTCCATGGTTGAATTTTATTTATCTGTCGCTGCCTCAAACATAAACCCTACCTATTTAAATATTCGATAATATTCGTTCTTAATTACCGGTTTATTATTTGTGAACTATCGCAAGTATAGAAATGATTGGAATTCGGGATAAATGTATGCGCCACCGACAATTGAATACAATTTAACTATGAACGATTCGTCAATATCTGAAGGGAGTTCAGTTACCACGAACGTTACAGAACGTTCCGTAACGATACATTCGGAACTCCTCTGCCATTTGCTGCGAATAATCTCCATATTTAGACGCTATTTAGAAACTACCGGTGTTAAAGTAAACAAATATATGGTCGTGTAGGGAATGAGTGATGTTTTGTCTTTAATCCATTAATTTTGAAACATCACTCATTGCCTTAACGATCGCATATTTGTGTATTAGATTAGATTATTAATGGCCGAGGAGTTCTGAATGTATCGTTATGTAACGTTCTGTAACGTTTTGTTTGATTCAACATGCTACTGGTTGTGTTTAAAAAGTAGTGACATTCGGAACACTTCGACTGTTAATTAAATGTAAGAATAAACAGCCGAGGAGCTCCAAATGTAGTTGACACAAGCTGCTGCCACGGTAACTTTGATCTAGCGGGATCTAGAGTTATGGAAATTCTCTAATCCTAGTTAACTATATCAGGCGAGACTACAGCTACTGAACATCCGTTTTCGTACACGCCCATCTGAGGCGAGATTTTAGTTAAGGAAGTTCCGTTATCCAACATAACTACATGAGACATTGCTTCAGAACTTCTGTTATCCTAGTCAGCTCTATATAGCAGGACTAGAGTAACGAAACTTCCGTCATCCTAGACAGCTCTATATAGCAGGACTAGAGTTACGGAACCTCCGTTATCCTAGACAGCTCTATATAGCAGGACTAGAGTAACGGAACTTCCGTTATCCTAGACAGCTTTTATATAGCAGGACTACAGTTATGGAATTTCCGTTATCCTGGACTGCTCTGTATAGCAGGACTAGAGTTATGGAACTTCCGTTATCCTAGACAGCTGTGTATGGTAGGACTAGAGTTATGGAACTTCCGATATCCTAGACAGATCTATATAGCAGGACTAGAGATATAGAACTTCCGTAACCCTAGTCAGCTCTATATAGCAGGATTAGAGTTACGGAATTTATGTTATCCTTGACAGCTCTATATAGCAAGACTAGAGTTACGAAACTTCCGTTATCCTAGTCAGCTCTATATAGCAGGACTAGAGTACGAAACTTCCGTCATCCTAGACAGCTCTATATAGCAGGACTAGAGTAACGGAACTTCCGTTATCCTAGACAGCTTTATATAGCAGGATTAGAGTTACGGAATTTTCGTTGACCTAGACAGCTCTATATAGCAGGACTAGAGATACGGAACCTCCGTTATCCTAGACAGCTTTTTATAGCAGGACTAGAGATACGGAACCTCCGTTATCCTAGACAGCTTTATATAGCAGGACTAGAGTAATGAAACTTCCGTTATCCTCGTCAGCTCTATATAGCAGGACTAGAGTTATGGAACTTTCGTTTTCTTAGACAGCTCTATATAGCAGGTGTAGAGTTATTGAACTTTCGTTATCTTAGACAGCTCTATATAGCAGGACTAGAGTAACGAAACTTCTGTTATCCTAGACAGCTCTATATAGCAGGACTAGAGTTATGGAACTTTCGTTATCTAAGACAGCTCTATATAGCAGGACTACAGTTATGGAACTTCCGTTATTTTAGACAGCTCTATATAGCAGGACTAAAGTTATGGAACTTCCGATATCCTAGACTGCTCTATATAGCAGGACTAGAGTTATGGAACTTCCGTTATCCTAGACAACTGTGTATGGCAGGACTAGAGTTATGGAACTTCCGATATCCTAGACAGATCAATATAGCAGGACTAGAGATATAGAACTTCCGTAACCCTATACAGATCTATATAGCAAGACTAGAGTTATGAAACTTCCGTCATCCTAGACAGACCTATATAGCAGGACTAGAGTTACAAATTTTCCGTTATCCTAGACAGATCTATAGAGCATGCTACAGTTATGGAACTTCCGTTATCCTAGACAGCTCTATAAAGCAGGACTAGAGTTACGAAACTTCCGATATCCTAGTCATCTTTATATAGCAGGACTAGAGTTACGAAACTTCCGTCATCCTAGACAGCTCTATATAGCAAGACTAGAGTTACGGAACTTTCGTTATCCTAGACAGCTTTTATATAGCAGGACTAGAGTTACGGAACCTCCGTTATCCTAGACAGCTTTATATAGCAGGACTAGAGTTACAGAATTTTCGTTGACCTAGACAGCTCTATATAGCAGGACAAGAGTTATGGAACTTCCGTTATTTTAGACAGCTCTATATAGCAGGACTAGAGTTATGGAACTTCCGTTATCTTAGCCAGCTCTATATAGCAGGACTAGAGTTATGGAACTTCCGTAACCCAGTAGCAGGACTAGAGTAACGGGTGATACTGCACTTTACCGGTATGTATTTATTCACCGAAAGTATAAATATAACCCAAACCCTACACCTGTTTGAATAAAATGTGACTTTATTTGAAGTTCATGATATTTTCTTTCTCTTATCAGGGGCTGCTGCTCCCGTAACCCCGATTTTTAACGGTCACCGTCAGTACTGCTCGATGAAAAATGCAAATGACGCATGCGCAGTAGGCGCGTATCGGTAAAGTGCATTCTAGCCGAGTAACGGAAATCCCCTTACCCTAGACAGCTCTATGAAGCAGGACTAGAGTTACCGAATATCCGTTATCCTAGACAGATCTATATAGCAGGACTAGAGTAACGGAACTTGCGTTATCCGAGACAGCTCTGTAAAGCAGGGCTAGAGTTACGGAATTTCCGTTATCCTAGACAGCTCTATATGGCAGGACAAGAGTTACGTAACTTCAGTTATTCTAGATAGTTTTTTATAGCAGGACTAGAGTTACGGAACTTGCGTTATCGTAGACAGCTCTGTAAAGCAGGACTAGAGTTATGGAACTTCCGTTATCCTAGACATCTCTATATAGCCATTCGGAACAATCTCGGCGATCATCTACGAAGATATACCTCGTATATCAAACGTAGTAGGAATACAACCAAGTTATGAGGTCAGGCGATTAACCTCATAGGTTAAGTAGTGCCGATGTAAACAACCAACATGGCAGATCATTTGCAGAAAGTATCGAGTACATAAAACATGTTTAAGGATCAACTTTGATTTAAGTGAATATCAGTTACAGGCATTGAAGAGCTTTAACTTTTAACTTTAACTGCCCATAATTGTCCGTCATTTTTGGTTTGTGCCAGCGTTCTATTGAGTAAACGTTGGGAACGAGGCTAGATTCTATGTTGGAACTACTTTCGCTCCTCGTGATATGCTGATATCAGAGGTGTATTTGCGTGGAAAATCGCCGAAGTAGTTCCGAATGCTATATACAGGACTAAAGTTATGGAACTTCTGTTATCCTAAACAGCTCTATATAGCAGGACTAGAGATATAGAACTTCCGTTATCCTAGACAGCTCTATATAGAAGGACTAGAGTTATGGAACTTCCTTTATCCTAGACAGATCTATATAGCAGGACTAGAGTTATGGTACCTCCGTTATCCTAGACAGATCTATATAGCAGGACTAGTTACGGATTCTCCGTTATCCTAGACAGATCTATATAGAAGGACTAGAGTTACGGAACCTCCGTTATCCTAGACAGCTCTGTATAGCAGGACTAGTTACGGACCTTCCGTTATCCTAGACAGATCTATATAGCAGGACTAGTTACGGATTCTCCGTTATCCTAGACAGATCTATATAGAAGGACTAGAGTTATAAACTTCCGTTATCCTAGACAGATCTATATAGCAGGACTAGAGTTATGGAACTTCCGTTATCTTAGACAGATCTATACAGCAGGACTAGAGTTATGGAACTTCCGTTATTCTAGACAGCTCTATATAGAAGGACTAGAGTTATGGAACTTCCTTTATCCTAGACAGCTCTATATAAAAGGACTAGATGTATGGAACTTCCAATATCCTAGACAACGGTGTATGGCAGGACTACAGTTATGGAACTTCCGTTATCCTATATAACATGCTAGAGTAACGGAGCTTCCGTTATCCGTTTTCCTCGATAAGTTTATATAGCAAGGCTAGAGTAACAGAATTCCCATTATCCTAGACGAGTCTATGTAGCAAGGCTAGAGTAAAAATTTCCATGATCCTAGACAACTCTCTAGCAAGGCTTGAGTACCAGAATTTCCGTTATGCTAGAAAAGTTTAAGTAGCAAGGCTAGAGTAACAGAACTTCCATTATCCTAGACAACTCAGCAACAAGGCTAGAGTAACGAAACTTCAGTTATCCGCTATAAGTCTATATAGCAAGCCTAGAGTAACGGAACTCTCATTATCCAAGAAAACCCAGCAGCAAGGCTAGAGTAACGGAACTTCGTTATCCTCGATTAGTCTATATAGCAAGCCTAGAGTAACGGAAATTCCATTATCCTAGACAACTCAGCAACAAGCCTAGAGTAACGGAAATTCCATTATCCTAGACAACTCAGCAACAAGCCTAGAGTAACGGAACTTCCATTATCCTAAACAACTCTATATTGCAAGGCTAAAGTTACAGAACTTCCATTATCCCATACAACTCTATAGCGAGGCTAGAGTAACGAAGTTTCCATTATCATTGACAACTCTATAGCAAGGATAGAGTAATGGAGCTTCCATTATCCTTGACAACTCTATAGCCAGGCTAAAGTTACAAAACTTCCACTGTCCTAGACAACTCTATATAGCAAGGCTAGAGTAACTGAGTTCCCGTTATCATATACGAGTCTATTTAGCAAGGCTACAGTAACAGAACTTCCATTATCCTAGTCAACTTTATAGCAAAGCTAGAGTAACATAACTTCGATTATCCCAGCATGGGTAGAGGTATGGAACTTCCGTTACCCTCGATAAGTCTATATAGCAAGGCTAGAGTAACAGAACTTCAATTATTTTAGACAACACTAAAGCAAAGCTTAAGATACGGGTCTTCCGTTATCCTCGATAAGTCTATATAGCTAGACTAGAGTAACGGAACTTCCCTTATCCTAGACAAGTCCATGTAGCAAGAATAGAGTAACGGAGCTTCCATTATCCTAGACAAGTCTATGTAGCAAGGCTAGAGTTACGGAGCTTCCATTATCCTAGACACATCAATAGAAAGGCTAGAGTAACGGAACTTCCGTTTTAATTGACAACTCTAGAGCAAAGGTACAACAAAAATTCCATTTTCCTAGACAACTCTATAAAAAGGCTAGACTAACGGTACTTCCATTATCAAAGACAAATCTATAGTAAGGCTTGAGTAACGGAACTATCATTTTCCTAGACAAATCTATAGCAAGAATAGAGTTACGGAACTTCCGTTATCCTAGACAACTCTATAGCAAGGCTTGAGTACCGGTACTTTCATTTTCCTAGACAACTCTATAGCAAGAATAGAGTAACGGAACTTCCGTTATCCTAGACAACTCTATAGAAAGGTTAGACTAACGGTACTTCCATTTTCCTAGACAACTCTATAGCAAGGCTTGACTAACGGTACTTCCATTTTCCTAGATAACTCTATAGCAAGGTTAGAGTTATCGAATTCTACATAATTTGGCCGTAGAAATAATAGATGTTTGTATTTTGACAATCTCCACGAAAGTATGCCCAGCCCGGGAATCGAACCTACGACCCCTGTATCAGTAGACTTGCTTGCTACCAACTGGGCTAGTCTGGTGGCTTAACATTCGGAACTACCGCGCCAAACTTATACACAAATGTTTTTAGATGATCGACGTGTTAGTTCCGAATGGAATGCAAATAGTCTCCGACTGATCGATTCTAATATATTTCAAAATAAACGAACCAAACATTATTTTTTGTAATTATTATTTTCATACTTAACAATACATAAATTATAGATTCGTTATTTTATTCTATCGTAATTAGCTCAATACCATGAGGAATTCATAAACGGAGACATGCCTTAAATATTGATGAATTATCGACACACATCAAGCCCCAACCCATACATGCAT
Organism: Mactra quadrangularis; assembly: GCA_025267735.1. Taxonomy (NCBI): domain Eukaryota; kingdom Metazoa; phylum Mollusca; class Bivalvia; order Venerida; family Mactridae; genus Mactra; species Mactra quadrangularis. Next base: position 37,397,602 of record CM046296.1, on the reverse strand, counting down.
TTTTGTGGCCACTTTTGCTAGCAAAAAAAATTTGCTAACTTCAGCGACGTCATCTTCATACGTGTTTAAGAAGTAATTAATGAATGTGTGGGAAAATGGACCTTTATAAAATATCTATTAAACTAGTATATGTACATGGAATCACCTCTAACTAAAAATATTGTTTCTTATATGAAGACACTGACGGAAATCTTAAGATTATAAGTTTAAAACTATAAACCCTTCATATCGATATTTAACGAAAAATACGGCTATGATTCCATGGACTAAGATCCCGTTACCTTTTTCCACAGGGAATTGTCAAGTTACCTCCCTTTGATTTTTCATACATACCTTTTATATACAAACCGTATATTTGAAAAATCAAAGGGAGGTAACATGACAATTCCCTGTGCCTTTTTCGGACCATTATTTAATGTTAGATGTATTTTTTGATAATTGTTTTATCATCATCTTGCAGGTATTTTATTGAACACGATGGCAAATGAACAATATCATTACTTTTTTCAGTGTACTCTTTATACAAACCAACGCAATCAGTTAATTCAACGAACAACTTCTTACCAACCTTTAAATCTTACTCACTTACTTTTTAGCAATGATAATCTGTCCTTAAATGAAAACATTAATATATTTAAAGAAGTACATTATTATATCAAGTCATCTGAACGATTCTTATAATTGATTTTAAATCATGACGCTGATGTAAAGTATTTATCCCATCATTATGAACTGGATGTAACGAGTATCATTTCTTTTCTTATGCTTAATTTTCTCATTCTTTGTTGATCTTTTTCCTTCCAACACCTCTTTACCTTTACCTTTACGTTTATTTCATACTTATGTATATGTAAATAAGTAAGTCTTTCCAAGATATTCTAAAGTTTCAGAGTTGCTTTTGATGCTGTAAAATATCTTTATTAATTACTAATTGTTCACTTATATTTTTGTTAAGGGGAGGGCCTTTAGCTAAGTTTGTCATAACTTGTGGCCCAACCCTTTTGCTAATGTTATACTAATAGTTCTTTTGTATACTCTGAATTTGAATGGGTTTTTTTGTACTGATTTGTAAATATATTATTGTATAGTAAAAAACATATACATTATGCAATAAAATATTATTAAAAAAAAAATAAAATGAACAATCTTTATATAAAAGATATTTAAATAAATAGCATATAGACGTGTATGAATGCCCACATGGTTCAAAAGAAATACACGTGTTCACTTGCACGGGCAAAGTTGTGTTCAAATGCATTCTTATTATCTACTAAACATCCGAATTCGTTCATCGTAACTTTTTTGTGAAAATGCGTTGTCATAGCTTTTAATAGATATATAAATTTTATAAAAATCCACTTGTGATCAATAAAATCAAATGCTAGTCCATTTTCTACAAAAAATAGACGCTCAAAAATTCCAAGAATACATCCAACTTAGATCGTTCGGAGAATTTGTTTAAATGATCAGATTTTAAAAAGTAAAACTATCGTGGCATATTTCTGTCATCAGATAGCCACCTAACTCAGGGCCGGATCCAGAAGGGCTGAAAGTGGGGGGGGGGGGACGGGGTGGATTCTGGAGGGGTACCCCCTCCCGACGATATGGAAAATTTTTGAATTTTCACATGTTAAAGGTGCAAATCTGAGCACTTTAAAACACACTAAAACAAATGATATGAGACACAATCAGACCAGTCTTATGAATGAATTGTACTCTGTAGTAACGTGTATCCGAACGGTCAACTATATATAAATGTATTTTCCTCGAGCTACTTAGCTTAATGATTGGTAAAATAAAACAAAAAAAGTATATGTACAAGTCATGAAATATAAGATACATTTAACAACAACAACTATACAATATATCTATAAATACAACGATATACATGATTACGAAGAGCATCACAAAGCATGATATTAATAAAAAAAGGCCAAAAGTAATACACATTAACAACATCACCAAATACATACATTAGACAGTTAAGGCAAGAGTGATGCTACGATACACAAAATGATCAACTACTGTTAACAAACTAGCATGGACAATTTGATACATTGCAAAATGACATAGATAACTATGATAGACGAGAGCTTCTCCGAAGCTCGTCCTTGTTATCAAATGAACGGGCGATCAGAGTTACCTGTCTCCGTCGCCGAACTATATATGACAAAACATGATGGCGAGGAAAGTACAAGGGATGGGACAAACAGGAATGATTCCAAATATGCTGCAGAAGTTGAGCTATCAGCTCGTCTTAAAATTATCTATGGACTGGCGAACAACATTCGCAGCCGCCGTCACTTATATGTTAATAAACTACTGGGAGGTGGACGCTGTTATACAAAAGACGGGATAACAATACTGATGAGCTATAATATCTACATAAACACGTGCATATATCAAGTTGACGAGCGACAAGAGTGGACCATCTCTGTCGCTGAGTTACTAACAATATATTCGATGACCAGTATAAAACATAAACATTAAGTGGGTTTGGGATGTATAAAATACGCCGGGCTACCATAAGCTTCTCACCAAATAATCAATGTTATATCTAATAGCTAATCTCTATTACTGGCTCTTCGACACATAATCACTAAAGCACAAACTTAAATCCTCAGTGTCTCCAGCCTTTCAACATAATACATTATTCAACTAGTATGAAACTAAGCTGGCAACCACTAAAACTCTACAATAGATTTAGGTATATATCTAACACGGCTCCAGGCCCTAGCCAGCAACTCCGTTTCGGCTCTCAGTCTCATCAATATTCACAAACAACAACTATAGAACAATACTGCGATCCGGGCGTTTCTCCAGCTGTATACCACTCTGGGGAAGCGAGGCTTCGGCAGAGTTGCGGTAAACAACAAGGAGGACAATTGACTTCGGGTTTCCCAGGTATTTCCCATAGTGTTGTTTCACCAACCATTACATACGCGTACCCACTATAACAACTAACAATTTCAGTAAAATATATAACCGGAAGTAGATAAATATTTATTAATTAATTCTGGGGCTCAGAGTGTCGGACGTGCGAGTCTGCTGCCAACTGCAGACTGATTAAAATTGACTAATTTTCTCCTTTTATACTCTTCGAAACAACTATATTCAATGAGCGTCTTAAAACAAAGACGTACTAATGCATCTTTTGACCCAGATGAACTGACCTCACATTGGACAATGTTAAAACCCGTATCTCCGTACCAATAATCGCCACATCTGTAGTAGGGTTGTCTCAATCGGTCACGTTGCTAGTCACTCCTGGTGGTGTAGACCTGTCTCAAGTTTGAAGAATGCAATACGTGGTTCCTCACCGCATATAACTTTTAGTGTCAGCTTCAACTTTCTATACATAAGCCCATTTAGCCGGTTGTGTTCTGTCCTAAGTATCACCATTACTTCTTGCACAGACATGTTTTCAGTGAAATTAAAAATATATCCCCTTAAGGATAGTTGGAACCGTGGAGTCTTTGGTAGAGGTAGTTTGGGATGTGTATCTCCTCCCGACGTAAAACATGTTGTCAACAGAGCGAATTAGAGCACTTTTGGACACACCTAAACAAGGATGAAATTGAGCGCTAGAAATCTTCTTTACCCACGCATTAAAATTGAATGTTCATGTTATATTTGTTGGTTTGATAATTATAATTTTGTTAATTTCACAAAACTAATAATCCTTTTTTTCACATAAAATGCCAAGAATTTAGAAAAATAATACATGTGGAGAATATTACGTACAAAATAGAAGTTCACTCCCCCTTGCAGGGAGTCAAAATTGTGATTGAGCTTGTTCCCTTTACGCCAGAATTTAGAGTTTTAAGTTACTTTCAAACTACTAAAATATACATATTTCTTATTTCAATAACATAGCTAAAATACTGAATTTATTATTAATACTGAAAAGTTTCATCCATGCGTTGAAGTTTTTGCTCTAATAATATAAGTAAAGCCGGCATGTTTCTGCAGTAAATTGCACAAGGGATGTTGCATGATGTTATGTAAATCTCTGGCTGCACCAAACATAAAATATCTATAAGCCCCTTAAAAAATGACTGGCTAGATGATCCAGTAAAAATCTATTACCAGTCCCTTTATTACCCGGACGTTTATTGATAAGTAATAATTGACGATGTTCGTTCATAGTATAGTCAGGGATTCTATTTATAAAATACCTGGTGCAGTGCAACTTCGTTCATAGAATCAGATTTTTTCTTGAATCATAATTTTAAAGAGCGACAAAAAGTATATCTATGAATATGACATACGTTTTTACATTACTTTTCAGGGAGTTATGTATCAGTGCATAACTATGATATAATTGAAATATATACCAATCATGCTAATCATCTAATCATCAATATTCATGTATCTACAGTAATGTTTTAAGTGAAGCATAGATTTTATTTGAAATCTCGGATAAAAAGAAATATGAAAATCACTTCGGTTATATCTCTTTTGAAAGAGGTCTGCATATATTGCCCCATCGAGGCGGCTGAACCCACTTTTCAAAAATCTAAACAACAAACACACGAAGAAGAAACACGAATGTTAGTATGGATAACGGTATATGTGTCCCATTCCATAAATAAAAGTCGTTTCTGTGTGAAAATCAAAAAAATAATATTGCTTGAACGTTGTAAAATCGTGCTGAAGAACTGTAATTAATTTTCGTGCTTCAATCACCCAGATCATAATCCAAGCAAGAACGTATATTATTTATAGTGCTGTTCAAATCAGTCATTAATTTAAATACAATTATGTAATGTAGGAAGAAATATGTCACACTGAATATTATGAACAATTTTTTACTTAGAAATCGACTTACAAGCAAATTAATAATTATAAAATATCGCACATATTTTTGCATGCCTGAGTATTTTCATTGAAGTGTAATTTTAAAATAGGGAGAGCTGTCGTATTTCGTTCATGAAAATATTATTAATTGAAAGAATGAACAAATCGTTTCAAATAATAACTTTTTATAGTGCATGTATATAGTTGTTTTTAGGCGAGTACACAGCCTCATAGAGATAATATTATCTATGTCTCCGATAGCCTACACAATTAACGTTACCAGGCTGTAATGATCCAAGTGCGCATGTACTTAAACGCGTGAATTTCTTCAATTTTTCTATTTCAACGATTTTGTAACAAAGATGGAAGCAAGGAAACAATATTTTATTTTACATTTAAAACTACCATCTTAAAGCTTAGTAATCTTATACTTTCTTGTTACCATTGGAACGATGTTAAGACATCGTTCCAAAAAGAAACTAAATCAGAAATAGCGAAACGTTTCTCATAGTCAGACAGTTTATTAGATTAACCGTAAAATCGCATCCAACAACGTTTTTGCAGTTTTTGTACCTTTAAGTGACACTGCTCGAAAATCTGCAAGATGACACTCTGTCAACCTCACGCATTTTGCATAATTTGCAAATAAAGTCCGCCATTGCTGCAATTCCGCGACTAAAACAGAAATTTGAAATATATTTCTATACTAATGTTCATATATGATTTCATATGATAATAAGTGTAGCTTGATCAAATGAATTGCAAATGCAAATTAATGCAAATTTGGTAAATTTCGTAATACGATAATCTGATTTTCTATAAAAAAGTCAAGGAAACTTTTAAAATAGATTGCTTTCTTTTTTTCCGAAAATACATATACTAGCCCTATGAATTGCAATCGTTTCTTGTAAATTCTCTGCCCAAAATAGTTTCCTAATTCACCGCTTGATTCAGTCTTTGTGCATGGGATTAAGAGTTGGCGATAAACATTACAAGCAAATTTCGAATTTTCGAAAAGAAGAAAAGTTATGGATATATGAATATATCATATTAATGTTTAGATGCTTTAAGCAAGCACTATGGTCATTAACAGACTAAAATAATACTCAACAAAATGAGGTCAAAGGCTGACATGCAGGCATTGTAGCCGGAGGCAACAGTAACCCTCTTAATCCACAGAACTTTGTTCATAGTGTGAATTGTAATTAGTGTTTTTTTTTTTTGACGGAGTCATTTGCCCAACATGCCTAATCGGACCTCAGTTTTGCATGCTATGAGTCCCGTTTATATACTGTACACGGAAAAAACAACTTATGTTACATTACATAATTTGCATGTTTGAAACAACCGTTAAAATAAAAAAAACATTATGAGATGTCTGAGATATATAAACAGATATATTATCTTTTATATAAAATTATATTAGAAAAACATAAAACTTATTTCAATATTTCTAACAGAAGGTCAATTTAATGGATTTATAATTTTAATGTCTACAATATGTTTACTATAAATAGATCAGTCACTGTCAATGTTAGAATTTAACCAGGAAGTTCTAATTGAAATATAAATAAATAACCGTAGTTTTGTTCGATATTAGTCGTTTATTAGGTTATGCAAATGTTTGTACTTAAAGGTACTAGTTCACAGATTTGGTTAATTTTTCCATATTTTTAAAATACCATTCAGTGTCTGTAATTGAGTCAAATAATTACTTCTTAATATTTCAAGACAAATTGACATATAGGTTGCAAGAAATATACAATAAAAATTACAAATATGCACTAAAATTTTCTATACCGTGACGTACGGGGTAGATTTTAATACATGAAACACCATCATTTGAAGTTGTATATCAATTTGCACTAGAACTTTCATTATCAGAACACTACTTTCCTGCTTCCAAAAATGTTTACATACAATTTTGATAGTTACAGAAAAAGTTGATATTTAAGTTGAAATCTGTGCATAAGTACTTTTATAATGATAGTTTTGCCAATTTCACAAGTGGAATGCACGTTCCGTAACGATACATTTGGAACTCCTCGGCCATTCGCTGCGAATAATCTCGGACATATTTAGACGCTATTTTGAAACTACCGGTGTTGAAGTAAACAAATATACGAACGTTTGGCATGGTAACTTGTATTAAATCGCCAACTGTTTTGAGAAAATTAACCGATTATCTCGGAAAAGATCCAACTGTCAATGGATTTACGAAATGGTTGTTGAGATGGTTTTAAGTGCGAAAATTCGCCGATTAGAGGAGAAATCACGTTTTTTATTCGTGAGGGAAATTCATATAGAATACAAGTATTTGAAACTCAAATTGATCTAAAATAAAGATCAACGATTTAAAAAAGATTTAAAAAACAACCAGGTTCGGTAGGTGTACCCCCTCCCGACGATAATGTCAAAGGTGCAAATCTGAGCACTTTAAAACACATTGAAATTACGATGCATTTTTTTCAAGTTTTTAGGCTCACTGGGTTGATACCCCTCCGGACGAAAAAAATTGTTGTCAACGAAGCAAATTAGAGCATTTTTGGACACCCATAAAGGATAAAATTGAGCGCTAGGTAACCTATCTTCTTTACGCATGCTTTTGAATCTTCATATTTTATTTTTTGGTAAAATAAAACAGTTTTTTTTTCGCAAAACTATTCACCACTTTTTCATACAAAACGTTGAGAATTTAATAAAAAAATATGCATGGTAACTTAAATGTATATTTGCCAAATGTAATGAAAAAACTCGCCGATTTTAGATAATTATTAATGATGAAGTGGCCTCATTTATTGTGAGTTTTTAGAACGTTTTTATAAGCGGATTTACGAACATAGTTGCTGAGACGATTTTAAACGCCGAAATCCGCCGATCCGCGGAAGAATCACATTTGTGGATTCCTGAGGAAAATCGTAAGGATTGCAAGTACTTGTAACTCTAATTAATCTAAAATAAAATCAACGATTTATAAAACGATTTAATAAATCTACTTACACAAACCTATGAACGTAACATTTGATGAAAGAATTGTACCTCTTGTAGTTAAAAACATGGACTGTCTAGTCTTAATTTTTAGGAAAATTACATCCTTTAGGCTCGTGCACTCTTTAAAAGATATTTGGAAATATTATACCTTCATTAAAACGCATCGAACAATCACGATTGTTTTCTATATAAACAAGTTCGATCGAGTTTCGTATAATAGTGACGTAAAAATGAACTCGACTGTCCTCGTCTTTTCTCCGTGTAACTTGCTACGAAAACGCTGATGACTTCCATAAGTAAACAAAATAACTGAGTGCACTTAAACCAAATTTAGGCCTCATATGCTAGTTACCATAGTAATTTAATTGGTGACGGTCGGTGAGATCAGATACATAGATATGAAAATATATGTGTCTGTAAAGACAGAGCATACGCTTGCACTGTCATTGATTTGAACGCTTGATAAGGCCTGATCAAGGTATCTTGAGATGGTTGAATATATCAATGTAGATCGTTATCTATTTTAATAGATCGGATGAATGATTTAACAGTCTAATTGATCTGAAAGTTAAGCTTATATTGCTTTGATAGTGCCGAGTTTGTGCCCTTTTCTTTGTATGTGTGTCGATATATGTGGGGGCCAGGTGGGGGGGGGGGCACGTGCCCCCTGTGCCCCCGGTTAATCCGGGTCTATAACTAACTAGTTAGTTAAGTGGTTAACTAGTTACGGTAACTAGTTAACCACTTAACTTAATAAACTAAATATGTTAACTAGTTACCGTAACTAGTTTAACACTTAACTAACTAGTAAATCGACAGGTTAACCAGTTACCGTAACCAGTTAACCACTTAATTTAATTAGCTTAAGAGGTTAACTAGTTACCGTAACTAGTTAACATCTTAATTCACTAGTTAGTTATGTGGTTATCTGGTGGCAGAAATATGCCACCATACAATGCTAATATTAATATTTTGTATCATTTAGTATTTATCATCAAAAAGTATTTATATAGGACAAATAATCTAAACGATATTCCGTTTGAACAATATCTCAAGTAACCCCGTACGACCTTTAAAATCACAGATTTATACATAAAATCTTTATTATTCAAACCGTTTAGTACAATAATACAATGCACGTATCATTGTTGATACCACGTTGAAAATTAACGTAGCATAAACAGTAAAATTATATCAATGGAGTATAGTGAAATAGTGAAATTCTATAGTGAAATCACAATTCTATAGTGAAATAAAATTAAAAAATATATTTATTTTTATTACAGAATTTTGTATGTTAGAAAAAATGGTAAAAAGTTGGTAAAAAGTCAACTCAACAAACAAGAAATAATAGTTGCCTGACCTAGTAACTTAGCCAACTCAACATGAAGTGTATTTAAATAGCAAGACTTGATAATATAGATAAAAGTCAACACAACAAATAAGAAATAATAGTTGGCTAAACTTGTAACCTAGCCAACTTAACATGAAGTATATTTAACATGCTAGACTTGATAGTCCACTAGTAAACCTGATCTGGGGCCGTATTCTCATCTCAACAGGTAGTCATCAAAACACAAAATATGCAGAATCCTTATAATAAACATACTTTTAGTGACAGGTACATTTCTAATTGATCAACCCCTAAATTCCTTACGTTCGAATACCTGAAATAAAGTAAGGACTATTATAGCTATATTTATGAAAGAAACATCTACCAGGTATATTCTAGACAAAAATCACAATTATTTAGAATATGAGAATCTGAATACGAGTGTCTTTAACATAGGTATTCATGTAAAAATTTATTTGAAAATATAGATATAATGGTGTAACCGATTGGAAATTCTGGTGAATGTATACCTGTGGGACATATGACAGCTACACGTAGTTCTCTGCTTCATATCAATACCGACATGGGTTCGACTCCCGGGTGAGGCATACTTTCGTGGAGTTTGGTCATTAAAACATTTCTATGACTATTCTCTCCCCCACCGCCGATTATTTAATTGTGCATGACAGTTGTCAGTCACTGACAAAAGTATGCGCCAAGTAACTATAGTTATCAGCTAAATCCCGAGATTTAACCTTCTTAGGAACGATAAGTAGATTGACTGACACAATTGTTTTTTTATCAAGTTGAGCGTTACAGAGATGTCAATTTCATTATTATCATTATCATCGTCATTATCATCGTCATTATCATCATCAATATCACCGTCAACATCATCGTCATTATCATCATCAACATCCTCCTCCTCCTCCTCCTCATCATCATCATCCGCATTATCCGCATCATCATCATCATCATCATCATCATCATCATCATCATCATCATCATCATCATCATCATCATCATCATCATCATCATCATCATCATCATCATCATCATCATCATCGTCGTCGGCGTCGTCGTCATCATCATCGTCATCGTCATTATCATCATCATTATCATCGTCATTATCATCATCAACATCATCGTCAACATCATCGTCATTATCATCATCAATATCCTCATCCTCCTCCTCCTCCTCCCTCTCATCATCATCATCATCCTCATCATCCTCCTCCCTCTCATCATCATCATCATCATCATCATCATCATTATCAACAACATCAACATCAACATCATCAACATCATCAACATCATCATCATCATTATCATCATCATCACCATCATCATCATTATTATTATTATATTGTTGTTATTATTATTATAATTATTATTTATCATTATTATTTTATTTTTTTATTATTGTTATTATTAGTTTTATTATTATTATTATTAGTATTAAGTATTCTGCCTTCGGGGTTTGTAAGGCATCATTATATTGCCGTATTATCTTTTATTAAAGTCATATAAATCAAACTTCGCGCTTTCACATTTCGGTCAACTCCATTACCATTGTAATAAGAAATTGTTTCAAAATCAACATTTTAAAATCTAAGTTCATACCAATCGATATATCCACGTCCGTCTATAGGTCTACACTAAAAGACATGATATATCAAATTACAATCTGAATATCGTGTATTCTTTGTAAGCCTACATTGTTAATATGCTATCCTTAACTATAAAATAATCTTTTTAAGCATGATTCAATATTATCAATGTGTCTTTTGTTTTACTGTAAGATGTGATTTACAATTTGCAAACAATAGACCTATACCAATATTGGGAAGGTTGGACAATAGTTAAAATGTTATACATGTAGATCTATGACCAAATACGACAAATTTTGGCTTCAATTTTTGAACTAGATAGTGTTTGATTTTGTATATATATAATTAAAGTAGGTTAGTTTTTGGAATTACAAGACAGCTACAAAAATGTGTCAGAATTCATTGTAAAATAAGGATGTAATTGAAGGGTTTAATATTAACTGACAGCTGTGTATCAACAAAGTAAGTTGTGTAAATTTAAAGTGAATAATTTTATATATTCTATAATTAACAATTATTAGCACGTGCAAATTTTTTCAGAATAAGAAATGTATGAAGTCTGTCTTATTAAAGTAAACAAAATTACGAAATAAATGTTGTTAATAAACATTTTTGGCATTTTTGACAAAATTAATTAGCGAAGACAGAAGAACCCCTGAGCATTATGTATATATTTCATTTTAATGTGGACTTGTATTATACAACATGGATTTTACTATACTACGTCGCTATACAATCTCTTTTGTTCAAAATAATTTAGCATATCGATTGCTCATTCCTGTGGAAAGTCGCAGATTTTAAACTTTGTTCATTTAGGGAATGAACAAAATTCACATTACTCAGTTCAGTATACCATTGTATTGGTCAATAGAGGCTGTAATGAGTTTTTTATTCATACGCCTTATCAATATGTAGGTTTACATTTAATAGTTTAGAATTCTGTGGATAGTAGTTCTGATGCATATGCTTGAATATATTATCAATAGTGATAATAAATAGATGTTCAATTTAACAAAAAAATGAACATAAAATTACCCGCTTTTGAAAACTGGCCTCATGTATTTCGGACTTCTATTTTATTAATTCATTAAAACCCCAAAACAATATTCATGTAATAGTAAAAACAATACTACATGTACTAATCATTTTCTATTTGTTGGCACTGTTACGATCATTTCATGTGTACATATTTATACTCATTATATTTTACTGTATACTCTTATGTTGTAACACAATTAGAGTTAATTAAGTTTTGTTATGTTATGTTAACAAAATAGTCAAGGTAATATATCTAACGAGCTATCGGTATGCTAATATGTAGAACAAAAGGGTATTGTGAAATCCATGTCATATGATACATTCCATATTCAAATTATATGATGTTCCCGGTTCTACGTTGTACGTACTGGACATTATATCACCCAAAAACTTAATTATAACATTTTTATAGTAAACAGAATTTTCCATGCAGCATTTAGTTATCAATGTGGATACCTAGCCTTTAGTTCTGCAATCAACGAGGGGTATTAAAAGGTACTAAAACTTCCCACCGTTGTATAAAAGACAGTGCAACACTCCAGATACGTGCATTATTTATAAACCATACTATAAATAAGTATTTATTAGTTTTTTTGTAAAACAATCGATAATGATATACATAGGTATTTTATCTTGGCGTGCCTATCTAACAAAAGACGAGTCTAACTTTAAGAATTAATATATTTAGAAATATATTAATAATCTAGCTTTATAAAACAAGTGAGTAATAAAAAAAACTCATAAAATGTGCCACACGTACTGAACAACTGATGTTTGTTTTCATACTAATAACCCTTTCAGGCCTTAACCCCTACCACAATATATCGTTGACCTACGTGCTTCACCATAACCGGATACGAGTACATGCCATGTTTACAAAACTGATTTATACTAAAAACTGTGACTACTGTATCAATTACACGACATTAATTGTTCTCGTAGATTCACGTCAATGCTCATGGTATTGTTTTGTATATAGCTTGTTCACTTTGTACATAGCTTGTTATCATTGACCGGAGAAAAAGAAATTAAGTTTTATTACCAGTTTCAAGCATTAAATGCGTTAGTTACAGGGTTTTACTAAAGTTATTAATTTATTTATCTCACTCATGTCAGTTAAACTGATGTTGTTTATACAAATGTATTTTAGCTTGATAATGAAATAAGGTTCTACAACTAAATTAAAACAATCTGTTCCCTTGTTCCTCAGCCAGTACTGCCCCGCGTTCAGTAACTACTGTAAGCTAACGTTACGGGTACGGAAGAACTCAACCCGAAGACAACTCAACCCTTGCAGTGCTCAACTCAAAGTTGGGACAACTCAATCTGTTAGTATAGGAGATTGAGTTGTCTCGGGTTGAGTTGTCTACGGGTTGAGTTGTTCTGATACTTCCGTTACGGAACGTTTTGGAACGTTCAAGGTTACTGAACACGCTGCTGAATTAGCAGTAGCAAGGAAACATTGAGGTAGGTGTTGGCTGTAATTCGAACCAAGCCGTATATTTACGATAAACTTGTCGTATTCTAACTCACTGAGATACGTGTGAACTAAAATTGACTTTGTCTTTATTTAATCTAAATCTATTTTTCCAGAATATTTGCTTTCCTGAGGAAAATAGTTTTTAAATTGAGATGAGACGAAAATTGAGATGTATACTGAATATAGAGAACGTTTACAGTGCGTTTATAATGATTATGGTGCTTTCTATTACACTGTTCTTTATTCAAATGTCACAACATATGCACAGTCCAACAGTGACGTCACGTGACGTAGATCCACCGGAAGAATTCGAAGCATTCCGACTGCAAGCGAAGATTACCGAAGGGGTTATTCGTAGCAATATCGATGTCAGTGCAAAAGCCAATGCAACTCTAAAATCGACTCAGAAAGCTCTAGTTCAAAATATGACTCGAGCAGAAGTATTATTGTTAAATAATCATCAACTTGTGAATGACGCTAAAGAAAGTGATAATGTTGTTTCTGATATAAACATGCCTCTAATGAACAATAGTAAAATATTTAAAGAAATCAATACAGACAGTGACAGTGATATATCTAAATTAAATGGACCAATTCAGGATTCACATATAGATCTTCATCATGAATATAAAGCGGCATTAGCCAATTCTACAAAATATATTCAAAGGAAACTAGTCAATGCAAGTGAACATAATATAAATGTTACTCCAGTACATTTAGAAGGTAAATCTGTAAAAATAGTTAAAAATCGTACAGAAGTCAACCAGATGTTGTCAAAGAGAATTCATAATGATTCTATGATATTGAAAAACTTCAAAAGACCAAATTATTGTCCATTATGGCCAGAGAAATTAGGTAAGTTCAAAACGTCCACTAATAGAATCTTATGGGTTTTAATTTCTATTTCTCCCAACAAATTTACCATTGTCATAAAAATCATACTTAACATCACTATCTCATTCATGTCCTTCTTGTCCCCTTTCTATCATCATATATTTTATCATCACCATTATCAACATCACCACCACCATTACCATCATCATCAGCACTCTATCATCATACCATTACATTCCTCTGCATAACAACAGCTTTTGCTATTTCCATAAGGTGTAATTTAATTGAATTTAATCTCTGCAGAGCAACAACCTCTGAACAGCAACATACTTTAGTCCCACCCAGTAGGTGTTGCTCAAGAGAGGTTGTACTGTAATTATCAAAATCACCCATTCTCCTCTCCACCATCATTATTATTATTGCCACCACCACCTCATCACAATTATTATTTTCACTATTATCATAATCATCATCAATATCCTCCTCATCATTATTTTCATCACCATCTTCATCACTTTTTTATTAAAAAAATTATCACGAAAGTTGAGAAGCCTCTGGTATGAGGGCGATTAAATGTTGTATTTTTATATTATACTACAATGATTACAATATTTTTCCAAATTGATGGAGCTGAATTATTAATAAGGATTATAACCCACCATTGGTTATGGCATATCAACACATTTAACAAATTAGAAACTATCCCGATATGAACTTAGGAAGTTTTCAAAATTTACATCAATCTTTAAGGATTGAAGACTCACACACGGGGGTCTGCATGTTATGCATCCTTACGGGACAGACATACCTTCATTAAAATCAAACAAAATAAACGTAGGATCTTTAAAGATTTTTTTCAAGAAATGTAAAATGTTATGTTAATGTTCTAGTTGGACGTATGGATATGGACATAGCTATGAGTTCTACAGAGATATCCCCAGCAGCATTAGAACAAATATCAGAAGGTGGCACATATAAACCTCCAGATTGTAGTCCAAGGGAGAGAACTGCTATCATTATACCTTATAGAAATAGAGAAACGCATTTAAAGGTACGAAATTAAAGAATTCTGACAGAGTCACGTCCCTTTGCAATACGAATACCAAACGATGTTATGTTGTTGTTGTTGGGTTTAACACCGTAGCAACACATTGTATAGGTCATATAACGGCATTTAATGTATAACGGCGGTCACTCTTCCTGGAAAGGCTAAATCTCTGGATTTAGCTGTTAACAAACGATGTAACAAAGATATGGTCTAGCGTCAAAATTATGTATTTTGTGATACAAGAATGAATATAGCAAATATTCTTTTATGTTCGTCCGTACATAAAGTGTGTGCCGTCGTTTAAAAGTACTGATTTTATCATTCTTGATACAAATGAGCTTGTGAACAGGAATTGTATGCTCTGAATCTTCTTCACAATTTTTTTTGTACATTGATGACTTTTAAGCTCGACCCAATGTTTTGTGCGGGGGATTTAGAACTAATAGTCAAAACTCACAGGATCAATTGGAATTGCTCGGGGTTAGAAAAGTAGGCCGAGTTATTTCATGTATATTTGATGGCATTCAATTGTTTGTCTTGAACGCGAACTATGATTGTCGATAAACGAGTATTTGTTCTTATTATGTGTTGTTCTAAATCACTTGGCTATCGGCCCTGAATACTCGTGGTCATACCAATTATGTCTTAGTAGGCGGAAATTAAGATTTACTTCATCACGATTAAGAAGCTATAAAAACACGATACTCATATGTCACTTATAGACATCGATTATACACTAAATTTCTAAGAACAAAATGTACAGACACAGACTTATACAAACGTAATGTCATTTATATTTGATCTAAGATTTTATATTTGATCACAGATATTGTTAAGTCATCTACACGAAGTTTTACAAAGACAGATGATAGAGTATGGTATATATGTTGTTGAAATGGTGAGTGAAACAATTGTTTTTATTCATTATTTATCTCCATGGTGACAGCCACATGCAGCGGACACGGTCCTGAACCATAGACAACTTATTAACATATACATGTAGCAGTAGTTTCATTGGTTCGGGACCGACCGTTTTTATTTGGTCTTAGCCGATTTATAGTATTGTGTCCCCGAAAAAACAACACTGTTTATGAGCCTCTTTACGGTTTTGCATGAAAATGTGTGTTTCTATATGAACTAACTAGTTCTTGAATATGTAGTTAAAAGAGATGCAGTTATACAAAACATTTACTTAAATGATGAAGTATCCAGAAGGAAGCGTTAGATCGAAACGTTTGACAATTTTTTAGTCCTAATGCATAATTTGATAAGAAATAGGTCCCTATTTTAAGACCATTCCGTTGTTAATACCATCAAATTTGCCGGTCCTAATTAAGGAAGTTTACTGTATACATGTACATATTCACTTATCTAACTTCTCTGTTTTAGAGGACCTTACATGCAAATCAAATAATTATACAATTCAACATTTAAGTGCATCGAGTTTTACTTTTTTAATTTCACTATTGGTCAGTCAAGGTTCACATGAAGACCACATTGTTATTGCTCCAAAGTCATGCAATTATTGATCATTTTTAGCCCAAAAAATGCTTAATTTGAGAAGAAAAATGGCTTATATACGAAGTCCATCGATGTACATACCCGTGTATTTTTTATTGTACACATAATGTTACTTGTTTGTACATGTATTCATGTATCATATTTTTGCATAATTATACTATATTTATATAACAACACGTATTTCTTCCAAAAGGAAAATTAATGTTCATGTATATAATAAATAAACCAGTTGTCTCCTTGATATAAAAAGGCACCATCTTATATCAGATTTAAGAAAATGCACGGCAGTTTTTGCATTAAGGAGATTACAAATAGCGGATCTTCACTGAACATCATTCAATTTTACTGACGTACTATTCTTACATTGCAGGCATTTCCAGCACAGTTTAACCGTGGTCTTCTAGCTAACGTAGGTTTTCTGACATCATCAAGTATACGTTCATATACTTGTTATATAATACATGATGTTGATTTATTAATGATGGATGACAGGAATATGTACAGATGTGGACGTGTACCTAGACATCTTACTGCTTCAAATACTAAATATACTAAAAGGTAAGTCAGTCCTTTATTGAAGTTGCGCGTCCACATATTTCAACTACAAAATAATATATCATCTTTTCTAAAGCTGGCAAATTAATTGAAATATACTTATATCATAATACAGAATTTTGACTGTGATTCGGTTCATTTACCCATTGGAGCCACAAATAACTGATATAATTATGTGCCCTTGGAGTAGAGTCCATATACACCGTCAAAATCTTTATTACTAGTACTATATTCACTTAGCACTATAGAAATCACTTCTGAATATCCCAAATGTTTCCAACAGTCGGTGTTTAGACAGCATTTTATCTTAGACTTATTGCTTTTACTCGTATTTACTTATTTTCACCACCTATAAATTATGCATATTTACAATTAAATGTGGGTTTTCAATTTTCTCAATCTCATTCTATTTGACTTTTTATCACCAATCCACCAATTCTTTTCCTGAAGTGTGAAATGGTTTGCATAAAACATGCGGGTGCAGAAGACAGTGACAGGTATATAGTCACTTGATCTAAAATAACAAATTCAAATTCAAACTTTTATTGCGCAAAAAGGCCTCCGGCCTATACACAAATATATAATCAAATACATACATATACATATATTAACAATACACGGCTTGACTAGAATGAAAATAAGTGTACTAAGTCTTGTTAGCTATACATTGACAAATATTGGTCTCGTTCTTTAAATGAATGGTATAAAAACATAGCAACATTTCTCACAATAAACATATTATCAGATGACATAAACTCATAGAATACTGCCAATGATTGGCATCTATGGTTTAAACTTGGCAGATATTTTGATCTAATGGTACTGTATAAAGGGCATGACATCAGAAAATGCGGCTCGTCTTCAATATATACCTCACAATATGGACATGTACGATATGGTCTAGGAAGACCAAAATGTCTGCCATGTTCAACCATAAGTAAATGAGCCGAGCTCCTAAAGTTAGCCAAACAGCTCCTGAACTTGCCTATATCAACATACTTTATATAACCTGATACTTCATATGAATCTTTAAAATTAATATAATGGTACAATTTACTTGACTCTGAACATTTAAGATGCCATGTCTGTATGTACTGGTCTTTAAGTCTTTGGATGTACTCAACTAAAAACAGGTCATGATTAAAATATTCTTGTGATTCCCACACGTAACCAAAGCCATTATTGTATAAATTTGTTTTTAGATCTGTTACCCAGTTACTATACCCCATGTCATCATAATGTACTAGCATTTTGTAACAAATTTTTACATATCTGTAATCAGGCATTTTCAGAATACGTAACCAATATTTCATACAACGTTTTGCTGCATTTATATACAATGGGTATCTTCCCAAATCGCCAAGTACGGCATCATTACATGCATTGGTGTTAACTTGCAGAAAACGTTTACATGCATATATATGTACATTTTCTATATATATAACATTTTTAAAAGCCCATAACTCTGAGCCATACAATAATATTGGTAAAATTTTTGAATCAAATAATTTGAAAAACATGTTATATTGTAAACAATTGAATGGCTGCAATGAATTAAGTAGAACTGTCAAAACTCTTTTAGCTTTTATAGACATAGTCTCGGCCATTTTGAATAGCGATAGTCTACTGGAGAAAAACAAGCCAACATAACTAAACCCATTCACAACCTCAATATTACAATTGTTGTAGACCCATTTCTCATTCTTGGCTAAAACACCACCTCTTTTAAATACCATTACCTTAGTCTTTTTAACATTTACCTTCATTTTGGTTTCCTCACAAAAATCATGTAATGTATTAAGTTGCTTTTGGAGGCCAATAATAGTATCTGACATTAAAGCTATATCATCAGCGAACATCAACATAAAGATTTCTATAATACTTGGATAAATTTGTATACCGCGTGTATTATGTTCACACATTAATAAATACAATTCATCTATAAACAATGCAAACAAGATTGGACTGAGACTACATCCTTGTCTCAAACCTACAGGACAAGTAAATGACTCAGAAACACCTTGTTGTGTTCTGACACATGCTTGTACATTAACATATATTGACTGGATTGTTTTAAATAAATTTTGCTTTTACTCGTATTTACTTATTTTCACCACCTATAAATTATGCATATTTACAATTAAATGTGGGTTTTCAATTTTCTCAATCTCATTCTATTTGACTTTTTATCACCAATCCACCAATTCTTTTCCTGAAGTGTGAAATGGTTTGCATAAAACATGCGGGTGCAGAAGACAGTGACAGGTATATAGTCACTTGATCTAAAATAACAGCTAATATATACAGAATATTGTTCAAGTTCCGCCAATTTCTCCTTCCAGACCAATACATGAATAACACCAAATGGTGCATAATATAACCATTACTTTGCTTCGCCAGTAAATAAGATGTAACGGCTATTTTATGCGCTGCTTGCCGCTTTTCTATGCATTAGCTGCTACTAGAATTCGACGAACAACAAGTGTTAGCTTACATTCTGTAAGATCACGTGACTATATGCATAAGATAAATGGGTGGATCCAGCGGGGGGGTCAGGGCGGTACGGACCCCCCTAGAATTTGGAAATGTACATGTTCATTAGTGTAATTCTTGCTTTTAAGTCATGTTTAAGTAGTATGAAGCAATTTTTCTCGGTGCTTAACATAGATTTAGTGGTTATGTAGTTTTTATTATCAATATGTTGCATTTTGTCTGCAAAATGTGTATAATGTGGTTGTGCTTCGAGGTTCGGACCCTCCCTGGAAAAGTTCGGACCCCCCTAAAGAAGTTCGGACCCCCCCAAGAAAAAATTCCTGGATCCACCCCTGAGTTTAGTCGAAATGATACATGTATATCACAATGTCTTTCTATTATATATTTTACAGACTACCATACTTGGCTTATTTCGGTGGTGTTGTAGCGTTTACACCAGAACAATTCTGGAAAGTGAATGGATTTTCTAACTTATATTTTGGTTGGGGTGGTGAAGATGATGATATGGTTTATAGAATATTTCATACAGGACAACATTTCTCTAGACCTAAACCAATCATTGGTGGTTACACTGCCATAGAACATACCTCAGATTCTTCTAATCCAGTTAATCCTAACAGGTATTTGGCATAATGTGTTCAACTCTCTGTGGCACTTACGTACAATGACCCCGCTGATTTAAATACTCGAAAATTTGTTCGACAGTCCATCGTGCTGAAAGATAATTTTGTACTTTTAACTACATAATGTAATAATTGGGTCTAATGCTCAAGAAAATTTTAGGCAAATACCACTATACATGTATATGTACTATAAATGATACAGGATCAGATTCATTGTATTCCTTCAATATACATTTATATCTATAATGCCATATTATTTGAAAATGGAATGTATCATTTCATATAGTATCCACTATACTAATTATATTATATATTATTATTCAACATAGTAGCCTATCGATAGTTCATTAGATACATGTACATTACTATTACTTGATTTTAAATTGAGCATCCATTTTATCATGACTAGTACAATACATGTATTAAACTAATTAAATGTATTAAAAAAGTGCGGTTTAAAGTCTGCTTTCATATACATGTTCAGCCGAAATCTTGTACAATAACTCCTGATCACTGAAATCACCCTCAGGCAGGCGATCCCTCACAGTACCCATTTACACCATGGTGGAGTGGAACAATTGTTCGTTAATTTCTTTCTCAAGGAAATTAGCAGTGCCCCTAGTGGGAATCGAACACAGGACTTCTCGAACCCTAAGCGCGCGTCCTATCACTTGACCATTTCCCCAACATGTATCAGTTCGTCTATCCACAAGATTAATATCTTCCAAACTTCAATCCTAATTTGAGTTCATGCGGTACATGGAACAAAATTCACTAAATATCTGTAGTACCAATATTTAATACAATGATATTTGAATGTGATTTATGTTCATGTGTCGTATCGATATTATGTTAAGTAATGAAGATTGTATAGTGAGTATATTAAATTCCATTTATAATAATGGTATTTTATGCATGTTTTCAGACAAACTCTAGTAAAATCAGCTCATAGAAGAATGGTTGACGATGGTGTACGGTCTGTAATGTACCAGAGACTGGCATTAGAATTTAAACCACTGTATACATGGGTATATATATCTGTACAGGAAGCTAAAATTATGCATGTAAGTTTTTAACTACAGTAAAGTTTAGATTTTATAGTTTCAAATGCTTAAGTAGAGACAAAAATCGTCGCTTTACTAAAACCATTCCGCAATTACGACCAGTTTCGATAGTCCTTGTAGTGGAACTTGACTGAAGTTTGTACTTATCGTATATGCATTGCGGCTCATATTATCAAGCATCTTACGACCGATTTTTGTTGTAAATCCTTCTACATTGTTATGTTAAATTATCGTAAGATTTTTGATAATATGCCGTCCCGGTTATAGAATTCGGTAGTGTAAGTTGCGACGTATTAAGGGATCGTAGGTTTGATTCCCGTACAACACGTGTCAAGGTTTAATTGTTTGCTCAAAGAAGAAGATAACTAACTAATGGAAATATTGTCTAGTTCTTTTTGTGTTATCCTTGGTTTTACTTCTTGGAGTTAACGCCGTGTCAACACAATTTGGGTCATTTTACGGCGTCAAGCGCACCTAACCTAGCTTTCCTGGACCAATGTCTATAACCAGTACTCACCTACCCTTCCACAAGGCCAGAAACTTCTCCATATTATCTAATCAATGGAGGAAAATCGACATTATTGTCAAATTTTCATGGAAGGGTTAACCTTGGTATTGGGAAGCATGCCATGGTACTATATTTAATTGCATTTTTGCACGTTCTGTTTCAAAGTCATTGTCTGAAGACTTAGTAATTACATATTATATTTTTATATTCATATTCTGTAAGATTATATGAATTGTACAATTATGTGTTACCTAATACCGAAATAAAACTATCTATATAATCTAAATCTATCTATCTATGTAGACCTACGACTTTTATTCTCAAATTTCCATATTTACGTAGTCAATAAGCCTGTATTTTATTTGTTCTTTTTCAGAAATATCAAGAATTCTTAGAGGACCCTGAATAACATTTTGGTTCAAAACAACAAAAATACACCCATAAGTGTTGTTCGTTTAAATATTGATGCTTATAACTTTGGGGTGATAATGATAAAACTGCTGAAAAAGAATGATAGGAGTCTTCATATTCCTGCAAAGAGTTGTCTTTCATGTCCAAAACAAGTGCCATCAACGACTATAATGTAGATTGTAGAATGGCATTCGGAACACTTCGATCATTGTCGACCATTCATTGAATGAATAATATTGGGAGGATTCGCGAGAGTCCACCAACACCAAGAATAGTCGGTTTTTGTTATTTACGCGAGGCGAAGCAAAGGCAAACCACGTTACGGTTATGCCAAATAGTTATTGTTGTAAACACACTAGGCTTTGAACAAATATTTTGTATATTATATATCATTTGACTTAATATTGTTTAGCGATATCATTGAATCATGTATTTCAAATTTATAGACTAAAATTGAGACATTCATAATAGCTTAAACGTTTGTGGTTTGATATATTTCAACTCCGGTTAAAGCATTTTAGCTTGAGCATTTGACACAAAGGTTGTTCCGACATGGCGTCCATGGCTGGGAGTCTATGTTCAATAGACGTACTATTAGTAATACTATTACGTAGGCTGCACTACGTAAACATTTGCTTTCAATAAAAGCCACATTGGCTGTCGACTTGTATACATCATGTGACAGAAAACATTAAAAAAGTCTTAGTGTCGGCTTTTTACAGTTGCTTTTATATGTTTACACCAAGCGTTGCCAAGGGAAGAATCATGTGGTATACTGTATCATTGTCAATATATAATTATGTTACATACTTGAAGAAGCTGTTGTACAGAAGTGAACATTGAGGAATATATTATTGAACAAACGTTATGTATTCTTCATTATTTTATATATGTGACGGCACTTGTAATTTGGTTCCAACCTGGGATCGAGCCTTCGGCGATTCGGGTCGTTAGCAGACAATACGTCGCTATAAAAGCTAGCTTGAGGAGTACATATGTCTGCCACACGATCTCATAATGAATATCATTCGCTAAATAGCTCAGCATATTTTATATAATATTTTATCAAAGTTCGATTCCAGAACTTTTTATGCTTTGTGGTTCATGCCGAGGGATCAAAACAAGCATCCGTGGTGATTAATACAAAGTTGGTAAATATTACCAACCATCAAGGGCTTATCATTTGAACATAACACATACATTTATTATGTATAACCCACGACTTCTCGAGTAGTAAACTTGTTTACTACAAACTGAGCTAGCTAGCTGGCTTCTGCCATTTACTTCATTAAAAGAAACAACAAAATACTAAAATATATTCGTCTGTTTTACTGGCAAACAAAATAAAAAGCAACAGATAACAACATGTGCTGTAGGAAAAGTGTTGTTTTAGATACAATGCACCAAACATTGAATGCATTATAAAATTAAGTCCCACATAACATGGCATGCAGTTTTAAATCTAATATTCTAACATAACATTCAATCATATCGACATAACTAATAAATTTTCGCCACATTCCCTTATATCGACATAAAGTGACGTCCAATTATAATGACATAACTAATGAGTGATATTTTATCGCACACAATGTCATTGACGTAACATCACATATGACTTCATGTCGACAAAATGACACGTCAAAATGACATAATTGACGGGTGACATTTTTTACATTCAGTCGCAGCGATGTTACATTACATGACGTCATGTCGATAAAATGACACGTTAGAACAAAATGACAAACATGTAATTGTTGATGGGTGACATTTTTACATAAACTTAACGTCACATTTATTTATATCGACATTATGTGACGTCATAACGTAATTGCATACCTAATGAGTGACATTTTGTTACATTCAGCCGCAGCGATGTTACGTCATGCATGGCTTGATGACGACAAAATGTCACCTCCAATCATATTGCTATATATATAACTATAGAGTTTGTCACTTTGATTATTAGTAACAAACTATGATTCATACACACGTATAGTCCGATTTCATTCAGTTAGCCGTGACAGGTTGGAAGAGTCCAATCATAACATTGACAATAGGTATAACCAGTAAGTACTACATTGAAAATAAATTCAAGCTATTGTATCTCTAGTATATATGAATAGTAATGTTCACCAAAAAAACGTCTTCCAATAGCACATTCCTGAAACGATATGGTCACAAGAGCCCCGTGCAATAATGGCTGGTAAAACAAGTTTTGTCACCTTTTTGTAAAAATATTCCCAAATTCTAAAAATACAAAAGTGCAGCCACAGCTCTTCGTATAAAATCGGACTATACGTACTAACCATATGAACAACTTGTTTGCCATTTCACCAAGCTAAGGTATATTAACATATACGTGCACCTAGCTTGATTATTTTTGTGACATCAAGTATGGTCAACATGACGTCACAATCAAGCCAATAAAACAATATATGTATGACATTTTTGTCACATACAATCATGTCGACGTTTCTACTAGTATTGTATAGTCACAGACACAAAATTAACATCTTACATACGTGCTCATTACACAAGTACACTCATCATGACAGTCATTCAAAATTTACCTAGTTAACAAGTATATTTATAATCACAGTCTATACCAAATTTTATATTATAACATAAATATACAAAACACATTATCTGTATTTACCTCACCTGAGTTGCTAGTATATGTAAGACAAATAGTTGCATACATAAAAATCATTTTGTAATTATTTTAGTATTATTTTTTTTCACATAATTTGCATATTTGATAAAAAAACGTCCTTATAAGTGTATTAGTCCGGGGAAAGCCGACCTTTAAGCTTGGTCTGGCACGTGTTTTATTTATACGGATATATTTATACACAAATGATATATTATTGCATATTATACAAATCCAGAAACCATTTTTCACAAAAGATTTCAAACCCGTCTAATGAGCTCAGATGGTAACGCGTCTTAATACGAGCCAAAGGGTCGTCACCGGGGATCACTTCCCCAATGAGACTTATACACCATGCTAGAGTTTGGTCATGCAAAATGGTCATTTATGCGCCTATCTCAATATCAAATATGACAATTGTCAAGGGTATGTACATGTTCAGTGTAATTAATTAAAAGTTTGGGTCCGGGCTTATCAAGGATCAGCGAGTAGGACGACTGTCCGCCGCAATATTATATAACTGATCATTTGTTAAAATGCTGGATTAAACAAGTGAAAGTATTTATTATTTTACGTCGAACTATGGCCAAATTCCAATAGCAACATTTATCTATTTTTCGACGAATTTAACAAATGAGCCAAAATCGGATTTGAAAAGGTTTGTGAAAGATGACCAAAGTTTTATAGAAAACCTCAAAAAAAAAGTTGGAAGCGATATCATGACTTTCATAGAATAAATAGTTTAGGCAAGGAATATCGATAACTAAACAAACTTGAATCCTGATACCATATTTATAGATAGAAACAAAATATTATCATTATTATACAAAATGGTGCCATTTTTATAATACAAAAATAAACCTATTGAGTGGTATATCTTATCATTTCCGGAAACAGTATTTTACTTAATTCACAATTTCAAAAGACCACGTGTTTAAGCATGTTAAGGAAGGGGGTAACATTGAACCGTAATGTAAAATGCAATTACTTATTATGTATTGAATAATATTTAAGCAAGGGATGTTAGTCAATTATAACCCCATGTTCTTATTTTTACTGTGAATTAAACCAAGTAAAACTATTACATAAAATTAAATTTTCGCAAAAAGTCAGATACAGTATCTCAAGTTAAAGGCTTACCCTGCAGTAAATGTTTGCACCAGAAAATCGTGTTATACATGTATATTATCCCAAGTTGCAACAACTAAACATCAACATAAAATGTCACTAACTCCCCACACTGATTACGTCACAAGTTGCTACTTTGTTCTTTAAATAAAAGGACGTAACCGTTGCGGAGAGTTCCTCACATTGATTACATCACAAGTTCCTGACACTGTTAACGTCACACGTTGCGACTTTATTCTTTCAATAAAAGGAAGTAACCACTGCGAAGAAGTCCTCACACCGGTTACGTCACGCTTTGCTACTTCATCCTTAATTTAAGGGAAGTAACCGTTGGGGAGAGTTCTTCACACTGGTTACATCACACGTTGCTAATTTATTCACTCAATAAAGGGACGAACCGTTGCGGAGAATTCCTTACACAAGTCACGTCACAAGTTGCTACTTAATTCTTTAAATAAAGGGAAGTAACCGTTGTGGGGACTTCCTCACTCTTGTTACATCACTCGTTGCAATAAAGGGAAGTAATCATTGTGGGGAGTTTGAAAATGTAATGAATTGAAGTCAAGAAGTGGTATACATGTCCAACAACTAAAATAATAACAAAATCAACAAAATAATATTTCATATACGTTTCTTAATGATTTCAACTAAAACACATTTTGTTGTGCAACTGGTGGATCTATACGCAGGAATGAAGACGATCGTCACCGTCTTGAACCAAAGACACTGTATAAATACATTGTATAGTGAAACTCTACTATCTGGATAATCAAAATTAATGGTCTTAATAGCCGCATAGTAATAATATATAGGGATCGTTTTGTTCTGAAATTAAGAACTTGGGACTTAAAACGCGTCGAAAACCACATGATTTTGTCATAACCAATGTGGCCTTTGCAGCTGAACTTCACTGTGCACATGTTTAATGTCTTTGGTACTTGACAATGCCGGCCTTTGTCAGGAATATGCATCGTACATAGTCATGTTTTTAACAATGCCTCGTGTTATCTTAATTGAGATTTACCACTGACATTTGCTTTATTTCATAGATCAACATATTTTGTATAAGTGGGCAGTTAATTAATCATAAATACATTAATGCAGGGCCATATGAACAAAATAAGTTACTAGTAAATCCCTACAACATATCTAAAATCCCTAACATGTTAGCTGTCAACTAGTTAAGTAAATAGTGATTTATATTACATGTAATTTCAAGCAAAAATGCAAGTATCAATTATATGACATGTCTACGAGAAACTTGAAAATGGACACCGGGTATGTCCACTTAAAAAGCACCAGGTTATCATAGTACAATTTAAATTTAGATAATATTCAACAATGCCCTAGTTAGCAAGGCATCTTACTATTGATATAACTTCACATGTGGTTAGTTCTAATTCAATATAATGATCAAAGTGCTGTATTAACACTTTAGCTTTGTTTAGAAGGTTGAAGTACATGTTATCAAAGCCATTACTCAGTCATAATACTCAAGTAACATGTTTTATAGGTTTGCTCTCAAAAAGACCCATTCTTATACCCAGAGGTTATCAAGATTCTTGGTCTTACTATCTGGAGATTCTTGTTAGCCTCTGGGTACGTAAATGTATAAGACCATATCATATTGATGTCTAAAAACTAACCGCTTTCAAATTCAAACATTAAACATAACTTCGATTTAGTATGACCTAAATAATGTTTATGACTTAAGTTCATAGGTTTAGACCATTAGGAAAGCAAATGTATTTATATTATGTGAAAAATATGTTTTCAAACATAAGAACAGACAGATGCCTTGCATTTAATATGGTTCACGTTTCATATGTGTAGTAATTTTACATTATTATTTTAATTAAGAACAGGTAAATCACTACGCAGGAAAAGTAGTTCTTATCGTACTAGTTAAGGTGTTCCTACCTTACTATAATAAAGAGAGATTTCCGAACTTTTTTTAAAACAGTGGCTGATGTCTGAGACAATAACATATTATACAAGTATATGTCACTCTTTGACTACGTGACAGGGGCAAATAATTCAGACAATATGCAAACGGAACACTTCGCACATTTCCGTACGATTTTTTCTATCTATTTATTCAATACGGAAATGTAGAATGTTCCGAGTGAGTCTATACTAAGTATTTACACTACGGCCACTAATTTACATGATACAATTAATGCACAATGTTATTTTAACCATCTAAATATAAACTATCTGATTGTGCAGTGACAGTATCCAAGGGAGCTAACTCCGTATGACATGGTGAAGTACTAGACTTTTACATATCATATTGAATTACATCCCATTAGACTAAAAATTATACATGAATTTGGAATGTTTGTCTTGGTATGAATAGTGCAATGTAAGAACAAAACCAATGTCATTTCTGAAATAGTTAAATTGAAAGGATTAAGTATGTTTACAAAAAAACTCTTGTTTCAATCGTGGCATAAATGTTTACGACAATTTTGCAGTATAAAAGACAGAAAGATCGTTGATGCTGGCTTAGATAAAACAAAGAGTTAACTGATTATTCATCGATTGCAAGAACGACGTTGAAAACACTTAAACACTGAAAACACTTGAAATGACCAATTAAGATATGTTTTTTCATAATTGATTCACAAATTATGCGAGATCCGTAGATCTAGAATATTTAAATATTTTTTTTAATGTTACGTGCTTAGTTAAAGCAGCAATCAGAAATGACAATGGTTATGTCTTCATACGTTCTTGTACATTGTTGTAAGACAAAAAATGAGCATACATTTCAGGCTTTCATTAAATTGCATTGATAAAACTTTAATCTATAAAATATGCTGAAACTAGTGTTTGAAGTTAACATTAATATATGTTAATAGATGCCTTACGGTATTTTGTCAATGACGATCAAACAAGGTACAGTTGCTAATCACAAACAACTGCAATTATGTTTGAAGAACACAGCCGAGAATTTTCAAAAGGACAGGAAGAACGTTAACATTAAATTATTTAAAAGCATCTGAGACGTAAATTCGTTAAAAATAACATGATTTTGCAAAAACTACGGTAGTTTCTATAGCGGAAGTTTTCTGTACACCTATTTGAAAAGCATCTTCACATAGACAACAGCACAGGCGGTCGGCACGGTCCCTAACCAATACATACACCATACTTACATACATACACATGTATATAATGTGCTTTTGTTTCGGGATCGTGTTAGCCACCTGTGGAAAACAACATGGACTAAATACCGTGGAGAATCAAAACACGAACAAATAGTTATTGCTCTCAATGTTGTACATTATCACACTAAACAACCTGGGTTTTTACAAGGTTACAAATCTAGTCATTGCATTGTAAGTGCATAGGCTAAACAATTTACGAAGGAGGATCGCTTTTGTTTTTATGTACTTCGTATATGTAAACAATAGCATTAAATTTTGAATGAGACAGGGAAGGGCGATCCATTCACGTAGCAAAATTTAAATACGGAAAATCGGGAAGGGGTTCCTTTAATGTAGAAAATTCAAATAAGGAAACTTTTAAGTTTTTAAAAAGCTCTTAAGAAGACAACAGAAGGAAGGTTTTGTTCTAAAAAAGGTAATTTTATAGTAAGAAGTCTTTAAATATTTAAATATGAATATATCATCCATAGTTCTGTGACTCAGATTAGAATTTAAAAATGGAAATCATTCTAAGTCCTTTACCCCTGGCAAAATAATGTTACCAAAACGAGAATACAGTATACATGAATATTTTAAACACTTAGCTTATTTCCTTTAAAGTTTGTGAAAAAGTATCAACAATTCTTGTAATAAATGCATTAATTTTTCGGTATAGTATTTGCATTGTATATATTTACCTTTGTATACATTCCATGTTTGCTTTGTACTCTTATGTGTACCAAAGGCAAGTGTTTGTTGATTTGTAAAATAAAGTTTTGTTAGACTGTATAGAAAGTTTATACGTTTTGTACTCTTGATAAAAGACTTTATGATGACAACGATGCAAGGTTACTTATGCGTACGTGTTTTATTTGACTTCCTGTAGCTAAACGCTTTCATTATTTTGTTTTTATTGCCACGGTGCATCTTTTCCTAGATTAGTTTTCGACTAACCAAAGTCGCATCAATTGTAATATTTATAGTAGAAACGATACAGGGGCAATACGAACAATAATGCACTTAGTTTTCAATAAGAAATGGAATATTGTCTTTATTAAATTGAATATATACATTGTATTTATTAGGTTTTGTGCATCACTAGAAAAAAAATGCTCGAGTATTTAAAATAATCTAAGAAATTTAGACATA
The DNA here is from genome assembly GCA_025267735.1 of Mactra quadrangularis. NCBI lineage: Eukaryota > Metazoa > Mollusca > Bivalvia > Venerida > Mactridae > Mactra > Mactra quadrangularis. The sequence goes on along the minus strand of CM046296.1, from coordinate 37,367,211 downwards.
CTGATTTTACTATTAAATACACGTTCGAAAAGCATAAAGTTCATTTTTTTCTCCCTAGAATAAAATATTTGATACCCTTAAAACAAACATACAGGGAAATTTTCGCATCGAATGTTATCGAGATGAAATACATCATTTTATAATTTACAATACTTAAACACAATAATTCATGTACAAAGCATGAACTTAACTTTATACAAAAATTAAATAAACGAGTACAAAAGCAATTGAGCGGACATTATGTATTCTAATAGTATACCTAACGTTAAGCTTGCATGAATAATTCATGAGGAAAGGCGGGGCGAGGGCGTGGTCAAACTAGAATTATTGAGGTGAAAGTACCTTACAGAAACTGAAGGTCATGATACTCACATCAAAGGAATGTCTAAAGGATATGTCTATAGAAATATATTTATGTCAATGTGTCATGAAAGTAGAACCTTTAATTGTGCGGAAATAATGTTTTCACGTCATAGCAGGTCCATTTTGATATGACATACGAGAACGTCAAAAGTTTTAAAAAAGGTGACGACAATGTTAGCAGAATAACTATCGCGGTATCGACTTTCTAAGCACTGGGTATGAACAGGCCAGGCCAAGGAGTTCCTTAGCACTGGGTATGAAGAGGCCTGACCAAGGAGTTCCTAAACACTGGGCATGAAGTGGCCAGACCTAGAAAGTCTCGGTATTGTCTGCAAAATATTATAAATGAAATGTTGTCAAATTGATATTTTTTTATCCTGAGAAAATCTGTAGCCAGAGCTAACTAGATTGAAAATATTTATAAGAATCATAAAAATTACATTCAATGTTTATTTCATATAGAGTTGAAGTATTGCTATTGAAATATTTTATTATTTCTATGTTAAGAGTCATGAAATTAAGGCATTTTTAAATTCTCTATTGTGAGCATATCTTCATTGTTTACTGACTTAAGTTTTTTATATTTTTGTTTGTTATCAATCACATGGCATCACATACGATTGTATCATTTAAAGATATCCTGGTCTAGCCTTATTAAACAATACTACTTAATATCATTGAATTAATAATTATTCCGTATGAACGTTGTGCTGAACTTCATTTACCTGTGCATGACAATGTTCTCGATAGTATGAAGTTCTCTGTACATGACATCATTATGGAACCAGGTCTAAACTTCAACTATCAAATGGGACAGTTTTACTATTTTACTTTAAGTGCTTTGTTTTTTATTGCTATTATACGATTTTGAAATGTAAAGCATATTTGGCAATAAAACCTCTTTATCATTATTTCAATATAGGAAAAATGTATTATTTAGCATTTCTATGTTATGTATAAGGATTGTGCACAAGTTATACCACTGGTGTCAGTATAGTAACAATTAAAATGTGAAAACATCGATGGACAAGTGATATTTAGAAACGGAAAGGCCTATCATGGTGTTCTTCGAAGCAGGACTGAAAAGTATATTAACATCGCCCTATTGAAAACGTATTACACAAGTTTCACGTACGTCATGGGACTACGTGTTACTTGAAAACAAAAAATTATACAATTAATATAATATAAAATTAAATTAACCTTGTATTTTGGCACAATAGATTATCAGCTATTAAAAACCAGCTATCGTCTCGTTGTTAAGTTTATATACAAAGTTTCATTATTATTTTCATTCGGAATACCTCGGCTATTTCTGTTGTATTACGTGACTTAACAGCAGATCCAAAGTGTCAACTGAGTGCACTAGCACCAGAGTCCATAACATACGATCATGTTTAGTACAGTGTTCATTAATAAAAATTGTCAATGCAATAGAATAACACGTCCTCATAAAGTCGCTTTTATACAATGCGCTATGAATATCTTATGAATAAATGGCCAGTTTCCTAAGCATATTGCTACCCAGCACTTTGTCCCTTTGAACCCTTCTTACACCAAAAGTAATAAGTATGTGATAGCAAATCGATGGTACCAGGGGGCGAAGCGCCATTCTCGTTCCCAAGATTTTTGATACTAGCTTGCTAGAGAATCTTGATAACCTCTGGGTACGAGAATTGCGAAGACATCTTTAAATTCGCTTTCGTTGACAATATAATTATTATGATTAAAGCCATTTTGTGTATTTTTACGAATTTAAGAATCCTGGTGCTAGTGACAAAGTGGTGCTCACTTCCGAACAACTCTACCGGAAATAGCCGATATATTCCGATTGTGTTACTTTAATGTATTATATCACATTATTCATTTTATTTTCCCTTAGTAACAGAACTAAAAAATAACCACACATAACTACATCTACTATTGTTATATGGAATACATCAATTAGTTTTAACTACCAGTATATTGTTACAACGATCAATAGTCTCATACAGATATTTATGGACGTGGCTACACTAATGCGTGATAGGGGAATGTAATCCAATAATATTGCTTTTGTTTGTAGATTTTTAATTGGTTATGTTATTTTTATTTTTATTCAATTAAACACCATTTTATGAAAAGTGGCTACACGCACAGGAGCTTGACACTCTGTATTGTAGTTTGAAAAATGCCCTTTTCATAATAAGAGGGAGGGGATTTTTCAAACTACTCTGAGCTACACGCATACATGATGGTAAAATGTAATCCAATTAAACATTCTGTCAAAAATCAGATCCTTAAAAAAGTAATGTTATATAATAATTGTAATCACGCCTTTAGATATCCATATGAGATTAATGATTGTTGAAACACTAATATGTAACATATATGTTAGTAGCTTAATTCTGATTTTTACTTTTCTCTGAAATTACATAATTTGAGTTTTCTCAAAATAGATTTATGTAAGTATCAAGGCTGCCATTTGGAATGACATAAAACTGTTATTGATACTTTTAGTATGGACTATTGTTTCCCATAGTCCATCTAAAATTGAGAAAATCACATTTTTGTTAATCATATTAAACAATACAACCGTTACGACATTTGGAATACCTCGGTGATCTTCAACGCATATATACCTAGGACATTACAAGAAGTAGGGATACAAGTTTTAAGGCCAAAATAACTCATAGGCAAGCAGGGCTTGTATTGTCATTATATGGATGGGCTGAGTCTATATCTACAAAAGCAGACCATTTTCAATACAAGTAAATTTCCAAACGTTAAAAGGTAATCACCTCTGCGCAAAGTCTAGGGCTAACCAAAGTCATGTACTCAGACACATAACAGACTTTTTATCCACAGTATGCATGTTCCGATTAAAATATTTAGCATATTTTAGAGATAAAGTATTGATAGAAGAATGTCCCGAACCATTCTCGTTCCCAGAGTCTAGTAGGATTCTCAATTGAGAATCCTACTAGACTCTGGGTACGAGAATGGTCCCGAACTGTTTTAATGTCGTTTTGGTATTTCGAGAATTCAAATTCAATTTAATGCAAGAATCCACGTAAGAACTACCTTCTCTTTTATGATGTCTGAAGCATACCAGCTTGGCAAATCACCGAGAAGTTCCAAATGCCGTTATGACTCGATATCAAAGAAAGATAACTGTGTAAATATGTATTTATGTCTAACCCAGTTATCCTTCTTGATATGTTTATGTCAAGTAAGATACAAATCCAGTGTAAAAATATATAGAGATTTACAGTTGACATTAAAACCATGATTTAATTAATTAAGTATAGAAAACTCTGGGTGGGCGGAAAATAGTACATAATTACAGTGTTAAAACTACTTTTTTCTACGATCAATGTATTCATACACGTGAAAACCGATTTACACATCTATGATATTTTTCGTTCATACACAAACATGATAAAATGATCACAGTGGCATTATCGTGTATCTTGCAATTTGTTTCTATAAACTGTGTAGTTAATGTCCTTGTACCTGTAAAAGAAACCAAAACAAAACAATTGAAACATCGTATTATGAAATGGTTAAGACTGCAACGATTACATTTATAAAAAATCAGTTACGAGGTTGCCGATTTGATTTCGATTTGATACCCAATTTTTCAAGTCGATATACCGACCTTTAAACTTGTCAATAAAAGTAATCAGAATTTAAGGCTTTTAGTTACAATGTAAACTAGTGATTAATAAATCAGTATGAAAATTCAACAGCTTATTGATCTTGTTCTGAAATAAATAGAAACAATTCAATAACAATTATAAATATCAAATTCTATGTAGTTTTAAAGTCAAATGAATTTAATTAAATGTACATGTATTTGGAATAAACTATACTATTAAATGAGTCGAATCGAAAGAAATTGAATCGAAAGAATTTTTTTTATATCGCATTGAATCGACTTTCCAGTGAATTGTTGAAGCCCTAGAAATTTTATACATACATGTAACAGGGATTTCACTACACTAACCATGCAATATATTTTATTCAACATACTAGTACATTTGCCATAAAATTATCATTATCTAAGCACAGCTTACTACTTAAAAATATTTTTTACGCTTCAGAGAGTTTTAGATTTTTTAAGTTGAAATCCTTAAATCAGCAGCTTTAAAGCATACATGGCTCTTTGTTGCTAGACAAATATATTAGCCAAAATGGTCATGTCAGTTATAAAGCATATGCAAAATTAAAACTGAAAACATGAGGCTAATGACAATTAATCAATTAAGACAGTATAGACAGAAACACCAAACAAAATGACTGACTTGAATGCATAAAGTATTTTAACTTATTATCACTCACTTTTTGTTTCCAAGGTCGTTAGAAATTTGATAATAAAAATTGTGGTATAAAATCATTACCTGAGTAACGATAACTCATATACACAATGAAAAATAAATACATGTCAGTCTACGAAATTAGGATATGAAAGTGGTTGCCTGAACAGGTCGATTTAGCAACAAGCACTATCACATGTTAATAGAATTTTGGCTGCTCAGAAGAAATATTTGGTTGCTCAAACTAAAAAGTGGTTGTCCCAGGCAACCACACACCCACTAATTTTGTAGACCGCATGTTATAAAAAAGGAGGAGATTTAAGAAAACACTTTTTAATGTTGCAACCATAATTAAAATTAAATTAAATTTGATTTTATAAAAGAACATTAGTTCTTATGAAGGACATGTAATCATTTGTATAAAGTTGACGTCATTTTCATAAACGCCATTAGCCATTTCTTTAACGTTTAGTTCATTTCTTATGAAATGGTGACAATTTTCTAATTCATTTTTCATTTCTTAATGAAAAGGTGCAATATGGCGGGCAACAATGCTCAATGAAACATTGATGGACGAGCTGAAAAACCAGAGTTGGAATAGAAAGCATAACACTCCTAAGACTTTAAAAGACGCCATCAATAATCTTGCATCAACTAGTAAGTGTGTGTAAACCATTATTTGTATTTGTATGTATACACTACAGTACAAAGAATGTGGGTATTTAATAGCGTATAGACAGCATCAAAGAATGTTTGGTAATTTTATATTTTATAAACAACATTCCAAAAAGTTGACAATTTCATAACTGTATAGTTTAAACGTACATAACCATTCAGCAAAATGAAACACTTTCCGTAATGGTTGCACAGACAACTTGCACAGACAAAAGTCTTTGGAATGATATAGCTTGACGTAAATTGGCACAGAAAGAACCAACCACGGAGTTCTTTCTAGTTTAAATCAAGTAAACAAAATGCTTCTCACCTACATAAAATGATGCGAGCTACTATAAAATGGACGAATCACGTACAAGCTTTTCACTATCGTCGGTTGTCTTAGAAACATTGAACGGAATAAGCTGGGCTTCCTCAAAGTCCACATGTCTCTTCTTACCGGATGATTTTCTTGAGGTACCAGGTGTTGATGTTTCTGAACTTTTTAAAGGAATTCGTTCACTATCTTCAATTTCCGTAGTCAAGGAAAAGTTCACTTGCATATTTTGTCTATCGGTTTTGACCGGTTGGCTTGTGCCAGGTTTTTTAGTTGAAGATTTACGTGATGTGCCTGGTTCTAAATTAGCCTCAGAACTCGTAAGTGGAATACGTTCACTGTCTTCAGTGTCAGTAGTTAAGGAAAAATTAACTTGCATAGGTTTTTCTGGTTTAATAGAAGAAGGACTAGAGCTTGAAAGTTCCACAGATAGTGTGGTAGAAGGTGCTTTATCTTTAGTAGTGTCAGGTTTTAGCACACCTTTAGGGGTTAAAGAATCTTTGTCTTTTTTATCACATTTACTATGAGACTGGTTTAAATGTTCCTTAGTTTTACTAACAGATTTATCAGGTACCGATGGTACTGTCAGGAATTGCATATTGTGAGCCTCGGTGGGAGATTCGTCACAAACTGAAGTCTTTGAGCCCGATTTACGTTTTCTAAAATCTTTTGCGTCAAAGACTTTGTTAAAGAATTTGTTTCCAAGACTATCGTCCCGTTTCTTTCTCGGGCTATCTTCAGGATAGTTTTCCATAATCATTCCAAGATTTGCACCAACACTTCCAGATCGTTTACGTTCACTAAATCCAGGTGGCGCTAATAATCCAAATAAATTGGGTCCTGAAGGTGCTTTACGGAGAATATTTCTAAATTTACTGTCCAATGAAACATCTTTAAGGTTCTCACGTGATCGAGACTTTCTCTCTTCTGTTATCCTGTGCAATTTGGCGCTAAAATCTAACTTAAACTTTTTCTTATGTTTTGCACTTTTAGAACTACCGGAACTGTCATCAGAATCTTTATCCTCGTCCTCACTAGCACTAGTGACAACAGGTGTTGATTCCATTACTATTTCATTAAGCAGTCTCTGATCTTCGTCTAGATCAGCTCGGCTACTAACTATACTTGGATTCTTTCCGATCTTTGTTAATCTTTCCGCTGCAACACTTTCCATTGTACGTCTCATGACAGGATACCGATCTAAAACGTCTTTAAAGTGCTCCACAGATAATGAATATAAATTCACATATGTCTCTGCACGAACACTCGCTACCCGCTTAGCATTAGTTAGCAGACAGATTTCTGAAATAAAGAAAGCAATGTGCTAATTTAGATGCATTGCAAACCCTGAAAAAAAACACGGAATAACTATTGGCTTTACCGCTACTACATTATCAAGTTAAATAGCATATTTAGGGCTAATCTGTGTATGGTCGCCACCTAGACCTATGACTGGGTCATTAAATATTTAATAGGAGCCAAACATTAGGAATGAAGAAGAATCTACATACATCTTTAAATTGACAGTTGTTAGTTGGTTACAGCTTCAGACACATTAAAAACTATGATCACATTTTCGTCATTTTGAAATTACGCAAACAAGGCATGTTATCTTTTGGAACAGAATAAATCCAGAAATCAATATATCATTAGATTTAAGATATTTTAACACTTTTATAAGTCTCGCAAACTATGAAATATCCTTTTCTAGTCGTAGTAGTGTCGAGTCACTAACATTTTCTTCCGTCGTCATGGCTGATTGGGAATGCTACTTTTGAGCCCTAAGGCCCAATTATAAACATAATAAAAATGAATTAGATAAAAAGTCACATCTAACATTCATAACAATGCTATATATGTTTTTCTCATGCAAAAGTTTAAATAATTTCACGGTGAGTGAATACACACTACCGAAATATCACGATTGCTAGAAAGTGAACATTTTAACACACGAAGTCACCATGAAATTATTCATGATTTGATAGTTGAGAAAAACTAATTATACAAAGGAATGGCCAACATAGCAGGTACAGAAAATAAAAAAAATAATTTAAGGTAATTAAGTATAAAGTAATAAAATATCAAGTAATTAAGTCTTAAGTAATTTAGGATCTTACATTCTATATCAATATTAGAAAACAATACTCCCTGTATGATAATTTTACCTCCAAAATATGACCCGTCAGACAGAGATGTAGCAACTTCTCCTTCCGTAGTTATCACATCAACTATACCTTCCTGAATAAAATACATCTTGCTGCCCATTGTTCCTTCCCTAAAATACAATACAAGTATATCTTCATCAACACTAAACTTCTGTTACAACGTAACATCTTTGCAACAGGTAGAATATGAGTTATCTATATTAGTTGCTTTATCGCGACCACTGTTAAACGAACGGTCACTTTAATTTATAAAAGTACATTTGAAGTGCCTGCTGTTAAGATGTGTGTAATATTTGACATTTGTCATTTTGAAACAATACAGAGTCTTGTACCAATGACATGACGATATCATGTATAGGATAGCTAGCGAGAGCGTTCCTTATATCAATATGTGATCATGCTACGGTTTTGTAACACGACGGAAATCAGACCTGAACTGTATTTAGCTATTTTAGAAAGCCGACACGTGTTACCTGTCATTTGACTTATTAGTTTAAAACAATTCCAACTGACAGCATTGTGTGTGCATTTGTTGAAAAAAATGAAGCAGTTTTGTTATGCGCTATTGCAACGTTTTAATGAGACCCAAGGGAGGCTGCAGCAAGAATTAACTTTAAAACGTATGACTATGATAGTGGTAGTGTGTCAATATAATTAAATCAAATTAAAGTCCATTTATATAGCGAAAAATTGATAAAGTATATAAATTTGATTGTGCTTCACATTGATTCACAAAGAAATCACGTTGGATCATATAAAATCACAGTTTAAAACATTAAATGATTATTCATGAAATTTTGAGAATTCATAAGTTTTATTTTTTTCTAAATCTATCTTCAGTTGATATGGAATTTTAGTCATGAGGGAGAACATTCCACCATTTTGAACCAACAACATTCAATTGCTTTTTATTTTCTTTAATCAACGAGGCAATTTGACTTCATGTACTTGCCAACATCGGCATGAGTTAAAAGTTACAATGAGCACCCACATGTCACCACGTGTAGATTAAATCTATACAATATGATGTGCAAGAACTCCTCGATAGTGCAGTAAATTAGAAATACTCAGCAGACCTTGCACCGTAATACACCAATACCAAGCCAATATCTTATGTTAGAATGTTTTCTGTTTTATACATAAGGGTTAAGTAATTACCTAAATTATTTATTTAAGTCCATGGAGAAAGTAGATTGGTTAGGATTCAATTTAAGGTAGAGTTAGGAAAATGCAATTAATAGTGATTAAAGTTCAACATTGCACTTACACCTCTTGCTTTAAATGACATATTTGTTACCGTATAATGAATACTAATTCATACAAATCTTAAGTCAATAAAAATAAGATTGTCCGAACGCTTTTATATAGAGTTTTATCCAAAATCTACAATATTTAATAAGCGATTTTTGAGTAGAATGTTATAAAAAAACCTTAAAATATCAGTTCTATAATATCGATAGATTCAGCTGTCTGAATAACTAATCTCAAGCATATGCATTGTCGGGAATACTAAAATGAAGAAATGATATCAATGTATCATTCATGTCCATCGTACTCAATATGGACACTGTCAAATTCGAAGAAAACATTTACATGATAATTGAACTGGTTCATATTTCTGTATTTTCGTAAGAATTAATAATTATATAGCTTTGATTGCATAAAATAAAGTCATTTCTACCACAACATGTACGTCTGTGGTGGTAAAGATATCATCACGAACTGTAATTGTTACTTGTATAACTTCCATATGATGCATACATCAAATGCATCGTGTATTAGGATAGAAAATGCTGAACGTAGTTTAATCTACTAAGCAAAATATGCAAGATGTCTTTTCTTCGTCTGTATCTTCATAAACACAGAATGCTAGTTTCTCATTATAGATATTGTTGCATAAAATATTATAACGCTCATCATACTTAATATTCCTGCATGTTTATGACAGTAAATTATCATTTTTATGATGATTTAAGCGACTTTTTGAAAGAAGTATTGTTAAATTGTATTGAACTGTTAAAACCCTGCTGATTTAAATACCAATAACAGTACGTCTGTACTCACTATCGATATGATTAGTTACACGCATATTATGTGCGGGGATCATCGAACAAATATCGAGCGCTTAAATCAGCGGGGTCAATGTATGCACCATTGACTGTTGAGTAAAATTTAACAATATAAGAAAGCAACACTTTCTGCCTCCCCCTTCACTCGAAATGTTCAAGGTTTACGATCAAGTGAACCATGATTATCTGTAAACTCATCAATTTTCATCAGATATATAATTTATGCAAATTGACCTGAGACAGATTAAATCATCACACGTCTCGGTATATATGTATCTACATGACAGCAAATGATATTTAAACTGTATTTTTGTTTAAGGTCAAGTTTTACAAGCTATACACACTATTACATACACATAAACATATAGCAATTTTCAAACATCAGCACAGCAAAATAAAACATGATTCTTTAGTTATTTACACTGTGGCTATTAGAATGTTAGATAAACAAATATTTAGTGATTTTAAACTTCGTGTGACATGATACATCAGTAACAGATTCATACACTTAAATATTTCAATTAAGATTACAAAATGACATAAATATCTAACATAAATCATAAGCTAAATCTAACAATCTTCAAACTTATTTATAGCAATATGGCGGATACAGTACTATTTTAATGAGCGTCTATCGACATTGATCAATGCAACATTAACCAATAGAAACACGTGTAAGTTACCTGATAATGTAATCTCCGGCTTGAAAGACTTCAAACTGTAGTTTACTAACAACTTCTGATACAAATTGTGGGTCAGCATTAGTGAAGAACGGAACAGACGCCACAAGAGATCTACAATTATGATTTATCACATCCTGAAAGTGTAACATAAAGGTAATATATGATAAACAAGATGTCTCTATGTCACGAGAACGCTTGTTACTGTGTATGCACATCGAGGACCATCACTTTGAATGATTAGATAAAAAGTAGCTTGTTTGTTAAAAAACCTCGAACTTCTATCCTTGTCAAAGATGTTACGAGAACGCTTGTTACAGTGTATGCCCATCGAGGACCATAACTCTAATTGGTTGGGTTAATTAAGCTTGCTTGTTTGTGGAAATGAAACCCCGAACTTCTGTCTTAGCCAAAACACAAAGGTGTAGGAACCTAGACATACCTAATTTATGGATATAACATACAGGCGCAATATATCATTGACATAATATTTTTTTCTTTGCATCAGAATGTGGCGACATTTCACAAATGTTTAGCCTCAGATTTTCATCCTGTAAATTTATGTTTGAAGATGCATCCAATAGTTTGTTTATTAGTTTAAACTTGGATTTACCACGTTGTATAAACAATGTTTTATTTATTGTGGTTACGATGCACCCAATCTGCTGCACAATACGTATGTTGCAGCGTAATTGAAACAAGACAAGACTGTGTGTAGTTTGTCAATTGACATACAGGAATGGCATTCGACAAGAAAGTCTACACAGGAAAGTCTAGCCTGACTATAAATTGATGATATATTTGAACCCATCGTGTTAATCTTCATCTGACATTGTTACATCTATCTTCTGATGACAGGCATCACGTATGATAACAATATCATTTATACATCAGTCATCATGCAGCCAACAAAGTGTTGTCATGTTTTAATATCAAACAATAAAAAACTATGAGAAACTTGAGAATGTTGTTTGATCGATACGTCGGTGCTGAATGAAGAGGCTGTTTATTTTTGAGAAGAGCAGTTCAAAGCATCGATGAAACATTGTTGTGTCGTGTAAGAGATAAGACATAAAGGAAGATTTGTAATAGATGAGAAATACAAAGGTCAAGATTATTTCTTAAATGTTAAAGCTGTTTACATTTTTGTATTTGGTTACATATTAAAGCTGTTTGAAGAGGAGACTTGATATAAAAACCCTCAATTTAAAAAAGGAAGGTTTTTTTTTGTTTATTTCCATGCAAATTATATTTCAGGCTTTGGAATCCATGTTCTTCCCACTTTGTGTATATGTGAATTAAATTAAATGCATTTTTTGATTTCTAGCTGGGGGGGGATTGTAATGAACAACACACATAGAATTATATAGACAATAAAACATTTTCAGTTCGTTGCGTTGAATCACATCCAAAACCAATACCGTTGTTTCGTGAGGAAGAAACTTCACCCAACTAGCCCAGTACTGAGGGACCAAGAACCGGACTCGAAAAGGATTCTTCTCAGTGGTAAGAACTTGTTTCAGTATTATAGCTAAAGTGATTAGAATTGACAATTTCAGCTAGTTCATATGATCACTTACCTGACGTAAACATTCGTTGAGTTCTCCGAGAATTCTTTCTTCATCAAACATCTTTCCTTGATATCGATGTTCATAATATTCAGCTATTTTCTGTCGTAAAGACCGAGGTAACTTTCTATAGATCATATATTCCTCAACCTGTTTAAACTGTAACCAGAACAAAACCATTAAACCTAAATTGAGACGTCGCGTACTTGTGCTTTATAGCGTCGAATTGACCTTAGCCATAAAAATGACTTTAATAACTTAAATTACATCCAAGATATTGCGTAAGTTGTCTGGAAATTCAATTAAGAATGTCACGTACATCAATTACAAGCTCTATAAGGAGACACCGGAGTTTTTAGTAGTATAGGGGTTTGTAAAGACCCATATGTATAAGAAACATAATTGGAAGTGAATAATGTTCTGCATATAAATTTTAGGACCCACATCAAGTATAGCATAGACATTGATGGACTTAAACCAAGTGACAAGGGAAACAAAATATGTCCTCGTATAATGTCGTCTGGTATCATAGTCATTTTTCAACAAAATTAGATTTTAGCTTACAAAGTCAAATTTTATAGCCAACAAATCTGAAAATTTGACATTCTGCCTATTCTTACTTCAGAAGCTACTTATAAATCGCGACCATCATTCAATTAAATAAAATTGCAGACAAAGTTGAAATACACGAATTTATGAAAGAAAATAACATGGTATTACTCATATGTACAAAACTTGGCAATATTGTCGAATTGTGGGAAACTATGAAGGGACACAACTGATCCGATGTATTTGTTTGACCTGAACGACGTGTAAATAACTAATATCTAAACATAAACATATATTTTATCCACAAGTACTGTAATCTAACCAGCTTGTCAACCATACTGCCCGTTGACATCTAATAGTACATGAAATAATGAACTTGACTAAGACCAAATTGAATGGTGATTTTGTCATTTATTATACATAAATATGAATGACGCATATAATGAAACATTATAATAAAAAACATGACACAAATATTTACATAGTTGGGATAGGCAAATTTATTCGTCTTTCAAATGTTTTACTTTGAAGTGAAACCATTTATCACCACATTTAGACCAAACCTGCGATGAACTGATCAATAAGGTAACTTCTATGTACTTGAGACGATATTTTAGGATTATATAATATGTAACCATTTGGTATTTCTTTTCAAAATGGTATCGTTATACAATTATGTACAAGTTATATTACAAATTTATTGGTCTTTTTCCTTATTCTATCACATGACTTTGGTCATTATTCTGCTTGTGCTAGAAAACTGATAATAAATGTCTTGTTAGCTTGTGAATTGAACGTTACGGGAATAATGAATGGGTTAAATGAGTACATCTTATGTTAGGGAAGGAGATTTCAATTCTGCATTATGAAGACTTGAAAACTGAAGTGTATCTTATTTCGCTAGACTTACATAAACGTGTAATTTGTTTTAATAGATCCTTATTTGTAAAGAATTTTCAAATTTGATATTCAAACGTCTCTCTTAGCTATAGCAAGTACATAAGAGTTGTTCCAAAAAACCAACTAGATATATTAATAACATAAGTGTAGATGAAGTTTGGCTTTCAATGCTTCTGGAATGCTTAGTTGAAACATCAAATACCAAGCAAGTCATTAATTGTTGCTACACTAAAAAAACTAGCATGAACAAGTTGTACAACGCAGAGGACATTGGTTCGGTCCAAAACCACTAAATACCCTTTACCGGTATACATAGACTACGTATGCTTCTCTATTTACTTTAATTATTTGATGATATGAATAATGTTTCAAAGTTCATGGCTTCAATGTCTAATGAAAATACGTGTATTGTCCATTTTTTTTCTCATCTGTCAAAGCTTGAATAATTTCACGGTGACCGAATGCATTGTTTTTGTACTGGCGGCCTAATTTTTTTATTAAATATATCATGACTAAAACATACCATACGGCATCAGCAGCTTTACTCGATTATAATGCACACTTTCGGAAACTCGTGGATGTATTACGACAATAATTTTACAAACGCATTCACCGTGAAATTATTCATGTTTTGACAGTTGAGAAAAAACGAACAATACAAGTGATTTGGCTGTGTGTGTATTGCATGGCAATAAAAGAGCTCACATCTCAATAAACAAGTATTTGTATCGGTAAATAAAGTTTCAAATTTATCAAATACTTTCAGTACATTTGTGATATGAGGTAAACAATCAAATCTTACACAGCATAGATGCGAATGCATGGTGGACTAGAGTTTATAAGATTAAATGCTACTTAAATATGGTACATTTGTAAATAAGTCAGATTCCTTAGTAGATATAAAACAAGGTTTACCTACCTTTTCATTGTATAACCTCCTAGATGTGTCAAACGATTGTATAATTGTAGTCGTATGACCTAAGAACAATGCATAGCAAGTAGCCCCACTTAACATACTTAATATTGTTAACCAAGTATCAGTCATGTTCTGAGGTGGAAATCTTCCATACCCTATACACAGCATATGTGATAATGCTTTGAACAACGACCATGTGTATTGGTGAGCCCAATGAGCATCCTTGAAAAAACAATAACAACATCAATATCAGTTTGTACAAAATAACAATGAAAAATGAAACAATCCATTCCAGAGGAAGACAGGATTGAAAATAAAAGTTGTATAGTTCATTTTAACAAAATTAGTGTGGCGGATAAACCACCACCCCTTGGTCAATCATGCTTGTAATTGAAGACCGCATTACCATTACACCAAGACACTCATAAACCATATTTGAATTATATATTTTATTGTCATCCTGAGCATCCCCTGTCGTAGATTAGTTAATTGCATTGTTTATATTAGCAGTGTTTTGTTTTTTGTACGAACTATAAGTTTTAGTTAATATAAAAATGATTTTAGTTAACATATGTTCATATTTTATTTTATGACCCTATTAATGTTAGCTTGAGTAAATGGAAACTCAATAAAATTGGATAATTTTATTTCCTCTTTAAGGTTTGTTTCCTGGTCGCACACAGTAAATAATAGTTATGCAATCTATGTTTCAGGATGAAATAAAATAAATGACAGACATGGAACCTGATTGCCAAATTAAATGAACTTAAATTAATTTAGTATCTAATAGGAATCACCCAAACTAAGAATCCGTTCCCACATGATCCAAATTTGTTCTTTTGTGAAACAATTTCAGAATTTCCAAATATACAAGACATCATTGACATTTAAATAAGTAAGGCATTATATAAACATATACTTCAATTTCAAATATTAATTACATGTCAGACAAACAAGAAAAATAAAACAATATATATATATTCTTCCATACAAACGTTTCTTCAGATATTCAATTACATTGTTCTCATTAGAATTACCATAAACGGCAAAAGTAGCACATTTCAAATGTTTTCTAGGTATGTTTTGAATGAGTACAGTAAAGTTATTTGTTTTTATGGAATGAGATAACAATGAGTAACTCTATATTTAGTAATATTTCATAAGGTGTTGGATGCGTACAAATAACTAGTGATGTAACTCCAAAATTAAATACATCTTTGTTCACAGCAAATTAAGACATAAATGAATAATGAAAGTAACGATTCTTGAATTCTGAACATGGAAACATTAGCAGTAAACAGAAACTTATATAATTTTGTTACAATGTTATTCAAACAAGATCATTAAATTTGCACGATCATAGAAAAATGCATTTATATAAATTAAAGCAACCTTGACAACTCAATTAACAAATTTTAATGACACAAGATAAATACAGAATTTATTATATGAATGAGTTAATGTATAATACTCATACATACAGTACTACACTACTCAAACGTTCTAAACCGCCACTAAATAAAATCAATTAACTTGAATATTGTTTCATTTTCAAATATGAATTTTGGCATGGTTGTCGATTACAAGTTACATAATCGTATTTTGCAAATACCGACATCGGTTTTAGCAATGCGCGATGAGTCGGAACGGAAGTGGCTATTCCGATAAAATGAGCACAAAATTCCCGTGCAATAAGCTGCACAGGTTTTTGTGTTCGTTTAATCCAGTATTCATGTTAAGACGTAAGAAAGACACAAAACATGGCTAAAATGTAACTTGAAGAACGCGCTATTGCAGTTGGAATGATCGAACCTATTACCTCTGTAAGGCAGGTATGTCAATTATCAATCGTGCGGTCGTATTGTTATCATTAAAAAGTAGTCAACTTGAGTTTTTTTAATGTCCTTGTGTGTTTGAAAGAGATTGCGAGGAGATATCATAGACATCAGGGGCGGATCCAGGATTTTTCTTTATCTAGGGGGGGGGGGGGGGTTCCAAAGTTTTGAACCACAACCACATTATACATGTACACTGTTTGCAGAATATCGCAACATATTCATAATAGATACATTTGTATTACATAACTATTTTATCTATGTTAAACACGGCGAGGGAAGCGAGCCCGAGAAAAAATTGCTTCATGCTACTTAAAAACGGCTTAAAGTTAAAAATACACTCATGACAGGTTACATTTTGGAAAACTCAGGGGGGGGGGGGGTCCGGACCCTCCTGACCCCCTCCCGCTAGATCCGCCTATGGACATCATTATTCCATCCAACAACTCGTTGATAAATACTGACAGACTGGAATTCCCGACCTAAAAACCTTTAAAAATGTGTGGGACTGGCAAAAAAAAGGTGATTGGACGCCAGCTACACTAGGCAATATGCAAGAGCTTTCCCGCGTATTGGACAGTGTTCTGCAGCATACAGTAACTGTTTAACTGTGTCAGGTCCATGAGACGTCGCTGTCAGGCTGCCATTGCAGTTGCTGATGGTCACATTCCGCAGTAAATTAAAATTGTGAATTCCTAATTTTGGGGCTTGATACATTTACGATAATTTTTGTGAATTATATTAATATGATATGAATAATTTGTTGAAATAAACGCAAGAATATTATTGACTTGTATGTTAGAATAGAAAACAAATCATTCCATAATTATTTAACTATAAAACAAAGCCATGTATCTAGTGGCGGTTTAGAACTTTTGAGTAGTGTAAACAATTATAGGTTCAATTACCATTGCCAGTCCTCATCATCTCGAGATTGCAGTACATGTCACAAAAAATTAATGGCAGAAAACTTGACAATTCGTCGACATACACATTCTATTGTATTTAAGGCTTGACGTCCTTGAATGTTCTTTATTGGTATTTTTACATTCTTAACAGTTGCATAATTATCGAATACATTAAATGCTACAACTTAAAATTGTTTCAGCATTAAACATAAATAAAAGTGTTTATGTTAAGGTTCGGCACAAACGTTTAGAAACATTCTTATTGAAATAGTAATGATTGCCTATTCCTTAACTCTTCTAACAGGGCAATATTATGCGACCAATAAAATTGAGGTTGATTGTTGAATACACAAATTAAATAAAAACTCATTTAGTAAATATTCTTAGTCATAAAAATTGGGTGTTACTAATGAATTCATTTTGTGTGGGACATACAAGGGAATCTCTGATTACAAATACGCCATACGTAATAACATACCTGAAGTTCTTCTATTGAAACCCAACAATCATTTGGAAAGTCTTGTAGAGTTGGAACTAGAAACTGAAGACATCCATTCCAATGTCCAAGTAGAAACATGAGACAAATCAGGTTGAATATCCTCATAAACTTACCAGCTAGAGCTAAAAACTGTAAATATAGTACTCCATGTTAGATACTGGTGATAGAGTCAAACAAACAGTCACTGAGTACACTAGAGAGAAAAAATATAGAAGACAAAACACACACAACATTATACAGAAGCTAATAGACACGAGAAAGTCTTCTCTACCAGTCAGATTAGAGAACGAACACGAGTAGAAAGAGAGAATTCTACGAAGATTTACTAAAGGGAACATCAGACGAAGAGAATGTATTGGAGAAGGTTGGATTGACACTACTATGGTGTTTAAGCCACTGATACTGAGTTGGTAACACGTGTCCTAATTACTTTATTAGAAATCTCATCATATATCGTATATGATTCTAGTTTATGTTTGTAAAGGCTAAATCAACTGGACCTTCCAGACCCCACGAGATGGTAATGGCTTTGTTACATTTGGTAACATCGTTTGTAAGCAGCGATCACACAGGTGCTTTATTTCACTTGTGTAAAAAGCCTGGAATCTAGTAATAAAGATGATTGACAGTTTTATTTGTTTGATTAAAAACGCATACTATAATTCTATCATCAAATTGCGCAGGTATGCTTTTGGTGGATAAGTTTGCGACACAATTAATTCTGAAACTGCAAGCAAACGCATTTCGCAAGTCTGCTTTAACCCGATGGACGTAGCATACAAACTTATTTAAGTTTTCCATTACATTGTCTGAAATAACATGTTCATAAGAGCTGAAATCTAACTTACAATAGTGCAAAGAATGCAACTTGAATTTTCTTTCCATTAAATATTAATGAAGATGAGTTGATGGCCCTTTTACATTCAGATGAAACATCCGTATTACAATCAATGGATACATGCGTATGCTAAATTACTAGAACCTATTTGACGAATATGCTAATAAAAGAATCATTTACTTTTAACCCAGACAGAGGAACGACGAATGGAATACTTCATGATATACAGTAACATTCAATGGATTACATGGAATTTTATCGAACTAACCCTAATATATTGAATAATTAATGTCAAGAAACGATAAAAGTCTTTATATACAACTATTGTATTAGGTAAGAATTGAATCTTGTCAGCAACTAATTTGAATAGTATTAAAAGTATCTTGAAGTCAGTAGTAACTATATGTAATGTTATATAAGCATTTAAAAAATACTTTTTGCAGTTTTCAAATAGCGAGCCTTGGAAGAAGACTGAAAAGGTTATGGTAAGTTCATGTTAAAAACTTAGTTTTGGATAATGAAACCTCTTCATGAGAAAAATCTGACAAAAATAAAGCCCCAACTGCCATTAAGCGTCATTAAACCATTTATATACGCTAACCATACTTTATTATCGTTGGTCATTTATTAACATTAAGGATAAAAACACAACAACACTATTGCAACACATAGAAATAGACGGGACATAGAAGAATAAAGATAAGATAACATGGACAAACAAAATGGTAAACTAACAAAGAGCTTAATTCTCTTAATTAAGCTTATAGTCATCATTTACTGAATATGGGCCAATAATATATGTGTGAAATGTATTGAAGTAATGCAATCTTAGTAAATGATCCTGTAATTTGCTGTAAGGCGATGTTTATGTTTACGGTTAGGCAATACATAATAATGTTATACAAAATGCATGGTTTGCGTAGTCATCTCTTTAAACGGCATTCACATTTCAATATTGCAATGGACACTGCTCACAATCAGCAGGTAGAACTCGGCGTTTCAATGAATAACGTACAAATATTTCTTAACTAAAATTCCTATCTCGACCGTTGCATTATTTTTACCAGTTGTCACAATATATAACTTTATTTTCCTCGCATGCAAGCTCAAAATATATTTACTTCACAATGTAAAAACTCTATTCGACCTAACTATACATCTAAAAGCATATTAAGATACCGTGTGTTCACAATGAATAGGAACAATGACTACAAACAACGTTGTATATTCGCGTGATACAGTAACTGCTGATTGCGCCATGACAGACAAATACGCATGCGCAGAAATGGACGACAACGCATGCGCTGTGAACTTGTTTCATGCCATTTTCGATTGAATGTAAAGTGGCTTGTTTCGTTTGTGATGTCACCTTCCGTAGGCATTTTGGATTCGATGTTTTGTCCTTCTTAAGTAGAATGTACATATTTATAACGAACTTACCTGGTCAATGTCACAAGAAATTGCATTAAGATTAATAATTGAAACAGCCAAAGCAAGTAAGCATTTCAGCATTCATGCATTACTTTTATGTAAATTATATTTAATGTTTTAGATAAGAATTACAAGTAAAAAACTTTAAATCTTATTAGTAAAATTGCAGTAAAAGGCTTTGAAACGTGTACGTTTGGAAAGCTGTACATAGTGATTGTGTTGTGATTTAAGACAAGACAACGCACGCACCTCTGGTGAAATTAATAAACTACTCGATGATTTTGCCAATCATTAAAAAAAATATAAAGTATG
The DNA here is from genome assembly GCA_025267735.1 of Mactra quadrangularis. Lineage (NCBI taxonomy): Eukaryota > Metazoa > Mollusca > Bivalvia > Venerida > Mactridae > Mactra > Mactra quadrangularis. Next base: position 37,346,889 of record CM046296.1, on the reverse strand, counting down.
ATTGTGTATCATGCATTTATAACTATCGTGAATCTGGTTTTCTTCAAAGTTTTCGGAATTGCTATATACATATATATGTACTTATGTATTGGATTATTGTGTATAGTGGGTGTTTACTGTATAACATGGGTTCACTAAAAGCGGCAGGAAAACATGCAATTAAATATATAGAGCACACTGAACACAACATGGAACAAACGCATACTGTAAAAAGCAAATAAAAATAATGCAAATTGTTTGTCATTAACCATCAGATAGTGCATACTCGTGTCACGTGGCAGGTGTCAGGTGACGTCATAAAATAATAACTATATCTATATAGATAATTATATTACTGAATTATTGTTATAATTACTGTTATTAAGTCTGCATTATATCAAATTGATACATATATATATATATATATATATATATATATATATATTGCAAATGAACTTTTTATTAAAAATTTATATGCAAATTCAATATGCAAATTTAAAACTTATGCAAATTTATAATGCAAATTACTCCCCGATGCAATTAATAAAGCCGGCGTACACACTATCTGATTACCAGGTTTCCGGCCCTGACACAGAAGAAAGATCATTCCAATCCGTAATTGATAATGTATAGTTATTCCAGCAATGAAAACATCATCCCATTTAATGTCTTTTCTTTGCTTTTCAAACATCACTACTTAAGATATAAGTGGAAACTCACACGCTGTACTATATAAGACTAACGTCTAATTTAATAAAGGCAAGCCAAACTTAAGAAAGGAAATAATAAAAAACTGCTTTTATTCTAGTGATAGACCTAGACAAACCTCTTGAGTCTTTATAGTCTGGAGGCATAACTAATGTAAAAGTGATAGCAGTGTTGTAGGTTAGAAGCAATCAAAAATGTTTTGCAATCCATTCACTTTACAAGGGTGTTTAGACAGACAGATATAAAAGACAGACGTATTTTGATATATTTTGGTGCACACGGCTAGCTGATATAATTCTCAACTCTTTTTGAAATACTATAAATAGTCCAGAGACTCGTTGTACAGGCATTAGGATACAAATTGTTACTTACACGACGGTTCCTAACTTGTACGCCCAATAGCTGTCAGACAATGGACAATGGACACATTCAGTTTAAGGGCATATCTTACATAATTATCTGTATATATATGTATGGTTTTGGCATTGAGCTTTACTAAGCAACATCAGCAGCCACTTTGGTGTTCAAACATATTACATCAATATATGTTGTAACCATCAATTTAACATGGTAGAGTAGCATTCTATCTAAATACTAACTTACTTTAAATTAATTAAATGACTTTAAATTAAAGAACTTTACTTGAAAAGTTTGTCTAGATGGGCATTCATATAAAATACAGAATAATATATTTGTACTAAGCAATAAAATCTAAAATTATATTTTTACATAAGCACTATTCAAAACTTAGGACAATTCAATATGCGGCTAATGTGTCGTGGCGTATCGGATAGGTATTCATACATGATGCAATCATTACCCCCTTTAAATTTTTTAATGATACATTATGGACTTTTCAGGCAATGCTAAGCTTAATTAAAGTGTTGGCGTTATAATCGAATATTATTCAGTGGAATTTTACCCTTACTTTGTTCTCATATGTTTGGTCTATTCCGTACTCTGAAGTGTTCACTTCTTAATCTTCTGATCAATTTAACAAATCTTAATGAATGATCTTTAACAAATGATAATGAAGCGTATACTGGGAAAAACTTATTGTTTCTGATAATATTGGACAATCTAAAATAGCCAAATCTGACCTTGATACAAAAGAAATTTTGATCTCAATTCCACATTTTACCTAGTTGCTTACCGGTACTGATATATACTAACAAATGAATTATCCCGTTTTGTTTGTAGATTTGTTTACCCGTATGCTGGATACACATTACGCATGCGTGTAGTCTAAACATCCACCTTATGTCCACGATGTGGAAAATACCTGATAAAACTTGCTTCTATGCAAGGCCGGAAACATATTGAATTGTCCACGCATGATACTGACCTCTTCCCATTGTTGTACGTAACGTACAAGTCGAGATAGACGTAAAAGACGTAACAAACTTAACAACTTTGCTAGACGCAACATTCGCAAGGCACGACCTGAAACAAGAATTCAAACAAACTGGCAATGAGTAAAAATGAACAACTAAAAGTGGTAGAAGTACTCGTTTGTCATCATAAAAGCAAACTGTCGATGTCATATCGTAAACTGTGTCAAAATTGTCTGATATTATATAACCATTCATTGTGATGTTAGAAGGTTAGTACATTGTACAATATCAAGATGTCAGCCACAACGTTCATTTACAATAGCTATTGTTCTTTGAACTAAGCATTGTATGTTCTTATTGTAGAACAGTAAATTAAGAAAGCTTAGATAATATTTACAAATATGACATTTTCATGAGCGAAGGGATTGTTATGTATTTCTTTATCGGTTTAACAATGGTTGCACAAGTAGCACAATGTTGCCACATCTAAAGGCCGCCATATTTAATATTAATCATACGCAATTGTATTCGCTAAGTATTGACAGTGGCATTATTGTTACCCAAAAGTTACTTTGTTAAATGTTTACATAATTAAATATCCTGTTAATGAAATAGTTAATTCATAATAGAAATTGAGGCTTAAAACGTATGGGTTTAAAGAACCAATTGGTAGCTACTGTAACTACAACATGCTCCCTGTCGAAGCTGTAAAAATATTAAATATATACAATATATACGACCAGCATATGTATAACGGTAGTCTTAATTCCAGCATTTTGACGATTTATATAATTTCGCAAATAAAAAATTGCTTTCCAATCATCTTTACAATGTCAAACATTTATAGAATATTCATTAATATTCTAACATTAAATATATTTATTAGATGTTTCACTACATTGCTTTAACATTGGTTTTATTTATTATTCTCTTTAAGCCAAAATTGAATAACTGTAAATAACTACAGCCTTTAAGACAAATTAAATGAAACATTGCATCTTTCGTTTAGTATATTCACAAATTACTCGTAGTATGCTTGAGTCAATTATATTTATGAACGAATGTCAATTTCAGTGCAAGCCAACTCATCAAAACAACTTATAAATATAGAGATATTATTCCTATTATTAGAGATCAAGATTTAGAATCGTATAATGAACAAGTATTAAAAACGTGTTACTTAAGGTAACCAAAAGATGACATTATTGCAAGTGCTGTGTCAGAAATGTTATATGATTCAGCAGTGTGCAGAATATGTGCAATGGTAGTTTTGACATACTGCTTGCGTCTCAGTAATTATAACATTTCATAAAATTATACATTTTTACAATTATACTTGATGTCTTAAAATGTTTAAAACATGATAGCTTAAAACATGTATCACTGAATCGTACTATTACTAAATCAATCGCATTTATTACTAAATGAGAAGTTGAAATCACGATGAAACCTGTTTAATTATTAATCATCAAGCATTGTATTAATTAAAGATTTTAGATGCAACGTTGATTAAATATTTTTTCTGCAAGAAAACATGAGACCATGCAATTGCAGTATGAAAATAAACACACGCTGCCATAAACCATAATTCTGTGCCAATACCAGTACCTAAGTGTCCTTCAAAAAAATATCTCAAAAATATTTGATAACTTTTGACTGTTTCATTAGCAAATGTGCAATGCTAAATATAAATCTTCATTTACTGCCTGCCTTAATTATAAAAGATTCTGACGCAAGATAGTTTTAATATTATGAGATAATGTAATATTTTTCTGAAAGATGAGTTTCTTATATTTTTCAAATCGAGTCACTTATACTTATACCAGTTCATTTTGCCTTAGGTTTCCTGACTTACTCTCGCTAATTCCTTTGCTTGTAAACGCATACATTTCGAAAGCGAGAAATATATCTATGTAAAGTTACCTTAATGGTAGATCAGTGATTTTACAGCCGGTTAAAACTGTTCTTAATAAAAGACAAAACTCCTTTTAACAATATTTCGATTCTGGTTGTATAAAAAGGCATATCATTGCAGCTAATCTATGTCATTTATATACACACTCTCCATAAAAATGCAAATTATACACTACGAACTGTTACAAAATATTCAATAATGAAAGTAGGCGTCAATTTACTGGGAAACAAATTGTAAGAGTACATTCACTTAGCCCCTATGGTAGGCCGCACCATATATTGCATTATTGTTATAATATTCTGTATTAAGAAAATTTGGTTTATTTTCACATGTCTGGAGCAAGAGAGTAATTAGATTTCTTGATTTATTTTAAATTACATCAGAATATTACGTAACAAATGTAACGTATACCTCAGTTTATATTTTCAATGGGTTGGATGATTTTAACATTTACCATGGTGCTACAGACAATAGGTTGACATCAATGAGTTTGAATTATTTTGACGATATCATTTACATTAGCATAAGCTTTCAAGAGACTATAATTTCTTACTAAGTACATTTGTTAGAGGACCATCAACCTCGTCTTTGCCAATGATTGAATAAAATAAGTCTGTACAGTGATGTGTGCCAATTTCGATTTTGATTTGTTTCGAATATACTTTTATATTGGGTGTAAATGTCTTACGTTGCAATCAAAATAAGTAAAATTGCTTTTATGTTCTAGTGTGAGTTCTGCTTAAATCATATGATAACCTTAAAAAGTGCAGGAAATATTGTTTCTGATAGGACATTATTAAGTGGGTACAATAAGAGTACAATATAAAGTGCCTCTAAAATTATTTAAAGATTTAGTTACCTATGTCCCATCTGATACAGTAAATTTAAAGTTCAATTACAAGACTAAATCTTTTGAGTGTGGTTATTATTCTACCTCATCGTATAAAACTATTACGTCTTTGTCTAAATTACAAGTATACTACATGTGACTATGTAGTAATTATAATTAATTCTACATCATGCAGGTTTAAGTTTACAGATTTCTGCTTGATCAACTTACTATTGACTTGTCTATAGCTGTTATATATTCTCGCACAGGGCTCAGCATACAACCAAGTACAAGCTTTCTTAAATGATATGTGACTTTCAATTATGCTTATTACCTTTCCATGGATATAACGTTTTTTTTAATTTATATATATTTTAGATTCCGCCAAGGTTTATATATAAGTGCGAATCGCGGCGGAAGCTTGGTAGTGATTTGCAATATCCTTAGTTGCACGTTAAGAGTATTGTCAAATGGATAACTATTTTGAAGTACCACAAGACCATAACTATATACTGCTGTTGAAATAAAAGTTGCTTACAAGTGCAGCTCTACATTGTGCTATCTAATCTCTAAGAATTTACTCTAATATCTTTGTACAGCAGGCTGACTGTGAAAGCACCATATAGCTTGACGTCTAATGTATTATTGTCATAATGTCCAAGAATGCAATTTGTTTTGTCAAGGTTCGTAAGACATGCTCGTAAAGTGGAGTGATATAAAGTTTCGTAAACGCATACTTCCTGGATTTGTATTAAAGATATAAAATAATGTACAAAATTAGTCAACTGGAAGAGGTCGGACATATTCATGCTCATAAATAGACCAAATATATTAGTATTATCCTTTCCCCTGTGGAAATTATGCCAACCTTGCATAATGACAACCAATAATATAATAATACTAACAGCATGTCCATCTATTGCATAGTTTTGGCATAGAACTATGTACATATTGAGTCAAAGGTCCAAATAGTATGATCATTGTCTAGTATATACATGTATTACATTGTAAGTTGTATAATGCGACACAAATACGAAATCAACTTTTAACTGAACTTTGAAAACAGGTACTAGTATATAAGGACGATGTAAATGAAGGCAATGTATTGTCTGAATATCAAAGCATGATAAATTATAAAAAATGTAAATACATTTAGATCAATGTACAATAATAAAACAATTAGACACATCACCAGGTTTGACTGATACACTACACGTAAAAATATATCAGGTGTAAAAATGAATAGTAAAAGTATCAGAAAAATAGACGAAAAAGCAGAGATTTTGATAAAGCATCAATTAAATATACATTGCGCAACAATTGTAAGTTGTTATAAATGAAGTGCTTGAACGTTCTGACGTATGAGCGCATGTATAATAAGAACATTTCGTGCAATATTGTACAATAAACCTGTATGTACTAAAACTAAACTGTATTGGATACCTGAAACAATCAGCAAAACATTGGTAAAACTTGCAAACAGTACTAAATAATAACGGTAATGAATTTCTATACAATAATTGTGGATGATTACCAAATGGGCGATTAATGAAAAGCAAGGCAACCATTCTCTTCAAGATTCATGGAGCATTTTACCTGAGGCAAACTAATACAAAGAAAAAAAACAGAGTAAAAATGAATTTCACAAAACATATATAAATATATAAAATTGTGGAAAAGTTGTAGTAAAATATACATGTATCTATAAACGTAGTATAACATTGCAAACATAAACCAAAGAAACAAAACAATAGATCTAAAAGAGATTTTAATTAAAATGTACCTTAACACTGACAGAACACTTGAACAAAACAAAATTTAGCTATAGTTATGACGTAAATTAAGGTTTTAAATTTTTACAAGTAAGCAAAAACAACTTATGAAGATAGGTATTGCTAACAAATATGAAACATTTGTTTCATATAATTAATTGTTAACTGAAAACTGATGCACTTATTGCCAATAAGTATGCTATTTAAAAGACGCAAATGTTTTAAACATCAATGCAGATATATATGTTAATGAGAAATCTAATAATCAATTTCCAATCAAATTTGAAAAACATTCAATGCATCTGCTGACTTGAATATCAATTGAAACTTAGAAAAAATAGGAAAAAGGAAAAAAAACCAAACACAACTGTAATTCACATACGTACCTTAGGTATAAACGCATATACGCCTGCGTCTGCATATTGCTTTAATTCAGAGCATTGGAGAGTGTGTTATCTCGCGTGAACAGTTCTGTTTGCGAGGGGTTGAGCGAAGCATTGGAGTCATAACATTGAGCAAGGGAGATGAAGATAGAAATGTATTATTTAACACATATGGGCACTTTTAGTATAATTTATTGGAAGGGAAAAGGGTAATTAATATAATCAGCAAAATAATTAAGTAACACTAAGCGAATGAAAGAAGGAAACAACTTTTAAGAGATTTTACAGGTTATATGAATGAGTTCGTCATAATGAACCACACATACCAATAGATGAATGTACTATTACAAGTTGACCATTATATAGTAGTTACAATTGAAACACTGGTATTAACATCACGTTGCAATTAAACTGATTTGTAGATAGCAATACAGTCTTTATTGGATTGAAATCATTTTAAACAGAACGAACATTTTAAATTGAATTTAGGATTAGGTAGAACAATGTACATATCTTATTAAATTATAAAAGGCAGGCATAGTTACTAAAAATTGTAAATCAATACACCAATGAACGTGCATGGAACTCGACCTAACGTGAGAACAGTCCAGAAATTACTAAACTTGTTTATTTGATACTTGATGATAACTTTTGTAATTAGATTGGTACAAATGGGGGTATGTTTAAATTATTGCTTGCATGTACTGATGTTCACAAATTGTCTGCTCAACATATTAAGTGTTATGAATGTACATTGAGCAGGAATTACACAATGGACAAAGGAATTGGATAACAACATGACTATCAGAAATGATTAAAACAATTGCTATGTTACTGTAAAAGGAAAACAAATATTAGTAAAAAATATATGTGGTGACTCAAGTGAAATTGTATGAATTTAAAGTGATGTATAAACATGTATATGTGCTATATCTAAACTCATAGTGATAATTGACCATGTTAAAAAGACAATGTTACAAAACTGGAATAAAGCAAACATGTCACACCTTGTTCTTAGAACAAATAATATTTTTAATACAGTCTACGTGAAACATATATTAATGGACGCCAAAATAAGACAAAAATTCAAACTAAGCAGAACAAACGGAACTAAGAGTTATTGAAAATACAAACACATTATTTAAAAAAGCACACATCTACTAGCTGAAATAACGCATATAATTGTCTTCATTACTAGAGAATGATTACCTTGAAAGTCTAGCAAAAATCATTTAATTGATTTGATTATATTCTTTCTAGAGTCTTAACATCTTCCTTTTTGTTTACACTTGAGACAACCTAACTACATAAGCCAGTAATTAACATCGTACAAATTGTTAGACATGTAAAGTGGCAAGGTTATATACTTAGTTTGCTTTAGTTACGAGATACAATACATGCATTCAGTTTCAGTTAAAACTCGAACAAAGGTAAGACAAGAGTTAATTAGCAGTCAAAACAGAAGCATTTACAATTTTCTGAATACAAAACATCATGTTGCAGAAATAGATATCGCAATATACAGATACACAGGATCCATTGAAAAAAATCTAGCTGATAGATATATACATAAGAACGCGAGTACAACGAGAGATAATACAGAAAAGGACAAGGAAAAATATGAGACAGGTGTGATGAATATTGAAGAGAGAATGATCACCTTGCCAATATGGTGATGCGTCCAGCTCATCTTGTTTACCTGCGTGGAATAGCTGACTAAAATTTGCTTCTGAATCCCACATCAAAAATATGTAATCCATTGGTATGGAACTGATTAAGTCGAGAAAGAACCACGATTTGAGATAATGCTTCGCAATTAGCTTTGGATCAAGGATAATTTCATCAGCAAAGTCGTTCAATATAATTCCTGAAAAGAAAATGAAAATTACATTTTGTATATGTTCTACCTTAAGCAATGTGTTTCATATATCTTAAAACCAACACTTACAAAATCTTCATTATTAATTGATACGATACAAAAATAATAACCTTTAATGCACACAAACCGTATACTAGTAAATAAAACATGTCATAACTGGAAGAAACTTCTGAACCGCAAATAATAACTGAGAAAGATAAATTATCACCGGGAGCTTTAATAAGTTCTCCTGAATGAACTTCTTCTTCTATCGCATTCATATCACATACTGTGCAAATGTCAATGACTGCCGAGTTGCTGAATATCAATGTCAAATGTAGCTGCATCGCTATATCACTAATTTTGTAGCAGCTAAACAAATTAGAAACTCTATTTGCTGTCTTCTCGAAAGTTTTACAATTGAAGATATAGATCAATGGAAAATATGAGAAAGCATTTTTTTTGTAAAACTCCTAATTGCTTTTATTATCAGAATATATATCAAACATATAGATTTTCCGACAGCTAGATGTTTAGAATCTGTCTGAGAAGACAAAACGTATTCTATGAACTTGATACTTGACTGTTTGCATATGTTACTACTTTATTCTATATACATAACACTAGTGAACATATATTTCAAATTAAATTCATACTTATTGGTAACATCGATTCTGAAAAGTGGGACAAAAAAAACCCAAAACTAACAGATACATGCATGTTTGGTAAACAAAATGGTATGGTGATTAGTTGCCCATAAATTGTTTTTATTTGATATAGCACAATTGATAACTAATATGATCCTAATAATCGAAAAACAATAAAACTGTCAAAACAGTTTCTACATTTTATATCTTAAGATGTTTCCTCCGGCAGCACATGCGTCAAAAACGTTTTCTGTAAAATTAGGCACAGGAGCATGACTGGACACCTGAGGGTTGAATGAGGTGACATCATGCTTTAGCCGTTAAACAACCTCCTTTAAATATACTTAAATATTCAACTGACTACATTGCTCGCGTTAATAGTTTGCATTGGTCTGATTGCTGAACGTATACATGTTTCACAGCATACAAACCGATATGACCAGCGCACACCTAATCTACTATAGGTACACAAAGAAGGATGCATGTCTGTTTTGTGCTGAGCTAGCGATACTTTATGTTCCTTGCAAGACATTCAGAGAATGAAATTTAGATATATTTGTTCAATGTAATTGTATTTTATTATTATCCTCATCATGTAAAAGTATACCATTTGGTTTGGATTAACGTCCTCGTACCACACTGTATTCACTGTGGTCAGTTAACCATCTTACCGTTATTGGAAAAACTAAATCTCTAGATTTAACTATTAACCAGTTACTAGGCACATACTTTCGACATTGACAGACTGACTGACAACTGAACTACATTGTTTATGTTCAGTGGTAGGAGATCAAATGACAGTGGTTATTTCAATATGCACACTCAACAGTGATTCAGATGTGCATAAGTATGCACCTAATCACAAAAGCCAACAATTGTACCTGGGAATGAGGTGTTAATACATTCTGACGATTTCAAAATTTATCAAATAATTAAACATTAAGTACAAATGGTACATACCAGTCCTGAAGTTGATAAGAATATCAAAGAAGAATACAGTATCACTTATACAGTTGAAAACAATCCACTGTGTACTGAGATCATCGTTGAAGAATGAGATAGCGACCGGTAATATAATGAGGTTAGCTATCAATAATACCAACATAAATAAGTCCCAGTAAAACCTGAAAGTATAAAATATATTAAAACAATAAATTCATTGTGAAGAAAACACTTGGGCGTGTTGAGAAATTGGAGGGATAAACTTGCAAACATTGTGGCAACAGTATCTATCGACATACGTGAATGTTATACATGAATTATTTTATATTGTATTCAACAAGAAGATACGAACTAGTCCTTACTTATCTACTCTTTTATATTGATATTCTACAATATTTCTGCTGATATTTCCTTTTATTTTAACATGTTATTATCATGTCAATATATTATATTAAACATATGTGTGTGAGTGTCATGGAATGGGGGGAACCTCCTACATCTAATTAATTCATTGTCATTGTCATCTGTATTTGTTTGGTGTACATTCTTAAGATAGTATGAAAGTTCAACATTCCTCGACATAGATACTGTGGTAATAGATACTGATCCTATCCGGAGGTGGTACTAGTTTTACTGTTAAGTTTATTTGTTACAAATCTCGCAAAAAAGCAGGGTATGTTAATAACACATGCAATCCTACTAAAACAACCACCGAAAAGCACGGCATGTATTGAACTAGTTTTTTTTCAAATTTTGCCGATAAATGATCTTTATCATTACATGTAGTCGAATTATCATTTGTGTTAGATTAAATATGATTAGATATTGGTTTATAGGCTTTTATAGAAAATTTTGATGTGACAATAAATCTCAACAGTTTAAACTTCTAAAATCGAAGATATAACTAATTAGTCCTTTATCAGCGGTATCGTCTTTTCTAATCAAACAGTATTTTTATAAAGTAAATATTGATAGGACTACGCTGATATGGGGAATTACGCAATTGAAATATCTCACGCTAATTAATATTTCTGCGGTGCCATTACAATAAATATTTGATAATTAGTTCAGCGGAAATGTGCAAGACACTTCATTACTGTCATTGACAATCGATTTTAATTTGTAGTCCTGAAACTTGTTTTTTGTATCTTCTTTAGAATATCCATCAAATTTAGTTTTAGAGTAACTAGGTCAAGTGCTTCCACCAGCGTAGAGTGGATAAACAATAGAAATAAAAATTGCCAAAGGTCAATGACAATTCAACTAAAAAACTTAAGCCAGTAGAGGGACATATATCAACACAGGCAATAATTATTTTCCTACGGCAAAACGAACTAAAACTATCATGGCTCAATACAAAAATTACTTCGAATAGGAGGGAAGAAAGAAATAGTATTTATTACTTTTGTCTACATTCACATACGGTCATTTATCCCCAGCAAATGACACTCTCTTTGACTGTAGAACAAAATACAATGGGATATAGAGCAAGGAGAGAGAATTCATGACAGTTAAAATCTATTTAAATGGTAGAACTTATAAAATGCATAAGTGTCAATACATAACACAGCTGGCGATCACACATGGCTGGAAGACACTGTTGAGTATAGAAACATGAGTGACTAGTTGCCCAAGGAAATCGCTTCCTTCACAACAACAAAAAAGTATTTAATATCAAATCCAAATTACCGGGGGGAGGGGGGCAAAGCGCAGGTTAGCAATATATTTCATTTTTCGTATTAATTGGTACAACACGGGCACTTTTAAGATCATCAGGTTCTACCCTTTGGATTAATGTCAAATCAATAATGTAGGTCAGAGGACAAGCAATGACATAAGTACTATCTTTGATAAAACGACAATGTATGAAACATATTTAAATTTTACTTCTTGCCTCATTTCAATGTTCACAAGTTAACAAAGCATAACTCGATAAAACTTCATAAAACGAAGTTTAACATGAATAAATCTATATCAGGTGATATATTATTTGACAAAATATTTCAAAGTCCAGAATCGAGACATACACATTTTGATATAATGTCCCAGTTCAATGTTCACAATCAATATCTATTTGTCGCGTTTCGTACTTATATTTTCGATACATAACAAAATAAAATATAATTTAAATATATTAAGTTATAGTGTGGCCAATAAATCAAAATGAACTAATATTTATGTTCTAGTAAATTGTATTCAATGTATTTTATTTATATATGACAATGGTATTTGTACGTATATTATGTATGTATGTATGTATGTATGTATGTATGTATATGATATCACGAGACGTGATATTTTATAAACATTCAGAATATGAAATGTTGGTTTAATTTCAAAGTGAAATGTAAATGCAAACTGGTTTGCGATCTCTCATTTATGTCATGGATATATCTGTTAAACTATCATTAATTAAATGTTAAATGTTATTGGAAGCTGCCGATATAAAGTATGGTAGCCTATATCTGCCACCATAATGACAATGTGAATTGTCATTTCTTTTGGGTATAGCTTGACCATTCCAAAACTGCTTTAACAGTAACTTGTTTTCGTTGAATTTTTGTAGAACATGGCATGGAATAGCACAGAATCAAACCCGGATCACTATATTACCAATGTTCATGTTTTTGACAATATTCAGTAAATTAAATTACGTTACACAGACATAGATTTTATATTGTCTTTTTTACTCAACGTCGATATGATGGAATATAAGATTCTAAAAATATACCTTTCTAGTTAATGGTATAATGAATGCATATTGCTGATTAAATGAACACTTATATGAATGACTAATGAATAAAAATACAGTTTTCTTCTCGGCATTTATTCTTAATTTTCTTTACAATCAGGCTCACTGTTTAGAATGCACTATGGCTGTAATTACATTATATTGTCACTTGGTCAGGAAATTATCTAAAACATCAAAATGAACATGAATGTATTCAATCAAATGGAACATAGAGCAAGATAAATGTTTAAGGCTGGTCTCATTCTTTTTATAGTACACTATTGATATTACAGAAGTTAGCAATGACAGAAAAGAACAAAACATGCATTTATTAACTTGCACATCATGAAAATAGTCTAATGTTTGATATGATTTAACAATATGTCATTCAATAGCTCTACTTGTGGCCCAGAAAAGAATGTATAATAGAAATATGATTTAAGATTTAAATATCGTTATGTTATCACATACAACGAATCATTGCAAAACGTGCTGTTCATGTTGCTGCTAGTTGCAAATGTCCGGTGCAAATATAGGTTTATTATTGGTCCTTTAGTAAAAGTGCAAACAGTCCTATTTTGAAAGTTGACCTTAAAAATGTATAGTATGTTGTATGATATAGTGTAAAACTCATAGCTAGCCATTATGCGACTTGATAAAGTATGTCATAACAATTTTGCAATAGTGAATCTGGTGCTGGCTAAAGTTGCATTTGTTTTGCAATTCTACAATAAAACATACTAAATTGCTTAATAGGAATGTTTAAACCATTCCATTAATGCTATTGTACATCGATCTTAAATTGTCATCTGATGTCTGGTTTAGAAATTTGAATGGAGCAACTTAAGATTAAACAGAACAGAACAGAAGAGAACAGACCAGAAAAAAGAACAGAGAAGAGCAGAGAAATAAAAAGCAGGACAGAGCAGTACATAGCAGTACATAACAAAACTTCATTCTTGACAAGGGCATCTACCCGTCGTTATACACATAAGTTACATACACCAAATTTTAAAGTTTTTACAGTTTATTCAAATATCATATCAGTACATAGTACTTACTAACGACTTCTTTAACTAACATTTAACAAACATCCAGATAATTGTATTTAGATATAATGAACGTAAGTGTGAGACTTCATGTAAGTAGAAATACATTATAGTCATTAAGAAAAAAAGAGAGAATTTTTTTATATAGAGCATTTCAAGGTTGCTAACAAACATCGTAACCGTCTTATTTGTGTTTATAAATATTGAAGTATGCTGTTTGTGCCTTCCTCTTTTTTATGTGCAATATGACTAAATGTTTAACTAACAGTAACAAATTACCTTCTGAATAAGTTTTAAGACGGCGCAAAACAATACTTGATGGTGTTTATACGTCGACTCCACCACCTGAGCTATTTCCGCATTCCTTTGCAAAATTGAGTGTTGTCAGTCAATTACATTTACATAAATATCAAACATATCATTAATTTCCAATTTTTTTTAGCAATAGGTGAGAGTACAAATGATGTAAAGAATGCCACAATTTATCATAAAATGAGCTATAATACAACATCATTTCAGCAATTATTACAACATAAACTCGATATTTTGGAAACAAAGACAATCTACGAGAACAACCTTTTTTGTTGCAATTGTCGTTAAACTCCGTATAGGAACATTTCCTGATTGGCAAAACTGTAAATTTTATATATGAGATAAAACGTAAAACAATATCTTATTTTACAATAATTAGGCAGGGCAATGACAGTCCTAAAAGTAAAAACCGTTTTAGAATTACAAAATCTAGTAGAAATGTTAAATGTCTCAGCCAATACACCACATGTCACATACCACGTGACAGAAAAAGCGACCTCTATCGATAAATGTCGCAATTGGCATCCATTCTCAGTGAAAGCTTTGCAGCATTTAAGCATTGCTGCATTTGTTTCTATGAGATTTAGTAATCTATTTGTAGAATGTGCTCTTAGGATTAGAGTTCCATGGTGTAAAACATCAACTACGTAGGTTCTTTCATATTTGATAGTTTTAGGGGCCACTTGTGGAGTACGAGTATTCTGCTACTTAGAGTTCACGTTTTGCGGTCATATTACAATTCCGGCAACTTAACTTTCTGTTCAAATGTCGGTCGGCAAACATTACTATCTCGCCAAAAGTTCTAATGAAATTACCTCTGCGGCTAAGTTATGCAATTTACGTTTTTAGCGATGACAAGGATGAATTTAGACTTTCAAAAGATTAGTCAAAATCCCTGAACTAAGAAGTCTTAATTGACCAACTTTATTCGTAGGTAATGGATTAAAATACAGATATTTTAGACTGCCAATCTTCATTTAGAGAACAATTTAGCTCACCTATTTAGGATTGCTCCTCGTTCATTATTATATCATTAGCCTCTCTATAAAAGACACCTTCTCAAACATTTAGGTTCACGTGTGATCTCTCGAGGGTACTATTTGCAAGTTTTATGTCAAGCATTTTCTTACGGCCATAATATGTGTTTTTGTATAACTGTATAGATTGTATAATAAATGTTGAACTTGAGGCGTCAGAATTGATACAAAATATGTATAATTGATACAACTGAGTCAACTTCTTTCTCTTAATTCGCACATAACTACTTTTAATGAGTTTACCTTTCGGCACACATCTAGCACCTTCGTCACCACTACGACAGTTAAAACATTGTTAGACACAATCAAGAGCTATCACTGAATAAAGCTGGTAAAGATAAGTCTATTGAAACCAAATAAGCCGCATACGTAGTCCAGTGCTAGGACTCGTGCTTTAGGATCGAGATGTTCCGGGTTCTAGCCTCACTAACTCAAACTTCTTATTCCCTTTATCAAGAAATTTAACAACAGTTGTTCCTTTTTCAACAAGAATAAGTACATTGAAGATCATAATGCTTGAAGATGATTTCAATGATCAATGTAATCGTACACAATTGTAAAATCAGCTGAACATGTATATTGAAGCAGATTTTTAATAAACGTATTAATAGTATTTAAAAATGTACTGACATGGCCTAATTTTTATTTGGTTTCATTAATAGCTCATTTAAACCTAACATTTATTCCATTTAGAGAAAAAAACTTCATTTTGGAGATTAAGCTAGCATCAAGAAAATAAGGAGTGTTCACCAAAAGGAAGAAAACGTTTTACATTTATTTCTTGTGACCGTATTAGAATGCCAAGATATTTGTTATAACAAGATCAAAATGAGTTGATAGAAATACAGGAGTTCATGTGGCCTAATAAACATTACGTTTGACAAGTGATATTTTGTCCATGTCCAAAATTGTGCGTTTGTAAGTAGCTCTCAGTAAATTCTACGCGTCGTCTCTCTAAGCAAAATCAAACCAAGCATAATGAACTTAAGGGTTCCCATATTACACTATCAGACTTTACATCGTCTCCCAGTAGTTTGTACCGAAGCCAACTTATCTGTGATACAAAATAATCTACTAGATTGTATGTAATGAACGTAACCAAGGATTAGAATTAAATTAGATTACATTTGTCTGAGATTAGTGTACGGAGTTTAACAGTCAATAATTGCAGACTTAGAAACCCATGGCACCATAGTTTACAAACTCTGGAATATCTATCCCTTCAGCATCATATTGTACAAGCTTGAGAAGCTATGGTATCTCATTTTACGACATACAGTAAAGTTTCGCTATAAAAACTCTATAAAATCACGCTATTTTTTATGTTATTAGTCCAAAATGCTTCATTTGAGACGAAAATTGTCCTATTTTAAGACTGCTCCGCTGTATTATTTTTTAAACAATGCTGACATTTTATGCGATACTTGATACTTCACGACACATGCTTTATTTAAAGGCCATGTCTGGTGTTCTTATTCAAGGAAGCAAAAATAAGTCTGTAGCAAAAAGATCAAGGTTTTATATAGCGTGAACATAAAATAACATATTATTTATTTATTAGTAGAATAAAATGTACAAAGTGGGATAATGTTTTGATATGACAATACGTTTTCTATCCAAATCATAATTTAAAAGAACAAAATGAACAATAAAATGCATTTATAGCCTTTTTGAATTCCCCCATTCGAATTTGGAAAATGTGCACGTGTGCGTCCTGGTACGCACGTGCAAATAGTCGTGAATGGGTTATATATAGAAATCCTTGAGTCGGAAAAAGAAATGAGAGTGCATTAAGTCGACTTCAGTGACCTAATCATCGAGATTTAATTACCTTCACCAACGATCAGAATCATTCAATTGGTTAAAGCGAGGATGTGATTCAGATATCACGCAATAGAAAGCTCCCAGACCAAACATAAATAGTTATTTCAAATACATTGGGATATTTGCTGATTCCAGATTGAATTATTTATGATTAAATCGATTCCAATGAGTAGAATTAAGCACATCAGTTAATGATTACATAGTTTTGTTGATTGACTTCTTGTTATTCTTTCTACAAACATGGGCGGATCCAGCCGGGGGGTCAGGGGGGTCCGGACCACCCTAGAATTTGGAAAATGTGCATGTCCATTAGTGTATTATGTGGTTCGAGGTTCGGACTCCCCCCTCTTGAAAAGTTCGGACCCCCTAGAAAAAAATCCTGGATCCGCTCCTGACAAAGATTGATAATATTGATTCACTAGAAATGTGTATCAGTTTGTTCATTGATTCTTTAATACCTCCAGATTTGGAGAGCAAAACATACATACATGTACATACACAAAAGATACAAGTAGTTTTACATAGAAACGTAATAAAACATTAAAATATGTAGATGTAGAAAATACAATCAACATCAACGCATAAAAATATGTTTACAAACATACACACCCATAAATTAATTGCATGTCATGGTGGTATTCGGAGCATTAAAAGTGTGACGTATTTTTATTATACAGTTTTTATTTCACAAAATATCATTTCGATTTTTCACAGTAACATTATTTCGTTCTTTTTGAAAATAATTATTTCGTATTTCACGAAATATCTTTCAGTAAAATAAATCAATATTTCGTTTAGACGAATCAAAATAATAAGCAAACAAAAAATGAGGAAAATAAAAAGTATTTTACAAATGTATCAGAATGTCGATGTAGGGGCTCCATAGTAACATCTCCACACTCAATTCCTGCCATTTTAAGATGATAATGAATTAAGATAAATATGGTAATGTTACATGTATAATTACTCTATTGATTATTTCCATTGTATTTGGATGTATATTTTGTTTTGTTTTGTAACAATGTTAATGCTCTCCAGATTGGAAGGAAATTAAGGAATCTAATCCATCTTCTTCAGACATTTATTGATATACAAAGTTTGTCAAATCTTACTTTTTAATTAATTTTAATAATTGTTCGCCCAAATAAAGATATGTTCATGTGGTAGACATTTGGTTTCATTATAATCAGAGTTTTATCATTGAATGTCAGTTTTTAATCTAATTTTAATTAATCATCTCTAAGATGAGTATGTATAAATTTAATTAATCAAATAAATTCGCTATACCCTAACAAATTAAGTCTTCTATCAAAGTTTATTGCTCACAGAATACAACTTAAATATCAACTTTTCAAAACCTCAAAATACATGTATTTAGAAATATTGTGATTTTGAACGCAGTAAAGCAGTGTCGTGATTTAAAGAATTTCAGTAAAAATTAATATACAGCTGTAACAGATGTTGATTTTATGTGAAGCATACACCAACAGTAAGGATTGATTTTAGTATTTTTGCAACTTTTATTTTGTATTTTTGCACTTTTTATAAGTCAGTTTGTGCTAAAATATCACAATATCATTTCTATACACAATTACAGAAACTGACAGGTATTTTAGCAGTTTTCTATTTGTAGGAGGCGCGCTTAGAGATAGAGAGGTCCCAGGTTCGAATTCAACAAGGGGGGGGGGACTGCTAATTTACATGAGTACGAAATGGGTACAGTGAGAAGTCACTTGCCTGAAGGTGGTTTCAGTGATCAGGGGTAATCGTACAAAATTGTACAGTTAGCTCAGCATGTATATGGATGCAAACTTTAAAACGCATTTAAACTTTAACTTTAAAACGAATTTTACCAAAGCTGTGAGCTAGAAGGCTTTAAAATGTATAGCTAATGTAATTCAGTCTGAGAATGGTGCATAAAGTCTTGTAACTTTTCAGATTAACTTCAAATTATTGCAAACAAAAACCATTTAACAAGTTGAAATTGTTCCTATCACTCAATTTTCATTTTAAATTTGACAAATTCAATGTTTCTATCGTATTGATCACTTGAATTGCATACAGAATACATTCTGATTAGAAATAACAGATTAATCAGGAGGCTTGAATATAGGATATACAGTACCCACCAAAAGTTTGGAGACAAAATAGATTTACTACAATTTTTTTTATGTTTATGATTATTTTTGTAGAATCATTATTTTTTAGATATTTGAGTATGGTTTGTGATAAAATGAAAACAACTTTTGTGGATGTAACACGTATATAAGATTGAGCATCTGACATAAACCATGTTTATTGTAATTATGATTCATAAGTTAGCTTTTATGCTTTTTTGTAGTCTCGGTTATAAGTATTATATTAACAAAACAATATACCAACACTAAGAAGCATTTTAGAATAAACAGTTATCAAGTTTTTGATAAAGACTATTCAGTAGGCAAACTAATTGAAAATGTCTCCAAACTTTTGGTGGGTACTGTATATAGGATATATATAGTATATAAAAAACGGAAAACTATAAATGTAAACATAGTTGATATATTTGAAGGTATTTTGTAAAAACATTTTTATCCTCAAAATTGCTGAAACCCCCTAAACTGGCTATAATAAATCAATATAATATCTTTTTCAACGATTATTATTACTCGACACTTGTTCGATTTTCCCCGTCAGAATACTTCAGTATTTCTGTTTTCACTATCGATAGGAAAATAGACATCCATATATATCTACGAGTACTTAAATCAGCAGGGTTAATGTAACGCCACGGTCAGCTTTAAAAGATTTAACAGTACTAAATTAAATGTACCACGTGACTTTCCAATGAACGCTACTCAGCGTTGTCGTACTAATTACAAACACTTATCATTTGTCTACCGTCTGATTGTTAAAATTGTTGAGATATTCTAATTAGCAAAACACGAGAACTAAGTAGAATTTTATGTGTTCTGTAAGAGCGCGGAGAAAATATTGTCTAAAACCAAATTTAAAAATTCAACAAAGCTAACATTGAGGAAATGGTACAGACGAAGACAATGTAATAACAATACGATAAAAATGTAATAGTATGAAGTCAGACAAACAACTGATTTTGCATGACACGACTAATTTCTAATACGTGGCCATTTTATAATTGCCGTTTTTCTTACACATAATGTAGGTACAGAAATGTAGGCTATGTATAATTTGTATATAATTATATACACGTATATATAATGTTTTTGATTAGGGAACGTGCCGGCCGCCTGTGGACTTAAATCTTCGTTCAGAATGAGAACAAGATGCATACAATTAGAACTTTTAATTATTATTGCAGATCGATTAAACATAACTCTTTGGAAGACTATATTCATACAATGTAATGTTATTGATCAACTCAGACATGCCTATGTATATGAATTTATTTTGTTGATAACATTTCCATAGACATTTCTATAGACAATTGCACATGGAATAAAGTAATTGTAAACATAATTTATCGACTATTAAAACAAAACTTACGATGCATGGTGGGATGTTCAATTAAACTAGTATAATGATATTTATATATACATGTATATTCAGTTCTAAAACAATGGCTGTTGCTATCAGCGCTCCGTGGTCTACATAGCAAGCATTGAACACTTTACTAACAAAGGTGATGCATTGAAAGACCATATAAATGAAAGTGAACTTCGTATGCGTGTTGCCATACTATGCATAAGTTAGAATATTATTTCAATTTGACTGAACAGAATATTGTGCTCTGTATTTATGCACTTGTATGCATTATGTATGTCAGTTAATATGTAAAAACATGTAAGTTGTCTTCACGGACAGAATAGCTTACAATGTTTTTAACAATAAAGAATGCAATATACAAATACGTGAACATGTTCCGCTTTAAAGACCATCTTGGTTATTGCAAAGCCATGCAACTAGACCTATTTAGAAACTATTGAACATAATATTATATTGCATGATGTAAAAAAATGTATGAACATGAAACTACGATTTACTCAGCGTTCATCGAAATGCCTGTCCTGGACTAATGATGGTCATTTCGTAAGGGAAGGGACTGGGTTAATAGAAGAGTAAAGACCATAGACAAATGATAAATTAAACATATACGAAAGGTTGATTAATTAGTGTATTTATTCTTTTATTCATATAAATACTTTGTGATATAACCTGGTACATAGTACATTGTATCCAATTAACTTTGGGTGACCTGTTGGTTAAAAGTCAAATATGTTTTACGAGAAGTTATGAATCACAAGTCAGAATCGATCCAAACACTCTTTTGTAAAAGCTTTCATATTTGCTATCACGGTCATCATAAATTGCATTTTATAAGTTATAACATATCAGAAAAAAATGAAAATACTGATTTTATCTGCTGAATGGCTATTAGGGCCATTATTTTATTATTATTATGATAAGTTAGCGCACATTGTAAATGCTTTACTTCACCTTTTAGCGATCAAAGGTTAAGGCTCGTCATAAATGCAGATAGTTGTTTAAAAGCTTTTATTATGTACTTTAGTAATATATTTTATAAGTATTTGTACAAAGTGTAATCTGATTGTTCTGGTTTATTACGACATGATTGTGTAACAGGAAAATTTATTAAAATTTGAATATAAAACTGAAGAACTTGAAAAAATTTTTTTTCATTTTTTTGTCACAGCACAATTTACTTTCTTTTTGAAAATCAAGGGTCACGTTTTAAAAATGCACATAACTTAAGTTACGAACGGTAAACTTCCCTAAAAATTCACCATTCAATGCCTTTAATAGTATAGAATCAAGAAACAATATCATTATAAGGATTGTGGAAGGTCAACATTACAGTTCCAGAACCTTAATAGGAGCAGTAGTCCAGTAGTAGGACGCGCGCTTAGGGATCGAGAGGTCCTGGGTTTGAATCCCACCAGGGACACTGCTAATTTCCTTGAGCAAGAAATTTACCTGCGATTGCTTCACTCCATCCAGGTGTAAATGGGTACCTGCGAGGGTGGTATAATTCCGTTGCGCCAATTTGTCGGCTGCACTAATAAGCGGAGTAAAAAGACTCCCCAGGGAGATTGATAGATAGATACCAGTAGCCCAAATGACCAGGGGTAATAACTGTAAAGTCGGTGAACGTGCGTAAGCATGAAACTTAGACTATAAAATGCAATTACTTTTTTTAAACACAATACATATTTTTGTATAAAATTGGTCATCGCTCAAATCTCAAAAGTAAGAACTGTGTACAATGACATAGACTGAGTCACATGAATTAGGTGAGCATCAGAATGTATGACGTTGTTATATTTTGCACCTTTTTTAAGTAATTTGATTGGCTTATCCTAAATACAATTTATGTCGTTGAATATGAAATGCTCATTGTTAAATATGTGCGCATGATCTACATGAGAACAGACAGCTTCATCCTAAGATACGTGAACAATAAGGGACTTTAGTCAGTTATTTCCCCTTGTATACACTTCAAATAGGTAGGTCTAATTAGTTGGATTACTCGGATTTTACCCTGACTTTTCAATGTCAATTTGCCAAAATTAATCTTAAATAACTTTTTTGTAAATCATTTAATTTGCTTGAAATTCAAGCTAAGTATTTTTAGGGTAAATAACTATCTAAATTTCACCACTTCTGTTCATATCTTTATTAACAAGAAAGATATTAGATGAAATATTTTGTTATCCTTACATAAGACTTTAATGATAAAATCCGAGGATTCCAACTGTAAGGACCTACTTACCAATTGGATTGCTTCAGATTTTATCAGGGGAAGATAACTGACTAAAGTCCCTGATTTGTCTGTATCTTCTTTACTAAATTAACACATTCATAATCCTCAAAAGTGAGGAAGCACCTAAATGTATACCATGTGACGAGCATTTCAATGTAAAAACACGTACTCCTTGACTGTCAGGGTCTTAAATATATCCGTGACAAACATTTTAAGGTTAACTCACTTAGAAAACTTTTTTCAATCAGTACCACCATATGCGATACTAAACTATCTGAAGGAAATAAATATTTATCACACAATATAGAACTTAAACCATTATAATTCGGTGGCATTAACTGTTATCATCAATTGCTTTTCGGTGCGATATAACCTTTCTGTGTTGATGCGCCGTTTAACCCAAACAAACAAACACATATCTTTTTTATTCTGACCATAGATCTTTGGTTCAAATGAATCGGTTTATTTATAAATGCATTGAAATCATTTTGTATACCCCAGTCTATGACTTAGCTCATTGTGGTTGATATATATATCCGACAGCTAGTTATTTACGCCATTCTAGCCGCCATCTTGGATTTTGGGAATTGCCAAATGATGCCAGTGTAGCATCAACCAGTTTCATAAACTAAACTAAACAGTAATTACTACAAAAATGCATTAAACTTATTTGATATGATTCAGTGCACGATTCTGCTCATTGTGTTTGATATTCCAGACAAACGTAGGTTTTATCCGCCATTTTGTCCGCCATCTTGGATTGGAAAATAAATGAAGGGTTCCAAAATTGCATGAAATAAAATTGCAGGTAATGTTAGACTAATTGTAGCTCTTTAAATTATCAGACTGTGATAAAGATGGACATAATATACATTAATCAGCTCTCATCCGCCATTTTGTCCGCCATCTTGAATTTTGAGAGTTGCCCAAGAGTGCCAAAGTGGCATCATCCAGTTTTGTAAACTACAGTGTCTTAGCTTCAAGAAAATGCAAAAACATTTTCTACATCATTCCATGCACGGTTCAGTCGATTTTTGTAGTTTATATACCAGACTTTTATCTGGAGTAGGACGATCAAGACGTTGGTTGTACATATAGAAATGATTGTACACAGTGTTTAACTACAAAGAGACGTTCACTTTTCATTTAAACTTAATAACAACGCTATACAATTATAAAACCCAGTTTGGTTCAGCTTATTAATATTTAAATACCGTGTATTTTTTGAAGAAGGCACCTTAGGAAAAGAAAGACTTAGCCAGTGTCTGACATTTTAATTACATTATCAGCGTTGTTTAAATGTCAAAACACAATTTATAAAGCTACAGTGACTTTCTTGTATGAGATATTTTATTATCATTTCAAAATTGCAGGCCAATGCTATATGTAATTATATTTGTAAACATTTTCTTATGTATATTCAATTGAGCCTTTGACATTTTCATTGTTAAGTTACGGAACCACAACTTTTGTGGTAAAGAAAATATTACATACTTCAAAAGAAAATAAATTATATAACTATCCTTACATTAACAATACATAATTATGAGAAAATTATTATTTATACGGTAGATGATTAGAATTGAAGTTACAATTACAGTGTATATTGAAATAAATTGAATTTGGAAAATATTATTTATAGTAAATGTCAACTAAAATGGAAAAGACGACAAAATGTAAAAGTACACAAACGTATTTAACACATTTTATTTTTGCTATTTAAAGCGTAAATGTAAGAATTAACCAAAGTCAAGAATATGCATTTTCTTTTATGATTTTTCATGAAACTATACGGTGAAAAAATAAAATTTTGTATTTTCAATATAGTGAAACTTTGTAATGAAAATGAACATACGAAAAAAACAAACAATACGTCAAACAATGTTTTATCGAACTAAAAATGATATGGTGTCCCGTTAAAGCCAAAAGCTATCGTGCTTTTCGCCCTGTCGCCAAAATGTCGATTATATAATATAACTAGGACGGCAACAAAACGACGCGAGGTCGTGATAATATGAAACACTATGTACCAAGGACCTATGTATATAGGATCCTTGGATGTACGTTATGTCGCAATATTTCGTCGTAGTATCGTGTCAAAGTAATTGCGACTTAATTGCGACACAACACAACCACGTTGGTCCCAATGCGACTCCGTTCATACATATAATAATTATAAACCATGTTAAGGACAAAAAGTGCAATTTTAATTATTTCAGGGAACAAAATACCTATGATCCTCAAAATTGTTACAAAAACACACTTTTTGGTAATGAAAACTTAACACATTATAATACTTGTATTAAAATTTTTGTTAGGTTAATTCTAAAGTATATAAAATTGAATTCTAGCAGTGATTGAATAATTAAACCTTTGAGTAGAACAATTCTGTTTTTATTGAAATTATATGCTCCTCTGAAATTAAATACTGCGCAAAATAATGACGCGAAATAACTTATTATTAGTTTCAAGGAGAGACCTTGCTATCAAATTATATTCTTGTTTAGTTGTGGGAAATTTAGGATATATTACAAAATAAATGATATTTGCATTTTATGTCTTTGTTAGATGGTTTATTGTTAAATTGTCTCTCCAGGAGTGCACGTGTTTCTCTCTGCACTAGACTGCAATTGAGAGTTGAGACTAGTGCTACAGTCCTATAAACATAAAAATAGCCGTGAGGGCACCGTACGGGCGCCGTGCGATCAAGCTTCGCAAGGACTCGAACGAGCTCTTGCGTACCCGTACAGACTGTTATGTTTTTACCAGGGTCTGTGAGATGAGCCAATGATACACGTATCAGTTTCAAAGTCAAATCGTGAACACAGTCGTGGCCGAGTATGGATTTAACTTGCATATCTTCCAGCTACGGCTTCGTATGGGTGTGTTGTTTTGTGCCATGTGCGTACCGTCACCTTGATACGCAAGGCTCCCCACGGCCTACGACTGTCAGCATATACGGGTTCGCAACAAGCCACGATTTTATGGGACTGAGGCATTAAGTTTACAACGAATAGTTCCAATTGTGATTCCAACAATATGTGTTTTTTTGTAACAACTTATGAGGATCATAAGCTTATTGTTCACTGAGTAAATAAAAATTGCACGTTTTAACAGGGCTCATTAAATAGCACCGTCAGAATTCGTATTTCAATATTAACCGGTATATCGGTTAACCGTTACACCCCTAGTAGCAACCAAGCAACCAATACACATAAATTTTATGTACATTCCTTTAAAACTCATAATCATTATTGTAATTTAATGGCGTACGGTCACGGCA
The DNA here is from genome assembly GCA_025267735.1 of Mactra quadrangularis. NCBI lineage: Eukaryota > Metazoa > Mollusca > Bivalvia > Venerida > Mactridae > Mactra > Mactra quadrangularis. The sequence continues at coordinate 37,320,546 of CM046296.1, read as the reverse complement.
CGAGCTGGCCGCTTTAAAGGGGTGACCGATTACGAGGGGTGGCCGTTAGGAGGGATTGAACTGTATTTTCAAAAATAGATTAAAGTTCTCTTTACTTCCAATGTAACACAGTGATCTACAATTTTGAAAAGTTCACATAAAAAGCACACCATCAATATACAGCTGTTAATTGTTATGACGACTTAATTATGTACATAGGATGATTACATGTAACATCATTAATTAATGTTCCTATAGTACCTCTAATTACAACCTCATTTGTCTTGTAAAACATTTTGCTGTTGATAAATAAAATCTTCCCACAAAAAAGATATTGATTCCTATGTTACTTTCAATGAGAAATTTTAGGATAAAAACAGATTTTGATAATCCATATAGGAGTGAGCGTGGCCGAGCAGTTACGACAAAAGACTGGTGATAGCCAGCTCCGCGTTGGTTCGTATCCCAAATTTTAGGTTAAAAAAAGATTTCCATAATCAATATAGGAGCGGGCGTGGTCGAACGGTTACGACGTTGGACTGGTAATCATTTGATAGCCAGCTCCGCGTTGGTTCGAATCCCATCCAAAATCTACTCCGTTATTTCATTGAGCAAGAAACTTTATCCTACTAGCACAGTACCAGGAACTGGACAAGAAGTCGATTAATATAAGTTGCAAGAACTTGTTTCACAATCGAGCTATAATAAATTAGTATTAGTTAGTAATACTCCATATATTATTTAACAAATTGACCGGTTTTAAGTCGGTTATTTAAACAGTATTTATCCATTAACGCAGGTTTCATCACTGTTTACTACAACAGTTTTAATCAGCGTTTTGTACTATTTACTGCTTCCATGTGCAATTCAAAAGTGTCGTCAAAAAGGCTACACACAGGGACAAAGGGGTCTCCGTTGACAAAAATCTCATCTAAGTAAGTCAAAGCATTATACATGATGTTTTATTCTCCGCAACGCTTTTACGATTGTATTGCACACATTGCACATGTATCGTCTTAAATCGATCAACCATGCAACATAACTCGCCCCACAACCAACAACAAGGGAAGACTACCCTTCCAAAATTGTCCCACCCAGGGGAGCGGGTATTCAACTCGTCAGAGTTGAACACACAAATCGATTTAATTCCGTAGAAAACAGAGTCAAAACGATTAGAAAGGCAGATCCCCAGCAAGGAAACAGAGTCTTCAACTCTTCAGAGAAAGGGTCGAACATAAATATGCACCATGGCGCTTTTTCTGCCCTGATATGTTGGTTTCAAACATTTATTTTATTATGTTCAGTTTTTATTTTCACTTTGTTATATGTTATGGCTTTTGTAAATAAAAGCCCATATTTCAATTCTATAACTGTGTCTGTTTTTTCTGATCCAACATACTAGCTTTGCCAGTCTCCATCACCATGAGTACAATAAATATGCATCAATTCCGTAAAAACAGAATCGAAGCGCTTGTCCTTACCATGAAAATCTTTAACTCTTATCTGAAATATCAATGACTTCAATGTGGCTTATAATATGTCATATGTCTAAGGATTTTTATATTCTGATACATTAACGTTTATAAAACAGTTTTCAAGACTACTGTTGACGAATTTATCTTCATATAGTGACTTTTAAATCGCTGATCAAAATGTTTGTATGCGTCTCTAAAATAATATTTACTTATTCATATATCATACATCAGGTAAAAATAAGTGAAAAAATGTAATAATTACGAAAAATGTAATTATATTGCATTGACATTGTCAGGGACCACTGGCACCAGAATCCTCATACGCACACATAAAATATTTTGATTACAAACACAATAAAAAATCGCTCCCGTATACATTACTGTGTACGAGTTATAACCATACCTTCATTATAATATTCACGTATATTATATATAAGGTAGTGCACATGTGTGTATGCACAGGGAACTGTATATAGGGGAACTACGCATTATTTTATGATATGGACTCTGGTGCCAGTGTCAGTGACTTGAAAATTATCTTCAATGAAAGAAATGCCTTCGCCCTTATTACTTAACATTTCTTAACTACAAAAACTCAAGCAAACGTCGTCGTATATCTGTATTACGTAAAAAATGTCTTGCAGTTTGTTTAATGAAAAACAAACAATAAACTTCGATCTCAGCGTTTGTACATACAATTAAACATTCCGCCTTGTTTTTCAACCTAAAAAGACACAATATTGTAAATAATTAAAAGGTTTGAATAATTAATGAAGTTTGAATTAAAATTATAAGAATTTTGTATTTCCCCAGTGGTTAACATTAAGTTTTATACGTAATATTTCCTTTAATGTATAGACTTAGTGTCGCGTTGTTTGCCACTTGAAACATTCAAAGAGATTGCCAGTTTGATAGTGAAACAATACCTTTAACCTAAACTTCGGACATGGCAATAACATAGTACTAGAAAATTAACAGAAAGTTCTCTTGAATTTGGGTATCTACGCTGTATTTTATCAAAACTGATTGACATTAGGTCATGCACCATGGTTGCTTGCTTAAGCAGTTTTCCTGCGGCATTTTTTGCGTTAAGTTTTATTTCTCAGTTAATCATTTTATGGGTAAATCAACATAAACAGTCACCTAAAATATAAGAATATGAAAGTTTTATTTCAAGTTATATTTTCAAAGTGAAACAGACTTAAGCATGAAATGAAAACTTGTGAATGAATCAATCTCCGTAAACAGAGATCCTGTTCTACTCGCGTTGTCGTACTGGATCTCTACTTAGTCAATGCAAGATCACGTCGAGATGAACTTTGTGTCGACCAATCAATGCGTAGCTTTCATCTAGACGAAAATACTATTTATCACATTTTGATTTCGTAATTTCTATTTTAAGACCTAGGTTTGCATGCAAATTTAACAGCGGTATTATTCACAGTCTGCGATTGGGTGGCTCATTTCAAATTGCGTGACGTAGACGATGTAAACAAGTTACGTATCATAACAATTTCCTCATGAATATTACGATGAGAAAAGGTCACCTGAACGTGACCTTCGTTTGGAAAAGGCCAGATCTAAATTAGCGAGTATGCGAGCGGTAAAATTTTAGATCAGGTTTTAATCAGATTGTGAATGAATTGGCCAGCTCAGATTTTTTCAAGTAAATTTGTGATTTGTTAGTAACGCGAAAATTTTCAGCAACCTGCTAGTGTAATCGAGTATTCACAGAGTGTTTTGAATTCAAAACAAAAAGTTCCCAAAACACAAAAATGCCACATAATTTGTACCATACTTTATATAATGGTTTACATTCTAAGCTTTCATTGCTCTGATTATGTTCGAATTTTCTTAATCTTATAATCTGCGTATAATCATTTCCTGAGAAAATACGTGAGGATGTGCATCACTAAAAGCTTTGTTCGTTTAGTCTAGAATCTGCATAGGATGATAAATATTGGCCGAAGTTAATGCATCGATATAGCATGTTTTTTCAAATATTGCCAACATTCCAGATAAACAAAGCAAGGCATGTTCTTTATATTGACTGCTATTTAAACAGTAAAGTTGAATGAAATACGAATATAAAGGTCAATGAACCAAAATACACGATTCGAATTTTTTCGGCGCAGCTGTCTAAACCAACTTTTGACCTATATTTTAACCAGTACAATTTGCTCTACCATAGCTGTTTGTCCAATGAAAATCCTTTACGGTATAAAGAAATTGATGAAACACTTGACACCATTGGCTATTTGTGATAAACAGGTGCGTAGCACGTACAGTAGCTGCTGACTATTTACTCACTATGCTAATTGATCACACATTCTTCGTGGTACGCCCCTTGCGGTATAACTAAACTGCGAATATGACTCAGCGCACGCTCAGAATGGGCTTTCATTTTGTCATATGTAGGCCGAAATTGAGCATTTCTATCAAACTGTTTTATGTTCGCCAGAAAAGTAGCATAAATCGTTTGGTCATTCTGGAAAGAAGTGATTTTTAATCGAAAATCCATGGCATTGTTATTAAAGATGTTTTTAATTTTAGAATGGACAGATTTTCATAATTGGCAAATCAGCAAAATGGCAATATATTCGGACAAAAATTGTCAGTTGAGACTGAACTGCAATTTCGGACAAATTACATTTGACATATATATAGTTAATACATGTACACCGTACATGGTCAACATTTATACTTCAAACCATTGAAAATAAACCCAGCAGAGCTAAGCGCCGAATCTCTTTTTTTAAAGATATTTCTTGTTTATTGCTTGGCTAACTTGTGGCACGTATATTACCATAGATGTTTCCATTTATACCACAAGATGTAACATGGAGTTAGGAAAGGCTTGGTCTATAAATAAATTTATTAAATAACTATGTGTTATTTGCCATGTAAAGTGCCAAATTCACTACAAAATACATGTACTGCAAAACCTGTTAAATAAAACTTAAAACAGCGCCGAAATCTGGTCTGTAAGTAATTATTTAATAAAATTGTCATTAAATAAGTGATTTGATATAGGCCCTGTAATTTTTCTTCCGGACAGATCTCCCAAATCATCAAACTGTTTCAAGAATACAGTTAGTAAGTAAGTATGGTGCATGTACATGCTTCACTTAAAACAAGGCCGCCCGGCGATCCTTTGAAAATGTGCATAAAAACTTCAAATTGACCAATCAAAGGTCTTAACTTATCATATAAAAAAAATTCAGCCTAAGTCTTCCCAATTTTATTTCTTGGACATTTGACTATAACCGACAGGAAAACACACACGTAGAATGAACGAAATGATGATAATTCTGTATTGTGCTGCTTGTGTGGGGTCATAAAACTAACATCATACCTCGTTAAGTTTTAACACTTTAAGCCCTCAGGGGAGCATAGTTTTCTATACATTTTTGTTTTGTAATTGAATTAAAATTTTGTTTTGCAAGGGACAAGTGCAGTATTACAAGTCATTAACTCCTGTATTGTTTTTTTATTAAGATTTTAAATCAAGTATGCGCCTACGCTGATTAAACCGCAAGGAGAAGGAAAATACCACGTCAATTTAACATTATCTCGATCTCGTCTATGTTGAAAAAAAGCGTTATGCGGATGATGGACTCTGAGTGTGACTGAATTCTGGAATGCAAGACAACGATTTTCTTATTCGTAAACGATGTCGTGTATTGAATAGGTTTATCAAATTATTATTAACTGTCCTCGTTCAAATAGAATTCTTAATTAATAGTATTCTTAATTAATCATCTCATTGAGCTACGTGGAAAAATTCACAAATGTAAAAACTTAACAAAGTGATTTTTGCTCATTAAGACTGATTTTTGCTTGGGATGTCACAATAATTTATATCACATGCATAACACTTCATGTTTTCTAGACAATATATTCCTTGTCTCGATGAATCTTATTCTGGGTTTTGTCGCTTATGTGCAAAACATTGTTATAATTAAAATTGCCTGAATCAGTGATTTTGTAAAACGCATTACACAGAAAACGCACTTGGTCGATCTAGTGGAAAACAATTCAAATAATATATGCGACAATGTAGTCGACAGTCCAATAAACGTAAATTTCATACTTTGGTACGTGTGCTTAACATTATCACATAATTCACGCTTTCTAATTACATTTCAGTGATACGTGCGACATTTAAATTAGTCGTAAGGTAGTAGTTAGATAGACAAATTACTGGAGTACTTTATTGAAGAATGATATATAGGACAGTAAAGAAACGTAATATACAGACTGTTAGTTGTATATCATAATATACAAATTACATATCTGCCGTAAAATTTGATTTGTTATTATAATAAAAAGATCTAAATGTGCGAGTAGTTTGATTTAACATCAATTATACTAGGGACCTGTATTTATTTAAAGCCACTGTTCGAAGATATTGTCTTTTACGACAGACATGAAAACTATCTTAAAACTGTGAAGTCATTTAGAAATAACATGCATTAGAGACACCATAAACAAGTCAAGCCATTTTTATTTTCAAAGTTTTAGTTTGACAAAGTGCTTATTTCTTTAAAGAGTGTTTCCGTTTTATAAGAGCAGACTATATAAGTGGATGTTAACTTTGAATATATATGATCCAAAATTGTTTTAAAGCTTAATTATGTAATTTTGGGGAATTTTGTTTCTTTCTCAAGATTTTCATTTGAAGATATCTTACGATTTTCATTTTAAGATATTGCAGCCAAAACTATTGTTTTAAGTATTGACAGCCAAAATCTATTTTTGATTTGATCTAATTCAACTTCGAAAACCAGTAAATACCATTAACACTATATGAAACACATTTGTACCATACAAATGTTATTATTTGTGCAATCTATGGACAAAGTCAGTCTTGATAAATTGTATAGGGACATATAGATAGAGCCAAGATGTTTAATATATACCTATTAGTACATTAATTACCACTTGATTAAAATGAATCGGTAAAAAATATGCGAAACTTTTCTTCAAATAACATAGATATTGTATATTTAGACCAAACTGTAATCAATTTAGGTCCAGTCATTATAAACATTCACCTGATCTAAACAAAAATTACGAATGTTAGTAAGACCAATATATCAACTTATATATCCCAAAATTACTACAAGAACGTCTAAAATAACAACATTGTACACTCATTAATAACATACATTAATATATGAGGACCTTATATTGTCACTGATTACATTTTCTCATTTATGTATAGTAATTCTGGTATAAATTAATTGTATTTGCCAAGAAATATCATACCTTAAAGCGGATACATACAAATATTCCATTATGCTGTCTAATTTCCTTGCCGTGATAAAATCATATTTTCTAATCATAGACAAGTTATAAATATCGACATTGTCTTGTAATAAAAGGTCGAGCAGGTTTCTACATAATACACATAACAATAAGAAATAGAGGAGTGTAGTGGAAATTGTGTGGTGCAATGACATTTTTGTGATTAATATCCCGTCAGAAATACATTGGCTTATGTTCGGCATTATATATTATGCTTTAAAGTGTTCATTTCTAAAACTAATTCTTGTATACCAGAAATCAGAGTCTGTATTATAATTAATGTTTGATATGATTGAATTTATAGTTAGATTGGGTTTAACGTCGTTTTAACACACATTATTGTCATCACACTTACCCTAGCTTTCCTATACCTTTATATAAAACCAGTACTTACACACCCTTCTCAAGGAATACCTAATTATTGCATCAAAACAAAACAATATGATCAAATTTCAATTGAAAGGTATAACCAACCCGGGAGGTTACGAATTAGTGGTCCCTTTAGGTCAATAGAATCGAAACCATGTGCATAGCCTTACATCACCACATATCTGTTTTTCATTTTTATAAATCTACGAAACGTGTGACACGATCAAGTTGAACCTGCTACTCTTCCCAAAGACAGGCGTAAATTTTACCGAACATAATATTATACCATATAATGGTAGTTTAAATGTTTCATTCATTTCTTTGTTACACCAACCCAAACAAGAACTGAGTACAAATGATTTGATTCATTCATTTCTTTGTTCACCAACCCAAACAAGAACTGAGTACAAATGATTTGATTCATTCATTTCTTTGTTCACCAACCCAAACAAGAACTGAGTACAAATGATTTGATTCATTCATTTCTTTGTTCACCAACCCAAACAAGAACTGAGTACAAATGATTTGATTCATTCATTTCTTTGTTCACCAACCCAAACAAGAACTGAGTACAAATGATTTGATTCATTCATTTCTTTGTTCACCAACCCAAACAAGAACTGAGTACAAATGATTTGATTCATTCATTTCTTTGTTCATCAACCCAAACAAGAACTGAGTACAAATGACTTGTATTTCATTTCTTTGTTATACCAAACCAAAACAATAAAATGAGTACAAATGACTGTTTCATTCATTTTTTGTTACACAAAACTAAACAAGAACTGAGTACACATGACTGTTTCATTCATTCCTTTGTTCACAAATTCAAACAAGAACTGAGTACATATGATTGTTTCATTCATTTTATCGTTACACCAAAAACAATCAAGAACAAAGTGCAAATAAGTACATGTATCTCCAATGATAAATGTGAATGTACTTTTTATTTATAATTGTCCCAGAGTTTCATGGTGTTCTGACTTAATAGAATTCCATATATATCTTGGAACCGTTACTGTGATATAGTAAATTGTCATATTTATAGGGTGCACATAAAGCCTATTTTTCAAAAGTAACACTGTTTTGAATTGCAAAGAGAATACTTCATGTTTGGCAAGATGCACACAAACACAATTATTATTGTGTTCCATTATAACAAGTAATTTACACGAAATTGTACCATGATTTAAATTAAGACAACTTTGAAAACAAATCAAAGATTAGAAAGCACAATCAGACAATAGTACAGTAAGATTAACAAAACCCTGGTAAATGTAGATTAATTTTCATTGCCTTGTAGAATGTTTTAATGAAGCCCTTATATACCCCTATATGCACTGAAAACGTTCTAAAGGGTACATGTCTGTTAATTCAATACAAAACATTATTTACAAATGAAGTATGTCATACAAAAATATGTTATAAAAGGGACACAAATATACATAATCTGGAACATTATTTGTAAACAATAAAACTAAGTATGGTTCGTTCAAATAACAAAACAAATGTGTAAACATTAAAGATAAAACCATCTTTTTCAGAGGTAGGCAGTAAACAAAAAATGATGTAGAATTTATTTTAACGAAATTAGTGTGGCGGATAAACCAATGCCGTTTAAACATGCTTGTAATGGTATACCGCTTTACCATTACACCAACAAGACACTCATAAAACATATTGAACTTAAAATAAATTTACTGTCATTCTCAGCATCCCCTGTTGTGGATTAGTTCATGGTATTGTTTATATAAAAAGTCATTTGTTTTTTTTCGAACTATACATGTTCATAATTGTAATGGATATTACTTCTCTAGATTCAAAACTGATGCAATTTGCGTAAAAAATAAATACGATTTTCAATGAAAACGTCTGTTTTCGAATCAACGCATTTTGATCATTCTCGGTCAGTTATCACAATCACGAGTCGGTGACTGATTATTTGTCATTTTGATTCTCCTATTTAAGGTAACAGTTCAGGAAATAATGCAATGATCAATTAGACAATTGAGTGCAATCTTCGACAAGTCATCAGTTTATTTCCGGATGTCTTATAGACACGTTAACAACATGAAAGCATCGTCTGCTCCACACCTTTATTACATGACCTTGCCGTCTGCTACATAGACAGTGTTTACTTTGTGATGATCATACCTTAAGAGTAATCAAGTATAGATTCCAGCAATATATGACTATAAGAAGACAATGTTTAATTTCCCTACTTCATCAAAGATGTAAATAAACACATGTCAGACGTGAATACCTCGAGGGTTGTAGCAGAAATAAAATTGTCTTGTGATAATACTTCATGTTTGGCAAGATGCACACAAAAACAATTGTTATTGTGTTTCATTAGGACAAGTGATTTACACGAAATCGTATCATGATTTAAATTTAAACAACTTTGAAAACAAATCAAAGATGAGAAAGCACAATCAGACAATAGTGCATTAAGATTAACAAAAACTTAGTAAATGTAGATTAACAGATTAGTTTTCTTTGCCGTGTAGATTGTTTAAATGAAGCACCTATTTACCATTAAATGCACTGGAATAAGTTCTGAAGGGTTCATGTCTGTTTGTTTAATACAAAACATTATATTACAAGTGCAGTGTGTACTGCTTTAAACATGTTATAAAATCGACATAAATGTGCACAACCTTGGCAAGTATTTGCAAACACGAAAGCAAGCAAAGAGTATGTATACATAGGATAACCATTTTCTTAGTTCAAAATTAACCCTTCATACAAACATTTTTGCTAATCCAGATATGTATATTTTTCAACATACTATGAATATTACAAATAAGATTCACATATTAACATGTTTGGAGTACCAAATAAACTGTAAACCATAGAAATTATGAAAGTAATGTTGACGCTCAAAACTTATGAAACATGGCGTCTTAAAGAAGTTTCAAAATATACAATCAAATATTTATACAGAATGAATACACTCACATATCATCAGCAAAACACACGCTTACTACAAAACTTTTTTCTTTGCTAATACGAATACAACATGGTGGTATAAGTGTCAAGAATTTAGCAGCAGAATTGACTAAACAAAAAATTGAAAATGATAAGGAACCACATTTCAATAACCCTAAACATTGTATAGAGAACATAGTGAAGGATGCCATATGTATGTTTGAAGACGTTGACAGATGATCTGATGTATTTGTATGTAACCATCTGGCTCCAGATATCAATTAAAATGAAAGTAAAGTTCTCATTATCAGCCGTAGATCTGGATTTAATAGAACGGATCAATCAAGCAATGTTTTCTATTATACATCAAACGTCCGCCATAAAAAACAAACCAATAACATTAACAAGACAGGACATCATAGTTTTCTCAAAGACAGTGCTATGTAAATTTAACTCCACAGACTGATTGCCCCTGTAAAACAGTCAATACAGTCGGATGTGCATTCGTAATAATAGATTGTGCACTTTGCATTAAGTAAATGTAATGATGTAACAGACAGTTAAGCAATAGTTTATCTACTATAAAACCAAGCATACATCGTCTACAGACAATGAATGTCTAACAATACAAGGACAACATTACTCTTTGTTGGCGTGTGAGCGTGTATACGTGCTTCTTCATTTGATGGAGATATCATCAACTAACTTCGCATAGGCGACAGTATTTTCTAAATTTCTAGAAAATTCAGCTTTAGTGCGTATAAAAGCAATGTTATTGCAATGAATTTAAAAGAATGAAGAAACAAGATAATTGACACTGTCTTGTTTATTTTCTTAAACGCATATTTCTACGTAGAAACACATTCAATAGCGTTTTACAATAACAATTCATATATAATTGTATATACATGATTAACTATAGAAATATCCTTAAAATGAATATGTGTAAAGTCTTTTTTGAAATAATAATATAATGGCCTTGTCTTAACCCGAGCGGAAGATCATTCCAAAGCTGTGGACCTGCTGTTTGAAAGCCTCTGTCATTAAATGTTTTTCTAGCACTATGAGGAACCACATAGCAACCTACTGACCATACTGAGTTTCTAAGCGTTCGTTTGGAGCTCCATTAGATATTTAGGAGAGTTTCCAACAAAGCAGTTATACATATATGTTAATATTTTGAAATTCAATTCTTTGTTTTACAGGCAGCCAATGTAAATCGAACAATGTCTGTTAAGGGTGGTCATGTCTGTTACGACAAAGCATTAATTTAGCCCTCATTGCGCGTTGCAGTTCTAATTCACTATGAGTAATACCATAGATGATTGCATTACAATAATCTAAATGAGAAATAACCAATGACATAACTAACACTTCAACTGCATCTTTTGTAAGAAATTTACGGATACTTATAATCTTAAAATAGTAAATCATTGCCGGTTTGCATCTTGTGCGTTAGTGAGTTCTTGAATGGCAGTAGTTCCTTTGAATGGTATTGGCTGAAACCGGATGTTAGCTGTATGATCGTCTGCAGATCCGAAGACGGATATAAATGGAGGTACAATGTTAGATATAACTTCGTTGCAATCAAGTTTGAAAGAATCGACACTGATATAGTCAATACTTGCACCATATGTATTTACATCCGCTCGATTATCTCAACCCGTTTCAAGTCTGGCAACTATTCAAGCGGTCGTGAGGTTTGATAACTGAGAGAAAACTTTATACCTTAGTGGAGTTTTGTCAAGACTAAAAGGACGAACATTGTTCCATATACCTTATTTATTAAATAACGTCGACATTTGTGTCGCATCATCAAAGAAGGGTATAATTAACCCCGGTGAGGCTTAAACCAGTAGCCCCTTCGGAACACTAGATTCAAAATCTTGCAGCTTACATAATTTTAAGATTGTTTGTTTGTTTGGGTTTTACGGCGCACCAACACAAAAAGGTCATATCGCGCCGAAAACAATCAATGATACTATTAATTCAAACGAAAGTAATGATGTAAAGCTCATAATTTTAAGACAATGTCATTGTAACACTGAGCAACCATCATAATGTGGTACTGTCCATTTGTACTTGAACTTGTTTTTTGAAAAAGACATACAACAATCTACATGTACATATAAACTAACCACATTTGACATTGATTTCCAACAATTTATTGTATGTGTACGTTTTATATTAGACGATTCTGTCTGTAATTTATTTTGTTTTATCAATTTTAATAAATAACTCCCAAGATGACAATATGACATAGCGGATTGTCCATAACCTTATATTAAAGACTATTCCTTAAAAAAAATGTTTCAGACTATATTCCCGAATCTAACAATATTGATAATAAATTCCCGTATCAACCCGCATTTTGGTAGGGCACCTGGATTTCGAAAATAATGTTCTGGGGTACTGGTTTGAACCTCACGCAGGGCGGTTATACCCTTCAATAAAATTTATACAACTATAGAACAATTACAACTTTCTTCCATTCATCAAGTATATGGAGAAGTTGCCGACCTTGTGGTCAGGTAGGTGAGTTCGGATATGGACAAAGATACAGAAAAGATGTGCACTGGCCACCGTAAAATTACATTAATTTAGGTTAACACAGCATTAAACCCAGTAAAACCCCAATACCCGTAACTCAGCATCACACAATATTAAGTTTTTTGTGTGCTTCATTTGTTAGTTTGAATCAAATCCTTGAAACTTAAAAATCAAAATTTTTTGAGTGAACGGTTTTATACACGGGAGCCCGTATACTAGACAAATCGATGCAATAACTAAAAAAACAAGACTGTCTGTCAACATCTGTGATTTATAAAGATTTTAGAAAAACGGTAACATATTTCAAATATTTATTTTTGTTTGTTTATGAAAATTTGAATTTTAAGAACTATTTGCACATCAATCATTCTACTTGCAATACGGGTAGAAATTGTGAAACACGTGCTTTTATATGAAACAGATGAGTTTAAAATAATTGGAGAAACACATAATGATTAAATAGTTAATCTGAAATTGATGTTGTCATAATAAGGACGTGAATGTATAGTTCGTACAAACTAAGAATAGAGTATCCCAGTTGATTTAGTACATTCAATACAATACTATTGTATTGGCAATCGATAAAAATATGTATTCTGGTATCTAAATAAGCGGGGTTTATATATGCGCCACTTACTGACAAATGAATGGAAATTACAAATATTAATCTATTCAACCACATGCTTGTATTTAAAAAAAGAGAAACATAAATAATATTGATAAAAACTCGTTTCCAAACAGATGGAATTGATGAATCGTAAATCAAAAACTGTAATGATTTATTTTCCCGCCAAAAATCGTTTACAGGAAACTCAAGCTATTTGATGAAAATACAAGCATGCATCATTAAATCACATTAAATATGCTAATAGAGTTTGTCCTACAAGAATGTCGGTAATTTGGGTGATTGCCACACATCCAAGTTAGTTACGATAACACAGAACTTTGATTAATGAAATTTTCTTCCATACAATATGAATGAAAGCTTGTTTAAATTGCTTATAATTGTGAAACAAATCGATTATCGGTCTTGAAGTCGCCCACAAGTTCTTGTTCTGATATGCCATTGACGAGAATTGCAGTCAATGTAATGATACTTCACATATGGTTCATAATGCCTTGAGCTGCGGCCTTGGCGTATTGGTTAGCATGTCTGACTTCGAATCCGGAGATCGCGAGTTCAAGCCCGGTCGCGGTAGGTCATACCCTATACATGAGTTGTCGGCCTCTTGATAGGGTAAGTTAGTACTGGTGATAGAAAAGTGTCCAGGAAACCTATTGTAGGAAGAGCTGAACGTCGTATAAAAAACCTTTATACTCGTATGAGTTGAATACGACGTTAAAAAATCATAATGTCTTAAAAGTCTGGCCGGAAGACACTTTAAACCAACCAGAAGCAAGGACACGGCCATTAAGATCATTTTTATTTAGTTCTGGAAATTCAATAGCCACATTTGAGCCACCGACTAGCTGGCGATAAATGATGATAATATGATGATAAAAGTATAATGGCTGACAGACATTATTGATTTTTTATTGCAACCTGACATTGCAAGAAAACACATTACTTTTAGGTCATCTGGTATTTGAGTCTGTTACTTTGTGGAAACCTACGATTCGATAGGAAAAGTCTGGATAGCTGTTTTAGTGCAGTTTTTGTAAACTTTGTACACTACCATGCGTTGGTATTTTTTCTGCGATAAGGTGATTTACTAACTGCCTTGTTAGATATTTTTATCTCAACAATTGTCATGGGAATACCTGATATGTAGTCTCCATTTCGGAGTCTGAATTGACCAGACAGAGCGGTGTCTCTATATATAAGCCAGTAGGCCGATTTACGTGTTTTATTAACGCGAACCTATCTTTAGAATTAGCATTCCGAAAGTAAAAGAATAGATGTCTAGAAAAAAGGACGTTCAATCAGTTTGCAAAGTAATATTATATAGAATTGTTAACAAAACTCGAGACAGGAGATTAATATCGTTGATTGCCATACTCCTTAAAGCTTTGGTTATGCAATGACTACAGAAATTTCAAGAAAGGTAACGTAATCTGAATGCTTGCTTAACAAGTCTGATATTGGAACCTGAATAATAAATCTAAGTACGTTTTGTGTACACTCATCCGACACCTCCTCATGCCCCATGCTCACAATACTTCTTAGATTGAATTAAAAAGAAACATTTCTTGTTTGGTTAGTTAATCATATATTACAGGTAAAATACTTTTTTAAAGAAACATTGTAAAGCACAATCTTATTTTTTAATGTTGCATTTTATCTCTAAATGAATGGACTTTATTATAACTGGCAATCAAATATTGAAAAAGTGGAATCTATACCTTCTTGCACACAGCCCTTCAAAAAGTTTAGGGAGGGGGATCTTGCACACAGCCCTTCAAAAAGTTAAGGAGCGCGGGCAAATATTCTCCCTTTAATAACACATGAGGGAGCCAATGTCCACCTGGTCAAAAAGGGGCAAACGTTCGGGGCCAAATGTCCGATTCCCCAAAATATCAGACAATAACAGGTAAATTAAGAATATAAAATCAACTACATTCAGAGAAAACAGCTTTGAAGATTACATGTTATATGGAACATCTCAGTCACTAATTGCCATGGCAATGATATTATTTTGCTGTCATTACAGGAGACAGACCACGTGATATTTCAATCAGAGATGAGAATGATAACAATTAACTATGGTTAATGACAGATAAAGATTACTCAAGGAGAAATGATTCTACAAAAACTGGTTCACAATTGGGATAGCTTTGAAATCGTTCAAGTCCATTTTCTAGCCATTTTAATGCTTAGAACAGATTGTCTCAGCGGTTAACATTATTAAGCAGCAGATTTTTTAACAATTATTTCTGTTGTGTTAAATATGATTACTTAAGATAAAGGTGTGACCATGAAACAAATGACCCACTTTTTTCCTTGTTAATAACCGTTCAAGTATAATTCCTCGTGGAATATCGGTCAAACAACCTGTTAACTACTCAAAGACATATGACATGCATTTATGAGAGATAATACATGGATACATGAAGGACTGATCGGAATGTTATCTTAAAGTGAAGAAAATGCGCATTAAGTTTTAAATAATTTCAGATCCATACTTAAGGCTTCCATTGTTTAAATTCAAACCAATATGAAAGCATTATCACAAAAGTATTCGTTAATGAGTTTTCACAAACAGAATAGAACAGGACACAACACAACACAACACAACACAACACAACACAACACAACACAACCAGAACACAACACAACACAACTCAACACAACACAACACAACACAACACAACCAGAACACAACACAACACAACTCAACACAACACAACTCAACACAACACAACTCAACACAACACAACACAACACAACTTAACTCAACACAACTCAACACAACTCAACACAACTCAACACAACTCAACACAACTCAACACAACACAACACAAACAGAACATAACAGAACTTTATAAAGCTGGCACCAAGCTATATGGTACATGATACATAAAAATGAATACATTATACAGAACAGTACACACACATTTACATAGATCACATGACATGTTAGGACATGTTAGATATGGTTTAATCGTATTCGCATACAAAATTGCAGAAACCTATGGCACATTGCATAGGATCTGCCAAAATTCGAACATGTGACCTCTAGATTTGAAATCCTACGCTGTAGAACATTTCCATCACGTCCGCGATTATTTCCTTACAATCGTAATCAACAAATGTAACAAAAATATTTCTATTATGGTTCTCTTTTTTCTGTGCTGATATTAGAAAATAGGTTAATCTAGAATTAAGAGGAAATAGACTCATGTCTCCATTTCAATATAAATAATCACCGGAAAATATACAAACGGAAATGTAGGCAAACAAATGGAAAATTAAGCTGTGAATATTAAGAATCAATGTTGGTCAAACAGACATCATACAATATATTAGATTCTAGTATTGAAAGCCTAGGAACGTCAACTATCATTTTAGTCAACCAACATTTATACGTGCATTATACAATATACATAAGAAATAAATGCCATTACATAATCAGTTTGCCGAGTCCAGATATTGTCTGGGAAATGGTGGTAGAGCTACAATAAGAAAAAAGACAATATTGGATGCTCGTATTATATAACTGTCTGTCGGAATATTATCTTCGCTGCATATATAACTTGTTTGCGCTTTCTGCTTATCTGTTCATACTAATGCGGTCATTTATTTGCATGCAAATTTTGATGTATAAGTTAGTTGATAGTGTGTTGAAATTTTCCTATTGTTTTACTCAGACTTTACTTAAATATAAACAAGATAGATGATTGGTCTAAAAATGAAATGATTTCCAAAATTAAGAACTTATAATCTTTTTAAAACCGATTGTGAACATATCAAAATAATAATGACATTTTTGTCAATTTTTCATAGAAGGGCATAACCTCCCCGAATGGGATTCAAACCCGTACCCTCTTTGGGACAATAGATTCAAAACCCAGGCTTGCTACCAATTGCGCTATCGACCCGGGTTCGACAGTCTTGAAATCTATTAGTTCATATATGTACACATTCTCGTACCCAGAGGTATCAGGATTCTCGATAGCCTTTGGGAACGAGAATGATATGTACCGTGCCCCAAAACAGAACTGTGAAAAGGGCATATATTTAGGATAAACTGATCTAATGTTTCAAAATGTCAGTAAATAATTGTCTCGTTCAAAGCAATAGTACAACAGCCAAAACAAATTGGGCGAGAGTCAATTCATACATGTACAGTGCTTTCCAAAAGTACTTAGACAACATCCTATTTTTATGATTGACTATTTCACGTTTACCTATCGAAAAGCAAGAGTCGCCTAATCAATTTCTTAATAGGCATTTGCTAGTTTATTCGTATTGTTAATTTCATACAAATGTCAGTGGTGCATACATTAACTCATTATGTCACAGCGGTCATTCGTCTTACCACGATCCGCGAATAGGCCTTGAGCTCTTGACCCAGGTTTCAATCGATTACTAAACACATTACAGCGCCAAAGCCTGACAACTACCCTTCTTTATTTTAAAAATAGAATGAAAAACGGCTGTAAAATATTCCATTAAACAAATCTACAAAGTTACGTTGAAATCGGACCAAAGATCACGGAATTCGTAGTTTCAATTCAAACGCCTATCTTAATTTACAAATAGTGCAACTTTCAGCATAAATTGAAAAGTACAAGTTAAAATATTAAAGTATATCTTATACTTGAATCATCAACACGATACATCATTAATGTTCGATAAATCATTATTCTAAATGTACATTAGGCCATGCCATACCTGAATTTTGTTAAACGTCCGCGTGCGCGTATGTTTTAGAGTCCTCAATCCAAACAAAATGTTAATGAAATTTTCTTAAATAATTCTGTTAGTCCGGGATTCGATAACTGATTTTCTCAGGAAATACTAATAGTTCCTTGTTTCTGTGTATTTGATTAATGAAAATGTACATGTGTATATTGTATATACTTTTTTATGGAATTACTTTAATCTCACATTAATGTCATAAACATTCATGTATTACCAAGTACTTATTTGTGTGAATACTAACTAGCTAGAATGGACATGTGTTTTCGTTTTCGGTTTGTGTTTTTGTGAATGGGTACCTAGGTTTGTCAAACTTGAGTTGACGCTTAACAAAATTCCAATTTGGCATGGCCTTAGCCAACAGATAATCATTTATAAATTGTAAAATATTTTACTAAGTAATAATCAATTTCAATTTAAATACATAACTATTGATATTTTTATGGCAGGAATTACAGGCTATATCAATATAGAACTCTACTAATGTTTGTATATTTTCTAGAACTTGATTAGATAAGGATTTTATTAACCAAACTCGTTATTGAACTTATACTGAAAACAAGCAACGGTTACTGTCAAGGTTATACATGACATTGCAGTTTTTAAAATGAGCAACTATTTGCAAGATTTGAAATTCAAATTCACCACAAACAATTATATGTCACTGGCAAACTTTATTTTTTTCGGACAAAGAAAAAATTTGAGCTTTATGCACTATTTACCTTGTTCCTATTTTTGACTATATATATGACGAATAGCAACAATTCTACAGATCACGTGCAACTGACAACAAACTTAAATAATAGACGTATCGCAACTACAGACATTCGCCTATTGAAGACTGCTCATTGCACCAAATACTTCCACATACAAACATACAAACAATGCAAATTGAGGGATAAAGAGATCACTTCACATAGTCTGCCTATAATACATCCTTATGGAGCTGTCCCTCATCAAACCTTAAAATCATAATGACCCCAATCTATTACATATTCAAATTTACTATCATACTAACAACAACTACATTTCTTGTTTAGTCAGTAAAGTAAACCCTGTCTACGAGTTCTATGACAGAATCAAAGTATTGAAATACAGAAAGACTTTCGTGCACATTGAAACCTGACAAATCCGTACTAATGATTACTACTTACACATTAGATTCAAGTACGAATCAAGCAGGGCAAAAATGCGGGTGAAGTGTTTATTCTACCCTGTATTAGTTACTGGCAAATATTATCAAGATTTTATTTTCCTCTTCTTCTTGCCATACAAAATCTTGAAGTACAGTTTTCCCCTGTACACTTTGCATACAAATTCTGTTGGTTCATTAGTGTAGTTTAATATGATACATATGGTACAATACTGTAAAACAAATTAAACTTTAAGTATTACAATAAATGACCACAGTGTCATTACATTAAACAGACGAGTCAGATTACGGAACTACTTTTATCGTCTAGAAATTGACTGCGTAGTAAGTCAGAGACTATATGTATCACTCCGCAGGTTAAACTGGTCAGGGAGTTTTGTCGATAGTTTTCGACTTGTGGTATAACTTAAGCCTTTCGGTGAATTGCTGAAAGTCTAAAAAGCACTGATCACTACAGGCTTGTTAGCAAAACACATCCTAAGTATAAAATTAGAGTTTCCATACAACAGTTGTGGAAATATCATTGTGAGAAACGGTCCACAAACATATTCGAGTTTCGTTTAAGCTATGAAAGTACGATTGGTGACACTAAACACACCAAACCTGTTTAATTCTTCACCTTCGACTTGTAAAAACAGCTTTAATGTCTCTATTAAAAACACAAGACAAATCCGCAATTAAACTCTCTGTTTTCTATTAGAATTCAAATTTTACTTGATCATTGAAAGTTAAACTGGCTATAAATACTAAATGAGCATTATGGGATTTTATTAAATTTGGACTAATGTAATGTCTGTGTGAAGATTTTAGAACCCTCGCATTTTCTAATTTAATTGTATTAGAGTTTGTCGTGAGACATAATTATAGACCTTGAGCCAGTATATGACATTGCTCCCCCCCCAGGGGGAATTTTCAAGGGTATGATTTTTTTAACCCATATGGTGGTAGGCATTCACTGATGAAAGTTTGCAAAGTTCTGTTGGGGCTTTACAGAGTTATGGGACTTTGAAATATCACCCATTCTCATTTTCTGGTCAAATCCATAACAGACCTTGAGCCAGTATATACCCACACGGGGAATTTTCAAGGGTATGATTTTCTTAACCCATATAGTGGTAGGCATTCACTGATTAAAGTTTACAAAGATCTGTTGGGGCTTTACAGAGTTATGGGACTTTGAAATATCGCCCATTCTCATTTTCCAGTCAAATTCACCATATCTTTGAGCCAGTATATAACATTGCTCCCCACATGGGGAATTTTCAAGGATATGATTTTCTTAACCAATGTAGTGGTAGACATTCACTGATAAAAGTTAACAAAGTTCTGTTGGGGCAATACAGAGTTATGGGACTTTGAATTATCGCTCATTCTCATTTTCCAGTCAAATCCATAATAGACCATGAGCCAGTATATGACATTGCTCCCCACATGGGGAATTTTTAAGGTTATGATTTTCTTAACCCATATAATGTTAGGCATTCACTGATTTAAGTTTACAAAGTTGTGTTGGGGCTTTACAGAGTTATGGGACTTTGAAATATCGCCCATTCTCATTTTCTGGTCAAATCTTTAATAGACCTTGAGCCAGTATATAACATTGCTCCCCACATAGGGAATTTTCAAATGTATGATTTGCTTAACCCATTTAGTGGTAGGCATTCATTGATAAAAGTTTATAAAGTTCTGTTTAGGCCTTACAGAGTTATGTGATTTTGAAATATCGCCCATTCTCATTTTTGGTTTAAACCATAAGTGCTTTTAAAGCAAGTTTAAGACATTGCTCCTTCCTGAGAGTAATTATCTATGGTATATTTTTTAAACCCACATAAAAGTAACAGTTCACTGATAAAAACTTTGCAAAGTTCTGTTGGGGCTTTACAGAGTTATGGGACTTTGAAATATCGCTCATTCTCATTTTCCGGTGAAAACCATAAGTGCTTTTAAAGCCAGTATATGACATCGCTCCTCCTGGAAGTAATTATCTATGGTATGATTATTAAACCCACATGGTAGTTGCAATTCACTTATAAAAGTTTGCAAAGTTTTGTAGGGGCTTTACAGAGTGCTGGGACTTTGAACTTCATGACCCCCTATGGCCATTTTCTAATCCAAAATGTTCTTATTACTGTCCTCCAGTATTCTATTTCGACGCATCTTAATTATGAAGCCATTTTGTTTTTGACAACGATTTGGATTTTGGGTTACCCTGTAACGTCATTCCTGTGCATTTCCGATAGTAAGCAGTGTGGTGATTTCTTAACACCAATATGTGAGGAGGCAGGGATTTTGAGGGACTCTTTTCATACCTCTTTTCAACACAAAAAAATGGTGCTGTTTCCTATTACGTTCTTAGTTTAGTTTTGAACATGCCATTTTTTCTAAAACAATAAATATAACAGACAGATTGGCGTCCTTTATTTCTTGCTATTTCAAGAGAGTCACTTAACAGGTAGAGTACTTTCGTTTTGGCTAGACTAAAAATAGAAACAAATCAAATGCATCGTTTCTCTGTTCTCTTATGTCAGCCATATAGGAAATTTCCACTTTACATATTTTTATTTCTTGATTTTAATGATAACTTTCAGTTATTAATAAAAGTTTTACAAGATGGACAAATGAATAAAGTATTTACAGGAAGGGTCATTCGTTAGTCAGACTAAATAAATTTTACACATATTTGAATAAAAGCACCTATTTTCTATGGTAACGTATGTTTCTATACGGACCACACTAATAAAACTTTATTTTTTTCGTCTGTATTTGTATGTTTGTCTATGATTTAAGCACTTTAGGAAGGCAAAGGGTTGATACTGGAAATACATATACCACAAAATGATAAATTCAGAACGCCCCTTCGCTCAAATATGACTTAAATTTTAAATCAACTTAAGGAAAATTACAGAAATACATTTATAAACCTTGAAACAATGACTTTCAAACTTGGAAAAATCGAAAGAAACTTAAGTACCATAGCCGTGAACAGTCAAAATCAATGAATACATTTTAAAAGTTTATATACTTAACTCACCGAAAAGTTCATAATTATGAATGCCTAAAGAAAGAAATAGGTAGTAACGTATGTTACAACAACACTGTTTAAACTATCACATCCCAATTTTATTTGTCACACCCAGTGCAACAGTTTAAATAATTTAATGGTAGCACAAACTATTTTCTATGTACTATGTCATATCTAAATACTGTTAATTACATCAATAAGGATTGCCTTCAAAATTAAGGGAAACATGTTAAAATTAAGAGTTTAAAAGGTTACAAATTAGTCTCAGAAAAGCATAACAGATCAATTGTGTTCAAAGTTCATGTAGTAATTCACTTTGAAGTAAAAATCAAAACGTTCTCCTAGATATTCCATTAGGTACTGGCACACTTATTTCATATAAAAAGTCATTTGTCACCCAAAATTACATCCCCAAGGGTTTGCCATTGGATAAGAGATCGGCGTTGTTGCATGAACGATGTGTTTGCTTCCTTATCATTATCAATTTGTTGTACCATGCTTATGTACCATGTTCCCTTAAATATTTCTGCAACAAAATCTTCCGCGATGTATTATAGTTCACCTACGACAAAAAATAAATTCCGACATAAATTGTGCTGTTTTTGTTGTAAGGAATTACAACAACCTGTGGTTACGTGTGTTTATAAAAGTCCAACTACATTATTTCGCTGCTGTTAAATTCAACAGACATTTTGAGTTCCTTTACACTCAAAGACATGGTATAAAAGAAACATTCAGAACTTAAACGTTTCAAGTTTCCAAAAAAGCGAAACATTGTGAAACAAGCAAACAAACAAGCATCAACTATGATACATTTCATATGAAACATACCTTACCAAACGTAACGTATGTTTCAATTCATAAAACCATGTTTTATTGAATAAGAAGCAAACAAAGGACGCTTTGTTTACATTTGTGATTTGTTTACATCTAGTAAGAATTGAAGTAACAAATGAATTGCAAAAATATCGATTTGAGTATTGCTATGAAGGATTCTATGCTTATATTGCATGCAATGGTTAAACAATCTTCATAGTTTAATTTATCAAAGCCATTGAGATGCACACAGTTTCATGTTTTTTTAGTCTGGTTGAAGATGTCATATATTTTTCAATGAGATATTAACGACTTTATTCATTGTGGATAACATTTTTGGTGTAAACCAATTTTCAATATGTCATCGTTTAACCCTTCTCCGCATTGTAAGATCGGTATATCATTTTAACGGTAACGTATGTTACATCACGTATGTTACATTTGATACTTTAGACAGCATTATCTCTAGACGATCCTGAGGAATGGCAAAAGTAGTAATCATAAAATGAAGAGTTCATTAGAGAGACTAATTAGTAAACGTGAATTCAACTAAGATATTTAACATTAGTTGAAAAACCATGGTCACGTGTGTTTCATGTTTAAATGTCTACCCGAAAATTTTGCTAAAATATGAAATTTAATGAAATGTCATTGAATATTTAATGACAATCGTTTTTATTTCATATATATTCATATCTGATCTTATGTTTTAAAATATTTTACAAGTATGATATCTTTTCCAATTTGAAAAAAATGGATTTTTTATGGTTATGTATGTTTCAACACTCTTGGCGACAAAGTTTAAGAGCTGTGTGTAAGTTAATATTTCTGAGGAACAAGATAAAAATCTTATTCTTACATACAACAACATTGTATATCTTAAAAAGCAAGTGTATTATGACTACTTTATGTGGCTATGTTTCATAGTCTGCGCGCAAAGGCACAGTAACGTATGTTACATTTTAAGGTACTTATGAGATCAGTATCAACAGCATTTTCCTTTATAAAACACAAAAGACACATTTTCTTTTTAATTGACAAACAATATCAAGAGAACTTGGTGTTGCAAACATGATTTAATGGTTTTTGCAAAAATAAATCGATAAAAATGGAACAAAAATTGCTATTTACCTATACAATTAAAAGTTGATTTTCTCAGCAATGCCCCACTGGAAACTTGCAAACTTTGTACTGTTGTACTCAGGACAGATAGGGGAATAAAAAAATATGGATCTTGAAAATTCCCCCTGGGGGGGGAGCAAAAGTGTATCTGGCTCACGGCCTATTAAAACGTCAAGTGGCAACTTTTTGAACTTAAAGAATTTAGTCCACAGACTTGAATACAAATTAGCAGGCCATTTTGAAACATTTTACGATTGTAAATAGTAAAGGATCTTTAACACACCTAAAACAAAGAGGGAGCTGTCTGTCAATTTTGAAAACGTTTGCTATGAATAGGGCATGGTCATATATATAAAAATATCCAATTATATTTGACCCATTTTCATTCGGATCACCTCGATGATAACAGCGCTACAACGTCGTCAGTTTACGGAATCGCTCAAGAGGTTTTCCGAATGACCCCACATTTGTTAAAATATAATTGTACATACGTAGGAGCAGTAGTCCAGTGATGATACGCGCGCTTAGGGATCGAGCGTTCCCTGGTTCGAACCCTACTAGGGGCACTGCTAATTTTCCTGAGCAAAAAAATACCTAAGATTGCTTCACTCCACCTTGATGAAAATGGTTACCTGCGAGGGTGATATAATTTCCTTGCGCCAATTTGTCGGCTGCACTTAGCGGTGTAAAAGACTCTCCAGGGAGATTAATGGATAGATACCAGTAGCCCGATGCCCATGGGGGCGGGTAATTCCTGTAAAGTCAGTGAACGTGCATAAGCATGAAACTAAAACTACAAATGCCATAACATTACAAAACATTTTAAAAAGGCCAGAATCTTAATTGTAACCAAGCATTTAGTTGTTGTTGTTGGTTGGTTCAAGTGTTACAATATATTTATTCAGACTAGTTACACAGGAAAAAGTAGCGAACATTCAATAGTCTATCCACTCTTCAAAGCAATCAGTCACCAAATAGTCGTTTTCAAAAATAAAATAAAATTAAAATTTCCACTAAATCAATTAGTACATGTAGTTTTAACCATTTTTTGATAATTACCTACACTCTTAAATCAATCAGTTCTTTTATAACTTATGCCAGTCAACTTTGAAAACAATATGTAGCTACACCATAGCAAACAGGAATTTTGTGTTTGTAAAACTAACAATATGCGGCATGAACTATATGAAATTTATTAAAAAAACTTATGAATTGTAGCTTACCATTGAAATAAAGAAATTTATACAATGCACATGTATTTTAAGTTAGGGTAGGTGAATGGAAATGAATAAATGTATATATAGCATTTCAAACCAAACACTGGTGGTTCAAATCCAGTCAGCTTCATAATTTTTTTGCTATTGTTATTTTTAATTTATATTATTAGTATATATATGATACTATATTATAAAGTTTTATAATAGAAACATGAACCTTAAATCATTATAACTGAAAAAACCCAATTCCATTAGTTTTAATTAACGTTCTTTTTAAATGTATTGCATTTTATAATAGAATTTACTTAATTTTATTTCAATCCATTAAATATAACTTCGTTAAAAGAAATTAAACTTACTGAATTATTAAGTAAAAGTTAATAGCATGGAACACGTGCAATCAAAGAGTTTCATGTAGTATACCCCTATTAGCGCTTTTTGTGACAAATTAAGTAACTGCATTAAGATTTTAAAAGTTGAGGGATCTAACTGGGTCACTCTATGGGTCCAGGGATGCTGTGGCCAGAGCAACCTGAATCACGCGGAAGCTCCTAATTAATATCTATTTGAGTATACCAGAATCCTACGTAATTTGCACGTTTTGAACGTTTCTGTTTCCTGGGATTACCATTCGTTGCATTGTGGGACGGTATGACTAAAACACGCAATGAAGAAATTTGGGCAAAATGAAGCAGACACTGGCCAAATGGAGATTTAATCTTTTAAATATATCTATAGACTCTATGACTAACTAACTACATCACTTAGTTGCATGTCATTTCCATTTAAAGGCCATGTTTATAGTTATATCACATGTACTAAGTTTCATATTATTTTTGATACGACCTAAAATGGCGAGAAATTTTGTTAGACCACATCGTTGAGCTAACGTGTTAGTCATGAACATATCAATGCCGTATTTTGAACAAAAGTCTTAAACTGGTGTCCATAGCAACCGATGTATGTTAAAACAGGAGAGTAAAAACTTATCTACATGAACAGTATTTATAAAACTTTAATTAATTTTGTAGTTGAAATTGTTTATAACAAATGTTTTCATCGACAGAAAGAAGTTTAGAAAATATCTTAATGTTTTGCATTGATAATAGTCTATCTACGTCAGACAAAGAATAAATACTGTACAAAGTATTATATTAAATGAATAAAATATAAGTTAAAACTATATTGGTGTTAATACACATGAATGTACAAGAAAATAAATGTAATAGAGATCCGAAAGGCAAATTCTTGTATCAGTTGGCTGTGAATTATGGTCACGTGGGGTATTGGGATGGGGTGGGGTATAACAAAGTATTTAATCGACCTGATACAGTTTATGCATTGTACGTTAGAATGTCTACCTGAAACAGCTGTATATTGGATTATTACGTTTCGGAATATCAACATCATCATGTACAATTATAAAGAACCGTACAATTATAGATTGTAGAGACGTCATAAATGTATAAAATAGCTCTATATCAAACTATTTTTACATGAAAGATATGTCCACAATTTGACAAAATTATTTAAAATAACATCTAGAACTGCACGGATACTAAATACAAACGTTTCCCATATTATTCATGAACAAGTTTCATAAGTTTATTTTCATGTATACCGGAAGGTCCAATCTCCGTAAGTAGCGAGTAGGCGAGCGGAGAATTTTAGATCGGGTTTTAAACAGATTGCTAGAAGGCCGTAAGCTCAAGTGGAAAATATAATATACAAACATTGGCATGTCACAGATGCCAATATGCATACTAAGTACAATAAGTAAATACAGTAAAACTTGGATATAACATACTCGCTGGGCCAAAGAAAAAAGGTATGTTATAACCAAGGTATGATATATCCATATAGCATACTACTTATGTTATATACAAAATATGAAAATTGGGCCAGGAAAAATGGTATATTATAACCGATTGTATGTTATAACCGAGTATGTTATAACCAAGTTCTACTGTACATGTACAATATTTTAATATGCATAATAATAGTTTTGGTTCGAGTCCCATCCAAAACCTACCCTGTTGTTGTTTCCTTGAGCAAGAAACTTTATCCTACTAGCTCAGTACTGGGGGACCAGGAAGCGGACACAAAAGTGACTCAAGTTGTAAAAACTTGTTTCACATTCGAGCTAAAATAAATTAGTATACCATACATAACATACAACAATGTTTTAATAAAACAATGTAACATTCCAACAGTGTTTACAATATAAAGTTAGTGTTGTTTTTTACATCTGGTTAATATAGGTATTATCAGAGCTAGTTAAATATGACATACTACAGATGTTATCATACCAAGCTATCATATAGACCAGGCTAGCCCCAGTACCTCTAGTATCTTATCTTGTAAACTTATAGTCTTGTAATCTATACTCAATAAATCATCATATCATTACACCAGGTATCTAGTTCAACAATTTCTCATGTTATATAACATGGTTATTTTAAGCATAATCATGAATTACTATTTGTTCATCAATATGAGAGACGCATTAAGGACCAATTTTTGCAAAAGTGGTACAGTCAATGTGAAAATAGCTTTAAACTTAATTGTTTTATTGGATTCAAGAAGGTTTTTAAATGCGAACCATATCTAAATTTTGTAAATAAAAGAACTCTTTCACGTTTTAGATCTTCTTCTCATAAATTGTTGATTAAAAAAGGTCAAAATACAAATGTAAATAGTTGGTCAGTTGATTCTCAAACAAAACATTTGGAACTTAAAACGTCAAAAATCGAATGAATTTGCAATAATCAAGATGATCTCTATAGCTGGCCATTACTGTATTTTCTTTCACAGTTCATTAATATCATATATAACAAAAGTCTAGTGAAAGTCAAACTATAATGGACAATTTGAGATATAAATAATGTAATGAATCGTATGTAATCTTCAGTCTTGAGTATTATTACTTGCAAGATAACAAAATTGGTCTGTATTATTATCATTTAGAGACATATATATGTATACGTTTTATTATATTAATATCACTATAACAACTAATTTATTCCAAAATACAACAATATTATACATTAAATAATGTGATTTGTAGATGTTTGATAGTTTTGTGTCATAGGAACAGAGCAGAAGAGAGCAGAGTAGGGGAAAAAGAAGAGAACAAAGCATTGTAGAACAAACAAGACAAGATTAGACCAGGTCAGGTCAAGTCAGGTTAGGTCAAGTAAGGCCAGGTCAGGTCTAGTCAGACAGGACCAGAACTGATCAGATAATTTTTTACTAGATTTAACGCCGTGTCAACACAATTTAGGTCATTTTACGGCATCCAGCGCACCTAACCTAGCTTTCCTGGACCATTGTCTATAACCAGTACTCACCTACCCTTCCACAAGACCGGAAACGTCTCCATATTATCTAAGCAATGGAGGACAATCGACATTATCGTACAATTTTCATGGAAGGGTATAACCTCCCCGGGTGGGATTCCAACCCGCATCCCCTCGGGCTCGAGATTCCGAATCCCAGCGCTACCAACTGCGCTATCGACCCGATCAGATCATGTTAGGCCGAATCAGAACCAAACACAACAGAAGGCAATAATAATTTCAAAACTGTCATCGGGCATTTACAAGTTGTTTTTCTAAACAGTTAGGGAGAGTTATGGTAAGTTCGATATCATACTTTTTTTAAAAAAATCGCTGGAAGGGTTTTTCTACAATGTCATAAAATTCAGATAATTATTTCATTCATTTAGATATTGTAGTTCAATGGCAACCACACTAACCTATTTGTCATATTTGGAACAATAAAATAAATCGACAAGCGTGGGTGTAACTGGCTGTCAATACTCGGTTTGTCTTTTTGTATTTTTTGTATACTATCGTGAATTGTCATTTGGAAGTCAATTTTTACATTGAATGTTGGAATCATGACGCCTTCTGGGAATTGTAGCGTTCATTTACACCACACTTCCGCAATTATTTCACAGTTTTGGTGTCATTAATTGAAAAACCACAAGCAATGGAAGCAACATTATGGTATCCACTTTCCCTCTCAATTTAGAAATCGCCTTCATATCACCTAGGTTGTTTAGTGAGTGTGTCACTTTCTGCTGAATGTCCCTGCGATGATTTGCCAACTGAAATTGAATCGTTAAACAATCCTTATTTGAGTGTAGTTGGGGTGTAATGTTTATTCGTTATACTAGTTAATAGGGGTGTATCAATTCTGTCAAACCCGAATTGCAATATATCGCAATACGCAAAGCCTATATTGCAACAACATCAAATACATGTACATAATTATGTGTATTTTTAAATGCTCGCTTTGTCGCCGGAGTCTGAAAATTCAGCCGGGGATCGTTCGATGGCAAAGTATGCCTTCACGAATGGCGCGATTTTATAACGACCAGATCCGAAATTAAACATTTCTTTATTCGTATGTCCATCTAGTGCTAATATCGAGACAGTGTGACGCCTACATTATAGACAGTTGATGTTCGAAATGCCTCAGACGAGTTTTCCGGTCGAAATTCCAAGGTTAACCGCTGGACAAATATTTATTATTAAGTTGGCCGACAACCGAATTATTTAGGAGGTAATATATGAACAGGCATTTTGTGAATATATTATCATATAAGTTACTGATATGTCCACAGGTTGAACATTTTATTAATTTGACTCAGACAGCAACATTGATTACCTTACTAGAAAATATCTCTATTACAAAAGACGTACATGTATCACCGGAAAATTATCAATACCATGTCGAAGATCAAAGCCACAATAGACTGTATATACTATTGATAAAATCACTTGCACAATTTATTTATTTGGCTATCTTACAAATGGACATAGAATTATTGTTCACTTGTAATTTATTACCCATGTCAATCACCTTTTCTCCATATTCATGTATTTAACATATACAAGTGGCTTTTCCCCTCTTGTTGTCTTAGCTTTTCGTTTGTATACGAGTGTCTGTTTCTTATTTTTAGACACATTGTTAATGTTGTATTGGCAAAAAAACTGTAATTTTGTGGTAAAATAAAATATTGAGCTTGTACTTCATGTGGCTGCCTATTTCGTACTGAACAAAATAATGCATCAATTTTGAACCCTTTAAGAATTGAAATTCGTATCTGAAATTCTGTGTACTATTAAATTTGTGCAAAAATGTCAAAGGATAGAGGTTTCATAGCAGCATATAAGATATATCCTAAATTACTATACAGCCATAATCAAGGGTGTGGAATTTCAAGTTTTATTCTGCTTGTCCACGGACAAGTTGAATCTAGAATTCAACCTTTCACGGTTCAGAATACCATTATTCAGAAGGGCAATACTGTATGTGTGCAGCTAAAAATCTTATGTCCACAGACAAGTGGGTTTGACATTATTGCTTGTCAACGGACATGAATGTACCAGTCTAGGTTTGTAGAAA
This sequence comes from Mactra quadrangularis, assembly GCA_025267735.1. Lineage (NCBI taxonomy): Eukaryota > Metazoa > Mollusca > Bivalvia > Venerida > Mactridae > Mactra > Mactra quadrangularis. The sequence goes on along the minus strand of CM046296.1, from coordinate 37,289,825 downwards.
TGGTTCTTATAATTTTATCAATTATCATTTATCCAGTTAAACATCGTAGGAGCGTTATAAATAACCAATGCAACTGTTAAGTCAATGGAAACTACATGTATAACAACAAAACACTTCCAACACATTTTATTATTCCATTTTATACGGAAACCCCCTTGGTAGCAATTTCGAACACATTTTGTTATTCCATTTTTATAAGGAAACTCCCTCTCGTAGCCAGTATCATATAAAACAATTCATTTCCCTAAGTGGTCATCAATTTTTCATAAGATCACATTTGGTGTGGGCGACGAAAAAGCATTGTCGGCATTAATACAGTAATATCATATCAGAGAGCATTCATGTGTGCATTTATATAAATGTATTGATGGTGGTAATATTGTATTTCTTCCTTTAAACACTTGTTGTTTTGACACTTAGCCGCCGATATGTCAACAAGATATTCATATTCAAATAAATGATATATTCATTTTATCTGTTTCGACTATATTTAGTTAAGAAATAACCTGCATAGGTTTAAATTTGGATTGCGGATATTGACCCAAATGTATAATCAAGACATGTTTGGATTTTATAAAACAAAATAATTGTATCCTATGTAAAAATTACATCTGACAAGCCCGCAGTCTAGGTCACATTCAGCTGAACTTCTACTATTAGTATCACTATTCACTATTCAGTCGACACCTGGGTGAAGTATATCACTCGCTGGTAAATTTCTTGCTCAAGGAAATTAGCAGTGCTCCTGGTGGGATTCAAACCCAGGACCTCTCGATCCCTAAGCGAGTCCTGCTACTTGACTACTGCTCCTACTAGTTCATGGAGTTTGTCACACTGCTCATGGATACACTACGAACTGTATTGAAACTTTCATAACTTTCCATCTTGGAGTAAATAAATCAAGTATGATTTATAATCATCATTGTATAAATCATATAAAAAGGATAGAACAGAATAGAACATATATTTATTCACAAAAACTATACTGTTTCTAGTTTTTAACAATAATAAACATACAAAAATATTGATACATAATACATACATGTTAAAGTGGCATCAACTGTATATATACGTTTTATGGAGAATGTAACAGTATTTTTGAATGAGCTATGCGAGGCGCAATCGAATTTACGGCCAAAACTCTTTGCGCAACATAGATGGACTAGCATTTGTATAATTTTGTGATGTCTTCCGACATTCCTGAAATATTTTCAAATCGTATTATGTAGTCGAATGTTTATAAAGCGACACTAAAATGCCACTTCAATCTTAGATAGTCATTATTTTATTCAATTATTTGCTTATACTACATACCCTCATGCCAAGCAGTGATTTAAAATATTGAAAATATCCACATACTGCAAATATTTCTTCCCAGAAAATACTCTCCTGCAATTGCTATACGTTATTTCAATGAAATAATTGCTGGATGCGACACCAGGGATTCTAGGAGTTTTACTAATTCGATAAAAATGCAATTTTAATACTGTTATCAATATTGAATTTAAGTTCTGCCAGCGTGCTTTTAGAATCGTTGTAGGCGGCCATGCTTGATTGAATTTTATAACAATTTATATACCTAACAAAACCGTCGCAATTTGAAGGACGAATATCAATAGTTCGTAAAAGCTCGAATAACATTATTGCGCTGCTGCGACACCTTGTTGTTTTAATACATCTGCCCACGGCAAATTTAAAAATAATTTCATTAAACATACTCTGTCATATGGTTACGTATAAAACGATGTCAGTTTTTTTTCAATGTCAGAATTTTCATTTGTTTCATTGAGTTCTCGATGTGCCTAATCGTCAGACAGGAAGCTACAAGTGTGCATTTAATCACGATCAACATAGAAATGCACTATCAATTAATTTGCCTTGGTATTAATGAAATTATGAACATATTTTCTGAAATCAGGTCAAAGAATTTGTAAAGCCTATTTCACATCACGCTTGCGGCAGCCGTACGACAACATTTTCTGAAAAATTGCAGAACTTCGTACGAACGCCGCAAGACAGTCGTGCGTTTTTTTCAGGTGATCGCATCGTCGTAGACGTCGCAAGTCAAATTTTCAACATGTTTATTTTTCTTGCGATCTCTATGCGATTTTTGGATTTTTGGAGCCCGCAAGACAGTCGTGCGACTGCCGTAAGACAACCGTACGTCATTCTTGAGACAGTCGCACGTCAGTTAAAGAATTAGGCGTTCGCATGAATATCGTACGACTCTCGTACAAGTTTGCGTTTGTCGTGCGATTGACGTACGGATGACGTACGAAACTTTTCGAAATCTCACGACAGTCTTACGACAGTCGTTAGTGTTTGTACGACAGCCTCGCGATTATCGCACGGCAGTCGTGCGTAAACACGTGCGACGAACAACCTACGGGTCGTGAGAGCGTCGTACGACCGCCGTACGACGATTGCACGGAAAGTTTGATGTATCTGCGGCGGCTGCGATTCGTCTGCGATTTCGTTCGCAGTAAAAATCGTACGACGAAAAAATCGCACGGCTGATGTGAAACAGGCTTAAGCGGACAGTTTTCACAATGATGTACAATGGAATGCATAGTACAGTATAACCGCTACTTAGCGGCTCTCTACAACAACAACTTATTTTATTTCCCTATGACGTAGGTTAAGTTCAATTCAACCTCTGCAGAGCATCAACCTCTGGATAGCAAAACACAAGTTAGTCACTCCAAGTGGATGTTGTTCCAGAGAGGTTTTACTTATACGGTAAAGTATAATACGTTGCTTAATCTAGTATTTTAACAGCAGTGGTTTGTAGTCTTACAATAATTGGGGTTAATGTATGCACAATTGACAGTTGAATATAATCAAAAAATACAATTCAAGCCGTATGCCGAATTATTTACGTCATGCATTTCTATGTTCGCAGAAATCACGAGCCTCTAGTGGTGAAAAAGGTACGTCATTCTCACCGAGTATCTTTAAAACCTGTTTTTCTATGTTTCTGTAACTAACTTTCTTTTTCTGTAACTTTCATTTAAAGAAAGTTCTCATATGCATGTTTAATAGTTATGAGAGCAATGGGAAAGTGAATAAAATGCACTATGTCAATTAAATCATTTAATCATTTGCTTCAATAACAAATTTATAAACTTAGAAGGTGTATGTTGTAAAATGCCACTGGAATATAAAAATGGAATACTAGCCTCTTTCCAAGCAAACAATTATCTTACATAGGTACAGTACTCCAAAAAATAACAATTCACAATGCAAGAAACATGCAACTTGTAATTGCTACCTTGAAACTCTAGCCCCGCCAAATTCATTAAAAAAACACCGCGATTTTCATGCTTGTTTTAAGGACAAATTAATGAAACAAAATTTAGAGTTTTTCTATAAAATCAGTCAAACTAGTTAATGCAGAGGACAGACAGATCACCTAATGCGTGTTCCAAGAAGCAATAAATCACGAGCTAACTACCATTTTTGTTGCTTTTCTCCTTGATTTTTTCTAATCGATTCCTGGCTAACATTCCATGCGGCGTTAACCTGACGTAATTATGAATTGAAAATTCACGTGCAGCATTTTTGTGTGTTTTCACGATTCCTACTGCTGCTAGGCAGATGTTACCCTAAATATTATAAGAAGCATAAACTTCCCTGATAAGACTTAAAGACGCAACTATTATAAACAATAGTTGCTCTGATAAAACTTGCATAATATTATCATAAGCAAGCACGAATCTTGGATAATGAATGGAATACAAGGAAAATCAATGCTTATACTCTTTTAATAAGACTGTCAAAATTATATTTAAACATTAAAGAGCTCGCCCGTCTATAGCTCAGTAGGAAGCTCACTAGCCTATTGATGGAAGGGTCTTATTTCCCTGGAGGGCATACATTTGTACCTTCGTGGTGTTTGGTCATTTAATAATTCTACAAGCATTCTCCATCCTGTCACTGTTTCCTAATCATGTAGGGCAGTTGTCAGTCAATGAAAGAAGTATGCGTCAAGAAACTGGTAAACAGCTAATTCCAGAGATTTAGCCTTCCCTGGAACGGTGAGTAGGTTGATTTGTCCTTAAAACAAGCATGAAAATCGCGGTGTTTTTTTTAATGAATTGGGCGGGGCTAGAGTTTCAAGGTAGCAATTAGGTTGACTGACCGCTGTTATTTGACCTAAAGACTGAGATGCTACGCCTTTAACCCAAACAACCAATAAAACTTGCCAACAATACATTGAAAATCTTTTCTGGTCTCACATCCATTAAGGCCATGCCAAATAGGAATTGTGTCAAGCGTCAACTCAAGTTTGACAAACCTAGGTACCTATTCACAAAAAACACACAAACCGAAAACGAAAACACATGTCCATTCCAGCTAGTACTCACACAAATAAGTACTTGGTAGCACATGAATGTTTATGACATTAATGTGAGAGTAAAGTAATTCTGTAAAAAAGTATATACAACATACACATGTACATTTTTATTAATCAAATACACAGAAATAAGGAACTATCAGTATTTTCTGAGATAAATCAGTTATCGAACCCCGGAACAACAGAAATATTTAAGAAAATTTCACCAACAATTTTGTTTTTTTTCTTTCGATTGAGGACTCTAAAACCTACGCGCACGCGGATGCTTAACAAAATTGCGGTATGGCATGGCCTAAAGGAGAAGCATCCAGTTCCACAAATGAAAATCTCTGGTAGTGCATTTGTAACATCAGATAGGATTGTAAACATAATCATGCCAATATGCATTGTAGATAAATATATAAATAGAGAGAGATTATATTGTTAATTGTGTTTGGTATCTTTTAGTGCAACAAGGTTGTCCCAGATTCAAACCAAACTATACAAGACAGTTGTATGAAAACAAGGTGAAGCAATTTCATTCTTTTAGTCAATGTTTTATGTCAAAGAAAACACCCGACATTACAGCTACACTCATATCAATGACACCACATTCATGCTTTCTTTTTCTTGCTTATATCAACGTGGTAATGGGAAAGGGGTACTCTATTGTGAAAATTAAAAGCAGTCCTCGAATTTAGCCAGTAGATTGTGGACCGAGTTCATCGAAATCGCCGTCGGTCCGGTGACTTTTAGAATGTTAGTGGCCCGACGGTCGACCGATTTTCCCACAGCTTACATTAAATTTTACATATTCAATAAAAAACGTTAATTAATGTTATATGATTTATTTAATGTTAGATATACTATATATTATGCTAAATCATTAATATAGACTGCATATTTTAATGTATCGCTAAAAGTTAAAAATAATTGTCCATTTTTGGTCATTCGGTCCTGTAAAATATTTCATTTTTGGATTTGCTGAACCGAATGCAAATGCTGCTAAAAGGTGTCGTAAAGACTTTAAAAATCTAAATGTCATAATCTTATTCCAAGAACATTTAACTTAACAAATTGGCAATTTTTACATTATAATTTGTAACAAATCACGTATTTACAAGAACCAAAGGAATCAATATAAGGAAATTTCACTATAAATATACAAATATACGCGAATCCTGATGAAAAAACTGAAAGGTGGAATAATGAGTTTTCTGAGGTAAATGGTATGTACCACAAGATCATCTGTGCGAGGTCAAAAACATCGAGCGAAAAGCTGTGCATTAGAAGTAATCAGAAAGTTTGCTTATTGTAGCAGAAAGGCCAAAAATGTTGAGGCACATATAAACAGTAAGATCAGTCGTGATGCCAATAAATAAATCAAAACACCATCTGAGTGTAATACTGCTGTGTCACGCAACTGTCTACTGACTGGACATCAAAAGAAAGTAACACCGTTTTCTACTAAATAAAATTGCTATCCAAACACATTTCTTAAATTGCATCGTAGGTAAAATGGGTAAGCATTCTATGACAGGAAAAAATCCATGTTTCTTCAGATTTCACGCTCTTCCGGTTACCAGACTGTAACATGATCACGTGCATACCCAGCACTATCTCGCGTGCTGATCAGGCACTATCACATTGGTCAAACCTTAATCAGCTATAAATGATATCAAATATCATTGTTACAAAACTTTGTATTATTACATGATTCCAGTAATATAAACATCAACTTTGACCAGCACACTTATCTCAAACCTCATATATGCCACATAATTTAGACATGTAGACCATAATCAATGTCAAGTATCTGGGACTATCTTAGAATATCTAGAAATTAGGTAAACCTGTACAATCATGCAACATTGCGTGTATATAGCCCACCATCTTGGTGTGTAAAAAGAAGACAACCTAGTTTAACTCATGTATTTATAATATAATGATTGCAAAGAATCGAAGATAAGTATTCATTAGTGTAGATGTTCAGTGTTTCCTTTGAATCATTAATACACGAAAACGATCAATTTCTTCGAACTCCTTACAAACACAAGACAATGCAAAAAACTGGCCATGATGTGAAATCTTTATACGTAAAGGCATTTTATGTATATTGTCAAGTGATCAACATTTACAGTAATGATTGACTGTTAATTAATGTACATCACATTGTTTTGTTTGCTCTCTTTTTTCATACAAGATTGAATTGAAAAAGTGACATTTTTAAGGTCACGTGATTTCGTTAAATGTGAAAGAGAACTTGGAATTAAATACTGATTTAAATCGAGGCCATATGACGAAAACGAGGCTACATATGACGGTATACATTCGGAAGTTCTCGGCAATTCACTACAAATACAAATTGTTCATTCAATGAAAAGTCGAGGTGTTCCAATTGTGAAGGTATATTATAGTTCCTTGAAATGTTTATCACGTGACTATTTATAGAGAATATATGTTATATGTAGTCTCGTTTTCGTCATACAGCATAAACTGGTGACGTTCTGAACGAATTCATCTGACTGACAAGGAACAGAACAGAACAGAACAGAACTGAATGGTCATAAATCAATAGAGAAGAACACTACAAATCAGAATGGAACAGAGCACAACAGAACAAATCTTTTTAAGGATTCACACATGTCAATTCATCACCAGTTTACAAATGAAATTAATACTATATCAACGATATTAGTCACAAAAGTAAAGTTAAAGTTCTTGAGTTTGGAATTAAAGGTACTCATTCACAGATTTCAACTTAAATATCAACTTTTTCTAAACTCTCTAAATTGTATGTAAACATTTTTGGAAGCAGGAAAGTAGTGTCCTGATTATGACAATTATAGTGCAAATCGACATACAACTACAAATGATGGTGTTTCATGCAGTAAAAATCTACCCCGTATGTCACAGTATAGACAATTTTAGTGCACTTTTTGTAACTTTAATTGTATATTTCTTGCAACCTATAGGTCAGTTTGTGTTAAAATGTTAAGAATTAATTTTTTGGCTCAATTACAGACGCTGAGTAGTATTTTGAAAATATGGAAGAATTTGATCAAATCTATGAACTAGTGCCTTTAAAGTAAATTTTAGTAACGTGTAGAGAATTTCGGATGATAAACCAAGAATCAAGGTACAGGCAGGAGCAGTATAATCCACAACTTGACACAAATATAGACATAAGATATTATCTGATCGTATATCAAATTACATACTTGAATTTCAGAAATGTCAGAAAAATATCGACATTGTTTGCAATAAGCAGTAACTTTCGGGTGAGGGACCGACTTAAGTCTCAACTTTGTCTTCTCTTTTATCATCCCAAAGGGTCAAAGCTAACAATATATGACTGTACTAAAGAGCAATATCAGGGACGTTAAAGACGTTCCCATGGCACTTAACTATATAAATGAAAAAAGATATAACAGAGATCAGACGGCATGACATTTATCCAAAGCCGTATAGAAAATGCATAAGAAATTTTTAAACGCATAAGGTTTTATTCGAATATACTGTACAGAACTTAAAGCGACTACTAGTTGTTCAAAGATCTGGTTAATTTTTGATATTTTGAAATTACCTGTGTCTGTATTGAGGAGATATTTTTTGTATATTTCAAGGCAACTTGACCTGAACGCTATTTTCGTTGTACGTGTAAGCTAAGAATGTTAATTAAAGGCACACACGTGCATGCCAAGCATCACTATACTTCATAAAGGGGTCGGGTTTGATACATTGTATTAATGTTATTATTATCTACCATATTTATATAGCACTCTTTTCATACATAAATACGTTCAAAACACTGGCACTAAAGTCCATATCTTATGATCGTACGTCCCTATATTTCAAATACTATGCAATGTTACACGTATTACAGTTTTCTCCACCTTGATGTAATAACGTCTTGTAATATCTTAACCGTTTTGTATTATAAGCCATTGACTATTGTAATTTGTTATATATAATGTAGAATGATAGCCATATTGCCTTTTTCTTGAATAAAGGATCTATATCGTATATAGCTCCTTGTGCATACATGAACATGTACACTACCTGAATATTAAAATGAAAGTATAGTTATAACTCGTACACGGTAATGTATATGGGGGCGATTTTTAATTGTGTTTGTTGACAAAATATTATACGTGTGAGTATTTAAAGAATATGAGGACTCTGGTGCCAGTGGTTCAAAGGTGCTTACCATCGATCAGACAAAACATAATCATACATAGTACATAGTTAATTTGAGTGTTCTGGTCACAATTCTAGTCATCATCTTTTACTGTTTTATGTTAATTTGCAATAAAGTATCATTATCAAAACACTGTTTTATTAAAAGTATAATTGCATTTTATAGTCTAAGGTTCATGCTTAAGCACGTTCACCGACTTTACAGCTATTACCCCTGGTAATCGGGCTACTGGTATCTATATATCAATCTCCCTGGGGAGTCTTTTTACTCCGATTAGTGCAGCCGACACTTAGGCGCAACGGAATTATACCACCCTCGCAGATACCCATTTAACCCATTTACACCTGCGTGAAGTGACGCAATCGCAGGTAAATTTCTAGCTCAAGGAAATTAGCAGTGCCCCTTGTGGGGATCGAACCCGGGACCTCTCGATCCCTTAGCGCGTCCCACCACTTGACTACTGCTCTTACCTTTAACGCTACTTAGATAACTCTAACACAAGTTTGAACGTCGTTGACAAGTTGATTTTTAATTTGATATTTCACCTCTGTCCAGGCAGCTTTAATAAAATCAATTAACTCAATAGAAAACATGAAACTACGTTAGTAAGTAAACATGAACAAAAACAAGCACCCTTATGTGACTATAGATCGAGGCAACATAATGAACATGTCGATAAAATCAATATCTTTGTTGACTAAATTTTTCAAAAACATAATCTAGTCAAATGACACTTTCACAAAAGAACAAAAATTCGATATAGAATAAACAAAGAAAATTTTTAATACAAATTTTTAAATTATCGGTCTGCATATTAAATGAACCAAGCTCTCTAAGATAGTTTTCGTACAGCCATGTAAATTCGGTTTGAAGTACAGTATTGGAAAATGTAGCGTTTTCAGTTTAAATTTAATACAAATAAACTAAACCGTTACAATTACATCGAATAAGTGTTAACGTGAATTTGTTGGCAATGTTTTGTAGATTTATTACCAATGCACTAAAATGCATCTTCGGAGTTACGTAAATCAACAGAAAACAAAAAATAGACTCATTGAAAACATGCTCGTTTCTATCTAGTTCAATACGTTAAACTTGAAGAATTGTTAAATTTATTAATGATATTGCCAAATTGATTGACGTGTACAAGAGGAAATTTTATTGATGTTGAAACGTCATTGTTTTTAAACTATTCCGAAGTGTTGCACACGCTAAGTCCAAAATCAAGTTGATTATATGTTTAACGTCTTATCATGAAGTTTCAATTAAAGATAGAAGCATAGATAATTATAACAATGTATACTATTATATATTGTATATTATATTGTATATTACAATGACATTGGTAGAGTTAAACATATATACATAGCATTCAAATATAATTAATACATGTACAACCGACCAAATTGGTCTATAAGTTACAACGGTTCTAAATTTCTTATTTATTTATTGGAGTTAACGCCGTGTCAACACAATTTTAGGTCATTTTACGGCGTCCAGCGCACCTAACCTAGCTTTCCTTGACCATTGTCTATAACCAGTACTCACCTACCCTTCCACAAGGCCGGAAACTTCTCCATATTATCTAATCAATGGAGGAAAATCGACATTTATTGTCAAATTTTCATGGAAGGGTATAACCTCCCCGGGTGGGATTCGAACCCGCACCCCCTCGGGCACGAGTATCCAAATCCCGGCGCGCTACCAACTGCGCTATCGACCCGGGTTTTCTAAATTTCTAGATTACCTCGAAATTCTTCCAAAAATCTCTCGACTCATTCAAAACCTCAAGGTAATATAGAAATTTAGAACCATTGTGGGGTTGAGAGAACTACCGCTAGAAAGAGAATTTTGTGCTGCTCAGACTGCACTAGATCAGATAAAAATCGGTTACGTATAAATGTCATTTACCTCGTCTTTTTCATCAACATGTATATGTGTAGATCTGGTCGTCATTTTTGCCGTGTTAGGAACCATACAGGTCATGTGATTCCTCACACTGAGAACTGTCCAGTCGTGATTTCTTTGACTTTATATTTGATATCGTATACGTTATACATTGGCGGGTGTAAATACTGGCGTTTTTAGATGTCTTACATTGGCGGGTGTAAATACTGGCGTTTTTAGATGTCTTACATTGGCGGGTGTAAATACTGGCGTTTTTAGATGTCTTACATTGGCGGGTGTAAATACTGGCGTTTTTAGATGTCTTACATTGGCGGGGTCAAATTTTGGCGGTGTGGAGCCTAACCGCCAATATTAACCAATGCATAAATCAAGACTTATTTTGTACCTTTTATTATATATCATATTCCCATCTCAAAACAGTAAATTTACGTTCCTTATCCATTTGAAGTTCAATCTATATTATGTGCATTACACCTCGTATATCATGATTCTTTATTTGGAATACATGTGTTTAGAAATGTCTGAATGTTATCTCTCAAAGTCTAATACATGCCGGAATACATGCAATAGTACATGCATTTCGTAAATAATGAACGAACTCTAAGCAGTAAATTGTCTACTTAATTAAGTCATTGTGCGTCTAAATGTTGAAATAAATCACTGTTCACAACCATGACAAAACATTTAAATGTCACCTTGAATCACACTACTAGTATATTAGTTTCACAGATTGTAACTTGTGTCCCTGATTACTCTGTGTTGACTGGATGTATGGTACGAGTATTTATACTTATGTAAGTTGGTTTGAACACTATCATATGTCACTGCTTCATGTGGGCAATCTAGAATCACAGTCACACAAACAACTGCATCCTCAAACATATTCATGTATATCAAGAACCCGTATCACAATTGTCGTATCGTATCGTAACCATTGTGTCTAAATGTATGTATTTGTTGTTGCGAGGTACATGGTGTACAAGTTAAGCTACAGTCCCATAAACATAAAATTAGCCGTGAGGGCACCGTACGGGCGCCGTGCGATCAAGCTCCGCAAGGACCCGTACGAACTCTTGCGTACCCGTACGGACTGTTACGTCTTTACCAGGGTCCGTTACATGAGCCCAGGATACACGTATAAGTTTCAGAGTCAAATCGTGAGAAAAATCGTGACCAAGTATGGATTAAACAAGCATAATATGCATTATCTTCCAGCTACGGCTCCGTACAGGTGTGTTGTTTTGTACCATGTGCGTACCGTCACCTTGAAACGCAAGGCTTCCCACGGTCTACGACTGTCCGCACGTACGGGTCCGTAACAAGCCACGATTTTATGGGACTGAGGCATTAATTAAAGACATGCTCTGTTCTGTTCGATTCTGTTCCGTAATACACATTGCGGGATTACATGTACAAAGTTATGATTAGAGACATTTGTAATCCTATAAAATACATAGTCCGAGCTTATATTGAACCCACGACCTTCCAAGTCGTTAGCAGACAATCTATCATGTCACAATAATGGCTTGCTTTGAGGAAATGAAGAACTAGTGTCGTTTTATACGTTTGCTATAAATACAAAGACTTTTCCTCATACCTTGTTTGTATTACCCACAAGCAGCCGGCACGGCCCCTTATCAAAAACACTATACATACATATATATGTATAGATAGTGTTTTTGATTAGGAATCGTGCCGGCCGCTTGTTGTATTACCGGTCAGTAATTTATTAACATCAACAAGTGATGAAAAATTGGACTCGGTCAGGATTTGGACAGTTGAAATCAGAATCTCCATTTAAATATAATATAGTTTGAATACCATTCAAAATATGATAGAAATTAATTTGATTAAAAAAGGTTGGTTGATATAAAAAAAAATACTAACTACAAAAACAATAAACATCTAACTCAACATATGAACACATTACAGTAAAACATACAACGAAATCAAACATAATAAGGAATGAATTTTTTACCTTAATAATCCGAAAATGTCAGAAAAATAAGTCTTCTTTTGTAAGAACTGTGTTTTGATGTCAGTTTTTTTTTAATTAGTTGGTGTATCTTACATTGACATAGTTATTTGTCGATTTTTTTTCGAGAAAAAAACTTGGCATACTCAGAAAGTTTATGTAATGGCCAACCATTCCACATAAATAAAAGGTAACGAGTGTGTCTTTTTTATCTTAATTAGATTAATTAAGATAATTATAAGCTATAACATTACTATTTAATGATTCCAAGATTTTTGTCGGCAGAAAAAAGGAGTGAAAATAGGATAGTTAATTTACTTGGTCACAACACGGAACTTGGACAAAATAGCGTTTGAAGATTGACCCTAGACAAGAAATACAAACTTTATCATTGACATTCATAAAATCAGTTAGTCCTGTAGCCTGTTCAATTACCCTAAACGTTCAAAAACGTTCCGTAACGATACATACGGAAGTCCTCGGCCATTTGCTGCGAATAATCTAATCTAAAAAACAGATATACGATCGTTAAAGCAATGATTGATGTTTCAAAATTTATGGACTAAAACGAAACATCACTCATTGCCTAAACGATCGTTTTGTTTACTTCAACTCCGGTAGTTTCAAAATAGCGTCTAAATATGTCCGAAATTATTCGCAGCGAATGTCCGAGGAGTTCCGAATGTATCGTTACGGAACGTTTTGGAACGTTTATGGTAATTGAACAGGCCAATGGTGTAGTTTCTGGAGCATGTTACTTATTAGTGAGTCTCGGGTAAACTTGCACCAGCTAAACAAGTAGTTAAAATAACTTCGGGTCGATTAAATTTGTTTAAATGATGAATAAGCTAATAATTTGCGCATTATAAGCCAGCGATCATACAGGCAAATACACACAGTTGTTTACATTTGGTTGTAGAAAAAAAAACATAGGCGCGATTTTTGATGTGCCAAAATTAAATAAAAAAGTATCAAAACGAGTGTCTACTTTGAAATTATTTTTGCGTGTACGAAGAAAAAATATCAAACCGTTGTTATATCTAAAACCAGCAATAAAGGCATTGACTTGAGTACGTGTATTTCTTTTTAAAGAAAATTTAGATAAAAAATGTGAACATTTTGTTAAGTGTATGTGAAAAGTCTTGTCCAAATATAACTAGCTCCATTGATTATGTGTATTGTTAAACAAATAATCATACATGTACAGGTCGTCCACGTAAACATTGCGTATATAAACAAAGCCAGTTTCATTACACACCAACATTTAGGGGTGAATAATTTTTACGATCAATAGTTTATTTAGTTTACACTTATTTTATAATCATATCATTATACGAAATTTACAATGTTCATATACACTTTTTAAAATGAATGTTAAATATCAAAGTGGTATGTTTAAATCAGTAAAATGCTGTTCATGCATTAGCTTATTCACCTATTTAGTGGACAAGTCCATTGTTTAAAGTACAATAACACGCATGACCTAGAGTACGACCTGTATATGTATGTAATAAATATATACAGGTCGTCCACGTAAACATTGCGTATATAAACATGGCCAGTTTCATTACACAGCAATATTTAGGGGTGTATTATTTTTACAATTTTACAGTTTAGTTATTTTACACGTATTTTACAAACATATAATTATACAAAATTTAAATGTGCATATGCACTATTTTTAAATAAATATTAAATATCATATTGGTATGTTTAAATCAGAAAATTGATGTTCAGGCATCAGCTTTTTCGCCTATTTAATGGGCAAGTCCATTGTTTAAAATACAACAACACGCATGACCTAGAATACGACCAGTATTTAGTACATTATGTACACTGTACATTTTCTAAGTAAAAAAACATTCTGTTCTGTTCTGTTTTGTTTTATAAAGTACAGAAGTACACACTGGTAGCATATCAGACATAACCAAACGATTTTATCTCCACATAAATACTATCATGAAACTGCATCATGGATGTTCTTATAGTCAAACAATTATATCATTTTCTTACAAGAAAATCGTAAAAACTTACACGATGTAAACACAACGAGGGACATAAGAATTGATAAGTTAATGTTATTGGTGCATATAATAGTAAAATCAATATGCATACATGTCGTATTTACAGACAATATTTTTGAGTTCTGAATATTCTTACATTGTAATACTAACAATAGACTATATCCGGCATTCGAATATTTGGGGGTTTCCCCTGCGGTACATACAAACTTTCACAGTCAAAATGAAAATTTGTGTACAAAAAGCAACATGATATAGTTCGCTTTTCAGCAATAATGTGTACCAAACTATGTTTGTACCGCCTGCGCATGGATGGAAAACCATAAATTTGAGTAACGAATACGGTCTATTACAATTTAATAAAGTTTTGTTATGTAATGTCGATCTTAAGATTTCAATTATTTCCAAGAAAATCCTATTAACCTTTATCTTTCCTCTTTCAAAAGACAAGTTGGTAACATTTCTAAGGCATAATATTTTTTATGGAACAAATTTCTACAAAATGCCACAAGGAAAAGCAAGTTAACTCTATACGACCCAGACAATAGAATACACATATTTCAATTTCTGTATGACATTTTCTCACTTTACTACATTAATAAAGACAATTCTGGCATGGTCACATATAATTCACATTCATAAAAACCGGACTTGTCTGCATTTATGAATGAACAATTTGGCATACAAATTTATGTATGCTTTCTTGTATATTTCTGAATAGAAAGGATTGTATTGATAGCAAACATTTATGTAGCAACAGCCGACCAATGGTGTTGCCATGGCAAAATGAATATTATATTAAAAAGCTTATATGATTTATGAATACGTGCCTAAGAACCTTGCGTATCTATGTGAGTATTAATTGCAAGTATGACATTTCAGGATAAGGAATTTGATACAAACTGAAGTTGTTTAGAATTCGATGAAAAGGCTATTTAAATAGAAAGATTATACATGTATACAATACGAGAAGACAAGATAACTAATCTTAAATTTAACTACCAAGTCATTGAAATATAATATTCATAATAAGAAAAAAATCCTTCTTCTTTAAGGTGTTTAGAATAATATTTGTACCAGATAAATGTCTATTTTCCTTGAAGTCATTGGACAGTGTTATGCCTCAGTCCCATAAAATCGTGGCTTGTTGCGGACCCGTACGTGCAGACAGCCGTAGATCGTGGGAAGCCTTGCGTATTAAGGTAACGGTACGCACATGACACAAAACAACACACCGGTACAGAGCTGTAGCTGGTAGATATGCAAGTTTAATTCATACTCGGCCACGATTTTGTTCTAGAATTGACTTTGAAACCGAAACGTGTAACCTGGGCTCATCTCACGGACTCTGGCAAAAACGTAACAGTCCGTACGGGTACGCAAGAGTTCGTACGGGTACGCAAGAGTTCGTACGGGTCCTTGCGGAGTTTGATCGCACGGCGCCCGTACGGTGCCCTCGCGGCTATTTTTATGTTTATGGGACTGTAGCTTTAAACTTGTTTACTACACGTATTTGTTCATAATGATAAAACATGCGCACGTAAAAGGCATGTGTATACATACAGTCGAAGGTATTAAATTGGTACTCTTTGCATATTCGGAACTTTACCGTGACAAAACGCTCCATAATGCACCCCTTATAAGCGGTCACCGCTTTTCTGCTGCCAGCCATTATGCCTCCCAAACTGTAGTTTTTGTGAATTAATCCACGTTCTGTTCTGTTCTTACATTAGAATACATGTATATTGATTCCATGATGTTAGACAATGTAGTTTTAATCAACCTATAAATTTCTTCTATAACTATTATAACTTTCGTGCAGGAAACAACAATGTAGACACATTGAAAGAAATTGTTTGAAACTAGCACATTAATCATAGCAACCAATTCACACCGAATCGTTAATACTGATTTAAACAGAACCGAATATATAATTTATTTACAATTTGTACATGGTACATCATCAATATACATAGAACAATACAAATACCATTTGTCACATTATCAAGGTTAAACAATATATACACAAGTTTACCATGAATTAGATCAGAGGATAAATCAAGAAACTAGAAAAGGACATGAAAAACAATTCTGTGTATGTTGAACATTAAACAACGATTTCTAAGGCAACTAATTTAAAACATTTCTATAAACGTATGTGTTATGTCATAAATAGTTCTGTTTGACAAACATAGTTCAATTTTGTAAACGAACGTGTTCTGGCAAAAAGTATGCATGTGCTAAGAAAGAAATAATTCTTTTTAGAAACATACATTTATGCCAAATTAATTTTCTTAATAATCGAACATTTTTGAAAAAGATGTCTCTTTTTTATTAATATACATTATATGACTAACTAGTTCCTCTATGAAAACATTCATTCATGATTAAAAAAGTAAACTATATAAACATTTATTTTCTGACAAACATGGTCCTTTTTTATGTACAAAAGGTTTACAAATACCCTTTGAGGTAACAGTTCAATTAGATTCAATGCACATATAATTAGGTTTATCGACCTGATTCCATTGATATACGGAACAATTAGTGTCTAAATCATGAAAAGTTTAAATTCCACCATACAAAAATACAAAAATCATGGATTGCCTTAACTCTGACATCTACTAAGCTATAGGCTATCTTAGAAATTCCAGCATGTGTTTTGTTTAACATAACAACTACATACAGACACAAACCATAGTTTTATAGGTTGATAGTTACAAATTTCACGTAAACGATATCCTCTATGAGAACCAGTGATTACAGTGAACTGTTTATGGCTAAACCCTGATAAATAATCGAAACTTATAAACTATGTGAATCTAAGAGAATGCCAGAGGAATATTAGAGAATCTAGTCTGTGATAACACATGTTTAATGTTTAAAATATCTCAACGATTCCATACAACGTTGCAATACATGTATTGTTATATTCAATTCTATACATTGCGTGTGTTTAATTTTCTTTATCAATATTTCTCATTGAAACACTAAACATCATTGGTTACAAGTAGGCTACATGGTGTTTTCAACCTTTAGATTTTGTGGTTTTACTAGGTTTAGTATTTTATGAAAGCAATAGAAAAGATTGTGCCAAGGTCATCTTGGGTTATTTAGCCTAATACAAACTGTAATGATTGTGGCAATGCATTTTTTAAAATATTGCCAGAATCTTGAAATGTTAAAATAATGTGTACAAGTTGTTTTAAATCATTTATAACATATCGGTATGCTACATTTTATTAGAATTTTCAAAGTTCAAGAAGAGAGGCTTTATATAAGCTAAAAAGCTATCCCCATCAGTCATGATATTCATGCAAATACAAACTGTAAGGGTTTTGTTTGAATCTTTAAATTTCAAAATAATGTACAAATTGTTTTAAATCATATACATGTATATCATACGGTTATACTGCACTTCAATAGAGAATTGTTTTTGTTCAAGGAAAACGGCTTTATTTCAGTTAATTAGCTACCTCCACATTCATGATATTGATAGAATTACTCGTACTTATCTATTCATTATATGTTATAGTTGAAATTACATATTGTTTAAAAAACAAAGAATGAGAGAATTCAAGAATTCAAGATTTCAAGATTTTAGATTTATTTATTTTACCAAAGAATTTAACAGAATTCATGGATATGAGGGGGCGTGTTTCAGAGATAATACTTAGACGTAACATCGTATTGATTAGTACATTGTAAATACATGAACATTGTTTTATCATGTCAATTACATTTGATATTTTTTTATCGATAGTATTACTGTTTTAACCTAATAGATGCTTATTACAAATTATGTATTGATCAGTATATACGTGATCAATGTTTTATTTTATACATTCTATTTGATATTTTAGAAATATATTTGCTGTTATATTAAACAGATACATATAACAGATTATATGAAAATAAATATCGAGTTCGGATCAATATTTCATATCAAAATCATTATAAACTTACATATCAGGTCTCAAAAAATCGAATTTCACAAGAAATTAAGACGTAAAACACAATATTTACACTCACATAAGAAAAATATGACAAAATAGAAAAAAATGAAAAAATAAAAGACCTACCTGAAGTTGCTGCATGGATGTATTACCCAATTTCCTTGTCGTTTGTGTCTTGCCTTTTCTTTTAATAATGCATTTTTATTGCCAAATAATTTCATAGCAAGCTTATTATCCGAAGGTTGAAAAAATGCATAAATTTGCTCCCTCAGAAAGCTCGTTGGACTCGATTTTTCCATGTTGACACTGTTTACACTATTAGGAATTAATTCCTCTTTTGGCGTGCCATAAAGGCTCGTTTCATCGCCAATAAATTGAACTTTCATTCCGGGTTTGTAATTAATTTCGGGACTAAGGTAGTCACTATATATTGAATCGTCATCCGAATCGATCGTAATAGTAATAGATGGATTTTCACGAGTGCACTGTGGCAAACATGGCATCGTGCTGTCTAATCTATCCGCCGCATTTTGAGTGTTTAAATTCCTAGACTGTGCTCCCATACGCTTCAATTTTAAACTCGGAACACGCTTCGAAGTTCGCGGTGTTCGCTGTTTGTTGTCTTCCATATTGATTGTACGTACTGCACTCCCATTGGCGGGTTTTTTATTGAACTTTACAGAATCGGATCGCTGTACACTAGGTGTTAGAGAAGCTGCTCTCCTATGTGGCGGTGTTGACGACAATTTTGGCGATGAATGCTGTGGTGAGCTGGTCACAGTTGACTCTGAAACTGCAGCTTCTTGCGGAGGCTCTTTCTTCTCCTGTATGACTTCATTCTGCTTCTTTTCTTTCGGTGGCTGAAATTGATAGACAAGAAAACACGTATGAATAGTCTTACATCTTAAGATCTTAATTGGAAATGACGTGAATTGACAAGTGGTAGAAATAGATACATTTAGTATCAGACTATTATTGGAAAGTAGTAGGGGGCTGGTTGTAGCGCTCTTGAAAGGTCACCGTAGAATAGATTGGTGAGATCTCGTTACGAAGTGTTAACATTGACACTTTGTCTGACTACTTCTTTATTATCAATAAAAGTATCAATAATTAATACTGTTACCATTTTAGGATTAAAGAATAATTATTCAACAATGAATTGAGTAACACTTATGTTGAATTCATAATTAATAATCCAAAGTAATTTTTGGTAAGTAATTTCTTTTGCGGTAGAATGATCATAGCCCTAAACCTCGCATTTTTTATTCGTATGCGTTAGTATTTCCTGAAGATTTTTTGCAGACAATTTTTGGCACAAATATTTAAAATGTCTGAGATAGTTTGAGAATTAAGATAATTATCTGTTTCCCCTAAGGTGGGTACTTTGTCTTCTATAGATAGCGGGTGTTACATGTAATAAGATAATAAATTTATTAACCGTCGTCATGGAAACCCAATGGTATAACAATGGATGAAGATTTTTTTATGGAACTCATATTTTGTAAGAACTGAGGTTAGGCGATTCCTTTTTTGTGAGACAGAAAGCAATATCATTAGCAACTAATCAAATTTAGCAATAACGCATATAGCAACTCACTTAGTTGTTTTATTGAATAGTTTGGTGACTGAGTGATAAATATGTTCAGCATTCATTATATAGTCAACTACAAAATGTTAGGTAATGAGTAAGTGAAATCAATGAAGGGTTTGGCTGCAATGATAGTCAGTATCACTCTCATTTGTTATTAAACAAAATCTGTGTTAAATTGCAGAATACCATGCGTTCTGTCATTGTAATTTAAACAAGCTATTTCGACTGGCTATTGTGAACAAATGGTATTAAAGGATTTCTAGCTTAAACTTTATAACCAGTTGGTGTAAGACAATGGACTTCAAAGACTGAGCGCTCTGTGTGTATGCCTATTTATGTTATGTTAATAATATGTTACTAAATAACATGCTTAGCTCAAAGTACTACTATTTTTATTTTATTTTTTTTTTGCTATTTGGTTATTTTGATCTTAATTCTATTTATTGTAACTATTTTTACTATTTTGTTGTTTTGATATTAATACTAATTATTGTAACATCTAAATTGTAAGGTAATACATAATTATAAACATGGAATCCAGTAAAACCTTTGTAAACTTATCATATTCCGTAATCAAAATCCTCCTCCAATTTTATCTACTATTCTTTTTCCCAACGCTATGTTTTTTATTTGTCTGTCTTTTTTCATTATGCTATTATTGTTTTTCACGTCATTGTATTCTCATATATTGTATATATTTGTAAATGACTATGTACATATTTGTATACGTCAATAAAAGATCTATCTATCTATCCAAAAATTTTATTTCTGCCTCGTTCATTTTTTTATAATTTTATAAATAACAATAAGGCAAGGTGATGCCGAATTGAACAGAATAGAACCATTCCGTAAATTTATACCGTTTACAGGTAAATGTAGCATAAGTATACGTCTATTTGCTTAAGATTTTACTTTAATCTTAGATGCTATCAAAAAGCAATACTTAATTGATATTGTTATCGATTACAAAGAACCAAGGGAAGCAATTCCTGCAACAACTGCGGGACACTAGATTCGAAATCCAGGTGCGCTACCGACCCGGGTTGGGTGATATAACAATCAATTCATGACTTTACACTGCGGGCATGTAGCGCAGTTGGTAGAGCCGGGATTTCGAATCAAGTATCTCAAAGTTGTAACGGGTCGATTCTCGCCGGGGGTTATTCCCTTTCATGAAAAAAAGACAATTATGTCACTTTTCCTCCATTAATAAGGTAGTTGATTTTGAGAAGTTACTGGCCTCGAGGAAGGGTTAGTGAGTGCAGGTTATAGACAAAAGATCTAAGAAAGCTAAGTAAGGTGATCTAGCCGACGTAAATATAATTCGAAATCATGCGCGCAGCCTAATGCATCAGAGACAAGGGTAAAAAGAGACTCTCACAAGCGTCCCCTCGCTAGTAGTGGATTGTCACAAATACAACCCTTGTACAAATATGCCTTCTCAATATGAACATAAGGTGGATTTAAACATTTATCAGAATCATTTCCTATTTCTGTGTTAGCCAAATATTTATCTTAAAAACACTGACCGGGTATTTAACAATCAGTGAATAAATACCTATGTTAAACTAAATATTTATTGTACTGTTTTCTTTCAATCGAACTGTGTATAGAACTGAAGAATTGATCTGAAAATGTAATTTTGTAGTTCGGCATAAATTTCAGTAGATCAATAGGGAAGTCAGATTATATTTACCGGCAGGAAAGACTTGAAAAATGCACTAATTCAGAGACTTGTTTTACGTGCAGCAACAAAATCTTGTTCCGCGATCTATAATCTACACGTGCAGATAAAATATTTATATAAGAATGAGGGTAGAAAGTTTTAATTAAAGAACCACTGTTTATAATACGCCTTTTTCTACTTTTTATCGATGCTATATTCGTGCCAACATTCTATCGTGTTTTAGAATTTATTTCGACAGGTCAGATACTTGAAAAAACTTGAACATGAACTTTTCATAATTCTCTTTCCTATACTGAATCCAATATACGAATTTTGAGTTTGTAAACATTGTTCCACATGACCATTCAACTTCTATAAAACAACAGGGCACGCAACTAATTTCCTAGAAACGAGATGATGACACTACAAAGGGAAGATTCTGGCACTGTACAGTACCCACCAAAAGTTTGGAGACATATTTACTTTGTAGGCCTACTGTTTATCTTTTATCTAAAGTTTGGTAACTGTTTATTTTAAAATGCTTCGTAGCTTTACATTAATTTTTGGTTATAATTATAACTGAGGCTACAAAAATAGCTTAAAAGCTACGTTATGGAAAATAATTATAATGAACATGGTTTTGAAGGCTTCATGATGTCAGATACAAAATCTTATAAATGTGTTATGAAATTTATTTTCATTTTATCACAAACCACACTTCAGTATACAAAAATAATGATTCTACAAAAATAATCATCAAAATTCAAGAATTGTAGTAAATTTATTTTGTCTCCTAACTTATGGTGGGTACTGTATATCTTTATCTATAGGCTGTAATGACAATCTTGAAGCAAATGAGACTGGTACATGACTCATAATTATTGCATTAACCCAGTGTTTCTCGATCTAAGATTGATGGTTATCCAAGAACCGCGGTATCAGACACTAACCTCCTCGCAATGGTTGCTTCCCTTTATTTAAAACGTAAATTAGCTATAATATAACCGTTGCGGGGAATATAATTGGACTCGGTACCAAAAGCAAACGATTTTCAGACACTATTTTTTCAAACTGCAAGGTTAATATTTTTATATTTAAAACAGTCAATGTTCCCCTATGACTATTACTCATTGTCAGGCATTGCATCAAAAGTTAATATCATTCATATTTAATGAAACTAAGAGCATTTAACGTGTCTTGCAATATTAACTACAATTTGTTTCACGAATTCCCCATTGTTTCAGCATTATTTCATTCCCTGATTTTCCAAATAATCTCTAGCAATATTTAAAGTCATTATATCTTACATTAAAGAGATCGTAAAAGATTTTAGGCGACATGGTATTTTACGAGGGTAATGGGAGCACATACTCATTGATGTAATGTGAAGGCTTTAAATGCCTGGAAATATCTTTATAAACCAATCATGCTGAATCCGACCTTTGAATTACAAAACTGAAGTTTAAGTGCGGTTTAAAGTCTGCTTCCAAGTTTATGTTAAGCCGGTTGGTCCATTTTTGAGCTACATTAAATTAATACTACTCTAATCACTGAAGTCATGTTCAAGCAAGTGATTCAACATGGCACTAATGTTGTCCTGGGAAGAGTGGAACAACTGTATGTAAATTTCGTGCCCAAGGAAATTGGAGGCGCCCATAGTGGGGTTCGAACCCGGGACTTCTCGATGTCTAAACATGAATCCTACCACAAAACCACTGCTCCTACAAACGCAACATTCAATATAATGAATATCGATTATGTATAAGGTTGGGTACGCCATAGCACCATGATACAAACCCACAAGGCACTTCAACAATTAATTTACATGAGCACGTTGTGGAGCCCTGTAGCAAACACATTATTAAATTTGGGTTTTAAGTCTGTTTCCGAGAATATGTTATGCTGACATTACCACATGTACGATATCCCTTAATCATTGTAATCTCCTTCAAGCAGGTGACCATCACAACATCAATTTACAACAAAGTGGAGTGAAGTAATGACAAGAACAGTTATATCTATTTCTTGAAGAAATAGACAGTGTCCCTGATTATGTTATAGCAGGAGACACACTCCAGCAACATATTAAATACAACGAACCATGAAAACCAGAAAAACAGAATAGCATGACTCAGAATCATTCTGAAAAAAAGCTGAATTCGTAGTTCAAGAAGAATAAGTAAGCAAATAAGGGACTTTCGTCAGTTATTTCCCTGTGCATATACTCATTAAATGACTTGGTTCAAGCAATTGGGTTAATTGGATTTGACCCATATTTTTCAATGTCAATTTGACACAATCAATCTAAAAGCATGTTTTTGTAAATCATTTAATTGGTTTGAAAATCAAGCTCAGTATTGTTTTGTTGAAAAACTATCTAAATTTTATCAGCCTTGTTTATATCAAGAAAGATAATTGATACCATATTTTAGTATCCTTACATAGGAGTTCAATAATAAAGTCCGAGGAATTCAGCTGATGGGACCGACTTGCCAATTGGATTGCTTCAGACTTCATCAAGAAAGGATAACTGACTAATATCCCTCATTAACAGTAAACTCCCGCATGACTGTGCCCACCAATACATTATCAAATCAAAGCTTTTATTTTCTACGTATTAAACTAGTCTTAAGTTTGTTGTGTAAGTGCAACTGCCTCTAAACCTCGTGTGGCAATGATTTGTCTGCGAGACGATAAAATATATAGATATATAGCTGAGGTAATACATAAATGTAAAAGCAAGGAAGAATGCATCAATTTAAAAACATTTAAATCAAGACACCGCACTTATTGATGAGCCTATCCAAATCTAGCGACTCTCTAGGGATTGGTAATACTAGATGAATGTCTCCCATTGAACATTTCTGAGTACATTTGTTGTAACAGTGGGTGTGTATAACTGATTTGTTTGTTTGTTTAGTAGATTTGTGGAAACTTTTTGTACTTATTAGGTAACCATTATGGCTTGATCTTAAAGCTCGTTCAAAGATCTTACCTTAAATATTATCTTTTCTTAAACTCTAAAAAATGCATAGACACATTTTGGAAGTTTAGTCTAACACGATTACCAGATTGCATCAAATTTCAGTTTCGCAGGTGGAATTTAATTTTGGTGCAATTAGGAATTAATTTACTAACAGATAACAGTTAAATTACATTAAATGAAAATAAAAATATTTCGACAAGATAATGTATTAAATATTTATAAATGCACCAATGAGTAATTAATCACATATTTTCACATTAAAGTTTTCGTTGTGATTTAATTATCAGTATTTAAAAGCAGATTACGAGATAATCTGAGAATTTGATGCGAAGTCGCTCTATTTCCTGCACGAACTGACTTTGACATCCTAGGTGTTGGAAACGTCTATAAACCAGACAAATCAGGAAAGTTTCATTAAAGAAAACCAGGTCAGCGAGAACAAAACAGTGCGATTTGTTAATTTGGCAGCGCATTGACATCTGCACTTTCCCACCACGAAGTTTATTTCCCCATGCATGTTTGATTTATTCAGACAATAATGGGTAATATATTGACATACCATGATGACCTTTTCAATTATCTAGTGTGATGTCCCTGTGATGGTGCATATGAAATTTAGTAAACAGATTTTTGATATACTGTAAAACGTTTGTCATGTCGTTCTTTGTATAGTGTAATTTCAAGATTATGTCGAATCTTGCGAGAAAAAATGCATGCGGAAATGATATTTCAGTTCTCGTGTGGTACTAGCGAGTGACTTCTAATCATTGTAACATCTCGTTGATAAATTGGGGAATGTTAACGTTCAGCTTTCTAATCTTTATCAGATTAAGTTTAGTCATATGCATACTCAAACAAATCGTTGCCAGCCCTAAGCCCAGTTGAGAAATGGTAAGCGCGATCAACAACACAGAAGAAGCTGTAGTAAAATTCCTAGCCCTGCAGTGGAAGAATAGGTAGTTCTCAACAGAATGTTTCCAAGACATTTAACTTGTTTAAGTTCTAGCAACGGTCTTTATATAATGAAAGCTTATGGAGTGGACGGACCCAGGTAAACGAAACGACAAACAGAAGAAAAGGAATCTTATGCTTACGCAAGATAGTGTACTAAATAATAGAAACAATGAAAGATGGTTGATATTGTATAAATGTTGCGTTAAACAAACACCCAACACTTTAATCTTGATATAAGAATCAATACTATTATACATTATGCATTTAATGTACTTTGCATTATGTCAATGTCACGTGATTGTATATTTTATGTAATTCATTTGCATGTTCACACGGGTCCATTGACCTCTATTGACCCATAGATTCAATAGTACACTTTCTTCTATAATGGCAAGACGATCGGACATTGAAGTTAAAGTGCACATATAATTCACAACCGCTTAACAAGGATTGTAATAAAACTGTTTTTAATAGATGTGTTCTTTGTATTTAGGACGACAAGAAAACGGATTTTATGTAATACATAAAACGTAAGAAACATTAATTCTTAAAACCAGGAGAAAATTCTGAGAAAGGAAATAGTTGATAAATGTAATTCCTGTTTAGAATAAAACATTGAATTGTAATGGAACCAGTAAGCACTGATACGATACAAGTTGAAATCTGAAAACAAGAAACATTTTAAACACTGATTTGGGAATGATAAAATTTGTTTTATAACGATTTTAGAAAATGTTGGAGTTTATCAATAAAACTTAAGTACATGTATAGAGATATTGATATTGTTTTAACGTTTTGTAATTCACTATTGCTTCAGTACGAAAAGATGAAATTACATTGTATTCTGTACATTGTTGGCTTGTTTAGAAATTTTGTTGTTTATCAAAATAAAAATTATCTTTAGGGCTATCAGCTCATCTAGCAGTAGATAAAGATCAAGAGAAGCTAGGTTAGGTGAGCTGGTCTCTATATTGATAAGCTCTGGTGGTATTGTGTATCCAGTGGTCGTTGGTTAAAATACATGTACCGAGCTGAAACAGCATGTGGTGGCTACTTCTGAAACAAGTTTGGCAGTTGCAAGCCACTGGCGAATGTATAGTCTTAATCCATGACTAAAGTCTTAAGCGTCTTGAGATTGAGGCCTTTCCGAGAAATACGAAAAGGGCAGCTGACCGCCGCAATATAATTGAAAAGATGTTGAATTGGGGGATAAAACACCAAAACAGTTTAAACAGCAAACCGTTTATCCAAAAGATTTACAATATCCACTGACTTTTTTTCTGACTTACGATTATAAATATGTAACACCTTACTACAGCAAACCTAAGCTACAACTCTAATTATGTTACATGTATGTCACCAGTTTAATATATACGCTTCCTTACAACGTCAAGTGTGTGGGCTTGTCGTCAGTAACAAGTCTGTCAAATATAATCAGTGACAAATTGACCAAGCAGACACAGTTACAACTACAGAATAGAATTGCTGGTCATGGCTTATTTCTGAAACTTTTGACAAATTGAAAGCCCCAAAGGCTTAACTAGAGAAGACAGAAGGTCCTATATTAAGAACATTCCCCTATTAAGACCATCGATTTTGACGGTTCTTATACCGAATATCTATGTATTTCAAAGTTAGTTGAAAACGTTTTTGAAACATTTTCATCATAAGATATACTTAAGTTTTGGAAAGAAAAATATTTAAAACTTTTTAGTTAAGATTCATTCATGGTCATCTATAACTGAACTGCTTTCAGCTAAATCAGCGAGGTAAATGTAAGTGCTGATAGTTGAATAACACATAACACTTTCTATAGTTCGAACATAAAAACCAATTACAGTTTATATAAACAATACAATGAACTAATCCACGACAGAGGATGCTCAGGATGACAATAAAATATATTTTTTAAATATGTTTTATGAGTGTCTTGTTGGAGTAATGGTTATGCGTTCTACCATTACAAGCATGATTGGCCAAGGGATAATGGTTTATTCGCCAATTTTGTTAAAATGAACTATACCACTTTTTTCAACACTGCCAATCTCTGAAATGGATTGGTTCATTTTAGATGTTTACACATGCAAACACGTTTTATTATTTTATGCGATCTATAGTGCATTCACTGTAAGACTGGCGCAAATATTAATCTTGTAACAGTTACTTGGTGTTGTTTTTAGTCATCATGTACTTATATCTCAGTCTTTTCAATGCTTATACATGTAAGCAATGTTTCTATCCAACAATTAATCAGATATAATCAGTAGGAAACATTGATTTCCTCGGATATCTATTTCAATGTATACATCTTATATTCAGCTCACATGAAATGTTGTTCTGTTTATTTGAGGTTTTTATTTGGTGATACAGTATGTTTTATGAGGACTTAGACATCAGCTGATTTGTATCAGTTTGCAATGGTATATTTTATATATTGTCTTACAACATGTAAAGTAGTCGTCGTATATATAACCTTAATATGTGTTGAATACGACGCATATTTATGAACAGGAACTTTTTCGGTTGTAAACATAACATGATTTAAGAGTTCTAAATATGAACAATTCTTCATCTACGATTATGTAAGGAACCTTAAATTTTGTAATACTAACCATATTACGTTTCAAGTGGTGATGAGTAGCTCTCTGTGTTCGAATTGTTCTTAGAAATCGCCTAACGCTATATACCATCAAACCATCAACACACATCGACATTTATGTCTTATTTATACATAAAACTAAGCATTAGGTCGTGATATCTCAATTTACCACCCCCTTGCCTGACTTGATATTAGTCGACAGAGAGAATTAATCCAAACTGATGAGACATTTGCAATCTAGCCACAGGGCTTGACTTTAACATTATTTGTCTTACTTCAGTCTCATAGAGATTTTACCATGTTTATAAAAGACACGATTCAGAATTCATGACGGGATTCAAACAGCCTTGATAGATCAAGGACTATTTAGTGGTCCTTGATATATCAAGATTGTTGGTAAAGAAACTTGCTTTTTATTTTAAATGGGTTAAGCACAAAGTCAACACAAATTATGATCATGTAGCAGAGGTATGATACAGCACTTGTACTCCTTTGCATATTAGCTAGCTTAGTGACGACGTGGTAGAGTGTCCGCTTACGACTCGAGAGGTCGTGGGTTCGAATCTCAATTTGAGCGATGGATTTACATTCGGTTACATTTGGCGCCCAACGTAAATAGCCACTAGGAATTGTGTGATTGTATCCTAAGATAGTCCCACAGACAATCAAGCTTCAAGAATTCGAGGATTGATTCTGTTAAGGGGGTGTATGTAGCAGAGGTGAGGTATAATACGGCACTTTTTATTCCTTTCATTTAAGCTAGCCTTATGGCGACGTGTCCGCTTACGATTAGACAGGTCATGGTGCGAATCTCTGTTCGGACCATGATTTTTTATTGGGTTACAGTCACTCTATGGCGTTGAGCTCACCTAACATAGCTTCCTTGATTATTGTCTGCAACTATTTTATCTAAGGACAAATTTAACAATTTATTCTTTGAATAGCATGTAATATATATTGGATCACATACATATATAGCTTGAGAACAAAAGTGAATGCTGACTAGGGAGTTCAAAATCATTACTACTTCGTATCCGGGCGGCACGAGTGCAGTTAATACATGATCATAATTAGTGTGGGTAAAAAAAGACCCCAGTATTATGACTTCGGGTTTATATATACAATGTATAACGAAAGAAGTGCTAATCAGTTCTTGACTTAGAAACAGATCTTAATTATATAACCTAAAAGATAACATGACATCATCAGTGAGGTTAATCTTATTTAAGTTTTTATTGACAAGAAAACGCCATTAGCAAAAACATATTTACGTCATTTAGATTTTTAAAAGCAATTATACATGGCAACAAAATCGCATTACAGACTTATTAGAATATATATTCTATGAGAGAAAGAGTCATTTAAGATGTGTCAGAACGTGTTTAAGAAACCAATTGAAAGAAGCTAACAATACTCTTCGTCCTTAATTGTACATCTTTTGTATCTACTCTCTGTAATGATATTGCTTTAAGCTTGGGCTGGGAACGACTTTAAATTTTGATGTTCGAATATTCGTTTTTTATTATTCGAATATACGTTTTATAAAGCTAAAAAAGATTCCAAGTACGATTTTCATGTCTGAATTTGTTTATCTGAATACTAGTCCACTTCAGTTTATATTAGAATTGACAACCTCCGGAGTTTCAATGAAAAATTATGAATACATTTTGATGAGCCATTTCTTCTAAATCGAGTTTGGTGTTCAGATGTACCTATCTTCACAAAAATAATGGCAATCATTGATTGTGTTCGGAAACAATATAGCGCCAACTACGACGGATTCCCGCGATCATAGTATTAAAATTACACTGAATTAATTAATGTGCAAAACTTGATGTGGAAAAAGGGTACCATCTAAAGAAATGTTTTCATAATTTACCTTTGTCTCGTGTCTTTATAAATAACTTAAGACAAATATAAACGATATTCTATGTCCTGAACGAGCTAAAACTAAATCCAAACTATCTCCAAATATTCGATTTTCAATAAAACAGGCCATGTTCATATACATGTAATGCAATGATTACAAACGATCTGTATAGATCCACACTCGCCTCATTCTTGTACCCAGCGGTTATCAAGATTCTCGACCAAGCCTCTGGGCATGAGAATACATTCGACTACAATATTACAATAAGTGTAATTTTGATGTATACAAATGACATTTATCTATGTGCACATTGATTCTCAGACTGAATACATGGAGAAAAGTTACCAGAGCAAGTAAGTTAATACAGGATCAGACAAACTAATTGATTTATACTTTGTAGTTCAATATTTTAAGAATTTAAGCTGATTTGTCCCGTGTTGTCTAGAACGTTGATAAATTACGTACATACTGAGGCAGACAGATACACTTTTCATTTGTTTTCTTATCCATAGTTAAATCTAGTTTGTATATTGAAATTGGAAACAAAAACAACAATTACAGTCATATATCTGTTTGATTGGTGGTCTTACTTTTATATATTATGCTTAGATTTCCTTAACTATAGGTATTATATTCTTATATGCCACCAGTTTTCTTAACTATAGGTATTATATTCTTATATGCCACCAGTTTTCTTAACTATAGGTATTATATTCTTATATGCCACCAGTTTGACGCACCAACATAGCATGGGTTTCTTTTTTTTCTACCTAAGCAGGAAACCCATGAACTGAACTTTACTGAACCAGTGTCGCCTCCCACCAACGCTACTTATCAATTTCTAAACATAAAATCAAATTCAAGCCATGACTACAAGCATCTTTGAACCACCGCCTTTGTACAAGAGCCCTATACACTGTATAACATGTATACAGGGTCCATGCCTTGTTGTACAGTGTAATAGCACCACTAGGATTGATTTTCCTTCCTCTGAAATTTTCGGACACAAACGTAAACTAAAATTTCAGCCACACGGTGTATTAGTTTGAGTGACTTTTACTTAGAATACATTCTCCTCATTATACATGTAGCATGCTATACATCACAAACGTCTCCAAGCAGGCTTGGCCGAAACTGTGTGTTGGTAAGCCGCTAATAACTATTCACACTAAGTCTTGATATATGTATATTGTTTACTAATTGACCTCAAAAACACAATGTCCGATTTTTTTTATGAGAGCGGGCATTTTGCACAATTCATTGACACGTGAAAAATTGCAAAAGCGCAAGAGAAGTAAATATTTACAACAGTTTAGTCTGCATTTTTAAGTAAAATGTACATTTGAAAAAATAGTACGTATTACACTGTCGCCACGTGATTGTATTTTTTATTTTCACCAGAGTTAATTGACCTATTGATTGCACCAGAATCAAGTGCATTGTTTTTCTTGGGTCCCATTCATTTTAATGTCTACGACAGATTTTGCCTATAAGGTCATAGGCCCCCACATTTGTAAATCCTCAGTAAAACATTGTAAGCGTATATGAAATTCTTGTCTCCGTATACAGAGTTGGGAACAAAATAACATTGATCTATACAGCTAAATTATTTATTAGATAAATGACTAACACAATGTTCTGCTTAAAGATCTCAAGAAAGTTCTATGTTTGCTTTTCCTAGACACAACACCAAAATAGCAAATGGATCCATTAGAGTTGTTGGTCCGGAATGCATGATGAATTCTTTCCCCAGTGGCGCGGTTTGAAATACATTTCAAATGAAGCGTAGTATAATTTAAACATTAATATTATAACACCAAACAAGAACATATACATGCAAATGATCAAATAAGGATTAAATATATAGCATTGCTTATTTTATACTTCTCTCGTCAGATATTTTCTGCGCAAAAAAAAACTTTTTGTAACAGTATTTTCTCGATCATTCAAAACTAAGTTACATTTTGTATTTCTATATACGAATGGCCTAAATAGTGTATATGAGTTTGTAAGTTTCATTCAGTATTTACGAGACAGTAAAATGAGCTTTAAATGATGCATTCATACTCATCAGTATTTACAATAAAGTACTTAGCATTTTAATCTTAACCTTATTCATGTATTAAAGATCGTACGTGATTTTCCTTCAAAAAGGTGAACGTCACTTTTAGCAAATGTTAACCTCTCAAGGGAGACAACTCTTTAATTCAAGACAAAATTTTACAACACGATTTACTTCCCCTTTTGTTTCCTGTCAGCAATCTTATTAATATAGACGGCATTTACAATATTATAACACTCTGGTTCAGATCCTATGCTATTAAAAACACCAATTGTTGCCAAATAGCTAAATCAATATGCAGTTTAAAACAGTACCTTTAGGAGACTGTGTATTATTATTGTTTAGATATAAATTGTAACACCATTCATAATACGTTTGTGAACGCAAACATTTTGCAAACTTATTTTTGTTATTTATTTATTTTTACAGTTTCCTTTCAAATATTCAACAAATATCTATCCACATATTGGCATAATACCTGAGAATTTCAAGTAAATATTAATTCAATTTTAAGTCAAAATTCCCACTTTGAATTGTCATTTCCACATATATCAACTTGTCCGGATTAAAATTGCACTGTCCAGTAGTTCAATCTGGGACTTTAGTCAGTTATCTTTTTCCCTGATAAAGTCTGACGCAATTCAATTGGTGAGTAGGTCCTTACAGTTGGAATCCTCGGATTTTATCATAAAATTCCTATGTAAGGATAACAAAATATTGCATCTAATATCTTTCTTGTTAATAAAGATATTAACAGAAGTGATCAAATTTAGATAGTTCTTAACCCTAAAAATACCTCGAATTTCAAACAAATTAAATGATTTACAAAAAAGGTTATTAAAGATCAATTTTGGCAAATTTACTTTGAAAAGTAAGGGTAAATAAGGGTGAAGATATTAACTTGTCGGCAGACATAAATGTACGAGTTGGACAAGACAAGCATAGTAATTTCACATCCTTGCAGGTAATACTTACAATGAGGTTGGTTGTATCATTTTCTCCACCTGTATCTGTATCTTGTTTTTCATCATCAGTATCTAGTGATGTTGTTGTTGGTGTTGTTCTAGGTATCTTAGGATTTAAAGACATTGTTAATCTTGCTGGTATAATCAGATTCGATATACCTGAAAATATAGAATAAATATTATCGTAATTTTGGTCAATAATATAGTAAATTTATACTGGGTTTAACGCCGTGTCAACACATTTTTTTAGATTATTTTACGGCATCCAGCGCACCTAACCTAGCTTTCATGTACCCTTGTCTATAAACAGTACTCATTTTACCCCCCACAAGGCCGGAAACTTCTCCATGTACCTTATTAATGGACCTCATTATTGTCAAATTTTCAAGGGAGGATATATCCTTCCCGTGCGGGATTCGAACCCGTGCATCCTTTTGGACACTAGATTCGAAACCAAGGCGCGCTGCCAATTATTTCATCGATAGTGGGTATTTGAATATTGAATAAGTGGGTTATACATGTATGCATGATGAATACATTTACTCATTTTACAAGTCTTTCACTGAAGACTATATTATATAGATCTATGATCAGAAAATACAATTTTTGAATTTTTGAAAGGAACTTATATTGTTATAATGCAATTAGTCAATTTATCAATACAGGTTTACTATGTGATACAAACGTTAAACCACAATAATATCATGGAAATGAATCATGCAAATAATACATAAACACACCATTGATTAATGGTCTTTATCAAAGAGATGACAATTTCATCTTCTTATTGCAACATTTTAGCAAATTTATACAGTATTCAGAATTATTCAAGGGAAACAACTCCATCACTGATTTTACAAATAAACAATCAAAGTTGTCGTTATTGCAATAATTTTGTACGTGTATTAGAGCATGTAGAGTAGTCGGCATCAACATGAAACAATAGAAAAATCGCATTAAAGATCGTTTAGATAGAAAAACACTTAGAGAAAAACTGCAGGATTAAAGTAGGGCTAAATGGACGCCTAGAAAATGTGAATTTTATCAGAATATCTAATATAAAGGCACCAGAATGTTATTATATAGTATTCAGTAAATAGACCTGGTTTTCCATGGGTGAAGTAAATGTAGCATCATTTATATCTTATCAGATTAAAACTGATAAAAACGTTGATAAACTAGACCATTATATATATCTAAGAATAATAATGATATAAAAAAAATAAATGCATATTATGTTCTAGTTCATTTGTAAGGTAAGATATGTTGACTTCAGATATATACCGTTTCAGTGTCAATTAGTCTGATTAAAAACCCAATTATCTAAAATTCTCCGCGCGCCTACTCGCTAATGTAAGATCTTGCTATTTTGATATGATGGTCACGTTCAAGTGACCTTTTCTCATTGTAATTTTTATGACGCAATCATTATGTTTAGTAACCTGTTTACCTCGTCTACTTGATACTATTAGTGGTGTTTTGTCTAGAAAAGCTACGCACTGGTTGGTCGACACAAAGGTCACTTCGACGTGACCCTCGGAGCGACCCTGAGAGATCCAATACGACATTGCAACATTGTCGATTCAAAGTGAAGTTCGAGGTTTCTAGCACCTAGACAATTTGTTAATGTTTGTTCTTACAGGAACCTGTTGAGACAAACGAGCAGTTATTGCACCGTAGTACCTGGTTTAAACTCCATCGGCCTTTGTTTTAATAACCCGCCCGGTTAGTTCAGTTAGTAGAACGCAAGTCTACTGATAGAGGGGTCGTGGGTTCGAATCCCGGGCGGGGCATACTTCCGTGGAACTTGGTCATGAAATTATTTCTACGGCCATTCTCCCTCCTACCTATGATTTTTAATTATGTAGGGCAGTTGTCAGTCACTGACAGAAGTATGCGCTTAGTAGTTTGTTAACAACTAAATCCAGAGATTTAGCCTTTCCGGGAGAAGTGAGTAGGTTGACTGACAGCCGTTATATGACCTATAAAATGTGTTGCTACGGTGTTAAACCCAACAAAAACAAACAAAAGCCTTTGTTTTACCTACACAATATATCTTGTGCTTTTTAGCAATGTAAGATATCTGTGTCGTAAGATGACAGTTGCTGTTCCTGATATGATTTCACAATCCTTGTTTAGATGACAAAACACGTTTATTTTAAAAAGTGAAAAAGTATGCGTTGTTTATTTTACGCGGTATAACAAATAATGAATATTTGTACAACGAGTGATATTCGTCTTCAATTTCCCCAAAATAACAGAGTGTACATTTTTTGCCCATAAGAAGTCAAAATCGATGTTTTGATAATCTAACTTTAGAATGTAAAATGACACTTATGTCTTCCTACAATTCCCATGGGCAGGAAATCCATTTGGTAAATGACAGACAGAAATAGAGAAATAAGAGCAAAACATAGAAGAAAAACATGTAATTGATCAGTTTTTCCTTTTGTAGTCATACTCTCATGACTTACTATTGATAAGTATCATTGGTAAGTCTCCGGGATGTTACAATGAGATTAGACAAACATATATAGAGTCTGCTGTTGCGGCTTTTTGTTATCTTTGTAAACAGTGTTTGGCTTATGGAGCGGCGGAATCTGATGATGTGGAATTTATTTTATTCATTGATGTAATGGAAATGGTAAACTTTTGATGCTGAATTCAATGGTTTTGGTTCTAAAAGCGTTTTTCGTACGGCTTGGGTTGAAATTCTGCAAGCATTAACAAAATGACTTTATTTCATTACACAGTTTAACGTCAGGTGGGATGACCATAGCAGAGGCAAGCAACCAGGCGATCAGTAGGAGTTTTACTGTCGCTTACTTGTACAAAAGTCGCGTTTTCCTTACTTTCACAAGAGTCAATTTTACCTCCGACTATAAACTAAACGGTCGTAGATTATCAAATGTTAAGCGGGAATTGCATGATTTTGCCGAGTTTTTTGCATCGACCAATCGTTCTGCTCACAGTCCCTGGCATTCGGAACACCTCGACCTTTTATGAATGAATAATCACAAAAGGATTCGTCTACCTTGGCGGCTTGGGTTTTTACTACCTACGCGAGGAGAAGCACGTAACGGTTATGCAAAATAGTTCTTGTAGTATATACACAAATCTTTGTCAAATCAGATTTCTGTATTATGTATTGAACGAAATATTGTTCAACGAAATCATTGAACAGTGTTTACGGGCTAAAACAGAAACATCACCCTTCGCCTAAACGGCGATCGTGTATTTGTTTACTTCAACACCGGTATTTTCAAAATTGCGCCTAAACGTGTCCGAGGTTATTCGAAGCGAATGGCCGAAGAGTTCCGAATGAGTTCCTGGATATGCCAACATCGCTAGGCCTAAGTTATGTACCCTAGTACAAAGCATATACCCTCGCCAGTGACTGACAATTACTCAACATGATAAGGTAGTAGGTGGGAAAATTACCGTTAGAATATTTCATATCCATTGCATGATTATTGTAGACCTGTAATCTGTTGCAAAATGAAACATTTTATTCCAAACCATTAACTTATTTGTCTTTCAGAAGTGAAAACATTCTCGTCTCATAGACGCATATGGTAATGGCTTGGAACAAAATGTTTCATTTTTGTAGCAGACTAACTACTATAATTTGTATGTTCTTAATAGAAATAAAGTGACTAGCTAACTCATAAAGCAAGTGTAGCTGAAGTCAAGATAATAAAGATTAGCCCGGAAGGATTTGAGTCAAAATTAGCTCAACATTTGAATAGCATAGAAAATGGAATGATTTTGGTGTTTTTATTAATGATAGGATGTAGACATAAAAACTGATGGGTGCCACATAACCTATGAGCAATTCCGATAATTCAAAATGGCGTCCAAGATGGCGGAAAAATCTGTTGGCAACAGTAAAATAAGTAAAATATCGCATAATGATTATTTATGGTACTTAATGCGATCAAACAACGTGGTTAAATTTTATAATTCAATTCATAAAAATGGAAGCCGCCTGGCTAGCTCAGTTGGTAGCACGCAAGTCTACTGATCGAGGGGTTGTGGGTTCGATTCTCGGGCGGGGCATACTTTCGTAGAGCTTGGTTGTGAAATTATTTCTACGGCCATTCTCCCTCCAACCAATGATTCTTAATTATGTAGGGCAGTTGTCAGTCACTAACGGAAATATGCGCTTAGAAGTTGGTTAACAGCTAAATTCAGAGATTTCCGCCTTTCCAGGAAGAGTAAGTAGGTTATGTGCTATGACCTATACAATGTGTTGCTACGGCGTTAAAACCAACAAAAATGTATTTCAAAAAAAGTGATACATAAATTGTATTCCCAAATCTTATAACAAACATTGTATAAGACAAATGTTCAAACAGAACAAGTGTTCTTTAGACATGTGAATCACGATAAATGTGATAAAAATCAATGAAAGTTTAAACATAGAAAACAACATTGATCTACAAATGTTGTGAAATATGACACTAGCATCAATCATCCAATTGTCTGTAACAGTCAAGCAGTATGACATTTTGTGCAATAAACATAAATGGCTAGAGTAAAATCGATTTGTTTTCCTCTCTTTTCTCTGTATTGTATCTCTCTCCCTGCTTGCCTGTTGGCCTGCCTGTCTGCCCACTTGTCTGCCTGCATATCTGCCCACCGGTCTACCTGCCTTTGTCTGTCTACAGCCTTCCTTCATTTCATCATCTCTTGTAATGGCAATATTGCATTCTAAATATAATAGTCATACGTGAGAGTTAAAATGAAGAAGAGAGACTGCTAGTCATTCCAGACTAATCATACACCAAGTTGGACTAGAGCAGTGATAAAAGTGGTGCAAGAACCTACAGTTAATAATTCTCCCTCCCTTTCATCTATTTCTAAATCTCAATCCCATCTCTTTATCTTCTTCTCTTCCCCATTTTTTCTCTATCACTCTTTGCCCCTTCTCTCTATCACCATTTACCATTCTTTTCCCTTTCACTCTCGTTCCCTCATTCGATATCTTCCTATGTATGCAATTTAACAGCGTCCAGACAAAATTGATATATTTGTGTTCAATTTCACAAGAAATGCAAAATATTCAGTATTCAATTAGCCATAAAAGCATTTTATAACAAGAAGATACAAGTCGTGGGAGTTCTCCTTAATTTGCTGCGTCATTTTATCACACAAATATTTCTGGAGGCGTCGTGAACAACATCTTTAGGGGTAGAAGGTTTATTTCTATCATGTAACAACTGGCGGCAAGGATGGTGTGTCGATTGCTTTAGGGTAGTCGCAATTAGATTACATATACAAGCAAGAACAAGTGGGAATTCTTGTAAAGTAGTCATGACTGTTATTTCAAAACTAGAAAATACAGGTAAGTTAAAATTACTAACTTCAGTTTCTTTTCTAATGTATGAATGTGTTATTCTTAAATTTTGTATTACAATTGTCTAGAAAATCATATAAAGTAGCTAAAGTTTTTGCAGCCTTCTGTCGAAAGTCGAAGGCTTCTAATCCGTCGTAAACTTGAGTTGGTCAAACATTTCTTCTGACTGTCTCCAAAAAACTCCAAAAACCCAATTATTAGACCCAGAATACATGTATTACATAGGTTTGATACTTGTTCGGCCCTGGAATACTTTTGCACTTGTAAAGATTTGTATGCCAATGTTATTTTGCTACGATTGAGCGAGTCTATTCAATATAGTGTTTTGTTAAAGAATCTGTTCTCAGTGGTCATTTTAATGAGACACCAAATTGTTCAGACATTATTTAATTTCTTCTGAAGTTTTGTTTCATTAGTAAATATCCCAACACTACAAACGTCTCTGTTTGTCCCAACTTTAATACCAAGTTCTTTTCCAAGTCACCTATATTGTTTTTACCAGAGTACGTTTTCCTATTTTTTACGAGGAGATACTTCCAATAAAAACTGAAGATATTGTTCCCTAGAGTTGTTAAATAGATTTCTCTGGATAAGGTTTTGAGTCCATTTACACTAAGTTAATGATATCATGGAAGCAGATCGTCTGCTATTTCTAATTTCCGCTTTATCACAAGGCGATAAAACATTTTCTTTAGAAACATATTGGTTGAAAGATAAAACAAAGTGGATAATGTTACTAAAAGGCCAAGATTAACTTATTGGCTTTGCTGTTGTTTAGATAAATAGAGTTGATGTACCTCCGTAAAGAGAAAAGATGACGGCTTCTGGTGCAAATATCAAGCATGTTATGGTAAAGTGAAGAATTTAAGGGCAATTTGGTCTGTGGCACAGTATGCAAAGCGCAGGATTTTGAATCTAGAATATCGAACCGAAGGGATTGTTGGTTGGAGCCTCCATGCTAGTTATACCCTTTTATTAAAATCCAGTCATAATGTTGATTATTCGCCATTCATAAAGTGAAGACCTCAACCTAGTGGAAGGGTATGTGAATACTTGTTTTAAACAAAGGACCAGGAAAGATGAGTACATACCATATAGAGGGCAACGTTTAGGATGAAGTCCAACTCTTGTGACATGATTAGCGAGTTTATTAAAACTGGGAGCCTATAAAAGATGTTTCTTATGTCAAAAAAGATTCAATTGATTAAAACTGGGTACCATACAGAGGTAGAAATCAGTTTGTAAACTGCTTGAAATCAAAGAGCAAACATGAACAAATAAATGCACATGATGTCTCGGT
Source organism: Mactra quadrangularis (assembly GCA_025267735.1). Classification (NCBI taxonomy): domain Eukaryota; kingdom Metazoa; phylum Mollusca; class Bivalvia; order Venerida; family Mactridae; genus Mactra; species Mactra quadrangularis. The sequence continues at coordinate 37,250,076 of CM046296.1, read as the reverse complement.
GAACGATTTCTGAACATTTAGATCATGTGATTAGACAAGCTAAGAAGCATTAATGTCATAACTGTTATAACATGATCGACAACGCTCTGTCTTCATCTTCATCATTTTCACCATCATCATTTTCATCATCATCATCATCATCATCATCATTATCATCATCATCATCATTATAATAATAATACTCATTGCGATATTGTATACGGTATTATATCAATCGCCATTAATTTTGTATTATGACACTTTTTATTTTATTCCTTTCGTTTATCATCATTATGATAATTATCATTATGTAAATTTCTTATAAACTGAAGTAGTCTTGCTTTCATTATAATCACCAAGTAGATTTCTTTCCAGACTTTCGCAAGAAGGAAAACAAAACTATTTCTTGTATATAAATACATGTGAGATGCAGACTTCAATGTGGTTATTCACACACATACAATCAGCACAATTTCAACCTTACACAACAAATGGCATGTTCATCCTTAATGATAAAAAGACAAAATTCAACTGTGTTTCTCGTCGATTCAATATTGATTAAAAACAAATTAATCGAATAGAAAATGACATTATTTTCGGATGAATAAAACTTTCGACCTTTTTCTAAACATATTTGCAATAAAAATCGCAATATGAAATGACATTTGAATCTTGGATAAGATGTACATAGATGATTAATTAATACATAATTCTGAGAAGGAGATTGTATTACTGTCACCTTGGTACACGATGATAAACATAGAAACTAATCAGAAACATAAAATCTCGTACAGTTCTCGCGTTTTCTCGCGTGATTATATAAAAATGTTTGACAGAGATGCATAATGGAAAACATCACGTATATGTATAATGATTTTCTTGAAAATTCCACTCTGTGTTGGCAAATCATTATTTCATATCAGTAGCTGCGTTGAAACATTAAGGTAAATTCTCATTAAGGCAATTTAGTTCTAGTAGATCCAATTCCAAATAATCAATTTATTAATATGATCTGATGAATTCAAGACAAAAAATATCAAATTCAAACAAAAATCATCTAAATATACTGCAAAACAGAAGAATGATACGTGCTCAAAATTCTTCTAACACAACTCGAACATGTAATCGATGCGTCAGAACAAACTAGTCCCCACACTTCCTTAGAGACCACAATGGAAATAAGGGCTTCCCCTTTTTGTGCTATCCCCGGTGTTGGTGTGCTTGTCATGGTTAATTACAACACGCTGTGATATATGTTAATGTAATTATGCTATGTGTACACTATGCCAAATAAATATTATTATTTTTATTATTATTTATGTACATGTAATTAGACTTGCTGTGGGATAACCAATTGATATACAATAGATTCAGCGATGTCTGAAACATAATACATTCGCAATTAAAGTGTACAACAAGCGGTGTAAAAATGCAACTGGACAGAAATGGTTATAGTAAGAGAGTAATTTTGATGCTGGTTATATTTCTTGTAGGGTAGGGTGCTTCACACCGTCCGCATTTAAATTTCTTTTCGCTTTGTCTGTCGTCATACAAATGTACTAGTGGCCAAAGATAGGCTATATTTCTGAAATTAAGCTTTTAATTTGTAACTAAGCATATACACTCGCAAGTGGCTGACAATTATCATACTTGATATAGAGGTTGGCGGGAGAATGGTCATTCTCAACGAAGGTTTGTAGATTCGGCCCAAAAATGTATATGACGACTACCGGTTTGGTAGTCAGACGCGCTACTAATTGAGCTAATTCGGCATGTGCAAATAATAGCAAGAGGATCATGAAAGCACTTTAACGCTCACCTGAGTAATTTTGATATATACATAAATCCAATAGTGACCTAAGTTTTTACCCATGCGACCCATATTCGAACATGACCTCGAAATGATAATTTCAGACCAATTTCCAGGATATTTGGAACAAAACAATAACCATTGAAGTGTTAACACAACGTTTCACCTCCGTTTTACCTCCTATGACCTAGTTTTTCATCGGAGATGACCCATTTTCGAACTCATTCGTGCAAATACTTGGACAAGCATCCTCACAATGCTTGATGATAATTGAGGCAAAAATGTGACTACTAGAGTGTTCACAAACAAATATGGACGGACGATGGACGCTCAACGATCCTAAAAGCTCACCCCTGAGCTACTTCAGGTGAGCTAACAAGCAGCATTTGAATGCATATGCGATTCAAAATTCTAAAAAGCATGAGAACAACTTTGATTAAGTCAAATTATCAATAAAGTGGCCCGTTTTATTTCCACTATTATTTGCTTTTATTGGCAACGCTTCCAACATATTTTCTGCTATGACTGGTTAAACACGTTATATTGCGTGCGGCTCTCGAATATAAAAAAATGTCCTAATTGATTTACGAACTTGTAAACCAAAATTGCATCCTTACAGAAACACTGCAGTTTAAGTTTGATGAACTCTGCCGACAAACCAATGTACCTAAAATCGTTCCTTTGTCTGATGTTACTGACCTTATTCGTACTTTCTAATATTTATGAACATAAATCTATAAATAGAAACAGAATTATATGAGTAATATTCTGATATTACCGTCAAACGCAGACGTCATAAAATATATGCCGTAAATGAATGTCGTAAAAATGTCGTAAAAATATTATTTCCGGCCACAAAGAACGAGTCAAGTGCTGGTATTGTTGTCAGTGAAACAATTGACTGAAATGTAAAACAAACAATCGAAATAAATCATATGGCTTGTGATACATTTTAGAAATTGTTCCATTTATACCAATACGGAACACAGTAAATCAGGCAAGCTGAATAGGAAACTTTTAAGGCCATTACAATTATAGGTGTCCATAACTAAACAGATAAATCATTCTGTTTCTAAAGTCCCTGTGCTTTATTACATAGTCACGTGGTCAGAAAGTCGTATATCTTAATTATGAGCCTGATTTATATCGTTTCTGGTGTAAGAAATGCTCTAAATATGGCAACCTAGATATAATTTGACTAATGGAATCTAAATTACTCCAGTAAAACGTAATTTGTATCAAAGTAGAACATTTAACCGAGCGGTCAAAGTCGCTTCCAATAGTCGATGGAAACGTGCTAGAAACAATCATGTATTGACTACTCTCGAACTTGTATTACGGACAGTATCCAGACGTAAAATTGTTTTGCGCTAAAATATCCATCTGAAATGGAACCCACGACCTTCCGAGTCAGAAGCCGATACTGTATTATATCACCATAAGGTTATGTTGAAAACAAGGGAGTACATGAGCATTATAATTCGTCTTTACCTCCTGCAGGAACAAGAAAAGTCCTAACCGTATCGAAGAAAACAAATATAAAACATGTGCACAGAGAACAATAGGATTTATATTGTGCTGAGAGATTTTTATGGGAAAAGCACAAACTCAACTGCCCGTACTAAACATAGATTATTGTCATGGATATAGTATACTAAAATAGTATACTAAGAATCACATAACAAAAGATAAAATCTATAATGTACCTTTTCAGTCGATTTTACATTTTACACAAGTACATCAGATCATTGTACTTGCCCTCTAGCAGGTGATTCTCAAAGAAACTCTTGACACTCGAATGTCGTGGAACAAGTGTAGATAGCTGTCTTGCTCAAGGAAATTAGCAGAGTCAGGTAAGTTGGGTTTGAATCGTGCAAGTGAATAAGTGAGCTCTTACCCCTCTTTACTAAACCGTCTCAGTAGTGGACTCCATTACATCAACAACGTCATGCATACATTGTATTTTCGAAGTTTAGCTTAGATTGCTTTGAAGTTATTTCTGTCCTAAGTAAACCTATGAAGTGCAATGTTTGGCGTCAAGGTTGTGACATTCAGTGTCAGATTTTTTAAGCAACGTTTAGCGTCAGCAGTGTGTTATTTAGTGTCAGTGTTGCAACGTTAAGCGTCAATTGCGACGTTTAGGGACGCTACAAATACCCAGAACATGTTAAAAAAATAGTGTTAACATTTTGTACACTTTTGAACATTGAATAATTCTAAATGGCATGCAGGCCCAACAGGCGTTTCAACTTTTTATGTCTTCAAACTGCTTGGGTTTAATAAGCATGGTTTGTGGTTTATGTAATACATGCATCAACTTTAGTGTATACAAGCTAATCAATCTCGGTGATATTTATCCTATACATAGACCTTAAACTATAAAATGGTATAAGCTAATTCATTCACTGAACCAAAAATAGAAAGTAATACAGTATTGAAGATAAACATAATATAATATCATGACATTTATGGAACTAGATTTTCCTGATATTGTCTTTGATGATGTACAAGAATAATTTTGGATTCCATACAGGTACCACTGTATTGTCTTTCATTCATATAAATAATCGTTGAAAACCCAATTACAAATGTAGCTAATTGTGTCAAATAACCTTAAACAATTTCTTGGAAATCTTTTCTTTTGTAGCAGCCATTAAGAAAATGTGATGCTTTCAAAATGACGAAAAGAACGGAACCACCTGACCTTTATCTAGTAGTAGTATCAAACATGACATTTTGTGTCATTACTATATTAAGGTGCAGTCAATGCTATAATTTCAAATTACGGATATAACGGTAAAGTGCGATTTTTATCTAGAACCGTAAACATAACACTGTGTTACTATATTTAAACACGGTGTCATGTTTTATATGGGAAATTACAGTACAGATGCAGTGATAATGGAAAAAGCCTATTATTTACAGACTCTCTAGTTCAATATGTCAAAGACAATGTTAAAAGTTAACAATAAATAACTCCCACACTACTTTATGATGTCAAACCATTGATCGATGCCAGATTTTATTCTATTCTAACATGCTTTGTCCAGCAATCCTCTATTTGAACAGTAAAAACATTGTAGTGTTGTATAATGTTGTCATACCACGAGCACGAAATGATGACGTAATGATTGTGATATCTTTTGTACATGTATTGTTCTTATTTTTCAAGATATCTATTATTTTGGAATGAGTATACTTATTCTTGCATGGTGAACTGTTGCTTTAAGACGCTGGGTCGGTATTGTTAGAAATACACCAAGACATTCGATCTTTTGTGGAATAAGCCTATGAGCCAATCACCCCGAATATCATAGGCAGTATACAGCTTTAGATCTAATATTGCTCATTTTTAGCACGATATTAGTTGTTTTTAAGATTTTAAGACTTCAATGTTCTATTAGGAAAATCCTTTCCTTATCATTATTCTTCTTTAGTTTTACATCGGCTCTGTTTTTAACACATCATTGCAGAAGCATATATTTGGTCATTTTATGTATTGTATTCTTACTTGTAGGTGTCCTAATATAAACGGAAACATAAACTAAATCACCGGCAGTAATGTGTTTGCATCGACGCTAAATGCAACGTTGCTTTCTTTTTAGAACTAAAATAAAAGGTCGATTATCAAACGTAACACTGTTTAGAAAATTCAACAATTTAGAAAGCAGAATAGTTTGAACTGTTTATTGTGTCTCTAAATACCTGCTATATTCTGATAACTTCTTGGTTGTTTAAGTTTGTTGTTTGTTTTGGTTTTACGGCGCACCAACACAGAAAGGTCATATCGCGCCGAAAGCAATTAATGATACTATTAATTCAATCGATATTAGTGATCTTAAGCACTATATTTTATTATATACATTTATTTCCTTCAAAAAGTTAAGTATCGCATGTGATGGTACAGACTTAAAAAGTTCTTTAAGTGAGTTAACCTTATAATGTTTGTCACGGATGTATTTAAGATCCTGACAGTCAATGAGAATGTGGTTGTTAAAGAGTTTCAAGCATGTTGAAGCCTAATGAATATATCTTCATATAGTGGCTTTAATGCACGGTACAGAAAACAATGCGATAATAAAAGTTACGAAACAAATACTTCTTGCAATGTTGTTATGGTAAACAACAAACTTACACTTGCAGACAAATTGCTCATAAAACTGAAAACCGAAGAATAAATAGGTTAGTGTACTGCAGACAAAAGAGAATTTAATCATACAATTAAACAAGAAACTGCAGACAGAATGAACTTAAATGATTTAATTAGATTTAAAATACATAATACATATCATGTATATTGCAACAACTCTGGTGCAAGTGTAATCGTTTGTTTGTATTAGATCTGAGTTTGGTAGGAAAATGTTGCAGCTGTTGATTGAAATGTCTGTATACATGTTAACTAATATAAGGTCCAATAACTTGACACAACATTCGACGTTCGATATTCAATAAGGAACATCGAACCAGTGCGACGTTTGACATTGGCATAATGTGCGAATATCGAATTAAAGTTTGTCAAACTTGAGTTGACCTTAACAAAATTCCAATTTGGCATGGCCTAACCTTTGCTGCAACACGGAAATGAAATGTATCCATAGAAATTGTGACTCCATGGCATGATTAATGAACTAAATAAACAATGATTTGTATAATATTTTTAAATCCTTGAACATAGCATTTGCAGCAATGCATTATTTGTACTGTGAAGGAACTTTTGGAGGGCAGTGTATGAGTATGAAGTTACGTTATTGTTCCGTTTTATAGCTTTACTGTGATAGAATATTGATATCACAATCTACATTTGAAATGAAAACCATCTCATTTCACAATAAAGCATGAAAATGAATAGCTAAAATAATCAACATTCTCAAATTTGATACAACTAGGTAATTATGAAATTCAAATACACACGCGTGCTGCTGTCGATCAGTTAGACATAGTGAAGCATGTGTTCAATAAATGAAAATTGCAATGCACCTTCAACTAAACGCACCTTCTATGTTATATGATGCTTATGATATGAATTGGTAATGAAAGTGGTGCAGTGGTAGGACACGTGCTTAAGGGTCGAGAGGTCCCGAGTTTGATTTAAAGTAGGGGCACTACTAATTCCCTTGAGCAAGAAGTAAACATACAGTTGTTCAACTCCACCCAGGTGTAAATGAGTACCGTGGAGTATCGCACACTTTCTAAAATTCTATGCATATGTGTAAAGTATGATTTTTTTTCAACTGTTAGTGGTGCTTACATTCATCCTGCCTGCTGATTTAAATATTCGGTATTTGTTCAATAATTCCCGTACACAGATACTACAGTACTTCTGTACTCAATAATAATGTAGATAATCCGTTTTATGTACGGATTATCGAACGAATATTGAATATTTAAATCAGCCGGGTTAATGAATTCGCAACTGACAGTTGAATAGACAATTACCAATACAACATACAAAAGCAGATCTATGGAAATTTGTAGAAAGCATACTTGTATGTCAATGTTTTAAAATTATTCCTAACGTACATGTATGCGGTTTACTCAGAACACGATGGGAAACAGAAGGAAAATAAACTATAAGAGTCTATGAATCTATTGAAAAAAGATTCCAACTGAAGCCATTAACCTGTGGTTAACCGCAAAACAAACCACGACCCATCTTGCAACGTCCGTGAAGTGAGCCAGTGAACTAAAATCAATAAGAAATTAAAATATTTATGTTGGGAAACATCACTTTAAACTGTTAGTATAGCACCTGTGTGTAAAATGCATGGTTAAATCTCTGGCTTTAGTCCAATGTTTAAGTCGAAGATTTTCAGACTCATTATTCTCAAATTATGTAAAAATTGTAAATTTTTAACATTAGGTAAAAGCTAAACATATTTGAAATCTTCGACAGATGGTAGATTTTGAAATATCTTGTCAAAACATGTTGTCTCTGGGAAGCTGCAGGGTATCCTCTAACGATAAATATAGATTTTATTGCCAGCAATCAATCACGAATTTTTTTCTAGATGTTGTTGATTTCTGTATTAAAATCTAAGTAGAATTTGTTTATCTAAACTAAGAATGGCATAATATATTGATAAGCAAATATAACCACCCAAGACTACAGAGCGGGGAATTTTAAAGGGATATACATGCAAATGACAGTGCCAAAAGTATAGAACCAATTTTAGTCTTTAAAACAGTATTAAGAACGTAAAAAATAACTTACTAATAAAATTTGTCACTTTAAATATAACATTCAACTGAACGTATTAAAACATGTGGCATACACATTGTTGAAAACGAAAGTAGGATACTGAGGGAATCACCAAGCTATTTATAGATTTGTTTTATGTCGAACTTGCTGAAATTAAACATTTTCATTGGTCGCTTCTTGAATAGACCAAGACTTTTAATAGAATTATACTAATGTTGCACAATAACAAGCTCTAGTATCTTCTCATCAGTAAATGCATATTTTAACACTAATCTATCTTTAGCTAACCTGACCCACGTGGGTCTTGTTAGGAAACACCCCAAATATTACGAGAAAATAAAGAAATATTTTGCCAAGTAGTATAACAGTGTGTTTGTTGCATATACAGTTATAATATATATATTTCAAAATCAGCAAACATGAAGTTGAACTTTTGCCTTGCAATTTCTTTAAAGTGTATAGTTTTACAACGGATGGTTTATAATACATAATTATATTTCAAAATTCACATTTTTATTAGTATCAAACTCTAATGATAACAGCATAAAAAAGATTACTATGAATAAAATGTCTCTGATTTCGTAGACGTAACAGATTCTTGCAAAAAATTATGAAAATAAAGTCAACTAAGTATAGCTCTGTATACAGAATCAAAGAAAATATGTCGCACATTTAAATGTTTGTGAAGTAAATTTGAAGAACTGAGCAGTTAGTGTATAAAAGGTACTAGTTCAAAGATTTGGTTAATTTTTTCTATAATTTCAAAATATCGTTCAGTGTCTGTAATTGTGTCAAAAAAAATAATTCTTATTATTTTAAAACCAACTGACCTATATGTTGCAAGAAATATACAATAAAAGTCACAGAAATGCACTATACCGTGACATACGGGGAAGATATTTACTACATGAAACACCATCATTTGTAGTTGTATGTCAACTTGAACTAAAATTGTCATTATCAGAACACTACTTTCTTAATTCCAAAAATGTTTCCATACAATTTTGATAGTTTTAGAAAAAGTTGATTTTTAGTTGTAATCTGTGAATGAGTACCTTTAAACTGTGTTTGCCTCGATTTTGGTCCTTTGCAATGAATCTTATCAATAAATGAATACTTAGTTTTATTGTCAAATTATAGATCATAAGCATATAGATGTACATTCTTTAGATATTGATACCAACTTATTTATCGCGGAATATTTTAATTACAAATTCAGTATATTAATTAAATGATTTATGTATGCAAAACATGCACTGTTTCATCAGTGTTTAGCAACTTAAGCAATCAAAAGTATCATTGAAAATGACCTTATCGAGTAACCTATGGTAAAATTCATGATCTTTGAATTAACTGGGTTGTATTTATTGTGAATAATTTCAAACTATCAGTCGATGAAAACTAATAGAGGAATCGCCCGACAATTATCAAACTCTAAAAATTCAAACTAAACAAATACTATTGTGCCGCTTTCTAGAAAAAAAACTATAAGTTGGACCCCGAGAATTAACATTGAATAACTCCTGTATACAAAGGAATATGAGAGAAATAACCAACGCATGTATATGTATATTCAGTATAAGATTCACGTAAATATCTACATTGTACATAAGCCATGTCTATATGTACTTGAGTACACAAACAACTTATAACAGGAAATTGATTTAACCAACATTTTCTTCCAGTAAAATCTATTACGTTAATTGATTACCTAGTACATGTAAGTCTACACTCTTAATGTAGTACTCTCCAAAACTATGTATCTAGAACATTCTGATAGTGAACTTCGTTAGTTCCACTTAAATGGACAACTAAACCCTAAACCAGATTTTACAGTGGTATTTATACCGGAGAATTACTATAAAGACCTTGGGCTCATATCATCAAATGTCTTACGACCTATTTTGTCGTAAGTCGCTCTATCTTGTCTTGCTTAATCATCGTAAGATAAATGCTAATACGCTCCCCAGCTTGGTTATAGCAAAAACATGCGACTTGGAAGATTTTAGCCCTAAAGGTTCAATATGATAAATACAATGTCTCGTTTTTAAGACCATTCCGATGTTTGGACCACCAATCTTGAGGACCCTTAAATTGGACTTTAATGAAGCTTAAACCGCTAAAAACAATACTATAATTTCTTTTTTTATTATATTTAATACAATGTTTTGCAGTCAGACTGTCAAACTAACTTATCTTTATAATGCAGTTGCAAATGTTTTACTTGGTTTCCGCAAATTGTACAGAAAGGTTCATTGAATTAGTGTGAAATGTAGGTCACAAATTCGATTGCAAACAAAGCGTATACATCACCAGTCGCAGAACATTTTCATTAGCTGGCAAAAATTCTACGAAACTTGCTTAGGAAAAGAAACTATGCGTTTTAATGTGCATACATATCAAGGCGGGTGATTCAAACATAATTCAAACATTATTTGGGTAGTACTCAAACAAATACAAAAAAAGTAAAAAACTATACCAAAATATTAAGTTGTTTTTTTTCTTCGTCGAGGCAGACAAATAATTGTGACTTTATCGTTTGTAATTGATTTCCTGAAACCAATTTTAAAATTGCACAAAACGTCAATAGTGTGTGCAAGTCAATTTGTATTTAAACTGAAAATAACCATCAATTATATCGATGATTGCCATATTTAACTTTTCTATGTGCCAAGGTATAATTTTAACGTCATTTTGTGTTAACTCTAGTCTACAGACTCTGGCAACAGTAGGGATTTTACTAAGCAAAGATTTTTTCTTCACTTTTTACGGCAAACTATAACAGTCATTAATTAAATGTTTTCAAATCGGTTCGAAAGTTCACTCCATAACAGGGTACCGTATATACTAGCAGTCATGTCCCATTCAGATTGTCAACAAATCTACAAATTGAATTTGGAAATTTTCGACCTGCAAGGGCTGTATTAAAACGTTGCACCATTGTGTCGGCTGCATATAAACGGGGTTAAACTTCATAGAGAGGTTGATAGTTAGATACAAGTATAAGTAGCCCGATGACTATAGGGATAAGAGCTATAATTCGGTCAACGTATAATGGCATAAAGTTTACACTGTAAAACGCACATACTTTACACTTACGTTGTTTTGATGAGATTTATTTGACGTCTTTACAAATAACAAAAATATCAATATAAAGATTTTCTATTTCATCAGCATTGCAAACAGAATGTCTTCTGCACAAAAATGTACCAAATCAGACCTGTCAGTCAATACGTTATTTAGGATATATAGTCACGTGATCTTCAGAATATAAACAAACTTGTTGCTCATCTTTTTTAGAGCCAAAAGATAGGAAATGTTCATAAAGTGCATAAACTACATGTAATAGATATGCACTTCTTTTTCTCAAAAATGTCTATATAAGCATGTCCGTTGTAGCTGTTTTCTCTAAATCCACTGCAAAAACATATTTTACACATGACATAGTTCATCGTTTGGTTCGATTTGTTCGCGAAAGACATGGCGCTAACTATCAAAACCGTCAGAACCAATTTGGATTTCTTGAGATTTTTTGGGGAAAGAAATGAAATACTTATTTTATGTACTACATGTATCTAATTTCATACAATAGTTTTATCTGGAAAGAGAAATCGGTGATAAAGTACTTGTTAACCTTATATGTTGTTGTAGTAGATCACGTGACTATAGACCTTGTTATTACAACATGGTTATTTTCTTGGCAAATATAAAACAAAAAACCAGCTGAATCATAAATTTGATTTCTCAAGAAGGCAACTTCATTACCAACCAGATCTTGTTAGTTTACATGTATCAAATATCGAAAATAATTAACAAGTTCTAATTGAGGCAGAAATTGTAATTAATTACCTAGGAATGTTGAACATATAACTATCATGTACTGTGGCGTTCAAAAGTCTTTGTCTAAGAAAATTCTGTTTTTATGATGAACCGATTTACATTTAATCATGAAAAACAGTAGCGTGTTCAATTACACTAAACGTTACAGATAGTTACATAACGATACATTCGGAACTCCTCGGCCATTTGCTGCGAATAATCTAATCTTATAAACAAATACACGATCGTTAAGGCAATGAGTGATGTTATAAAATCTACGGACTAAAAACGAAACATCACTCATTGCCTAAACGATCATATATTATTTGTTTATTTCAACACAGGTAGTTTCAAAATAGCGTCTAAATATGTCCAAGATTATTCACAGCGAATAGCCGAGGAGGTTCCGAATGTATAATCGTTACGGAACGTTACGAAACGTTCGCGGTAAGTGAACACCCTACAGGAAACTAGTCAACTACCAATCTCCGTAAACAGATATCATGTAGAGTGTTGTCGTACAGGATCTCTAAGATCTCAATGGAAGGTCACGTCGAGATGATCTTTATGTAGACCAATCAATGCGTAGCTTTCATTTAGACAAAACACTATTAATAGCATTTTGATTTCGTAATTTCTAATTTTAGACCAAGGTTTGCGAGATAATTTGAAAGCGGTATTATTCACAGGCTTTAATTGGACGGTTCATTTCTATTCGTGTGACGTAGAGGATGTAAACAAGTTACTTAACATAACAATTTTGTCATGTTCGAGTATATTATGATGATAAAAGGTCACATGAACGTGACCCTCGTTTGAAAACGGCCAGAGCTAAATTAGCGAATAGGCGAGCGCACAATTTTAGATCGGGTTTTAATCAGATTGGTCAACTACGAGTCATCGAGAAAATTCCAAAATCGGCATGACTTATCAACATTTGATACAAACAATGGTACATGAATATGCTTCAAATATACAGTATCCACCAAAAAGTTTGGATACATTTTCAGATGGTAGGCCTACTGAATAGCGTTTATCCATAAGTTGTATTCTGTTTATTTTGAAATGCTTTGTAGTTTTGCATTATCTATTTTATTATCAATATAATTATAACAAAGACTACAAGAATAACATTAAAGCTATATAATGGAAAATAATTACACTAAACATTGATTTCGAGGCTTTATGATGTCAGATGCTGAATCTTATAATTGAATATATTTTTTGTTTCATTTTATCACAAACCATACTTAAATACATGTATATTTAAAAAAAGTTTCAGCAAAAATAATTATCAAAATTCAAAAATTGTTGATTTATTTTGTCTCCAACTTTTTGGTGGGCACTGTAGCTAAATTACTTGCGATAAGCATGTTCAGTTTGTTCTAAAAAATTCATTTGTCCAAGAACTTTTGGAAAGGAGCTATATATCAATTAACAAGTTTTCTGTTTGTTTGTAAGACCATTGATCCGAGCTCTTTGAGACATGCAGACTTCAAGACTTCCAGGCTTTCAGACATTTTATATAGAATATTTTATATTTACAAGGTTTCCACTCCAAACGAGCAGTATTAGCTATTATACCGCGTACTGATTAAGTTCGACGGTGTTTACATTGGAAGAGTTTTCCGTCAAATATGACTAGCTAGGTTTTTGTTGCTGGTTGAAGTTTTACAGGTAGTATACACCTGAATATATCTAAGAATTATCGATTTTGATAAAAAAAGAACTTATTTTCTAATAAACTTTACGATATTTCTAGTAAAAAATGTGGAAGTTTCAAGCAATGTACAATATAACGCGTACAACATATGGTTGAACTTCATGTAAAATATCTCTTTACGTTTGAATGAATACTCTGACATATAGCTTTTTCTCAAGTTAAACTTTGAAGCAAATTCTTTTCAACTATGTTATTGATATTTTTGTTCAATTTTCAGTAGCGCATACAGTTATCCTGGTCATTTGATACATACACCATTTTTGTACTTGCGGTGTATAATCGAATATTTAAATCAGTGGGGTTAATGTATGCGCTACTGGCAGTTAAAAATATGAAAACTATTCAGATTTCAATACAGAAGCTCGGGTCACCTTATTGTCATAACCAAACTAATTTACGTGTAAGAACATTACCTTATAATTGGTCATGCATATTAAATAACTTTTTTGATAATGTACTTTCCAACTAAATAGGTGGATACTGAGATTCCCCTATATCATTGTACTGATTAAAACTGACCACTTTAATATTCTGCATTTATAAACTTAGTTATGTTTGATTTGTTCCAACTGTATGACCTAGGACGTCGTAACATTGCTAGGGTGGTTCTAGTTTATATCAGAGTGTATGTAAATGGAAAGTTTACAATGGTAAATATATAGACGTGAAATTAACAGTACCTCTGTGAGAAGTTTTTTTTGGGGGGGGGGGGTAGATACAAGATCGGCTACAGATAAATACGGAAATATAGGTTGTATTTGTTGATTGATTGATTATTATAACCCAACGCCCTATATTATGATTGACAAGTTGAAATGTACGATGTAAAAGATAAGTCAGTATACAACATATGGATTTCTATCTTTTATTGTTTGTACCCTGATTTCTAGACCATTCGATTCTTGGTTTGTTACAGTTCCTGTATTGGGTCATGCAGATTCATATACTTTAAGAACATTCATACATTCTATTTGACAAAAAAAAACGGCATTGCACTTGTTTTAGTCATTGTTCTAGTTAAAGGCCATACATCCATGACAAACAGATATAGTAAGTAATGAGCCTGTCTATTCACTAGGTGAATAAGGTGATATATGAACATCATTTAACTGTATAAACACACCATATACATACAGGTCGTCCACGTAAACATTGCGTATATAAACAAAGCCAGTTTCATTACACACCAATATTTAGGGGTGAATTATTTTTACAATTTTATAGTTTGATTATTTTACACTTATTTTATAAACCTATCATTATATAAAATTTACAATGTGCATACACATTATTTAATATAAATGTTACACATAAAAACGGCCTGTTTAAATAAGTAAAATGCTGTTGATGCATTAGCTTATTCACCTATTTAGTGGGCAAGTCCATTATTTAAAGTACAAAAACACGCATGACCTAGAATACGACCTGTAGCTTGTTACAATAATACAAATATTTGGGCAAACTTTTAGTATTACAACAAGTCGATAGTTCAGTTAGTTTAAACATATTGTGTTGACTTACCAACACATATAATTAACAATGTACATATGCAATATTTATAATAAATATTAAATCACAAAAAGGTCTGCTCAAGTAAAATGACGCATTTGTTCCACTTTATTCACCGTATGAATGGAAAAGTCTATTATTTAAAGTATAAATATACGAACGATTTATTATGCGACCTGAGTCTTGCTAACATAGTAATGTTTATAATCGGAGTTAAACTTATAATATTTGAGTAGTAATCTGTATAGAAGAATGTCAGTGATTTAAATTAATTATCTATAGTCACATGGTATCCAAAAATTCAGAAAAATGAACATATATGTTTGAAAAACTGTCACTCCTAAGATAGAATTCTCTACCTAAGAAAGTACTCAAAAATCTTTTCACATTGTAAGCTTTTAGTTCACATTATTTATCATTTTGTATGGAAAAAATGAGATTGTATTATTGTCTAACAACAGGAATATAAACTCACATTCATTAACATACTCCATTATTTATTTTGCAACAAAATATTCTTTTGTTAGTTTAGTCCATGCAAAATGATTAACAAACAAATAATGTAATGTAATAAAAATATTATGTTTCGAAATCATTTATCATGCTTTACTAATAATAAAACAATAAACGTTAATTGGTAGTACGTGCATTCTGCCTTTATGTACACAAGTATCATTAGTGTTGACGTTCTCCAAACAAGCAGGCTGAGAGGGCTTGGTCACGTAGAACGCAGCACATTTGGACGTCCCAAGTCAGAAATTTGAACATCACTGCGCACCATGGCCAAAATTAACCTCGGATGACCTTGTCAAACGTGACCGGCTAAAGCTTAAATTGATGACACAAACCCTCAGGACCGCCAAACATGGAAAGAAAAACTTCGATCCAGACGAGACAGACATTCATTATTTTTGCCAAAGAAATAATCAACGGCCAGTACCAACTAAACCGGGTGATGGTTTACACCATTAAATGTATAACACAAATACTCGTTTCTACGTACCTTCAGCTACTAGTAGAAAGTCTTGAATCAACCAGACGGTAGACCATGATGTTTTAAGAGATAGTACCGTGAATCGAATTGTTTCTTGAGCGAACATATCGTCCCCTCCATTCTTCAAACATATCTTGTATCCAAATTCATCCTCACTTCACCTGAAATATTTCAATAATCTTTGTCATTGTATTTGGAACATCAATAATCAATCAGTTTTAAAAGTCATAGGAAAACTTCAACTTTTGGGTTTTGGGCTATTTGTATCTATCTATCTATCAATCAATCTTCCAGCCCTGGGAGCTGGGAGTCTCTTTCTCCGAATATGTGCACACCGATATATTGCCGCAAGAGAATTATACCACTCTCGCAGGTATCCGTTTACGTCTAGGTGAAGTTGGGCAATCTCAGGTTTTTCACTTGCTCAAGGCAATTAGCAGTTCTTCTGATAGGGTATGAAACCGGTATCCCTCGACCCATTGGCGGTCGGTCCGGTTCAGAGACACGAACATGAAACATGTAGATACGAATGTATTCAGTGTGTTTTGATTTGAAACAGTGCCAATTGCCTCGGTTCCAACGCATACCATAAAAGCATAAAGATTATGATGAACAGAAAAGATCTATACTATCAAAGGGCTAATCCGGTTATAGTCTATCAATTAATGGATATACGTTAGTAATATCTATTTCATCACGAAGTATCAGGCGTTTCTATGAGTGAACATATTAATTAAATTGGTTGAATAAGAATAAAGGATTTCCGATTGAATGAAAATAAAGGATTAATGTTAGACTTATAGGAACTATATGATGAATTGACAAGTCTGTCAGGAATAATCATTCAATATTTCATGATGTAAGCGACTTTATGACGTTATCTCTGACTAGTAGAGACAAATGAAGATTATTTTGATATAAGATCATGGTACACAATACGTTTTGGTTGAATAGTAAAGGTCTGTGCCCTCATAATTTATTTGAGTGCATACAAATAAAGTAATAGCTTAAAAAGCTTCACTTAATTAATACTTTTTCTATATTTGGTCGGACTTCGGTTCTATTCTTCTTTTGTCGAATTGTGTTTGTGATAAATTCAGAGCCTTCAGCGCTTTGATTTTATTGCAATCATTCATTGGTTATGGATCGTAAGTTCGAACGAAGCTAATTAGTAATTATCATAGCCAATGCAGGAATGAATGCATTCCAGATAAAAAAGAGTGCAGTGATTGTATTGTGATATCTAAATAATATCGGTTATATAACAGAACAGAACAGATACTAAATTAAAGGGTTTGAGCAATACTCATCACCCAAATAAATACAATATACATACATATACAATTACATGCGACATGAAAACATATTTTTAACATAAACATACAAAAAGAGGGGGAAATTACATACAGATAAATAAACAGTTTATTTATATCCAGTAAAAGAATTTAAGCTTAATAAGTCAAACGTTAACATGAGATGACCTTATCATAAGTGCTTCCTTTACGTATTTACATAGTTTAAAAAGAATACATTTGTTTTCAGAATGTAATAATTCAACAAATTTATACATTGATGGTTTGACATAAAAATACTTTTCAGATATTTTTACGGATAGATAAATACTTCGGACATATACAAATGAAATGGAATTCGTCCTCTATATCATTTTTATCACAAGAATTACACATACGTCTGTGACGAGGAATAAAGTTTTGTGCAGTACGGCCTGTTTGAATCATTAAAGGATCGACAGATATCTGTAGTCTACAGAAATAAACTCTGAGATCTTTCGGTAAAATATCAAGATAATTTTCGTACTCGAAAAGTGTTAGAACTCATAACATTGCATGACACTGGTTGTTTATTAAGAAAATCAAAGAAACAAAAATGAAAATGACAAAATAATTCGAACTGCAATTATGGTTGTGAATTAGAACCGAGGATATTCAAAAGTACAGAAATGATTAGGAGAGATGATGTTCAAAACGGCAACATTGAACTCATAAAATTGTTTTAAAGGTAATTTAAATCACAATGAAAACAAAACAAAGCGAATCATAACAAAACTCATAGAATTTGTTAAATTTCTACTGTAATGAAGAATAAATTTTATCACATAGCTCAGATATTGTTTGTTACAAACTGAACGAGCAAAGTTGTTTATGAATATGTCAATGTTTTGTCTACAGTTGTGATAAACATGTGTTATTTTCACAAACTGCATGTTACATTATCTCTCCAACGTCTTGTTAAGTTATTTTAAGATATACCACGAAGAACTGAAACAAACGCTTTAACCTCAAAGTTTGTCATAAATAATAAATTCCATGAGCTAGCAAGTACAATTCAATAGCTGCATGAGTTAGGTGCATTTTCTTCTTTATTTATTCACTTAATATTGCTATTTCTGGTACTATACATAATAAAAAAATGCAATATTATAAGACCATTTGCATCAACATCTTTAATCACTACTGAACCTACACTTAAAGGTATATCAAGCAAAATCGCTGAGCCAAAAGTTTAGAGTAACATTGAGTCGTTAAAGCAGTGTTAAATTTATGCGAAATAATTTAACCAATAACATTTGTCACTAATTACACATAACTGAACAAATCAAAACATTCGGTATAAACATTTTTGAAAATGAAAGTAAGATACCGATGGAATCACCAAGCTAGTTTTTATAGATTTGTTAAAAGTCGTACATTTGCAGTGGTTGAAATTTAAGCATTTTAATAGGTCGCTGTTTGTCTTTTCAGCGTTCTTATGCCTCAGTCCCATAAAATCGTGGCTTGTTGCGGACCCGTACGTGCAGACAGCCGTAGATCGTGGGAAGCCTTGCGTATTAAGGTGACGGTATGAAGTGGCACAAAACAACTTACCCGTACGAAGCCGTGGCTGGAAGATATGCAAGTTTAATTCATACTCGGTCACAAATTTGTTCACGATTTGACTTTGGTAACGTTACGTGCATCCTAAACTCATCTCACGGACTCTGGCAAAAACGTAACTGTCCGTACGGGTACGCAAGAGTTTGTACGGATCCTTGTGAACTTTGATCGCACGGCGCCCGTACGGTGCCCTCACGGCTTAGTTTATGGGACTGTAGCTTTAGGTGGTTGGGGGTATCTTTGTCAATGAACTATACTCCCTACGCTCTCAAGACAAATCAAGATCACCTGCCCAAATGTTTAACTTAGTACATGTGTAATGAGAACATGCTCTCGCCAATGGCTTAAAGTTGTCGTAGCTACAGCAATAGGCGGAAACAATGTTTGTAAAAAACATTCTTGAAAAATCTCACGAATGTTTATAAGACCCGCCCTGGAATCGAGCCAACGACCACTGGATTCGTGGTCAGGCTTTTAATCGGCTGCCCTAAAGATCTATATGACTTACTATGTCTAATATTAAGGTCAGTGTTACGTTATAAGAAGACTTAAATTATATTGATGGACATTTTATTGATAATCTAATTAATGGGATATCTATTTTCGTTTGATCGATAGCTAAAACTACATCATCTCATCTTCTCTTTAGCAGGAAGCTGATGATTTTTTCCAATGACAAATAAACAAATGCTTTTCATTCTCCAAGGTCAAATCATTCCATTAGAGGAGCAATAAATCGTGAGTCATTTGAGATAAAAAAGGAAATCCTGTGTTGATTTAGCTTAGAAGAGAAATTGAAAACCACAGACAAGTGATTTTTGTGTACTTGCATTTGTTGACTCATGTGTGCTTGGTTAAAGATAGACAACTAAATCGTTATGAGGGTATAGCTTGTAAAAGGTAAACTGAGACAAAGTGCAATTATCCTTTGATAATATCTTTCGCATATATTTGGTCATTTAAGAGTAGAGCAGTTACTAAAGCGTAATTGCTAATATGTTTGTTTGTTTTTGTTGGGTTTAACGCCGTAGCAACACATTGAATAGGTCATATAACGGCGGTCAGTCAACCTACTCACTCCTCATGGGAAGGCTAAATCTCTGGTGCGTGTTCAATTACACTAAACGTTACAGCACGTTACATAACGATACATTCGGAACTCCTCGGCCATTCGCTGCGAATAATATAATCTTATACACAAATATGAGATCGTTAAGGCAATGAATGATGTTTCAAAATGTACGGACTAAAAACGAAACATCACTCAATGGCTCAAAGATCATATATTTGTTTATTTCCACACCGGCAGTTTCAAAATAGCGACTAAATATGTCCGAGATTAATCGCAGCGAATGGCCGAGGATTTCCGAATGTATCGTTACGGAACGTTTTGTAACGTTCGCGGAAACTGAACGCAGGGCTGGATTTAGCTGTTAATTATCTACTAAGCGCATACCTTCCTCAGTGACTGACAACTGCCCTACATAATTAAAAATCATTTGTAGCAGGAAGAATGGCCGTAGAAATAATTTCATGACCAAGCTCGAAACTATGCCCCGCCCGGGAATCGAACCCACGACCCCTCGTTTAGTAGACTTGCGTGCTACTAACTGAGCTAGCCGGACGGCTTGCCAATATGTCTCTGGTTAGTTTGCACAAGCTGTACATAGAAGCAGTGTATAGGTAAGATATCTTATAGTAATCTGACCCTAATACTTGACTATTCTGTATATTATATAGTAGCCAATAGCTAATCGGTTGTAAGTCTACATGTATTTAATTTGGTTAGCTTTTAGACAAATCAAAACTTTACATTTTTTCACGAACGTCAAGATGAGTCTGCTAAAAAAGTCTAAAATACATTGTACATGCAAATAAAGAATGTCGATTACATTGTACAATTGCGTGGATTAATCAGACTGTATTTCAAATATCAATTCAAAAGCTGTAATAATTCGGTCATTTTAATCTTCAACTCCATTAGAATAGAAAAACCGGACGGATTTCGCAAATTAATGTGTCCAATGAGGGGAAGACCATTGATGGAATGGGGAAAAATCAATCAACCACGTTCCAAATTAAGTTCATTTGAAAACAGGTGCTTTTTGTTTCAAAGAAGGAAAACGAATATAACTATTCTACAGACAAAATTTTATATTCATAAACATTTCCAATCTAGACGAGAGACACGAATCACCGGAAGTAGAAACGCCAGACAATTAGATTTATAGACGCCTGTCTTTTCCAAAGCAAATCTCATGCTCATTTATAACAATACGATACATTAATGATTTAATATTATTTGGTCTGAGCCGTGATATATCATCAAAGTTAGCCGAATCTTATCGATTTCCAATAAGTTTTTTGAATGAGTCACTTGAATATAATAATTCCAGTCACTCATGTTATAAGGAGTGGGAGAGATTATTGTCCTGATGTGAGAGAAATTATGTTTTCCCGGGAACTCTCTTCATATGATGAGGAAAAGAACCTTCAGTATTGGAACGATTTTAGTTTTCCCTTGAAAAGTCATTTTTGGTGGACACAAAGGGCCACACAGTCAAAGAATAACTTACATCGCGGAAGGTCATGAAATGATGTTTTACGGTCATCTTCACCTACTTTTTGCACTAGGTAAAGCAGTTGTTAACCAATGGCGAAATAATGTGCTTTGTATTAGGTAAACTGCAATATTATATCACAGGAATTACAGTCACGTGATCCTTAAAATGAACAATTTCATTGAATCTTAAGTAAATTCAAATAAGAAATGTTTTTTTTACATTTTCCATGACCTAACAATTTGTATTTTAATGTCAAATCGAAAACTATTGTAATTTGGTCATTTCATCTATTTCCTCACCTAAAGAATGGAATATAAAATGGAATAAAAAGTACTAAATATACCAATTAGTGTGTCCATGGAGTGAGGGAAAACTCGTCTATAAAATGAAGACGATTGCAATCAACAACGTTCTATTAAATTCATTCGCATGCATACAGGTACTTTTTTAGTTTCGAAGCGTTTTCAAAAAAAAAGTCAACAAACATAACCATTGTACAGACAAAGTTTCTAATTCATAAGCATTTCCAATCTAGGCGAGAGACACGGATCACCGGAAGTAGAAACGCCAGCAAATTAGAATTATAGACGCCTGTCTTTTCCAATGCAATTCTTATGCTCATTTTTAACAATACGATACATTAATGATTTGATATTATTTGGTCTGAGCCGTCATATATCATCAAAGTTAGCCGAATCTTATCGATTTCCAATAAGTTTTTGAATGAGTCACTTGAATATAATAATTCCAGTCACTCATGTTATAAGGAGTGGGAGAGATTATTGTCCTGATGTGAGATAAATTATGTTTTTCCCGGAAACTCTCTTCATATGATGAGAAAGGAACCTTCAGTATTAGAACGATTTTAGTTTTCCCTTGAAAAGTTATTTTGGGAGACACAAAGGGCCACACAGTCAAAGAATAACTTACATCGCGGAAGGTCATGAAATGATGTTTTACGGTCATCTTCACCTACTTTTTGCACTAGGTAAAGCAGTTGTTAACCAATGGCGAAATAATGTGCTTTGTACTAGGTACACTGCAATATTATATTATAGGAATTACAGTCACGTGATCCTTAAAATGAACAATTTCATTGAATCTTAAGTAAATTCAAATAAGAAATGTTTTTTTACATTTTCCATGACCGTACAATTTGTATTTTAATGTCAAATCGAAAACTATTGTAATTGGTCATTTCATCTCTTTCCTCACGTAAAGAATGGAATATAAAATGGAATAAAAAGTACTAAATATACCAATTATTGTGTCCATGAAGTGAGGGAAAACTCGTCTATAAAATGAAGACGATTGCAACCAACAACGTTCTATTAAATTCATTCGCATGCATACAGGTACTTTTTTAGTTTCGAAGCGTTTTCAAAAAAGTCAACAAATATAACCATTGTACAGACAAATTTTATAATTCATAAACATTACCAATGTAGACTAGAGACACAAAACACCGGAAGTAGAAACGCCAGACAATTAGAATTATAGACGCCTATCTTTTCCAAAGCAAATCTCATGCTCATTTATAACAATACGATACATTAATGATTTAATATTATTTGGTCTGAGCCGTCATATATCATCAAAGTTAGCCGAATCTTATCGATTTCCAATAAGTTTTTGAATGATTCACTTGAATATAATAATTCCAGTCACTCATGTTATAAGGAGTGGGAGAGATTATTGTCCTGATGTGAGATAAATTATGTTTTTCCCGGAAACTCTCTTCATATGATGAGAAAGGAACCTTCAGTATTAGAACGATTTTAGTTTTCCCTTGAAAAGTTATTTTGGGAGACACAAAGGGCCACACAGTCAAAGAATAACTTACATCGCGGAAGGTCATGAAATGATGTTTTACGGTCATCTTCACCTACTTTTTGCACTAGGTAAAGCAGTTGTTAACCAATGGCGAAATAATGTGCTTTGTATTAGGTAAACTGCAATATTATATCACAGGAATTACAGTCACGTGATCCTTAAAATGAACAATTTCATTGAATCTTAAGTAAATGCAAATTAAGAAATGTTTTTTTTACATTTTCCATGACCGTACAATTTGTATTTTAATGACAAATCGAACACTATTGTAATTTGGTCATTTCATTTCTTTCCTCACCTAAAAAATAGAATATAAAAAGGAAAAAAGTACTAAATATGCAAATCAGTGTGTCCATGGAGTGAGGGAAAACTCGCCCATAAAATGAAGACGATTGCAATCAACAACGTTCTATTAAATTCATTCGCATGCATACAGGTACTTTTTTAGTTTCGAAGCGTTTTCAAAAAAGTCAACAAATATAGCCATTGTACAGACAAATTTTATAATTCATAAACATTATCAATGTAGACTAGAGACACAAAACACCGGAAGTAGAAACGCCAGACAATTAGAATTATAGACGCCTGTCTTTTCCAAAGCAAATCTCATGCTCATTTATAACAATACGATACATTAATGATTTAATATTATTTGGTCTGAGCCGTCATATATCATCAAAGTTAGCCGAATCTTATCGATTTCCAATAAGTTTTTTGAATGATTCACTTGAATATAATAATTCCAGTCACTCATGTTATATGAAGTGGGAGAGATTATTGTCCTGATGTGAGATAAATTATGTTTTTACAGGGAACTCTCTTCATATGATGAGGAAGGAACCTTCGATATTGGTATGTTTGTCGTTAACACTTGAGAGTTCAGTGTTTTGATTGACATGCAAAGGGATGCACGTACGGATCATGCCTTCTTGGAGAAAGGTCATTAAATGTTTTCTATGGTCGTCCTCCCTACTTTTGTATCAGGTATTTGTAAGCCAATGGCGATTTTATGTGCTTATGTAATTGGTAAACAGCAATATTCAAACAGTAAGTGTATAGTAAGGTTATCCTCAAAATATAAAAACGCCTTGTTTTCGTCCAGTTCTTGAAACAGTCAAAGCCGCGGCCGTGGCGTAGTGGTTAGCATGTCTGATTTCGAATCCGGAGATCGAGGGTTCGAAACCCGGTCGCGGCTGGTCATACCCTTTACATGAGTTGTTGGCCTCGTGGTAGAGTAAGTTAGTACTTGTGATAGATAAGTGTCCAGGAAAAATATAGTAGGAAGAGCTGGCCGTCGTGTATATGACCTATATATGTGTTGAATGCGACGTTAAAAAAAGAAGCAGTCAATTTATAAAAAAAACAAGAAACGCCTAAAACAACAATTACAGACTATCTAGTTCCAAAATGTTCACTTTTTCCTGTGATGTGTAATGTTTTACTCTAAATATGCAATGAAAACTTTTACATGACCTAGTTTACAGTCAGTTCCGATTTTGTGCGGAGGTATTAGAGTTATAAGTCAAAGCTTATTGAATCAATTGAATTTTTCGGGGGAAATAAATGTACATACAGTAGTATTTTTATGCGTTACTAGATGTAATTCAATTATTTCTCTACAAATAGAAAAACAAGCTAGTGTGTTCCTTATTACTAGTTTTTCTAGATTGCATGACTATAGACTGTATATATAACTAGTTTCAGAAAGAAGGCTGAACTGAAATAAATTTATATAATTCTGTCAAATAAATCCCTCTGAGAGCAAGGAGAAAATATTTCCCATGAACTTGTCCCCAAGTAGATCACTTCCCGACCTTCTATCAGATTCTCATTTTTTTAAATTTATCTTTTATTGGATTTAACGCCGTATCAACACATTTTAGGTCATTTCACGGCGTCCAGCGCACCTAACCTAGCTTTCCTGGACCTTTGTCTATAACCAGTACTCACCTACCCTTCCACATGGCCGGAAACTTATCCATATTATCTAATCAATGGAGGAAAATTGACATTATTGTCTAATTTTCATGGAAGGATATAACCTCCCCGGGTGGGATTCGAACTCCAGATTCTCATCGGTATATAAAAACAAACATGTCAGTGAGGGAAACGGTACGCGAATCAACGAGTCTAAAGTTAGCCAAAGTTCAGCCAATGTCTTCACATCCTGATCTCCTCGGACCACACACTTCATTCAAAATTACGACAAAAGCTTTTTACTCGCCACATGTGACATTTTAATGATTATCGACACAATTATAATGTACCTTGCGGTAGGTGTTATTCATCAGCTCTGTTAAATGAAGTCCTTAAGCTTCACAAATAAACAATGCTATAAGTTTTAATCTGTTGTTGGCTCTATCATTTTCTGAGATAGTTTCAAGATGAAATCCACTAGATTTATTTATAGTAAGAGATTTAAAACAATTAAAATGCCTAGTGTTATTATTCTTAGACGTGGAATTGCTCGATAATTGTTGAGTTTAATTACCGCACCTGTTTATAATAACTGTTGATATTTAATGAGTGTTATCATAAAATTTGATCTGATTCATCGTGTCCTGGAAAATAGACTTGGTGAGTTCAGGGAATAACAATAAACACAAAGTTGATTCAAGGCTAGCGATGTGTGTATACATTGGTATTATATTATGGTTGATAGAACATGGCAAAGGGGAGAAGTAGTTCGATTCCTAAACTACATGCAAGAAAGCTTTAGTCAGTGTTATTGGTAAGTTGTACATGTATATGACTGTCAGTGGCGCATACATTGAGTCCTCTGATCTAAATACTCGATATGTGTTTGATTATCCCCGTTTATAAATACTAATATATTTATGTATTTTATCGATAGTGAGTACAAAAGTATTGTTGTTAGCACTTAAATTAGCGGGGTTAATGAATGCGCGACTGACTGTTGAAGATAATTTACTAAAACACGTGTTTATTGTTAAAACTTTGCAAATTGACTTTCGTACATAAGAAATTGTTTATTTTAAAGAATATTTATAAATTGTGTTGCTGAGATCGAGGACATGAATAAAACAAAAAGTATCATAAGAAAACCAAACAAGACTTAGTGGCCTTGCAGAACTTGATCTGAAGATCTCGGGAGCAAAAACTAGTGTTCCAACACCGTTATCACTACACAACTGAGGGATGTAATCTTTTAGTTGGTTTTGAATTTATTTGACTGCTTAAAAGCAGTAAATATTAACGAAGAACTTATTAACGTCAATTTCCCTACTTAGACAAACAGCTACATCTAGTCCTTTCAAAGTGTGTAAGCATACATCTCAGTAACGGCAATAGTCAATACATACAGGCCTGTCTCACCGCCAAAAGTCAAATAGGGAGATACTCTTAGAATTTTATTTTTTATTACAAAGGGACGCAACTAACACTTAACGTATACAAGAACCTAAATATAATTTTTCTCAGGTCAATCGGAAAAGGCAATATCTGATGCATAATAACTAAATGGCATTATGATTCTATCCATTTATAAATAATCCATAAATTAAGGATAGGAAAGCTGTCTGTATATTTATTTAGATTCTACGATATTTATCAATATTATTTTAGATTTTTACGACTGCGATGGGAATCTCAAAGGTAAACTTATGTAAAGCCAGATACAAAATGCATCCGTTCTTGTTAATTCCAATAACCAGCATGTTGCAAGTAGTCGTCCATTTTGTACAAAAAATGTATGGCTTGAAGAACAGAATTTCTTCTTTACTGAAAGCACGAGCAACTCGAACTCTTCATTTCTAAGAAAATCACGATACATCATAATTAAAACTTAAAAACGAAAATTAATTTTGTATAAATTGGATGTTTTGTGAGAAAACGTGAAGTATATTAGTTAAGATGGATTTATTTATTGTGTTCGCGTCTAAAATATTAAATGATTGTCAAAACGATTCTAAATAAAGGTCTTTCCTATAATCGGGACCCAAAAAAACGTAACCCAAGATTAGGTCTGTCAAAAGCTATACGTAGCATATGTTTGTAATGTTGTTCTTACTATACCGGCAATAAAGAAATATATTGACTTGACTTACTGTCATAAAATATATATTACAGTAACTTCTACTTTTAGGGTCATCAAATTCGATTGTCTTAATAATAGAATTGTCCAAATACAGGGACATAATTATGTTTTTCAAAATTTTTCTCATAAAAAATCGTCAAAGATCGCATGATTTTTCAAGAACCGATGGGTTATTTATAGCGGAACTTAACTGTGTACCAAATTCCACTGTAAAGCATGGCATAAATGTGTTCCTAATATATGTAAACATAAAATACAAGTATACGTAAACTGACTAAAAGGAACAATAAAAGTCAATGCCTAGTATAAATGGACCATCCCTTCTTTAGTTCAAATATCAACTACATGTATTATATATAGTACAAGATCGATAGGAGAAAACCTTAGAGTTTATGTTTAATGACAGACAAACGTGATATATTAACTAGTTTGAGAGTTTATAGGGATAAAATGAAGCCTAAAAAAGGAGAATAAAACGTCAAACCAGCATGAGAATATATTCAATAGACAATTTCTGTTCAACCATTTTAAAGGTACTCGTTCACAGATTTCAACATAAATATCAACTATTTCTAAAACTATCATGCCTCTATGGAAACATTTTTGAAACCAGGAAACTAGTGTTTTGATAATGACAATTTTAGTGCAAATTGACGTACAACTACAAATGACGGTGTTTAATGTAGTAAATATCTACCCCGTATGTCACGGTATAGACAATTTTAGTGCATTTTTATGACATTTATTGCATATTTCTTGCAAGCTATAGGTTATTTTGTCTTAAATTATTAAGAATTATTTTTTTTGATACAATTTCATACACTGGATGATATTCTGAAATTTAATTTAAAAATTAACCAAATCTGTGAAGTAGTACCTTTAATGTAAGATCGAAATAGCAGACAGAAAAAAATCTCACATATTGCATGAACCAGAACACTTAGATGAATCAATGAAATCAATTTAAAAAATAAACGATTTAATTAATTTATATGGAGCACATAAAGCACGGAGCCCCGAAAGTAACATTTACTAAAATAATTACTTTGAAAATAAACAAAACAAAGAGTAATAATAAAAATAAAAAAGTATTCCAAAATGTGACTTTAGAAGCTCTATACAAAAGGGATATTTTGGAGTATTTTGTTTTTTATTTTCACAATTACTTCGTTTAAATAGTATTGATAATAATTATATTAGTAAGTTTGAACGAAAGCATTTCGATAATGAAAATAATTCCCAAATGTCACTTTACGGGCTCCGTACTTGTAAACATGTATAAAACACCGTATTAGTTAACTATTAAATGTATCATTATAACAGATATAATTCACTTAACTAACTTTCTCTTTTTGTTTAACATAACAGTATACTGACCGTTCATTAGCTTTTTTAGCAGAACAGAGCAGATAATTAGTTGTATTACATTTTCTAGATTTTGATAATTGTTCTATCTATCTAACTATCATCATTAATGATACATACATATATATCGAATCTAAGTCGCCAGAACAACCAACAACAGGATTCAAAACATTGAAGTTTAATCTTGAGGCGCGTCAACAAACTTCAATAGCCACTACTGACCAATATAAGGTTAACTGATCGAATATGAATTTATACATGCCTTAATGGTCACAAATAAAAATCAGAGACTTTCCATACTAATGAACTGTCTATATGCTTTTTTATGAATAAAAACGATAATAAAGTGAGCAGATCTATAGCAAATTATGTAATAATAATGATACATTAAATATTCATATAATTTGGTGGTATTAGGATTCTATTTTAATATGGTAGTAACTTAGCGTGTCGTGATTAACGTCATTTTAACATGTTTCAGTGACGCCGCGGTCATCAGTCGTTCTTCATTCGTTCCCCCGACAAGTATAGATCTCAGGATCGTATCGTTTAGTTAAGTACAAAGGATATACATTTTCCATAGTCAAATGCTGTCAGCTCTCCTGTGTGATACAGAGGCAGACGGGGAAATGACCGTTAAACATGTCAAGCCCAAATTCAACAACGGTATGAGGTACCCCAGTAATCGGATCCACAATATTAATTTTGTGGTCATACGCGCTACCAAGTGAACTTACCTGGTGCGTTTTTATACTTAAACACAAAATCATTAAATTTGCTCTTTATGCTAGCCTAGTATACAGTAGAAACCGACTCTTTGAGTAATCATACATATTATAAAACGGAAATTAATTGTGGGTGACTAAGGTGAAATTTCTTTCCAATATGTTTGTTAATTATACAGAGTTGGTGTCATTGACGTTTGTACAACGGTCTCTTACATATAAGTATATGGGCTAGTGTTGTTGGTAATTGACGTGATCATTGATGCTTTCGGTGGTGCCTTTATGAGTATTATCTTACGATCTATTTTAGTCGTAAATGCTTCTATCTTGTATTGTAATGTCATCGTAAGATATTTGATAATACGCTGCTCTGATACTTGCTATACATGCAAAGTGTTAATGCGTGTACGGTAAAAGTGTTAATTCGCCAATGGTTTAACGCTTACAAGCACAGTTGTGTCTAGAAAGACAAGAATGGTTGAAATGTTACGACCATAACACACAATGTCATCTTTTGCATATGACAGGATATTTTTTCAATTAATAACAGAAACGGTCATTCTTGATCCTTTTACAATGATGTACAGCTTATTTATGTAGACACTACGTTTGTAGACATAGCTGTGGTGCTTTTCACAAAAAGTCTTACGAAAAACATCTTCGTAAGTCAAAAGCAAGAAAAGTTGATTAAACGCTCATTTTCTGGCTTATCAATTCTAAATATTATACAAATTGTGTAGAATTGTGTATACCTTTTGATAATCATATCATAGTTATGCTTATCATCCGTCTGACTTTGAAGTGCTAATTATATAAAACTGATTTTTTTCGTAAGAATTTTTGTGAATATTCAGTTCCATTAAAAGAATATACTTTATTAATTGTTAAGTAAGTTTTAAAAACGTTTTTGATGACATATCCTCACATTCAGTCTACAATGTACATATCGAGGGTTGCCTGCAAAACTGTAGTAACTCGCTCTTTTACGCAATGCACTTACTACAGTATTGTAGGCAACCTTCGATATGCACTGTCTAAACCAAAGAAGTCTCTTTGAATCAGTAAAATGATATAAGTTTATCGCATTATTTACATACTGAGTTGCCAAGTTCATTACTTTAAGTACATAAACACACATGACTTTATAAAAGATCTGTATCAATCACCTGGCACACCGTGTCTACCATTTTATTACGTTTTGTTTTCATAATAAAATTTTAAAATTGATCATTGGTCTTATAAGTCATTGACCAAAGGTATAAACCACATTTCTAAACAAATAGAAACCTATTATCTGAGACATTCTGAGAAGAAATCTTTCAAGTAGAAAAACAACAACAAAACAACAGAGAAACATTATTTCCAGACAAATAAATAATGTCTGTTTACGTGAAGTTCCAAGATCTCAAATTAACCCAAATACATAAGACTAATAAAAAAATACAGTGTGTGCATTGAATTGGTACAGAAATTCAAATTTTACGATAATTTACCGTTGACGACAAAGTACGAAAATTAGGGAGTTACATAGGGAAATCTGTACCCTTTTAATAATGATATGTTTTATGTTAAATATGATGTTCATGTTTATCAACACTGCAAGTGGAATGTCTAATTAAATACCTACAGGCACATATTGAATATATTACCCGGTCAAACCAGGGATTCTATATAACAGGGATTTGTAACGAAGTGCTTTTTTGAATTTTCTCGGTCGTCACTGTCTATAACTGGCTGAAGCAGGCTGTACAAACTATTCCAGAGTTTAAAAACTTAATTTATGTTTGTGTACATGTCTTCCATGCAACTTGTGAATGTTTCTGAAGTTTTTGAGAAAAAATATTGCAATTATGACCAAAAATATGACTTTAGGTGATGTAAAATGGGGCTAAAAAATGCAGATCGGCGGGAAAATGCATTATTTTGTAAAACAGCATGTGAGCGTAATTTACCTCAAAATCATCTAGAAACACATTTTCCCTATCATTTATGTCAATTTGAATGGTACTGGTACAAAATTGCATGTGAATATCTTTATTTAAACTTGTTATACTTGTTTTCCGTATTGGCCGAAATAATAGCGACGACAGTGAAATTTGAAGAAAGTCTATTACATTTACTTATCGTTACAAATCCCTGTAATATAAAATCCCTGGTCAAACAGAAACAAACTGGTGATAGTCATGGTATTATCGGGAAGAATGAATGATCTTTAGCACCAAAATTATGCAAAAGTGTGTCCGAATAAAGTTTCTGATGTAAAACGCATTTCACAGATACCTAAAAGCAGACTTACAATGAAGACCCATGAAAGGCACAATATTATTAAAATCTGTGATGTGTTCTTCAAGGCAACGAAGAGTAACAATGTAGTACATGAATGTACCAGGCGCTCTGGATAAGAAAGCCCCCATAAAATTTAGTTCCGAATCAAATATACTAAATATGTATACCCATATAACAATTACTCGACCACAGTCAGAAGTAAAATAAAAAGACTCAAATATTGTTTAATATCTATGATTCATTGCACAACAGTTACTAGTCTAACTATTGTTCGTTTTTTCTCAACTGTCAAAGCTTGAATAATTTCACGGTGACTGAATGCATTGTTTTTGTACTGGCGGCCTAATTGTTATTAAAAATATGTTGACTAAAACATATCATACGGCATAAGCAGCGTTTCTTGATCATAATTTACACATTTTCGGAAACTCATGGATGTATTACGACTTAAATGTTCACAAACGCATTCACCGTGTAATTATTCATGCTTTGACAGTTGAGAAAAAACGAACAATACATGTTGATAAAGAAAGTTTCAGGCTTGTTTTCTACAGACTAGAATGTTGACTGGGTTTGTGCTAAACCATCGATATATTTAACTACAATATAGAAGAAAGTAAGCAAAATTACCGAAAATAACCGAAAATGACCGAAAAGTTACATTTTATTTTCAAGTACAATATACTTGAAAACATGCATTATTTTCATGAGACTCGAAATTTCAACATAAATCACATTAGTTGAAAATTTATACTGTTTTAACACATATCACATGAGGTTTTAACACTTCTTCAGTTCTCATGTGACCCATTAACTACGAAATATACAATGTAAAAATATGATTGGAACAACAAACAAGAATTATCTAAGATTCACAGAAGAGTTATTTCTATTTAACCATAAAAGATAATTAAAACAGACTTTTAATTAATCATGTAAAATTCCTAAGTAAAAAAATACGATTAATTAAAAAATGGCAAATTTAATTACAGTTATTCTCAGAGATTCTGTTAAGATTGAGAACTGTCATTAATTATAGAAGACGAGAGCACGAAAGTTCTACTTATGTTTAATCAAAACAACATTTATTTGAGAAAATTTAAGTAAAACACAATGAATCAACCCCTTTTTCTAAAAATAATGAAAATGTTATACCAAATTTTGTAATATGCTTACCACTTATTTAGGTGTAATGTATCCGTATATAGATTTCTTAGTCGTAATAATCCAATTTTATAATAAAGAATTATACAAACAAAATCCTTTCCCAATGATCTCTTCAAGGGCATTCAAATATTGATAAACACGTTGATAAAATGCTGACAAGATATTATAAAAGAAATGCCGCTACAATATTCCATACACTCACTCTCATAGAATTCCAGTATTCCACAGAATTGATCCAACAGGTCAAAGTAAAATTTACCAATAATATATTTAGTACTATACATCTACAACATGTATTTTAAGCCACGATCGAACGTAAAACTAAATCTCTGGAGGGTGAATTTTGCGTTTCTAGGCTTACGTATATAGCGCTGAATATACTAGCCACCTAGAAAACTCCCCAAACCGGAAGTGAGATTTTTCCTAGCGTTCTTTATCGACTATCTGAATTGAGCGACTATTACGTGTATAAATATAACTAATTATGGTGTTATGGCACTCTTATTCAGTCTGATTTAACTTATAGAGAATACATAACAACATTACAAAGGTATTGGGCTATAGAATATTGTTTTTTTCTAATTAAGTCAGCTGATCAGCTAAACAACAGTACGCTTGATGATGTAGTCTATTTCATTATCGATCTGATTTTATGTTTTACGATGTAAAACATAAGCTAACTAATAGACGTAAGTATAAACGTGTATAACAGAATGTTTTTCAAGAAGAGCGAAAATAGTGCATATAATTGTTAAATTCTTATTCAACTTTTAGTGCCGCATATACAAACCCCGCTGATTTAAATACTCACTACAATACTTTTTTACACAGTACATGTATCGATAAAAATAGGTATTCGTATCAATGAATTGGTATTATCGATTAAATATCGAGTTTTTAAATCAGCGGGATTAATGTAAAAATATATATTACCTCTATAAGGCGACAGAATTAATAGTCAACTTAATTCAATTTCAAAAAAAATCACACTGAGTACAAGACTTATTTAGAACAATAAAATCATAAAATATAAATACATATACTGAAGGTAGCTTGCATTAGATGTACAGAGAGATACTACTTTCACCTATTCAAAAAAAACAATAAAGATGAAATGTGACTGTCCTTCGTTTCCATTGGAAACACGAAACAAGATTTACAATATGCACTTTAAAACTTAGGAATGTCATAAGTGAGAACATGTCAGATTTACTGGGTATATTATTGAGCTATTTCAACTGTTTTAAGGAGTCCAGGTTAAAAACAAATTGCTTATATGCATATTTAAACACTGTGTGCTTTTCCGTTAAAAGTGTATGCCATTGAGATAAAATCTCATTCCATAATTGGTTTTGGTAAAAGCCGGGCCAAAGTTTACAGGAATAATAAAATGAACCCTAGCGTGATTAAACTGCTTTAAGACTCTAAGAATTCGATATCTCATTCTCTTTAAGCATATCTAAAGTTAACGTATATAATTAACGACATGTCAGAAAACTGACGTAGAGACATTGATGTTTTGGGAAAGTTTTTGTATCATTTTTCTAATAAACTATCGACCTCAAAATGTGGAACATTAAAAAATGGACGTCATATTACAAATTGATTATTTTAGTTACGAAGCAATACTTAAGCCTTGCATTAAAAGATTGGCGCAATATTTCTTTGAATATTTGTATAAATTATCGATCTTACAAAGATATCAGAAAATATGAATATGAGAACGTAGGCACTTGCCTGACAAGTGCCAGACTTGTTCTATACAGAGATATATAACTGATTATACTGTACAACGTCGACTGTACGGACACTGACAAAACCATTGTCTAAATTCAAATGTCCAGTGATTTGAGAACTAGCATTAAGACTGCAACGATTCACTAGTAAGTCGATTCGATACGATTCTATTATTTTGGTTCGATTCGATTTTTTCGATTCGATTCATTGTAAAATATAGTTTAATTCAATAATATACCTGAACACTCATTTCGGCTTGCAACTTATTGATATCGTTAAAAAAGTGTTAACTTTCATACTGATTCATTTTCACTAGTTTAGCATTGTAACTAAAGATCTTAAATTCTTACATATTTTATAAACAATTCACAGGCTGATATCGAATCGAAAATCGCAGTTCCCGAATCGAAATTGAATCGGCGCACTCGCAATCGATTTTCGATTTATTGAATCATCGCAGCTCTAACTATCATAAATGTCTAATATGCATGTTGTAGATAACAAAA
The DNA here is from genome assembly GCA_025267735.1 of Mactra quadrangularis. NCBI lineage: Eukaryota > Metazoa > Mollusca > Bivalvia > Venerida > Mactridae > Mactra > Mactra quadrangularis. The sequence goes on along the minus strand of CM046296.1, from coordinate 37,214,909 downwards.
ACAGAGAAAGATTGAATCATTCTGAATATTTAACTATTTTGCATAGCTTGGCAATTTTGAACTTAGAAAATATGCAAATACAGATATCGTTTGTTAAGTGATATTACTAATAGTTATGTCCGTACTAAATTTCTAATGGTTCGCCCTTCTCATATATATCAAAATAAGTCAAACGAATGCCGCGTTCATGAGACAGTACAATACGCACAGAATTTCGAATCTATTGTTCCTAATGGGGTCGCAGATTCGAAAACCCCGGACTGGTTATATCATTCACTGAACGTTTGTCAATGATGTCGATTTTCTTCCATTATTACAGTGTTAATATGTTGTCAATCATTCGGAAAAGTAAATGAGTACAAATTATAGACAAAAGTTAGATTAGGTGAGCTAACCGCAGTAGAATGATCATAACTTATGTTGACACGGGTTTAAACCCAAAACACTCAACTAAAATTGATCTTGTAAATTTTGTACCAACTCTGTTATACTCTATGTAAAAGCTTTTTGTGCTGGTTGTCGTATAATGGTAGTAATTTGTGCTGACTAGGCGTTAAAACCAAAACACCCAACTTAAAATGATACTGTCAGTTTCGTACCAACGGTGTTATACTGTATATAAAAGCTTTTTGTAATGCTGTGAATACACTTGCGTATTGATTAATAGACAAAACCGCTGGGAAAGATCCGTAATTGACTGTCTTCTGTTTTTTCGGGGGACAGTCGTATAATTGATCCAGAAATCAATGTCACACGACATATTGTTTACCCTGCTTCTGGTAGTTGATTGTTAAAGTTGAGTTTTCCAGCCAATTACGCAAGCAATCATGTTGTTTAAAACGTAAGTATAACTTAAACAAATGCAACTTCACTTGCAAAAAGACAACAAAACTATTATTAGACATGAACAGAATGGGTTTTTACATGTACACAAGTTTGCTTAAGAATAACCATTGTCTAAGTATTTTTTGTTTTTCTTATTTTACATTTCAAGCCTGAAACTATACTTCTCTCTGATACTACGTACATGTCAAAGTGACAAGTGAACATACAAGTACTTGAATATAATTTGATTTAAAGCATACTCAAAATATGATATGGAATGAACTGGTGGATCAAGCAGGGGAAATATGGAGATCTATTACAATGACGGTTCAAAGCTCTACCTTATATAGCGCTATCGTAGTGTTTGGACTTAAAAATGCAGTTCGGCCATTCTCAAGCCTACATTTGTAATCAAATGAGGTAGATATAAACTAGCGAGAGTGCAAATATTATGTATTTCTTACTTAAAAAATCAATAAACATTGGGCCAAGCGATCAAAGCATATTAAGGAACATGACAGGGACGACTGACATCCGCGATCTGATATAATGAAATGTTAAAATGCGATGAAAACATCTTATATTACATTAATAGAGCGAGTTCTAATTACCATAGGAAAAAAACTTTGTTTGACCCCTAGAAATATATAATGACCCCTAATATAAAATAGACCAAAACCGCCCCTGGTATTGGTGCCACAAATTTGTACCACTAACATAATTCACACTTGCTATTGTTTCAAAGCCAATTATAAGAAATCTGTTAGTTACAAGTAGTTTACAAGTGTATGTTTATATATCTGAATAGATAAATAGAATTGATCTGATAATTAGTTTATCTGTATGATCTAACTAGTGTCTGCTTTCCTAGTAGGAACTATCTGAGAACATATACATTGGTAAGATGGAAGTTGTGGGGAAAGGGACATACATTGGTAAGATAAACGTGGATGGGGAGTGGGGTTGGGAACACACATTGGTTAAATGGATGGGGGTTGGGGAATGAACACAATTGCATTGGTAAAGTGGAAGAGGTCAAAGAATGGTCAATATTGGAAAGAAGGGAACATTGGAGGAAGTGGTAAAAAACATACATTGGTAAGGATAAAAAAGAAATATAACATACATTTAAAGGAAGAGATAACATAAATTGTAAGCAGTGAGAGAAAGAGATTTTAATAAGGAAGTAGATAATGTTGTTGTAGAAACATAATTATCTTTGGGAAGTAAAACTCCTGTTTTCTGTATACTAATGACATGTATATTAAACTTAAAAACATATCGCCATTGCTTCGAAATGAGAAGAGAACTATTCATGGCACACAGAAGCAGTCGACCAAACGCTAAATAATTACATCACCATCAAGTCCATCGAGTTGGAATAACTTCCAGGACACGATAAACGTGTACTATTTTAGGAATATGATTTATTAGCTATGCAGTTATATCCGTATTACAGATAATTAATTATGGTATAAATATATACCGTAGAGAATGTTAAGTGTACATCTATTAGCTTCTTATACACGAGTTGCACGATGTCATTTTATTATGAAAGATATCTTTTTACTATATCACGCTTTTCATATAATTATAAGGGCAATTCATTCAGCGAGTGAAATTTCATACTAATATCCTGTAATAACAATCTCTTGGAGGCGCGTGCGTAATGCAGCGTAAATGTTGTTGTCATTCTGAATTAAGATATAGTGTATCAATAGTCCTTCTAAATGACTCAACACGATCGGTATAATAAATAAACCAATCAGTCATTTGTGGGTGATGTAATTGTTTAGCGGGTGTAATTTATTACTACCATTCTGTAATATTACTTTCTGCTTAGCGCATGCGCACTGGGATGTAACTTTTATTGATTACGAATTTAAAGCATCAGTGGATTCTTTTTTTGACGGTGCCCTATCAGGGTACCTAAATTAGTAAAAAGTCAGCTATCTGCATTGATTCTTAATAACAAAACCGAGTCAGTTGGTTTATAAAAATAGTAATGACTCATACAGCGAGTCATGCTTATAATATGTACGTCATTTTTAGGATCGTAGTCCGAAAGAATAGGTACAAACGGCGTGGTTATGTTTTAAAACATAGATTTTAGCACACGATAAATCTATCATCAGCGGTAAGCAGTAGGTGATGCACGAATGATCACACACTTCTGTAAAAGTACTACACTTCTATCAAAACCACCATGTTTTAACAGTGTTGCAGGAGTGTAGCGTAATAATCAGCATCTTTTACAATTTTAGTAGGACCGTCCCATCAGTACTGTCAGTACTTTGATTAACTTTTGCTGTTACATGTACAGTACATTTAAAATTTCACTGGTGTAGGAGGACGATTGAATATCTTTACTTTCAATATAAAAGATAATGTCAATTAAGTCTTGCAGCTTCCACGAGACTTTGTCGTTCTTGGATAACCTAAGTAGTTAATACTATTGCTATATTTGTATTGTTATATTGGTTGAAGAACCAGAAATTGGGACATCCTTGATATTGACAGTCAACAAGCACGTAAACCGCTTTAATATTATCATGTAGACACCTGTTTATCAACATAAATGACTTCAAATGGTTATTTTCAAGTAATAGAAACAAATGTAAGTGACATTTATGTCTATGCATAAAGACATATTTATTGTTGTTGACGTCTTGAAGTAAGCTTCCCAGCAAACGGAAACAAACTAGGAGATATGTCCCTCTATATTTTATTTCATAATGCAACACATTTTGGGAACCTATTTACCAGTATATATTTACAATATATAATTGATGTACATTTGGATAATAGGAATTACAATCTACGAAATGAGTGGGTGTCCGGTTGCCCAGGACAACCATTTTTTTGTTCGGGCAAACAACAATTTCTTTTGGGGAACCAAAATTCTGCAAATGAGATATGGTGCTTGCTCTTGAAATGCTCTGTTCGTACATCCACTTTCATATCCTAATTTTGTAGACTGGAATTATGTGGGTAGATTATAAAATTTGTATTACTGCTTTTGTTCATAAAACCTTGCACGTGTAAGTATTTTTAAAACGAGCGTTTCTCCTAACTTTGTCTGCATATTTATAGCTTTTGAATTACATAATCTGTTGTGTGCAAGCTTTGTTTAATTTTAATCAAAGTTTGATGCGTAGTAAGATTGAATCACATAACATCTGATTGTGATTAATTTACTGATTCCACAGCAAAAGTCTGCATATGAACATGCACAAAATTATTAACTAATCAAACATAATCATAAAATAAAATCTTAAATACAATTATGCGTGTATAGTTCTTACATGAATTTTTAGTAAGTAACCCCACTTCCTTGGGATTCAAAATATTTTTAAAAAATGGCGAAAGAAAAATACATTTCAATTAGCTAGGAATTCGAGTGATAAGTGGCAATCAGTTTTTTCTCTCAACATATCAAGCTGAAGTCTATATTCATAAAACGATATCAATATCAAATCAAATTGGCTTCACACCTGTCTTAATATGTTCTATAAATAAACAAAAACTATTTCGTGTGTTTTATCTTTCCAGGGTTCATAGAGTCTTTGATAAGCAGGCATATTTCCAACATTTTGGCCTCTTCAAGATATCTAAAAACATTGAAATCATTGAAAATGGATCTAGATTATATGGAGTGCCTAACAGTGAGAAGTATTACTTATTCTTTACTCATGTTGTGTCTAATTGGTGTCAATAATTGTATAATACGGATATTATATATACAAATATCCATAGGACCTTTCCATGACCTTACCTATTAGCATATTTAACAAAGGTTTACTGTTACTTTTTGTCCCACAAACAAGGTGTTAACGAAAGAGCACATGTCTATATTTGTGGGTAAATGTATTGTTATTCAAATAAAAAGGTCGCACTCGGAATGGTTCATTAAGAGTTGTATTTACTGATTTTTAACTTGGCACGTCAATCTAACAAAATACATGTCTAACTTTTAAAAACAGAGAGGATCTATATATTCAAAATATTTTCTTGTTAGCTATATAACAATTGTGAGTAATATTTACACTCTTACATGTATTCACTTAGCCACATGTACTGAAGTACTTCCTTTACTCGTCAATTTTCGTGCAAAACCAAGCAAACACATAACACAAAAAAGGCTAAAAGCACTGCTAAAATAAAAGGCAAGTACGAAATGACCTAATGGGGACCATAGCATCTGAAGTTGAATTAGCAATAACACGAGAGGAACGAAATAAAACTAGGTCGAACCTTTACGTTTTTTTAAATATGTAAAACCAGGTCGAACCTTTATGTTTGTTTAAATATTTACATAAAAAACCTAATCGCAGACCACCATGGAGATTGATCTCTTTTTGTGTCATCCCGATATTGATGTGCAAGGTGTAGGGCATATTACATACTGTGATATTTACCATTTGTATACCATGTGACACAACGAAATAAAATTATATTAAAATTATATTATCAACCCTCGTAAATTCTCAAATCTCTTTCAGAGCAAAGACTAAAGGCAGTGGTTTGTACAACGTTAAAATCATCAGCAACAACAACAACACCATGCGGAGATCATTATCTTCAGGCAAAAAAAATGTTTCTTTGATGTAAATTCAACCCATCTTTCTCAAACCTCTAACACAAAGTTTTGTTTTCAATAAAGAATAGAGATGTTCCATTTTCTTCAAAATTATTCAACAAACGAATAATAAGTAATAATAATTAGTTTAATAACTGCATTTAATAAGATCTAACCGAAACAACGATGAAACTAAAACATTAAGATCACGAAACAGGTAATGAAGAATCATTTTAACCACAAATTTCGAAAAAACAACAAAGGAACGTGTATTTTACTCAATAATTAACATGACGTCAAACCTAGGTTCAATGAATGGTAATTAGAATGAGCTCTTTAGACGTTGGTTGCCAGAAATCAAAGTCAAACTTCATTTCTTCTAGATTATAGAACTTAAATCTTATAAAATAAATAACTTTGTAACCCAATCATAGTCACTGCTCCAGTGCTTTGATTTTAACTATGTTGTTGTAAATTAAACACAGGCGCTCATATTGATACTCTTATTGCATAACTAGTGCTAATGCACTCGTAATTTAAGTTTTGGCGAACCAAAGATCGTGCTTATGTTTTTTTCTGCAATAGAATATAACGAGCTATAATATGTTATTTCTAAAGCTTAGCATTAAAATGATGAAAGTTATAATAAGCAAGACTGTTGTTTGCAATGTGTCATGAAACTTGAAATTTGAACGTCAAAAATATAATACATGTATGTCATTTTAAACAGTTTAAATTTGTGTTATCTAGAGTATTTTTTCTGCCAATTTAGTTTTTTTTAAATAATATTGAATTTCTTAACAAATAAACATGGTCGATCATGAATTTTGTTTATTTTAATATCTATATGTATTTATTTATACGATTTTTGTTATACTGTGTATTGTCTATTATTGCTATGAAAACGTAACGTATTATAACAAAGACTCGTGAACATTTTTTATGGTTTGTGCCACAGGCGGCCGGCGCTGTCCCGAAGCAAAAACACTATTTATATAAACATTTAGTGGAAACAGGACCGTGCCGGCTGCCTGTGGTTTAAGTAAAATAGGATTGATACTTACATCAGGATCGGACGTGACAAAGAGGTTACGACGTTAGACTGTTAATATATTTACCTGGATTGATTTGAATCCGCATCATGTGCAGGGGTGTAGAATTTCAAGTTTTTTTCCACAGTCTTGTCCACGGACAAGTCAAAATCAACAATGTACTTGCCTTGATTTAAATTGCTCTTGTCCAGAGTTCAATACTCAAAATGAAATATTGAAAACTATGATAAAGTATGAGTTTCACATCCGTGATTTGGATCACATCCAAAACCTACTTTTTTTTCCTTGGTTAATAAACTATTCTCACTAATAAGTACTGGGAGACCGTAAAACGTACTCGAGAGGCAAACAGACAGGCAAACAAAATTTCAATGTATTCTTTAAGAGAGATATTGCCACTTTCATTTAAACTAACATATCTTGCGACTGTATCCTACACGACAACAAGTATAGATAAACAAGCCAACTCTGTGAAACCCTAAGCACAGACATTAACACTTCATTTCTGGAGCAATGGAAAGTGCTAGGCAAAGACATTTAATGACAAAAGTCTATGTTCTAGTGCCGAATAACTACGATCAATTGATAAACAATAAATACGAGTCTTACAGCCCAGCCAATGTTACTGTCATTTTCTGAAACATTCACAGCCTAAGGTGAAAACCTCTCATTCTCATAATGTTTAAATAGTGAACAAAGTTTTGGCAAACATTTGATGGGAATTTCAAGAATTTTTACGATCTTTGGTTATCGATTCTCCTATCGAAAAGAAAGAAATAAAACGGAGATATCATACAGAAGCGAATAGGTAAGATAGCGGGGGAGGAAATATTTCTGCTTGAAACTGTAAGCATCTTAGGCATAAAAAAAAATTCAACATTAAGGACAAAGTCGTTAAAACTGCTTATCTTAGAAATGGAACATCTTTAATGTTTTTTTTCTGCAGGTTATAGTAGAACTATATACATACATGTGTAAACTAAACACGCTTTGATAGGTTGGCATTTTAAGGGCAGACAAAAAATACAGTGAAATATTCTTTATGTCTATCTTTCTCGACAAAAAATTTCCTCAGTTTGATAATAAAAGGAATAGACCAACAAACAGAGCAAGAAATGTACCTGCGATTGCTTCACTTCACCCAGGTGTAAATGGGTACCTGCGAGGGTGGTATAATTCCGTTGCGCCAAATTGTCGGCTGCACTAATAAGCGGAGTAAAAGACTCCCCAGGGAGATTGATAGATAGATACCAGTAGCCCAATGACCAGGGGTAATAGCTGTAAAGTCGGTGAACGTGCGTAAGCATGAAACCTAGACTATAAAATGCAATTATTTATTTTATTTTAAACAACTTAAATGTAATTTTGAATTGTAAATAGTCAGTTTTTATTAAATGACATAACACAAATATAGACAGACTATATACATATAATCAAAACCACGGAATCATGAACAAAGCTATTTGAACATGAAAACTTTTTTTAATATCAAAGATTGAGGGGTATAACATTATGCCACAAAATTGTGAACACATTTACTGTGAAAACAATTACGGTGAATTACCACAACTTTATTTCAGTCTAAAATTCTTTAAACAGACATAAAGTTAGTTCATATATTATTATCAATTTATTAGATAAAGTTCTACTACTTGGACCACAAGAATAAAGTTTGATTTAGTTCAATATAATATATGTGTAAGGTGGTTTTTAGACGAGAACATGTATTAAAGCAATGTAATGTAAATTAATGCATTATTATTTAGCTACATTGCAACATTTTAAGGTCATGTTTCGGCGATCAAACGTCCTACTGACTGTTCTTATCTAACCAAATACACTCGCTAGTTGCTGACAACTAGCCAGCTTGATACAAAGGTAGGCAAAATAATAGCTGCAGAAAATACATGTAGTTTATGACCAAGCCCCACTTCGGTATGTAGGTCTTACTTGGAAGTCAAACAAGAAATCGAAATTGAACAAAAGTCACTGGCTATTGAAACATTAGACATATCAATTGATATGTTTAAATAAAAATGTATGGAATTTTTATCTTATTACCATAGCGACGTACTGACACCATACATATATAATGTAATCAACTAAGTATTCAGAAATAAATGATTCATATACACATAACCTAAATGAACGACACGTATCTCACCTAAAAATGTAATGCTCCGGAAATTTATAGCATGTATTTACATTGAAGATGGCGTAATTGCCAAGGCGTTCGATTAGAAATCTCAGACAAAATGAATGTAAAGTTTCTGATGCTATTAAGCATAAAACTCTAGAAAATGGTAGAATTGCATGACAAAGGCCTATAAGGAGGCAAGTAAACACACCAGAATATCTAGAATAAAATTGACAAAACACAGAGACTGTATTTCCAATAAATTAGACAAGAAACTGACGCACAGTTTTATTTCCTTTGCTAAATTAGCCATCAGGAGGTTCAATAACCTAATTTATGATAGAAGAAATGTCATTTTTCATTGGTTTAGAATCAGGAATCATGTTGAACAGGGATCATCTGTGTTTCTATTTTTGTTGGGTACTTTTATTATCTAAATTGATTAAACTGGCACTATTTTTTTATTTTGAATGTTCATTTGCATGTTGTGTATTGAAACGTGCTGGATGGAACAAGAAGAACATGTTTTTTTGTTTTGTCTTTCACGAAGACTGAGATAAAACGATTTCCTTAAGTAAATAAGATACGAGCTCTTTACTCAAAACGGGGTTTAAAAGCTTTAAACATGAGTCAAAGCAAGCGAGAATATGTTTACTAGCAGAGGTTTTTACAATCATAAGAAATCAGTAATTATTTTCACTGGCCGTTTCAAGCCGAACACGTCTAGGGTTCTTGTTTTTGTTATTTGTTTGTGGAAGTGTTTTTATAACATAGTTTTCAAAATCTTCAAAATATTTCATTCCGAATTTTGTTAGTGTAAAAGATCTGTGTTTTTTATTGTAAAAATTGCTGTTTCTGTTATGTTTTCACACTCCAGTTGCAGCAGACTGGAAACTATACTTGGATGATATGTTTTAATACATCATTTTAATCACTACCTCAGTGGTTTCTGCCTTAATCTATAGAAAACTAACACTATTACAATCACAGGCGGTCGGCACTTTCCGAATCAAAACACTATAATATACATACAGTGTTTATATTTGAGACAGCGCCGACCGCCAGTGATTGCTTAACAATTTTAAAAGAATGTGTCAAATGAATGGGACCTCCGATCTAAAAAAGTTAAGGCAAGGGTCTTTGAAGTCTCCTTATAGTAATCAGTCGACTCTTGACATTTACTTCCTCGATCATCGAGTCACATCTTAAGAACAAAGTCAATCCAAATGGTCACCAATAAAACTGCAAGCAGACTAACCTTCTGTAAAACAATGCCATGTGACTGCTCTCATTGCAATATTTTCCCATGTTTTTAAGAAAGTTTCTATAAAGTTTATTACAATTACTTTCAGTTTCTCGCGGCAGTTTTGTAAAAACACGTGATAAAATGTAGTACACTTTACACCAGGGATTGCACAAAACGGTAGTAATTTCGACAGTTGTAAGGTTTTTCGTGAATTTATTAACTAATTAGAAAAAAACGAAAACAAAAAAACAGACAACATGGATCGAAAGTTAGCTTTAAATTAAGTAAATGTCTATAAAAAACATTCTTGTTTCTGTGGTTATCACGATTATCATCTAAATCGAGAATCCAGATAGCCTCTGGTAGTGATGGAGAATCGGACAAAAATCATAATCGATAATCGAATTGAATCAAATGTAATTAATCGATTAAAAATCGATTAATAATCGAAATTTGTATAAATGCTTACGGTATCTCGACAAAAGCTTTCCTGAGAAAATACAGGGATTTTATATTACTATAAGCATTAAATCTCTGGAAAAAAAATAGGAAAAACACTTCATTCAAGACAACATCCTTTATTTACTTAAAACAAACTATATTTGCATGATTAATTTCGTTGAAAACATTTTAAAAACAAAGGAAAATATTAAAATCACAATACTAAGACTTAATGCTTTCAATTTAAATCGGCAAGTATAGTGTATCTGAGTCAAATAATGTTATACAATACGAAAACTATGTATTGTTGGTATGAATTTTGTTACACAATATCATTTTGAAACCGCTAGCAGTCCTTTGATTTACCCCTTCATCATCTAGAAATATCTTTCAGCAATAGTTTTTTTTATAATTTTCATAAGCAAAAGATGTTGGTACAATTGTTTAATAACATAATTCACAAATAAATAATTCATTCACATTCTGTTTGAGTCAATAAATATGTTTTCTGATAGATTTATCCAATGCCAATTTATTGATACGTCATCAATAAAAAATAAAGACCTTTTTGTAAATTGCTATTTATCTTTGAAATTCGCCGACATGTATTCACATTTTTGTTTGATATTTGACATGTGAAGGACGGGTGGACCAACGAGTTTGACTTAGACTGATTAGTAATTTAACTAAATAAGACTGAAAATTAAAAGTAACGTTTTTTGCCTTGTGTACAAGTTTAAACTGAGGTCAGTTGTGGCAAAATCTGCGGTTCTGAAAAAACCAGCGACAATCGATTTTCCTTAAAGAAAATCGATTGTCGCTAATGTAAGCGCCCAGCGACGATTATTCGATTCTACTCGATCATCGTGACATCACTAGCCTCTGGGTACAAAAATGTATTAAAATCAACATGAACTTAACTTCACTACATTTTAGCTACAGAGGTAGCGTACATAAAACGTAAATTTACATGTTCTGTTCTTGAATTCAAAACAATAAGAAAATATATAATTTAATAATGCATTAACTTCTTTGTTGTTATATTTGTTCAACTGTTAACTAAAAGCAAAATATTTCCGACTATCAGACAAAACATTCATGTACATAGATCTACTAAATTTCAATAAAAGAAAACGTACATGTCAAGACCGTTGTTATATCTTGAAAAGCTTTGTTGTTTGGTCAATGAACAACCATCTTGCTATAGTAAAACATATTGAAAATAAATGAATTTTATTAAAGGTACTCATTCATAGATTTCAACTTAAATATCAACTTTTTTTAAAACTTTCTAAATTGTATGTAAACATTTTTGGAAGCAGGAAATTAATGTTCTGATAATGACAATTTTAGTGCAAATCGACATACAACTACAAATGATGGTGTTTCATGTAGTAAAAATCTACCCCGTATGCCACGGTATAGACAATTTTAGTGCATTTTTGTAATTTTAATTGTATATTTCTTGCAACCTATAGGTCAGTTTGTCTTAAAATATTAAGAATTAATTTTTTGGCTCAATAACAGACGCTAAGTATTTTGAAAATGGAAAAATTTGACCAAATCTGTGAACTAGTACATTTAAATTCAGACAACATACTATAACGTACGAGATACATGGACGTTTTTAATGACATAAATATGCACATGTCGTTTTGTGTTGAAATAAATATCTACAGAAAACCCAATCTCCGTAAACAGATATCCTGTAGAGCATTGTCGTACAGGATCTCTACTATCTCAATGGAGGGTCACGTCGAGATGACCTTTATGTCGACTAAGGCGTAGCTTTCATCTAGACGAAACACAATTAATAACATTATAATTTCGTAATTTCTATTTTTAGACCAAGGTTTGCAAGCTAATTTAACAGCGATATTATTCACAGTCTGCGATTGGACGGCTCATTTCAAATTGCGTGACGTAGACGATGTAAACAAGTTACGTATCATAACAATTTCGTCATTGATATTATGATGAGAAAAGGTCACCTGAATGTGACCCTCGTTTGAAAAGGACCAGATCTAAATTAGCGAGCACGGAAAAGTTTAGATCGGGTTTTAATCATATTGCAGAAAACCATGATATTAATTATTTGTTCAAAGCTATTCTTCTATGTACGTATACAAGTATTTGGAAAAAAATCCAGTAAATTTGAAAAGGCAATGACGTCAGCACTTAATGAAAAATTTTGAACTAACGATGAACAAAAGTATACAAACAAGTACCAACAGTTACCATTGTTTACTATGAACTTTGTTTAATAACTTTTAATTGCACTGATTAAAATACACATTAACTTTATACATTAATTGTTTCATTAATATCTCACAGGTGTTGGATATATCAACATTAATGTGAAGTATGTTTCAAATTTACAACGAAATATTCCAAGATCATTTTTTACGATCAATTCAACTTTTATCTAAGTGCAATGGCATTTTAAGTAATTGTTCATACACAAAAATGAACGCGCCGAATAGGGCGTTCATTGCACAGCATGGTGCATTGTTTTGTTCTTGATTGCTAAACTATTGTATTCAGCCCTCATGCCCTCACGAAAACAAATATTTATAAGTACTTTATGGAGTTACAATTTAATTGAAATTTTACGCCATACCTTCTTTCAAAATAGTTCATCGATAGCATGTTTCAATGCCAACACAAGTAAAATATCTATAGGCGTATCTGCACAAGAAAGAATAAAATGCACTCGGAACAACATTTTGATCAGATGGAGGATTACTCCTTTATATTTTGGTAATATGGAACGCAGATGGGCGTGCTGGTAAAGGTGATAAGGAAAACAGAATGCAAGTTTCATAGTTATTGGCAAAAACTATACAAAGTCAACTTTGGTTTTTATTATATATAATATAAAATATTGTTGAAATATCCCCCGAGAAGATTGATATTATTATATGCACAATACCAATTGTACAATATGCAGGGGTAGTATATAAAAGGATAACATTGAAAACAAGTGGGTCCAGTACAAGTCGTAGCCGATCCCAAGCCCCGATGAGAAATTGTGAATGTGATCAACACTACAGAAAATGTTGAAGTAAAATTCACAGCCAGTTGGTAGAAGAGCTTCTTCTCAACTAAATGTCTCATACACAATCAACTTGTTTAAGTTAAGTTTTAGTCAAGGTTTGCACATAATGCAGCCATACAAAGCAGATGGAACCAGGTGAAAAACTAAACAACAAACAAAACAGACCAGAACAGAACAGAATTTTATTTGGTAAACGTGTACCTAGTACATAGTTATGATATCATACATATAAATATAAAGTACAATGTCACAGAACAAATGTTTGTGTTAACATTGGTGTTGATTTGTTGTTATGGTACAAAATTGAAAACAAATAATTATTGGACTTTTACTTATCGATGAGAGTATTTAGCACAAAACGTGTCTAATTTTCTCATTTTAATTATGATTCAACCATTCATCAAAGTATTCAGAACGAGCTTGGTCATGGAATTATTTCTTCGGCCATTCTCCCTCCTACCAATGATTTTTAATCATGTAGGGCAGTTGTCAGTCTGACGAAAGTATGTGCTTAGTAGTTGGTTAACAGCTAAATCCAGAGATTTAGCCTTTCCAGGAGGAGGAGTGAGTAGATTGACTGACCGCCGTTATATGACCTTATATGTGTTGCTACGGCGTTAAACCCAACAAAAACAAACAAAACAGAGACAGAAATCCCATGCATCCTGTATTACATGTACATGTACATCCAGTATACTCGTACAAAACACTAGTTAGAGAAATGTAATAAAACATAATATACACATCTGGTAAAATAGTTTATTTCTTCAAGAGGAAATATCAGGAAATAAATCTTAACATCACGAACTCAAGGTTTAATGGTCTACTTGTATTGATATACAGTGAGCGGAGATGTTTTTTTTTCCAAATCGTGTTTCCTCTGTTTAGATATTCTCAACACACTCTAAGTGCTTCGAAATCAATTTTAGAATGCTAGATTCTACGTAATTTAAAATGCAGGTAAAAATCTTGGCAATGTTTTAAAAGTTTAGAATTGAAATTTAGTCAGCGTTTCATCTTGGAAAGCGGGGGAGTTAGGGAAATGTAAATATTATAAAGGATAGATACTCTATGTTACACACCTACATGAACATAGCAACTCATGTTTGTTTGTTTGTTTAAATATTGAAACCATTCAGGTATGGTCTAAACTCAGTATTAATACGTTTTGATGGGTTTAACGCCGTAGCAGCACATTTAGAAGGTCATATCTTGGCAGTCAATCAACCTATAAACTAGGGCTGTGGATCGTTGAGCAAGTGGTGATCCGATCCGAACCACGATTCATGTGTAGCGATTCACGAATCGAACCACGAATCACTAGTTAGTGGAGGAGCATACAGGAATTCATGTAACAAAAATAAGTGAAGAATTACAGAAGCGTTTACTAAATTGAAAACTATGTACTCGAAACATTTCTTTTACCAGGCGTTTTATGGACATTTTCAGTGATAATATTTTTGTTTAAATGTGTATCAATCGAAATTTTCAATCAAATTAAAATTTTCATTAGTAGTGCTGCGCGTTTTCAGTGGTAATAAAGCTGAAAATATTTCCAAAAATAGATCGCGATCCGACGATTTTAGACGTGACGTGACGAATATTCGTACTCGATTTTCTGGTTTGGTTCGCGAATATCCGAGTACTCGGATACTCGCAGAAGCCCTACTATTAACAGTTCCTCAAATTCGTGCATACATTAACCCAACTGATATTAATACTTAACATTTCTTTGATAATCCCTATACATAGATATAGTAATCTATTTCTATCCATAGTGAGTACAGAAGTACTGTAGTTAGTATTTAAATCAGTGGGCTTAAATGTATGCGCCACTGGCGGTTGAAATAATTATGTAAATTAATTTAATATTCAATCACTTTTGGTTTACTTTGAAAGTTTCATTTTTTGTTATAATTTGAATACGTCAAGAACGAGCTGCTGAAAATGTCTTGACCACTTCAGCTCTGATGTGCATCTTATACCAAGGTTTTGGTGTAAAACTAGATATGATATTCTAGGCATAATAAGACAGTTTGAATACCGTTAGCGTCAGCTGATTTGAATTGGTTCAAATGACGTACATTAAATATACTGTATCAATACTTTTTATCGATGTACAATTTTATAAATAAACTTTAAAGTATAAAAATAAACCTAAATCGATTGGCCTACCTTACGTATTGTATCGCTATGTTCCATATAACAATAAAGAGTCCAATGGGTTCTCTAATTTACTTCAAACTTCAAAGTAATATTATCTAAGATCACGTGCATTAAACCCAACCATTTGTATAGAAATTAAATTCTGTTTTTTCAAAGCACAATGCTTAAATAAATAATGGATCCATAGTTGATCCAAATGTATTTTTTCAAATGTATCGATTTTCAATTTTTACTTAAGCTTCAGATTCTATAAAGTCTTCTAGCAGACGTCATGCCAGGCTTCGATCAATGTGCCATACATCAACAATAAGTTTCCTACGCCGGCGTATAAACAAAACAATACGACCAACTACAGAGAATATAAACAACAGAAAAACAACATAATTGACAATAACGGAAATATAGAAAGCTATAAGAATAATACATAAGGTCGTAGAGATATCATTGAATAATAATAGCGAATGTTAACATACTAAACATGAGTTGTACACGCGAGAATAAGAGGAATTGGTATGCGATGGAATCTTGAATATGGTTTTTATTTTCTTTGTTAATGAAACCAAACAATGAGTTTTGAAATAAAATGTTTAAACAAGCTGAAGTGATAAAACACAGATTGAAACCTTAAGCTCATATCACAGCAGCGTGTTCAGTTACTCTGAACGTTCCAAAACGTAACGGAAGTGTCGGAACAACTCAACCCAAAGACAAATCAACCCGAGACAACTCAATCCCCTACTAACGGATTGAGTAGTCCCAACTTTGAGTTGAGCTATGCACGGGTTGAGTTGTCTTCGGATTGAGTTCTCCTGTACCCGTAACGTTAGCTAACAGTCGTTACTGAACACGCAGCTGGGTCTGTAGTCACGTGATTTATAACAACAAATAATGGGCATAATAAACTTTGTTTTCGCCGCTTTCTATTCCCGGACAATGAGTTGAATCACTTAAAAAAACTTACAAAATAAGATAACTTTTAAAGTTGTACTTTTTCTGAAAGACTCCCATATGGCCCGGCGAGATTTGATCGGTGTCCCTAAACTCTCATAATAAAAATCAAATTGAGCGGCAAATTAGGTCATGGATAAAAAAACTTGCGCAGAGGATTTCGAATTAATAACTACAGCTCACGCGATAACGTGCATAGTGTGTCCGTAAATGGCGCCTGTCGTGAATTAGATCCCACATCGGAACATGGATTTGTATCGGGTTAGACATTATAATTTATACATGTATAATGAAAGTCTGGCGTAGAAAATTATGACCAAGCGCTCTTTAAGTCTATGATAAAACCTGTTAAATGGGTTCAGTTCAATATGAATTATCTTGGTGATAGAAAAACTTTACGTTGACCTGGACACAATGTAGAATCAAATATTTACATAATATTACATTATCATTGCCTCATATGTTTATACTATAAATTACTGAGATAAGTCTATCTAGAAACCTAGAAATATTGTCAGATGTTAACGACCTCGAATTTACAGTCTATTTATCAAATTAGAAATACATGTTGCAAACAAACGGTAGAATGCATGCCAAGAACTGAGAGTTTCCTGTGTTTGAATTCCACCGCAGAAGCCATAATGGTCAAAGTAGTCATAGTGAGCAAAATGGCCTTTTAGGCTAGCTTTGTCATTCGGAACTCATCGGCTATTTACCAGGAATTATTCATACATTTAATGGTCGAGGTGTCCCGAATGGTATATATGTATAATAAACTGGTAATGTAAATGGAAAGTCTGTGTGAGGTGTGAGACCACTAAATGCGAACACGCATGGAAAGTATGTATTTCGGGCTTGAGGCCGCTAAATGTTCGATATATATTTCAAACTTAAATAGGAAATGTTAAATGAAATTTCGCTGTCAACCGATTCAACCTTACACGCATATCCTTGCGAAAGATATTTACTGGTGTTTGCTATAATCAGGCCACATGTTTGAATTGTAGGAAAACCCTGTTTTAATGAGATTTCGATTAACATGGGTTAATGTTCACGAATAAAAACTCAACTTAACATGAACACTGATGCAAATTTTTAAACCAAAGAAAAAGTTCCATGAGCAACTAACTTTACAATTTGTGCGATAACCCCTGATCATTAAAATCATCTTCAGACAAGAGATCTCTCCTAGAATCAATTTAATACCTGGTGGAAGGGAAAACTGTAGGTAAATTTCTTACTCAAGGAATTTAGCAGTACCCTAGTGGGGATTGAACCCCTAACAAACTGTTGCATATTCATAATTCATAAAATTTGCCTACTTTGTATAACGTTTTAGAGATGTCGGCGGAACACCTGTTTTAATGTTCACTTTTAGCATATGCAGTATCAAACTTTAATATATAAATACGCCTGCTAGTGTAAACGAATAAATCATTTCTGTCTGCAAATACTTTAAATATTTTCATGAACATATTTTGTAGCACATACCACATGGGCAGTTTTATTTCCCTTCATAGTATATTTTACTTTATAGAATACACGTTCTCGATTACCCCCAATCTTGCCATACGTACATGTAGATAAGTTAATTTTCCAGGAATATTATTAAAATTATCGGAAATAATAATTATCGAATGACGTCAAAAAAGTAAGTTATATGATCAAAGTACAAGATTTACAAGGAAAGCCCTCTTTGCCATGCTGTAAGAACGTTTAAAGATGTTCAATTACATATTTCAACTTAGATATCAACTTTTTTAAAACGTTTGAAATTGATACAATTTAGAAGCAGTGTAGCGCCGCTAAACGTCGCAACGCTGATGCTAAACGTCGCAACGCTGATGCTAAACGTCGCAACGCTGCTGCTAAACGTCGCAACGCTGATGCTAAACGTCGCAACGCTGAACGCTGCACGGCACCACTAAACGTCGCACTTGGTATGAAGGTCTAGTATCGAACCTTTAATATCAACACACAAGTATTACTTATGACAAATATGACTTCAAAGCAATACCTGTAAAACACTTAAATGCTTTTACGGTTTAAAATCTGTGTTCAAGTAGCTTTAAGCAGAACCGTTGAACAGTAACCAGTGAACATTTAGTACAAAAATCATCCCATTTAAACCAGAGGGTCAATAGCTAGAGCCCATTTACTGACTGCGACTACACCCAGTAAAGCAGTATTCCGATACTGTTCTTATGTTTTATGTTCAATTTTATGTTACTTGACATGCAGCTGTAAATTATAGTGACTTTGTTTATGAGAAATTAAGAACATATCCCGTAAAAAACGGTATAAATTATATTAGAGCAGTTTGGGATTGCTTACAATTTATAGAACAGTTTGTCTAAGAATTTTCCTAATATAATAACAGACACTAACATGTGATTTAAAAATATCAAAACAATCAGTGAACAAGTACATAGCTTCAAGTTGATTGTAGCCGTTGGGGAGATTTTCATTATTACCAACCTTAGTCAAACAACGAGTAATTTAATGAGGTATTGTTCAAATATTTACATAAGACTCCATTAAACTAATACACGTATTCCCAGACAAAGGTGAACTAATTATAATCTAACAAGATTTTCAATAAATCTGTGTTTTGTTTATTGTGGATAATACGTGGTAAAATCAAAGTACTGATAGGGCGTTTTTAATCAATGCAACGCGTGCAACAGCTAAACGTTGTATTATATTTTGTGAAAGTTAACCTGCGACAAGATAAAGAAAGGTGCCATACTCTAATTCATAGATAAACATTAATTTATACGCTATTTCGACAACACAGTTAAGTTATAATATTAGGGTCAACAAATCTAATGAATATACAATGTAATAGCGGCCTTAATAAAGGGACCATTTTTGTCTCAAATTAGGCATTTGGGTGTATATTAGAAACAAGTCCTTCAAACCATAAGCCTTTATTCACAATTATTAATACAAAACAACATCACAAGTAGTGTATAGTACATGTTAATATTCTCCCAATAATTGTAACTTCGCAGAAAATCTGTTATTATTATCAATAACTTGCAGTTTTTAATTTGACCGGGTTATATGGCAGCTTTTTATCAATGTAAAAATTGGATATAAATGAAATAACATATGTAAGAGGACCAACAAATATAATATAGACCACGTGACTTGTAAGCAACAGTATGCTAAAGTGTACTGTTATTTCATAACATTTACATGAACAAATAATCTTTATCCCAGGTCAGTTTGCACCAGCTAAAATAATGCACTTTGAGGTACCAGGACAATTGACCGCCACAAAATAACTGCACATTTTCAAATGTGACGTTGGAGCACAACATGAAGCTATTTCGCAATACAACATCACAATAAAGAAAATCTTTAAAACAACCGAAATTGTTACAAAGCTTTTAACCTCAAAAAGATAATTAAAATTTGTTGAATATGCCAGATTGATTTTCGATACTATCGTAATAAACAGGATATAATGTAATGGAAGAGAATCATTGTTTTGTTTCGAGAGAATCTCAAGTATGGTTTGTCAATAAAACAAATTGGTTTTAAATCATGAATTTTAATCAGCAATTCAATCCAGATTAACATTATTTCCTAGGGTCTTTGACTTTATAGTTTCCATCCATTATCCAACAACTAGGCGGATAATTTACTTAAATGCGGTAAAACTTAGACATTGATGCTTCTACATAAACAAATCAAAGAGCTGAAGACACTGTACTTTATTTGGTTTGGGTCCGGATTCGTGACACAGTAGCCTATGTGCAATATTTGGAACATGGTGTCCCGAACTCGTCACTGTTTCGAAACCCTTCCAGGCTGGTTACACCCTTCTATTAAATTCGACACTAATTTTGATTTTCTACCATTATTAACGTATATTATCTAAAAGTTGTAGGCAAGTGATTACTAGTTACAGAAAAAGATCAAGGAAAACTAGATTAAGTGAGTTTGCCGCCGTGCAATGACCATAATTTGTGTTGCCACCGCTTTAAACAGAATAGAACAGTATTTAAACGATAAAAATCACATAAAAAATCATATTCCCCTATATTTGTCTTAGACGTATCCTTATATTCGTAAAACATGTTTCATTTTTAATGATCAGTTTTCAGTGTCGAATAGACGATTTAATTGTTCCACTACGTATTTTCTTACTAGTTAAACAGCAAAAAGAGCTCTATTTGCTTAACACCGAGGTTAAAAAACTTACATATATCTTCCACCAAGAAAAAATAACCCCTAACCCATGATCTTCAATTATAAAATACCTATCTACTCATTAACTATACCTTTTGAATAAAATTATCTCCGACAAGGGAGATAACTCATTGGAGATCTGTCAGATAAGAACGATAACTCTGTCTACAACATTTCCAATCACTGATATAATATGATACTGTAAGTGTTCCACCCTCTGACCACGGTAATTTATTGATATATATCATTACAAGAAATCACCTATACAACTAGATAAGTCAGTATACCGTGAAGGATATTGTCTTAGAATATCTCTATCATGATTATTGTGATTGGAGAGTTATATGGATTAGTGGTAGGTTAGTCTATGTACATGTAAATAAAGAAAGATTTAGACTAGTTATGCTCTTACTATTAGGCTCATGATATGATATACTACTCAACACTTGAACGGGAAGTTTTTTGTACTTTATTGCATACATGTATATTTTGGATTGATCTGTAAAATATGAATTTTGATTATTTCCGAAGATACCTGAACATCATTATCACACCCAGCGTTTCTTACAGTAAGCGGGCAGTGGTGCACTTTAGGACGAGCGTTTTAGAGGTCCTGGGCTCGAACTCGTCGGGGGCTAACTTCATTGAGCAAGAAATTTACCTACGATTGTTTTTCTCCACTCAAATGCATTTAATGTTAGGCACTTGCAAGGATATTATACGATCATTTTGCTACCAGTTAATAACTCAAGTCAGAGTTTTAACTTGACGGGTTAAAACATGAATCATTAATATTACGCGGCAAGCTGACCTATCGATAGTGAGAAATATGAAATAAATCACAAACTACGCCTTTTAAAGCATCCAGAACATTACTTTCGATGCATGTTTTGTCGTTAGATTACCATCATTTGCAGTTGTATGCCAAATTGCAATAAAATTGTCATCATCAGAATATTGTTTTAATGCTCCAAAAATGTTTCAATACAATGTTGAGGGTTTTAGAAAATTTGACACCTCAGTAGAAATTTGTAATCAAGTATTTTAAGTTTGTTTATTTGAGAAATGTTTCCAACAGTTCCACTCCTCTGAGCTTACTATTTGCCAGTCTCTTAAGTATTCCATTGATGTGTTCTTTGCTCATTTATATATTTATACTGGGTTTAACGCCGTGTCAACACTAGGTTATCTTACGGTGTCCAGCGCAACTATAGCTATCTTGGACCCTTGTCTATAACCAGTACTTACCTACCCTTCCACAAGGCCGGAAACTTCTATATATACCTTATTAATGGAGGAAAATTGACAGTATTGTAAAATTTTCATGAAGGGTATAACCTTCCCGGATGGGGTTCGAGCTCGAACCACCTTCGGGACACTAGATTCGAAATCCAGGCGCGCTACTGACTGCGCTATCGACCCTTTGTAATGAATTTCTTCATATCGTCAAAGACTTTTTTATTCACCATATAGACTGGCTTTTAAATTATGAGTAGTATAAATAATAGATTTGAAGGGGAGGTATATCTCTTAGATTAAAACATATCAAGATATTGGTACAAAAGTCAATTATCTATCTTCAGTCATATGTAACCTTAGCGATAATATTAGTTCATATTCACACTGACAGACAATCTTGAGATTAAATGATACCTAACAAGAGTAGGAGGATGTATTAAAGTGAGAAGTACAAACTGAAAGTTTATGGGGATGGCATTATGAAATCCAGTGCTTTCACAAAAAAATACGAAAAAAGTCTTCGTAAGTCAATTTCATATAATTATCAATTCAAAGTCAGAGTGATTATAAACATTATTATGATATGATATTCAAAAGGTATACAATATTCTACACAATTCTATAATATTTGAAATTGATAAGCCAAAAAATGAGCGTATTAGTAATGTTTCTTGCTTTTCATTTACGAAGATTTTTCGTAAGCATTTTTGTGAAAAGCACTACAGAAACTTTGCATTATATTTTTTAATTGTTGTTGCAACAGACAAACTGACATATTGCTTGTCAAATTATTTCTATATTTTCTTACAAAATTTGTTGCGTTTATGTAAATAATAAACGTCTGTATCCGTGCAAGTGCAAAGAGAACATATGACTGTCAATAATCTTTTTATTGGCTTATAACAAATGTAAGCTCATTAAAACAGTACAATAAGAGTAAACACAACGTTAGTCTGGTTTACCTGCCCCTTACCACTATCGTTTACCCGTACGACTGAGAACCAGACAAACACAATGAAAGCTGCAACGCTGACAGTGCTTCAACTAACGCCAACGGTTTATTAATCTAGTTTTATCGTCCTTTCCATGTTTTACTTTGAGGTCGATAACTTCTCTGTCAGTATAACCAGTACAACCCTATGATCATGATATAAAGGTATACGTTAATTTAATCAAGTGTCAAACCAATATGATCTATAATATCGCCGGTATAATCTCGGACAATCTCATATAATCTCACGTGATCTTGTCAAGTCAATTCCAGTAATATCATACTATAGTTTATGTCATATTTCATTGACTTCAATGATATGTCATAGACATGAGAACAAACAAAAATTATTTATAAATATACTAGTTAAAGACCCTAAGTGGGATATATTTATGAGTTGGCGTTTTGGCTATAAAATTATCAATTCTGAATATTTTCTCCTTCCTCAAAGTTTAGGTAAAACAATTTTAGTATTTTAGCTTTTCGGAACGAGTTACATATTTATAAAAGACAGTTGACATCTCAACGAGGCCTGGAAAAAGGTGAGCGCACGCTTCGATTGTTGTATGATAGACGGTGTAACAGCCATTTTATTAGTTTTGAGATTTTTTTTCTGATAATTTGAAAAAGACCAGGCACATCAAAAAATGCTAATAACTGACTTTCATTTAATTTGAGAGTCTTCTTTATACAAAACATTATCAATGAAAGGCATCAGATTAAGTCCATATTTGGCATTTAATTCTGATAGCCCCCTTTAGGATGACAATTGTTGGGGCCATGCTTTTAAATAAGAGTGATCTCCTAAGTAACAAACAACAGATCCAATCATTGGATATAATCTGAATTAAATGATTGACAAAGATTCCTGTGCACCTTTTGGCAAAACAATCTTAGATGATATCGTAAGTCTAGAATGTTATCGTAAGTCAATTTCATAAATTTTGCAGTTCATAGTCAGATTGATAATAAACATAACTATGATATTATATTCTAAAGGAATACAATATTTTAAATAATTCAATAATATTTGGAATCGATTGGCAAAAAATGACCCTATCAATAGCGTTTCTTGTATTTGACTTACGGTGATTTTTATCGTAAGATTTTCTTGAAATGCACCGCTGAATTACACAAAAACTTTCTGTAAATCATCTTTATTTAAATATATTGAGAAATATCTGAAGAGACGTGCTAGTTCATTTGCATTTAACC